>JAGSMX010000014.1:2400000-3045000 GCA_029286785.1 Meandrusa payeni
ACAATGTTTGGACGCAGCGGTATAAGTCACGTCCTGGCTGATATTCGGGCTTTTTTAAAAATAAGAAGATGCGAATTACGACTCTTTTTGATTTATGATGGATTATTAATTTGCTGTAGACTGTATTTAATGATTTATCTTTGCAATAAAAGTAGAACTGTGTTTGATGGTTTAACATAAGGTTTTAAATTTTTTGACATGAAAATATTCATGTCAAAAAATTTAATGTTTTATTTTTACTTTTTTTGTTCTCTCGCACCCGTTTCCTATACACAACCCCAAGGGAGACTGGTAGAGAGCCTTTTGTCATTAAGTCCGCCTTTTTGTACACTTTTATTTTGTGAAAATAAATATAAATTGTTTATAAATAATTATTTTGAGTATTAAAACTTGAAATGCAATTTAGGTCTGCCACACCTTCGCCGTTCTATTCGAATGCGAGCAATCTAGAGATAATTTGCTATCTTATCTCATATACATACACTCGAAGATAATGTGCTCAATTCATTGTAAGGATCCGTTGCTCTATTTATGTGTGAAAACATGCGTCAGTGCACATTCACATATTATTGGAAGTTGCATTAAATCATAATGCTGAGAAGTTTCTCGTGTACCAGTGCATCGTGCAAAGAAAATGGGGTTGAGGAATTTGATATTTTTCTTATACATTGCTTCCGCTGCTGGGGAAAGTTTATGTCCTAAACAATGTGATTGTGACATGGACAACGAATTGAATAGAGCTACGTGTGTGGACCAAAACATTATTAGCGTGGGGGTAGGGGTGCCGCATGAAGTTCAAGTCTACAGTCTGAGCCATAATGTGATCAGCGAACTGGAAAACTTTTGTTTTAAGGTAAAGTGTATTAAATGTACTTTACGAACAATTTGTACGGACGCAGTAGCGTCCCGTCTTTTTAATTTCCCATTGCAATTTGCAACTCACTGCATTTTTTCATTACATTACATTCACTTTTTTTCTCGTTTTTATTTTATTATAATCTTATTTTTGTTTATAATTTTTTCTGCCGCTGTCGGTCATTTCTGTGATTTATCCGGCCTGCTGCAGAATACCAGCGCTGATTACCCTCTTTGGGTCGTCAGTATCATGCTGAGCAGTTTCCTGTCGGACTAACACCAGACTAGTCTTGGAGATTTTGGGCTTTTTTTAGTATGTTTTTAGGTTATTATTTTTTTGACATTATTTTATTTGTTTAATTCTGTGCTTAAATTGTATGTGTTGTAATTGTTAAAATACTGTAGAAGAAATATTTACTCGACACAAGAACACAGATAAACAGGTATAACAAGACAATAATTGTATTGTATATTAAATTATTGTACCTACTGATAAAATATTAATGTTGCCCCAAAGGCCGTTTTGACGCTCAACTTTATATGACTTGCACTACACCTAAAAACTTGGTCCAGTTTAAAAAAAAAATTGATGTAAGGAAAATAACTTTATGATATTAAGATCTAAAAAAATCTGAGTGTAGAAATTTTGTCTTTACTCTGAAAATAATCGTATTAAATAAAATCAGAGTTAGTTTTCTTACGTTCAATAATTAAATTTTAATATTCTTTAGACAAAATTAAACGCGGTTTCTGAATTGAATGAACGCTCGGTCATCAGCTGCTGCTCTTTTAGCTCTCATATCTCAGGAGTTGGCAGATAATAATGCATTTTTATTATGTGACAGCTATGTTATATTTTAACGATAAGAACTGTCTTGGATGGACCATTCCTTATTACAAAATCGTAATTTTTCTTACCATTTGTCCTCAGGAACTGGGCTACACATCAATCCAGATTCTAAATTTATCATATAACCTAATATTTTGGATCGGACTGCACGCTTTCGCTGGTCTAGACAATTTAATATACCTAGACTTGAGTAGTAACAGGCTGCGATTTCTCCCACCGGATCTGTTCTGGGATACGCCTCAATTAGACACGCTTGATCTATCAGGGAATGTTTTTGAATCACTCAAGAATGATCCCTTCTTAATGCATACAAAATTGCAGGTAAGATTTTTAAAGAAATATAATACGTATGGCGTATTAAACGGTAACATAGGATACAAACAACCGCAATATCTGAGAGGCAGATCCGTTGTCTGTTTCTTAAATAAAGAATTTAACGGACCTTACGATGCGAAACCTGAAACCAGCTACCCAGTCTTGAGCACAGGCGTAAGGTTGCTAGCCTTTCGGTTTTCTACAGATTGCATTTTGGAAAGTGTGCTCAGGAACTACATGATCTAATTCCCCCATCCCCGTTCCACAACGGATTCAAGACGCACTGCAGGATTTCATCCTTTTATTGTGTGGTTGTGAGGGATGACCAGAACGAAGCACTTTGTTTCAACTTTCAATGTCCGTACAGCAAGAGACTGGAATAGTTTGCCCAATTCTGTCCTTCCCTCCGTTTACAATGTGGGTATTTTCAAGAGTAGAGTGAATAGGCATTTACTAAGTTAGTGCGCCTTACCATCCAGGATTGCATTTCCACTTAACATCAGGTGGGATCGTATTCAAGCACATGCTTAGAAAGTATTCCTACCAGGTGAGCCGCAGAATTGTAACTAAATTTCAAGTGCCTGTTTTGTGAGGTCATCCAATAGTGGAAGCCATTTAAGGAAGAATGCTAACGAATTTTTATAAATTTAATTGGAATTTTTTAAACCATTCCAAAACAAGTATCAAAATTATTGGTGGAAATAAAAGTACGATCTTATTTTCCACAGATCGCATCTCAAACAAACTATTGGCAATACATTCTAGTTTAGATCATTCTTCGCATTATATTATTTAATATTTAACAGACAATTAATATATTGTTTTAATAATTTACTGTGTGTAATTATTTAATATTCTTTTCAGATATTAAACCTCAACAGTTGCCGTATAAAATCGTTGCCTGACAGACTGTTTACCCGGCTACCAAATCTAAAAAAGATCGATTTAAGCGAAAATTACATGATAACCATAGCCGTAGAAGTTTTACGTCCATTGAGAAAGTTGGAACGAATAGAGCTGCGTAATGAATATTGGCAATGTAACCCCGGCTTTATAGCTGTGGAGACGTGGATTGTGTCACGTGGTATTACTTACACGAAGCAATGTAAAAAGAAATTACCAAAGATGTCGGAGAAAATGATTTCGATTGTGTCGGAAGAGAAAGAGACGGTCGACGTGAATCGTGTTTGGAACGTTTCAATAAACGATAACGGAACTACACCATCGCCGGCACCAACGACACCACTGACACCCTTTAAGAGATTCGACAAAGAATTCTCGGCGTTTCAAGCGTTCGTCATCGGCTTAGAAGTGGGTCTCGCAGTGGGCGTGGTCGGAACTTATATTTGGCTCCGGCAGTTCTGCAACTGCGGCAATCTGTTTTGCTCACGAAACGACAATAGGAGACAACGCAGAAGAATTCGTAGACTAGCTGACGGTGATATGAGAGCAAACCTGCTGTGGAATAACGTTTTGAATCCGAACTTGCAAACGCCGCCGCTGTTCCGACGGCAAATCTCTTCTCCCGAGACATCGTACGGCGTGCCGGTCGTAAGGGAAACTGCGCTGCATGTTGATGCTATTAGAGTTCCAAATCGCTCGGAAACACCACCTCCACCTTATAACGAATGTCGGATTAACATATAACACAAGACTATTTCAATTTTTAAATTTGCAGACGCGACGAGTTACCGGCCAATTCTGTCCTTATATAAGGTTAGATTTTTTTTTTAATGACGAACTACACAGATTGGCCAGAGAGGCTGGCCTTGACTGCTTCACCGGATTGAGAGGTGGCATAGCTCTTAGGCCGCTTAGCCTGAACCTCTATCGCTAGTAACTCGGCACAAGGGTCCCCCCGGTGAGGGGTAACCTCGGCTTGGACGGTTCAATAAGGTTAGAGTTATAAAACTAAATTACGGAGCGTTACGTGATTTTAACTTCATTCTATCACTTATTATTTCTAGATTTATGCGTCTATCAATTTTATATTTTTTTTGTTACCCCATAATTCCGTCATTTAAAAAACAATTCAAATTCATACAAAATATTTTTTCATCGTAGGAAGACATTATAATTTTATTTTCATTGGTCTTTAGATTACGAAGATATAAAGGGAAATACTAAAAATTTATAAGACAAAATTTAATACAAAAAAATTTTTGGTCATTTTAATGATTATAAGAATCAATATCTTGATTACCTGGACCAGAAGCATCAGCGTTATCATATGCTTATATATATAGTTTATTACACTTGAACGTTCACGTTTGAATCTATAATTTATTTTATATATGCTATGCCGAATTTCAAATCACTGACTGTAGGTCCTATCAGAACCCCTACTAAGAACCAGGCGTAAGTCCTCACGAGAGGGAAACTCGGCGTTGATTACTTATTCGAGGGTGCCCGAGAGCGCCGAATCATAGCTCGACCAGTTGTTTCGTTACAATAACTTCTACAGCTAACATAACTGTTAAATCAAGATACGTGAGAAGGCTAGCCTAACAACGCTTTTGTCATTAATTGGGGAGATAATAGGGTTTTGTTTGCAATGCAGCGGAAATGCCTCGGTGTTGCCAATCACGTTGAGTTAAAGTTACAGCCTTCATATAAGTCCCATTGTGGGGCACTGGCTTTCTCTGTAAAGAGAGTATAAGGGCATAGTCGGCTACGCGGCCCTAGTGCGGATTGGCAGACTTCACATGTCTTAGAAAATTTTTCTAAGACCTGTAGGTTTCCTCACGATGTTTTCCTTCGCCGCCGAGCGCGTGCTGAATCAGCACATAAAATTGCAAAAACAAATTTATTGATGCCGGCACCGGGTTCGAACTCGGGTTGCTAGCGATATGCAACTTGAGGCGACCGCCCGGACACTGATAATTTTGATGTTATGCATTTTTGTTTAGTAATTATGGTCGATGTATTTAAATAGTATGCAATCGTTGGGTGTTATTTAGTCGTAGGTGTCTGTTTATATAGCAATATTGTGTGTTGTGAAATATAAATAAGTTGAGATAAGATAAAAACTGTATTCGATTTTAAGGTTATTAAACATTGAAGTGAATGTACCAATTCTTCTTTGTTAGGGCCGATCCTATCAATGTCTGTTGCGTTTCATATATTTATTTCCAGACAATTCATGCGTTCATATTGATATCTATAAATGACTGATGATTAAGATTATATGTTCATTGTGATGATCAATACATCCACTTCCGATTCTTCTTCACTTCTATAAAGTTAGTATTGAAATGCCAGTTGTGACATTGTTGCATATTATATTGTGTTATAATTGTAGGTTTTGTGGAATGAAATAGTCCAATAACTAGTACACTCACTTTATTGAGACAGCGTAACGTTGTACAAGGAATATATTTTAACAAAATGATGTGACAACTGCGCTTCCTCGCCATCTTCTTTTTACAAGTCATATTACAAACTAATAAAGTTAAGTTATTGTTTACAATGCCAAGTTCATCAACTAAATTATTAATTATGAATTAAAGATACAACAAGGTTCAGGTAAATCACTAAGATATCATTGGAAGTAGTTATTATGTACAACAATCGCTGAGTGCCACGTATTGCCAGCTAACAATTGACATTTTAATGTGTACGGGCGAAAGTGGTGTGCCAGGATCGTAATAAGTGGAAGTCAGTGATCTCTACCACTCTGAAAGACGGGTGTAGAAGTATTCACATCTTTACAATATAATAGAAAAGCTCTCCGTTCTTTTAACACTAGCGGCGTAGTACGAATCAGCTTTCTCTGTCCACTATTCAGCAAGCTTATTAGGTCGCATTGTGACAGCTGCTGAGCCCATCGTCACACACCGGGTACAAATTTTTAGCAAGTGATTTTATGTACTTATAACGACAATTTAATGAATTTTAATTTAATTATTTGAGTAAAGGTCGATGTTTGTAATCATTGCACATATGGCCTTACAGCAAGCTTGTCGTATCAGATCATACTATCCGTCGTTCACGTCATCCTTTTTCAACAAAGGAGGCTCTCATTTCTTCTGTATGTTTTTTTTAATGTTATTATCTCATAGCTTTCGACTGGGTGCATCGATGTAGATGATTCGTTTTTTTTATAAAAGAAAGCTAGCAATATTTCTTTTTTTCACAAATATTACTAACAATCTTGTTAACCATTCCAACTAAGCTGAATCTTCTGCTAGGACATGGTTCACGGCAATAGTCGAAAGGTGAATTCGAACCCACGACCTTACGATTCGCAGGCCGTACCCTAAACCATTAGGCTATTAACGCTTCAAAAGCTGATGTGTTGTTTTGTGACTTCCAGTGTGGTTCTATTGAAGTTCACATTATGGTCCAATTCTGACAATGGCATCTATGACAAAACTTTAAACCAAGTCTTAAATCTGCATTAAGTGCGCGACAAATGGTCGAATAAGTCAACATCACGCCGACCGATTTCTATGAATAATTTTTTCGTTCGATGTACTTCAAGAGTTGTTTGATGAGAGTTTGGTCAGGTTCTGATTAATTCAGTTTCTTAATATTCCTAATCAATTTGAAGTCCGTTTTTACTCGTAAATATACTTGTATAAAATATCAGTATTTAATTATATCAGTTGTATATAAATATAACAATATCGATACGATAAAGCTCCCCCAACATTGACTCCTTGGCAGTACACTACATAACGTAGGTACAATTGTCAGGATCATACGAAAAGGGTAGTCCGTAATCTCTGCCTACCTTCTGGGTGACGGGCGTGAGTGTATATGTAAATAAAACAAAACATATTCGATTAAAAGATTCACTTTATAAATATCATTATCACATTCGATTCTATATAATTTTTACAGTATGTCGAGATAATATAAAAAACATATTCTAAGTCAGACTCATATTAAATAGAATTTAATACAAATTCATAAAGAACAGAATTTGGGTAACTAAATAAAATTTTGTACATATGACATAACACAACCTCATGGCAACTGAAAAGCAAATCACACTACGCTATGGCATGCCCGCGGCAATACTGTAATATCCCAACTTACGATACCCAGAATTACGTGATTATTATTACATTTACGATTTGATTAGCTGAAGGCCGATATTCGATCGGTATTCGAGTATGCAACTTGAGCCAACTCACTCAGACACTGAGCTACCACGGCTAAGACCATACGTCTCAATCCGGTGACGCAGACGCGGCCAGCTAAGAGCAGTGTAAAAACGAGCTTTTAAAATAATAGTTTCTCATTTTAATAGCCGATGTTAGCTCGTACAACATTAGATTTTAAGAAGCTCAGACTTAAACAAAACCTTAAAAAGAATCTCAGCTTAGGTCATTACTCTAGTCACGTCAGCATTATGATAAGTTGAGTCCATGAAATCCATTGTTTTGAATTAAAAGTAATTTATACAATATATAATCCGATTTATCCATAATTGTAATTCTCTCGCTCGTTGGATCATACATATAAATTAAGCTCTCACTTAGTTTTAACCCCAAAGGGGTAGACAGAGGCAGCTTTCTCTGTCCACTTTTCACTAAGCTTATTAGATGACCCCATCGCCATACACTGCATACATTTGTTTTGTATTTTAAAATGTATCGAAAAAAGCAATTCATACAAGCCGAGTGAGATTCGAACCCGCAACAATCGGTTCGTAAACCTCTTAGCTGCTATTACGTAAGTTAAGTATATCACTGTATTTAATGTTAAATATATTCTGTATATCAAAATACATTAAAGTAGACATAAATTTCAAATGCTCTTGTATATAAATAATAAAAAAGTATATTTAAAAACTAGTCATTTACGTTGTAAATTATAATACCCACTCTGATAAAAGGAATGTATGTATAAAGGTATCAAATTGTTAATAATGCTTCAACTTAAAACTATTTTCAATCATTACAGGAACATAAAAATATAACGCTTTGCTCTTTTATCTAATCTATTGGTTACAAATATATTCTAACGATATATATATAATCTACCGATTACATAACTATCTCTCCAATAATCCAAGTTATATATCAATTAAATTTAGTTCTTAATAATAAATCTGATATTAATCGATTCTTTGCCTATAATAATATTATACATTTAAAACTATCACATATTAATACATAATCAGGCACATAATGGCATGCTTCTACAATCAAGAGATTACATTACATATTTCTAAATGTTTCCACTTAACTGCATAATTCTTACAATAAGGATTTTGAAGAAAATTTTTTTTTTTTACAAATTTTTGAACTTTATCATCAGTTATATTAAATGCAACAAAAAATTAACTTTTAATTCATTGTAAACAATTAAAAATTAAAACAATTAAAAAAATCACGTGACTTCGAATACTTCACGATTGATCGCCATATTTGTGACGTCATGATGTTAAAACAATTTCATGACAATGCTGCAGCGTTCACGGCTGATCAACAGTCAAAATACTGTACTACTACTACACCTCTTTATCACTGGCTGTATATAATAATCAAATAAAAATAATTCTAAAATCCATTAAAAAATTAGATTCAATAAAAAAACAAAAATAATTCACTTATTTCATTGAAAAAATCAAATGGTCATAAATAAATATCACCTTCTTTTAACCCCAGAGGGGTAGACAGGGAAAACAGAGAGAAAAAATGAGAGATATCTATTATGTATGTCTCATTTTTTTGCGACTCCTAATACAAGAGAATAGTGAGAACAGTATTGAATCTTCAATCCTAGTAAAAAAGCTGTGCAGCAATGGAAACAGTGGACAAATTATAAGTGTTCTTATGGTTATCTATGCTGGGACTATGTGGTGGACTATTTCCTGAATAATACTCTTTTTAGAAAGAAAACAAACACACACAAAGCTATGGGATATATGATTATTACTTCCACTTTAATAGTATGTTAATGCCTTATTCACATATTTTTTCCATTTGGTCCATAAAGATATCTAAAACGAATATTAATAGAGAGAATCACAATACGACTAAGTTACCTTTATCTTTTATCACAAAAAGATTGTCTTCTCTAGTTTATAGTCTCAGCAATGCAGTTGAAGTACACAGAACGGCTCACAAGGAAACATCGTCTTTGTCGAGCGCCATTTGGCTAATGTTCACGTAGTCCGGATGCTTGGAGAACACGTCAACGAGTTTGCTGAACGTTGGTCGAAGATCGGGGCTGTAGGCCCAGCAGTCGAGCATCACTTGGTAGATTTCGTCTGGGCACCCTTCTGGCCTCTCCAAGCGTTGACCGCTTTCAACTATTTGTATTGCCTATAAATATACACATAAGCTTTACTACTTCAATCATTCAGGGGTACAAAGAGATTTGTTACAGCTTAAAATACTTGTTACTGGAAAGATTGGGGTAAAAGAGCATAAGCTTACGACGCTGAAATTGATGTGCTTAAGTTCGAATGGGATTTATTTATTATATAACTAAGTTAAAAAAAGGAGGTTATTGGTCAGATAAATTTTCACGGACATACTTTATAACCGCGGGTAACACCGTGGGGTGCAGCTATAGCAAGATGTAATAATACAGAACAAGTAGCAACTAACCTCCATTCCCCTCATTTCTCCATACGGCTGCTTTCCATAAGAGAACATCTCCCACAGTGTGATGCCGTAACTCCACACGTCACTCGCATGGCTGAAGGTGCCGTAGTTGTAAGACTCCGGGGCGTACCACTTTATGGGCCATTTGCCACCCTGGCTCGCTCTGTAGTACGAGCTGTTAGACGTCAGGGATCGGGACAAACCAAAGTCGCTGATTTTAGCTTGATGTCTGAAGAAAATTTAAGTTGGTATTATTTTGGGATGCAGCCTTTGTCTTACTGCTAAAGGCAGGTCCCAAGAAAAAAACAATGCTGTCTGGTTTGAGAAAAAAATTTATTAAAATCTTTTTCTTATTCTTTTTCAAAAATTTCAACAAGTAAACCATCTCTAGTTCTCTTGCCAATACATCTGCTAATCCCCTGCTGTTTTGTATGTTTGTGGGAGTCAGGGAGAAATTAATTTCAGGATGTCAACTCGTTTTAGCATCTCCCATAAAAGCACTGTTTTATTTCGGTTTGAGGGCCTAGTGGAATTACGACTAGATGAAATATACTTTAATCCGAAATTATGATTAATTTTATTGTATTTGTATTGAAAGTTTTTGAGTAGCAGCTTACTTTTATGGGGCAGGGCATATCACTTGCCTTCATATAGGCATCTTCAAAGTTGAAGTTAGATTATGGCTAAAGTTGTATACATTTACCTGGTAGCAAGAAGTATGTTCCTGGCCGCCAAGTCTCGGTGGACAAAGCGTCGTCGTTCGAGATATCGCATGCCAGCAGCCACCTGACAGGCCCATAGCCTCAGCTCGTATCCCGGAGACGCTTTGTCAGGGAAACGAAGTAGGAAATTCAGCAGTGAACCCAAAGGCACCAGTTCCTGCACCATAGCCAATGGGGGTCCCTGGAGATATTGGATGTTAATCAACATTATAATGTGAAGATTGAAAATTCCATTATCAGTATCATCATCATATTTACTTGATGAGATTCAAAACAACATACACAATTTTAAAAAACCTCAAGTTTGTTATGTAGGGTTCACATTTAGTCTAATGTTTTATGGTAGGTTTTGCAAGCCATACACTAAACTATTTGCCAGATTATTGAAGTTTAATGACTAATAATGAGATTTTTTAGAGGACAGCTGGTTGGCCGTTTGACAGAAATATAAAGACTTTTTAAAACGGTATTTCATTTAGGTGATGATGGTTTTTTTTTATTTGACGAACTACACAGATTGGCCAGAGAAGCTGGCCTTGACAGCTTCACCGGATCGAGAGGTGGCATAGCTCTTAGGTTCATAGCCTGAACCTCGCTAGTATAATTCGACTCAAGGGTCCCCCCCGGTGAGGGATAACCGTGGCTTGGACGGTTACAATGTTACGCGTAAGCATTCCGAGCCGAGGATGCTCGAGAGGGCTGAACCACGTCTCGGTCGGTTGGTATTTGACGGTTAATCTTAGACGGTTGATGATGTAGCTGCTGCACGAAGCAGTTAATCAGACTTATATCGTTAAAATCCTACTTTCTTATATTTCGTGTACCATAATCGATTGGGTGTACTAAAATCGTTAAAATAGATACTAACCAGTGCACTGCGAGGCCGGAGGGAGTAACCTCTCCTCGGGACGTGCTCTCCTAAGAGCGCAGTGCAGAGGGGCTCCGGTGCGTTCATCTGGAGATCCCGGAGCCCCTCATTGTGCACCGAGGAAGGGCCGCTGAGGGGTTTTAGTGGGTAAAAGCACCACATAACCGTCGCCTACCCCTCAGAATTCGAGGTATCTTGTTGAAGATTTGCTCCCCCCGCCCCGTCAACAAAAAAAGGTACTAACCAGTGACACGCCGATCAGACGCACTATACATCGGTGTCGTAGTGACATCATAAGTCTAGCCTCAGCAAGGAACTCCCGCCTGTTGTTCTCTGCATGCAGTGCGTGCAGCGTCTTTACGGCGACAGGTTGCGCGGGCTGGTCCGGCGGGTTGTACGTTGCCCGTAGAACTGATCCGAACTCGCCCTCACCGAGCGTAGCGCCAAGAGTTATGTCGCTCACAGGGATAAATTCTATAACATTTCATTATCAATTACAACCAATTTACCGTTATGTTTTAACTAAACAAACACCAAGCGTGATAGCCATAATAATAATGACAATAATACTAAGGGGTGTATTACACGTAGAATTTGTACTAGCCAGACGAGCTTTGCCTCTCTCAAATATTTATGGATAAAGGATGATCTAGCAAGCAGGTCAACATATGTTCAGAAATTTCCACCAACATTCCTACAAAAGAGATCGAGGAATCAGCTTTACTTAATAAAAGTGAAGTTAAAGGTAACGAAATTAAGAGGCCAAAAAAGTTTCACTGTTATTGTGTAAAAAAGCCCTAACGGGATAGACCAGAGGTCGCTCGCTAATTGCTTTTCACCGAGTTTATTGGTATCATATGAGAGTCAAATTTCCATGCCATGCAGTGGACAAAAATTTTTTGCAAGCTATTTTTTGGTTTTTTTAAAACCAAAAAACGTTAAATAAATGAACGCATTCACAAAAGTTGGCTGAGATTCGGACCTCCGAAGCCGAACGCAGTCCCAATAGCCTATCAATGATAAAACTTTCGCGGTAGAAATATAATACCTCTCCTCCATAAATAAAGAGTACCCTTAACTGATGAGCCTACCTCTTTAGATGTCGAGAGTTAATATTTGTATAATTATATTACCTTGCAGTGTGGATAGCTGGCCATCAGAGTTGATAGATATCTCGTTATAGTTCTCAACTAAAGATGCCACAACACTATTATTTACTGGCACTTTGTATGTCTCGTTGTCCGACTGTGTGTCCTCATTGTTGTTGATGCAATCATTGCTGAAGTCTGAGCAGAAGGAGAGATTCCTCGTCAGGAGCTCGAAGGCGTTGTTGTTGGTGGTAATGGGAGGTATTGGGGGTGAAGTTTGGTTGTCTCCCAGGATATCGCGCTTGACTAAGGATAGCGTTTGATTCTTCGCACGGTTGGGGTTTTTTCGTGCGTGGCATAGTGGAAAACTGGAAATGATGAGTAATTTTTGTAATAATGACATTTTAATAAATTGAAAAATCTGATAAACGCTACTAGTATGCTATAAGCTGACGAAACACATCAGTGGGTAAATCTGGTAACATCTACCGGTTGGTTGATTGATGAATAGGTTTTATTACAATTTAATTGCAGCAAACATAAAGCATTTTAAATTACATGCAGAAATCATTGTGATATATGGCACCAAACTGTAAGTCTCTAATAGATAAAACTTATATAACCGCAAGGTAAGAACTACCTTATAGCTAGTACAATCATACCTCAGGTAATGGGGGTTTCGGTTTGGGTGCTACTGGAGTGATAAGCCGTGTTGGGAGACCATCAGGCACGGTGCTGTAGTGCTCCACGAGCCTCTCAAGAGACTCCAAATAAGGTCCGTCGTCAATGAAAAGCCACTGGCTCTAAAGCAAACAAATTCAATTTAAATATAATTTGAAATTTATTTCAATTAAATAAATGAAACTGGAGAAACATGACTAATGTTAGGAGACCGTACAGTGGCAGCCTTGAAGTTCCAACGTTCGACTTACTATCCCATTGGTCGCAGGTTCGAATCGCTTTTCAAGTACAAAAAAAATGTACCTATCACATATGGGATCTGATAAGCCAGGACAAAACCATACAGCGAAAGCTGTCTCTGTATAGCTCGCTACTATCAAAAGGATAAGAGTGATAGAGATAGTGTGTGTGTGCATATGTGTGTATTGTCTATCTAACATTATATGTTACCTCTTTTTTAATAATAAAATTGAAAGGAGTATTCTCGCTGAGCATGGTGAGCACATACGCGTTGGTGTGACGCTCGCTGTAGCGCACCAGGAATGCGCCGTCTGACGCCTTGTCTTGCAAGCCGTGCTGTTTGCAATATGCCTCTAGAGTCTTAATAGCTTCCTCACGGTTCAGTGTACCATGATACCACTGACTTTTGGTCGTTTTAGAAGGCTCTGGTGTATGGTTTTCTGTTAGAATATATAGAATAGAATATTTATTAACAGATTTGTAGTTACATTAATATACATTTCACAAATTAATTGGATATCCATGTAACTGTTGCAGTGCACATTTTCGTAATCAGTGACTCCCAAACTAAGCAGATGCTTGTATCTTGGGAGCCCGAGTTGCATTGTAGAATTTGCATTGAAAAATTGTGGTGTTTTATAATATAAACGCAACTGTTTTAATGATTTTATTAAATAACAATAATAAGTAATTATATCAACAAGTTGTTTGCATGCAATGCGCTCAGAGACAGTCACTGCGTTTAACCCATTTTTTCTGATTCCATTTTAGACCACTTCTTAAGCCCAATAATAATGACCTAGTGGGTTAAAGCCATTTTATTTCCCCAGTATCACATTACTTTACTATTGTGTAAGAGCAGTTAAACTCACCAGTAAATAGCCAACAGAAATGAATAAGCCCTAAAAAAGTTAACCAATTGCACCCCTCTAGAGCTAAGGTGGATTCTCAGTGCCAAGTACATCTGTGATGTCACTCTTAATAAAACTTTAGTGGAGACTTAAGCACATGATCACCTTTAAATATTATAGGTACAAGGTACTTACGGGGTTTCGCGAAATTTATATTAAAATATTGTCAAACGTATTATGTTAAAAAAACTTCTTAATGTTATAAAAAGCGTCAATAGCCTAATGGTTTAGGGTACGGTCTGCGAATCGTAAGGTCGTGGGTTCGAATCCACCATTCGACTATTGCCGTGAACCATGTCCTAGCACAAGCTGAAGCTGTTGGAATGGTTAACAAGATTGTTAGTATTATTTCTACAAAAAAAAGAAATACTACTGCTTTCTTTTTAAAAAAATTGTGTTTAACAAAAACATGTAAAATTTGACTTACTTAACAGCTGGTAACATTCCATATATCCATAATGTTTCGCCAGGTCTGCAGGTGTATCTTGTGCTATCGTTCTTGGATGTGAAGGTGCATTTAGCTTCAAGAGGACCTTGAAACAACAAGTGTTACCATTTCATTAATTGTACTCTTTTTATGTAGGTTTTTATAGCAATCCCTATGGGTTTCTGTAGATCTTGTTGCTCATGCAACAACCTTATCGTAACCGTATCTTCCTTGACAACATTCCACTATAATGATATGCAAAATTATACAATCAGAGATTATATTTTAATTAATTAATTTAATCTACATATATAAAAGAGAAAACGTTGTTGTTGCATTGTTTGTTCCTTATAGGCTCCGAAATGGATGGACGATTCCAATGAAACTTTCAGGGAATCTTCAGATTGTCCTGGCGAGTAATCCTGTAAAGTTTGAGGACGATCGGAAGACTCCTTTTTTAACTTTCAAATACAGCTATTATTTACTGTGATGACATTCTATTGTTTTATAACCCAAATTTGTAATTACACATGTGATGTGTATATTTATGTCATTATGAACCATATTGAAGTACAATGGAGTATAATGAAGAATAATAAATCCCTAAATGATAAGAATGATATTGTATTTATTGATTACCTGGGTGTAGGTAATGTATATAATCTTCACCCGCTCGATAAGAGAAAAGAAGAGAATGAATACGGAGAGAAATGAGTAATTTAATATATTGTGAGAGCTTAATTACATAATTAATGAAATAAAATAAAGCATAATCTAGCTCAGTGAAGCGGGCTGGGTATGCTAGTATTAATATAAGAAACTATATTGGAACATACTTTGATACATTCAATATGTCCTTTTTGCGCGGCGTCGTGCAGAGGCACCTTCCCAGTGGGCGCGTGCCTCATCTGATAGTTGGCGTTACCTTTGGTAATAAGCAACTCCGTCGTGCTCGGCAAGTTGTTCTGACACGTATACTGGAAAGAGAAAAGAAAAGAAATTGTCAGTTTATTATAAGACACTCATTGTCTATGACTCGACTACATATTCAATATATCATACGCGCATAATATTTAATTTTTAGGTTATATAAAAGTATACTATTGACTATGAATTTGACTTATATACTATATTTAATGAGAATCCTTTTTCAGTGTGATCGGGTTTGAGGTACAAGCGTTAAAAAAACATTTTCTTTTTTAATGGGAGAAGGAAGAGATAATTATGTGGCTCAATTGATAGGTGAGGTATCTAAATATACCTCATACAAAATTTAACGAAATTTAGTAACATTTTTACCCATTACAAAACATGCTAGACTGTTCAGTCTAATGGTGGGTTTAACCCTACGACTTTTTGTACTTCTTAACTGTAACTTCTCTGTTAACAGAGCCGAAATATCACCTGGTAAGACAAATATTGGAATCTCATCGATATAATGTCGGCTGTTTGATCTATTGGTAAAAACTAAAAGTTTTGGATTCTATGGTATTATATTAAATATCATTAATGGTAGGGTAATTATACTATTTTTCAAATGTTACATTGAAAACTTTTGAGGGATCTTACATGCAATGGCGTGTATCCAAATGAATCTCGCACATTAACGGTGGCGCCGCTCTCGATCAACTTTGCAAGGATGTTGTCGCGGCCCGCCCTGGCTGCTATGTGCACGGCGGTCTGGCCGTCCTGGTTTTTGGCATCGCGGCTGCGGTAACCGCAGGCCAATAGTTGAGACACGATATTATATTCCCCAGCCTCTGTAGCTCTGAAAAAATTATGACAAGAACTTTCTAAAATCGTTACTAACAAAGTATTAAGCAAATCGTTATGTCGTATATCATTTGTTACCTTGTCTAGCAAAAACTACAGAAAGAATAGACATGACACATATCTTATGCAGCGTGTTGAGAGGTCAATTCTTCACTTACAAGTGCCGCTAAATATATATATATTTAGAGGCACTACCCTTAGCCTGCTTTTAACCACTAAAGGTTAACTGGAAGAAAGAAATGTTGCATATAGGCTCCGAAAAGACTGGACCGATTTCAGGGAATCTTCGGATTGACCTGGCGAGTAATCCTGTCAAAGTTTGGTGACGATCGGAGCACTCCTCTGTCAAATACAGCTTTTTTTACTATGATGAAATTCTATTCTGTTCTGTTTTATAACCCAAAGTTGTATTGACACATGCATTGTGTATTTTTATGTCATTATGAACCATATTAAAGTACAATGGAGTATAATAAATCCTAAATGATGATTTAATGATGTAAGTTTATTGTTAAAATAAAATAAAGCAAAATATAGCGGGGACTCATGGGGGGTATAATCTAACTTACATTTTCATTTTCATCTTAGACATAAGAAATAAGTGTATGTGTTATAAAAAAGACTTGGCTTAGAGGTCTTGTTACCAAGCCATAAAATATTCAACAACAAAAAAAAAGCAAAATATAGCCCTCCGAAGCGGGCTAAGTAAGCTTGTGTTATATAGAATGCAATGAGCCCTTCTTTACACATACCCAAAGGATCATGTGTCATGATTCATGTAAAATAGTTTAGTCTATTGGCTACTATTACTCTTCATTCTTATCATTAAGTGGTGGTTTATCATACTTCTACATTTCGCTTGGTGAGTAAGGTGCCGGCGACGTTACTCATTATAACACAGGTGCAAGCAACAGTGGCAAAGCAGCTGCAATCTCTTTTATTATAGTTTGTGAGACGCAGTAATCATTTACTATGAAGCGTCAATAGCCTAATGGTTTAGGGTACTGCCTGAGAATCGTAAGGTCGTGGGTTCGAATCCACCATTCGACTATTGCCGTGAACCATGTCCTAGCACAAGCTTAAGCTTAGTTGGAATGGTTAACAAGATTGTTAGTAATATTTCAGGAAAAAAAAGAAATATTACTAGCTTTCTTTAAAAAAACTATAAGGTGCACCGCATGCTCGATTGCTTCCTGCTATCATTAAAAACAACATGTTTAGAAATTTGCAAGATTAAGGAGTAGTCCGACGTCGTAAACGATTGGCTACTTAACTGGTCGTAATGAGATGTTCAAACAAAAATAACGTCATACAAAAGTAGCCGTGTGATTACAGTGAATCATTTTACATAAACAATGATTCACGGTTGTCAAACACAGATGTATCTGGACGAATTGTTAATAAGATATTGTGGGACCCATCATGAAAACATTCCCAACGCATGACTAATATTATGTATGTTCAATTAGTAAACTATGATATTGTAATCAGGTTATATTGTTAAATTAATTCTAATATAGTCTAAATTATGACTCAAAATTTACATAACAAATAGTTATGAACCACGTGTCGTTATATCAACATTAATTTTTATAAGCCTTGGGTCTGTTAGTAAAATATAAGATGAAAATGATGAAGAAAAGGGGCAAACGAATGTCGTATGCATACACTATCGACCACAAGGGTTGCAGATGCTTTGTCAACTTTTGAGGAAGCAGTTCTTGAAGGTCCATAAATTCTAGAACTTCACATATACACACCATTTGATTCTCTCCTATTAATAATAAAAAGTTTAAATGGTCACAATGATAGTTTTAAAGACCGCGCATCGGTTGGGCCGCTCAGGGCATCCTCGGGTCTGAATGTAAGCTCAAATATAGTAACGGCCCGGCGACACTTGTCTCACAATAATAGAGATATATAGAGCCTAAGAGCAGGGTCACTTGTAAAAAACCCGGTGGAACTGTAGCAGCCTTCAGACTGATATTTATCAACAAACAAAGATTATTTAGTGCACGATGATTGGCGATAGGCTCATCACCTATCACATATCGAACCTAATAATCTTGGTGAAAAGTGGACTGTGAAAACTTTCTCTGTCTACCCTGCTAGGGTTAAAAGTACGTTACGTGCTTTATTTTTTACATTAGTAAAGTATAGAGAATCTATTTTACATTGAACTTTAGTTTGTCTGTCCATTAAACCAACTAACTTAATGTATATATTGTAATTGTCTTTATTGTTTTAGATATATCAACAGTGATCTTAGCGGTGAACTGTCTCAGCAGTAACCACTCTAAATATTTGTTAGTTTCGATCCCTGTCCGTCAACGAAGCCCGCTGTTTTCAGCAGTTTAGCATACGCACTTCGATATTGGCGAAATCTATATGAAAATGACATCAACAAAAACAATTGAATTGAATTAACTTAAATTGAACAGTGGGAGCTTACAACGGTTTCTAACAATCAAATCCAGAATCCTTTTCCAAACAACTATGTTGTTTTTTTATGGATATGCTATCATAATTGCAATTGGCTAATGAATAAGAATTGATCATTCATCTATAGTAATTAATATTCATTGCAGTCATTCTTGGTAAGGCAACTGTAATATAAAAATACTGCTGACATTATCACTTATGAATGTAGTAAGTATGCTGCACACACTGCAAGTTTATTGAACACTACATGAACAGGAAATCATCAATAAACTTGTCAGTGTTTATATCACATTCATATAAATTGCAGCGCAAGTAAAAATCAAGGGCAATAACCTCTGTTCAAGTGGAAAAACATTCTGGAAATTTATTTCTTTTTAAAATATAACTTCTTTTTTTTGCCCTGCCTGTGAATTGTTATTGTAACTGCCTCTTTATTTTACACCAAAACTTGTTTTATTTTGGTCTACATAAATAAAAAAATGGTTAAAACTCTCATTTTGAATAACAAACATTTGTTCAGTTCAACAATTGTATAGAGCAGTTTGACATTGGAAAAAACACCTCTATGAAAATAACTACATATGACATCAATGTCACTCTCTAACTGTGTTATTAGGATAGCAATGGCTACACACACACACACATTCAGTAATTGTACAGCCAAAACTGGGCACACCACTGGGCTGTTGCTCTGATATACCTACAGTGTATCAGTCTGAAGTAGACATACCATGTATTCATGAGGTTTTAGAGTGTCATGGAATGTGAATGAATAGAGAATAGTTATGAGCAAAAATTTTAATGATAATTTAAGAGAGAAAGGACTGACAAGATTGCAGCTCACCTGATGTTAAGTGATTTAGTCAACCACAATCACCCACTGGGACTACAAGTATTGCCAACCTATATAATGAAACTTTATATTTTATAGGTTAGCAGTAGTATCAATCAAAGTATCAGTGTAATTGCATATTAGCAGTCACTATAAGTGTGTATCTGACTCAATTTGCATGATAGTATGGAAAATTAGGGACAATTCATGACACTTGTCTCAATAGAACTTCCTTCTTCAGTTAATATAACTCTGATTGGCAAATGCTTTAACAATGTACCCACACCACACATGGTTTAAATATGCATGAGGTTGTTTTAGACCAGTTTTCTGGATGGAAATGGAATAGTAGAATTTGCAATATAGCCATAGTGAAATATATATATGTAAAACAAAAATAATTCAGGTATCCATTTTTTTTACTCTACAAAGATATAAGTGAATTAAATAAATATATGGTATGAGATATGGCCCAGCTCCCAGAGTGCTAAGTTAGAATGGCCCAATAGGAGACCGCCGAACGGGATCAGGAGAGGGCCAATCTCGTTCGGAGATGGCGCAGCTCTGTAGAATAAGACTACGGTATCCCCTGCTTGTTGTAGAAGGCGACTAAAAGGGACCTCAGGTTCACTGGGCTACAAAGAAGGCGACATCGGCTGGCTCGTGGAGGGGGGGAGTAACCTCCTCCCTGGCATGTGCTTAACCTCTCCCCAGCACTGCTAAGAGCACAGTGCATAGGGGCTCCGATGCACTAAGTGCCACCAGTGGGGGGGTTTTAGTGGGCCCCACATATCCACCGCCTTCCCCCCAGAAGGCCGAGTATATTGTTGAAGATTCCCTCCCGTCAACAAAAAAAAAGGGTTCCTTTAAAAGGTATGCCAGCTTAGATAACATCTTGACAATCAAGATGCCAGAGGGCAAAACACGATTCAAGGAAGTTGTGAGTGCTAAAAATGAACCACAGCCCATGCTGTTGAAATCAGATTACTATTATTTTAGATTACAACTATAATAGAAGTTGGAGTTAAATTACATAAATAATACTCACCGATGCAACAGATTGGTGGTTCCTTGTGTTCTAGACTCATGTGGTGGAGGTTGTCCTTTACACACAACAGACAATCGAGTTACAAGACCATTGGAATCACCACGGTAATGCTGGATTAAGGTGTCCAATCCATGGACCGTTGTATGCTCTTCAATTGAAAAAAACGCATCCTCACCATGCCTCCGTATTTGATAATGTACCACTTCTCCCTGATTAAGAGTTATTGTTTTATTTTAAGTGCAATTTTAATACACAGGCAATGTATTTGAATATCACAATTCTTTAACTTAATTCCAATGTTTTACTAACTCTGTGTTACAAGCCAAAATATATAGCTATTATCACATAGTTATAAGTGTCACAATTTTCATACCACTCAAATAGACATTATTTCAAAAGTTTGTGACAAATCAAATATAACTTTAATTTTATACTGTCTCTTTCTATATCTCTTCTATTGTATTATAGAAAAATATTGAGGTTAGGAAACTATTTAATTAATATTTACCTGGTGTAAAACAGAGAGGACATAGTCTCCAGGCGATGTATTACTTTCACGAACTAAGAAAACACCATCTTCACCCTCTGTAGCAATAAAAATGTAAAGTTTTAAAAGTCACCAATACAATATTTCTATTTTATGTTGTATTTATGTACCTTCTTTTAAAAGTATCTCAGCAGCTTCCCGTGATATTTTCCCATGAAACCAGTTTACATTATCTTCTCTGTTCATCCTCAACAAAAAAGAATTAGTCTGAAAGTTGAAAGAAACCTGCTTTGTAAGTGTCACACATCAAAAACTTTTTGAACACTTCACATAAGTTAGTTATCGAACGAATAAATAACTCGTATCACCAATTTATGTCAAAAATTTTGCCAAAACACATTTAAATTTTTGTTTGAAACAAACAAAACATTTGCAAACAAAACAATTTATAGATAGATACTTTGATACGTATCGTATGGCAAGGCAAATATATTAGTCCTATTTCTTTCTCACTAATGATAATAGACAACTTATTACTCAACCAATTTGAACAAAATAACACAATGTTATATCCTTGTTTTTACAGCGTACATTTGAGGACACCAGAAAGAGATAGGGTATAAACTAAGAACCATTTATAATTGTTTGGTTTATATGTTGTAAACGTCAGTCAACATTAGTCAATTAAGAAACTTTTTAAAGTTTGAAATTCTAAGAAATTTTGTTTTATCAACGTTGTAACTTTAATGGGGTTAATTACATAATTTATAGACAATAACTATTAACTCACCTTCAACAATATGAATGACGTCATGGTTGTTATCATTATATCCAACTTTGAAGCACAAAAATATTTACAAGTGGCAAATATAAAAATCCTTTTAGAAGGAGCTATATTTATGATTTTTTTTTGTTTTTGCACATATTTAATTAAATTGTTTTTTATATTTTTAGCACGAATTATTTTAGTTATTCTTCAATAGTGTTCACAGAAACGAAGTACGTCTAGCAAGCAGCCGGCAGACAGTCGTGAGGCGCGGTATCCCCGACTCTGCCTTCCAACGAATGACTCATAGCAAGGTCAATTCCGAGAAATGAATCACCAGTGTACTCAGTTCAGCAATGCCATAAGTAGTACGCATTCCCTCACAACACAACTTTGCGTCGTTCTGGTAATTTGTATATAAATAACCAATTATATTCCAAAATATCTGCAATAACTTAGAGGCACTTATACATATAACAGCAACTGCTATTGGGAAAAAAAGCCAAACCTGAATATTTACTCTACTTATTGTACATGTGATTTTTCTATAACTTTCAATTTGACTTTGTGCGTTAATCTGAAGAGCGCTGTTGTTAATTGTTAATGATTCTATTTTTATTTCGTACCTGGGTATTTATTAAATTTTTTATAATAACGTCATACGCTATTTAAAAAAAGAAACTGTTTAAAAACTAAGCTGTAACATCTGCAGACTCGCTACAGGCTTTAATTCTAAATCATTTAATCAACATTATCTTCGCATGATCCTTTATTAAAGAGATCTAAAGCCGTGAGCACAGTTGGAATCCGTGCACGTCTATCAATTTTAACTGTTAATTAAATAAACTTAATTTAATTAATGGTATACTGTTATTTTTTACTTATGTCTGTACTAAAACGGCGACAGTTGGTCGGTCGATTTACGAGCTGATGTCAAGGGTTCCAAGCAAGCCGACTTTGTTTTACAAAAAAGTTATGTTTCATTCGCTTAGATTAAGAAGACATTGGTACATACATTTTTCTAAATTCTATTTTTAAAACTGCAATAATTATATTGGATGCCTAATAAGTTTTTCGTTTGTTATTCGTGTTTGAACATGGCTGGCTTAGAGAAAAGCGGATAGCGATTGTAGTCTCTGTTTACTCACTTAGATACATAGGTCGCAGGGTAGCAAAAATATTAAATTCATCAATGAATTTTACTGCGATGTTTTTTTATTCATTCCAAATTAAGATTTTATGACAAGTAGTATATTTTTAATTGATGAATATTTTATGGCTTGGTAACAAGACCTTTAAGCCAAGTCTTTTTTAAAACACATACACTTATTTTTTACGTCTAAGATGAAAATGTAAATTAGATGATTCCCCCCATAAGTCCCCGCGCTTTTTTTTTTGCTCCAAGTAGTATATCTTTCAATCCCAGATATTGAGTTGTACCATTAATTTTCTTTTAAGTTATTTATGGTGTTGCAATGCGGTTCGATAAAGTTTAGAAAGTATTTGCTGTAGCTAAACGTACATTTTATCGATTGGTCAAACCAGTCTGGACTAGAGTTGTGTTTACGTGCTCACGAATGCAATGTTTATTTACTTTCATTCTTTGGTAGTCTGCATGTAACCTGACTGCAAAGAAGATTCAGAATAACTTACGACGTGGAATGTCACGTAACTGGTTCTTGCAACAATTGTTTTAGGTTAATTGATATAGCTATTGTGTATCTTTATGTCGTTCTATTAAGAAATATGTGTATAAGATTGCACTTTGGAGTTACACGTATTTTGTACATTATCTATTTGTTTTAATATAAAATATAAAAAAATGCGATATGGCTTGCAACTAAGTTTTAAACAGTTTTCTATGTTTTGTTTAACCACTCTCATACAATATGCGTAAGTGATACTAAATATAAGTAAATGAAGTATTCAATCAGGAAATTAAGAAAATATCTCTTACCACAAGCTCAACTTTATTTGAAATGGCTGACATAAATGTTAAGAGTTATGTAAAAAACAAATTCAGAATTCTTTTTAAAAAATTAGGAAATTGCCAATACCACGATTAAATGAATATCTGAATGGAATTAATTCTTAATAATTTTCTTGTTTTCCTAACAAAACCGTCTGGTTACAATATAAATACATGAGTCCGTTTTTTTTCTCTTGCATACTGCAACTGGCCGTCCGTAATGTTTTTAATTTTTTAAAAGCTTTTTTTAATTTGTACCTAAAGTACCCATGTAGCAACAATTAAAGCATTATCAACAATTAAATCTGTGCAAAGCTGTATTTATCTGTAATTGTGTTATACATAGATTAATAATTTAGAACTATTACTCTCTGCATACAAATGTGTTATGCCTATAATAAGTCTAGATAAATTAAGGAATAATAAATTTACCAATGCTACGAATCGTTCTCAACTCAACATATGCCAGCTATAAATAGCCAGTGCATAGTTTTCGTCGGGTCTGTGTTGATGTCACGGCACGGAATAACTACGTATATAAAGTTTTTTAATAGGTCTGCTATTTTTTCACATCACATGAATTCAAATTCAACTTTTCATAATGAATACATGATAACGATACATCGATCATCGATTTCGATACTTTATTGTAATAAATATGTAAATATAAAATGACAAGGATAAAACATCCGATCAAACAATGACTCGGACTTCTCAGGCAGCTTTGAGACAGAAGAAAGCACCAAAGCGCGAGTGGTGTGCACGAGCATCTTAAACCGATAACATTTTAGAAGTCTACTACTACTAAGGACTTCTAAAATGTTACTAAATTAAACAAGAGAATATATTTTGAAAAGAAGTAAGTAGTGGATAATAGAACTTGTCGATTTTAAGAATTTTATGTCCTGTATTTGTTCTGCGTCGCCTGGTAACCATAAGCCAAGGAAGGCAAGAGCCGCCGCGTCGCCGCGTGACTCACTACGCTTTCTACCAACTTACTGGGCACCGGTCGATGACACCCAGCCCACTTTACTATATGTTCCTTATTTACTAACATCTATTTGGGTGCTATTAATAAATCAAATGACATTTGTTCCCTTTATCAGTATAATAAAAGTGTTGGATTCACAAAATACAGGCGAAATATTTTTTTGTTTTAAACTGCTGTTAGAAAAACTCCCACAAATGTAAATAACAAAGTAATTAGATATGTCGTTCCGATCTTGTTGATTAGATTCACTAGCTGCCGTTTTCCGTGGGTGTCTAAGTTATTCGATTCTCAAAAAAAATATGCTCTCACCTTTTAACCCTCGTGGGTTAGATAGAGGACATCTTTCGCTGTTCACTTTTTTCCTAAGTTATTATATAGACGTCCTATATAGGAGTAAGCCCATAGTTATAGGTGAGACAAAATTTTTCAGAAAGTGATTTTTTTTAAAGTCGGCAATTTAATAGTGATATCATAGCAGCTAAATAATTGTGTTATTCAGATATGTTTATTTTTGTATCTCAGCAAATTATGTATGCGTACACATCTAAATAACAAATCTAACTTCTCTGGATTGTCCATTATCCTCAAAAAGCGCATATAATACACAGAGGAAATACGATTGCGAGGACATAATTGAGGCAAACAGTAGTAAAGGGCAATTGAAGTCTTTCTTTTCCCGAGATATACAAGTTATATAAATAAAAGATAGCAAGATAAGTGTAGCAAACAACATAAGATATAAACTTTACAAAATACTCATAAAACGTACGGGATTCGATTTGGATTTGTTAATTTCGAGGCGAACCACTCATTTACTCGATTGGTATACGTGACGTAGAAACGGTTAAAAAATAACTGGAATATAAAAATATATCATACATAATGGTTCTAATAAACAAAATTTATTAATAATTTAGAATCATTAAATTATCGTCTAAATAAAAGTCATTAAAACTTTTTTTATACGAAGCGTTGCTTCCGAACTCCTATGAATATCACCTTATACATCTGTTAATATTATAAATAAAAATCAATATAATTATCTGTCCTTAAACGGTATACTCGACAAGGAAACCTTCCGATCGACCTCAAAACGCGCTGAGTGACCAAAACAAACATAAACAAGGAGACCCAGGTCCGAGCGGTCTTGCGCAAAAACCGAACAGTAGTGCCGATGAGGTAAGCCTTCCATTCTATGAATGAAAAAACACGCTACAATAAGATTAAAAAAAAAACTTTTGGCAAAGCTAACTGTACATATAAGGCTGTGAAACACACACTCGATATTGAACCCTATGTTTTTGCGTGTGTGGTATAGTTTTCGTTATTTACGTTTCTAAGACGCCATTTGATAAATTTACCAGATACAAATAATGAGTCATGCCGTTGCTAACGTCGTCCACAAAGCGTTACATACATAAGCTAGTTTTTTACACTACACTAAAATAATTACTTTAACAGAATCTTTTTATTTTACATTACCGTTTATTTAATTTTACGTTACATTACCGTTGTTAGCTCTCGGCAACTTGAAAGGTGGTCGAAGTGTCCCAAGCGCATGGTCACCTTAAAAATTCGGTAAACCCCTGAGATCTTTGGTCGTAGCCTCATAGTTGTTTTTAGATATTCAAGATTTTATATTATACACTAGCTGTGTCCGCGTGGAATTTAACAATAACGTTATTTAGTTTATTATACTAATATTCATGGGGTATTAGGGCACGGCTGTGGATTCAGCGAGTCACCATAAAGGGTCTCAAATTTAAAATAATAATAAAAAAAACTTTTCCCATTTTGTAAATTAATACAACCCTTGTGTTGCATCAAGCGCAAAGTGCCACGTCGCGCGACCCGTGTGACCACTACAATGAATATTTATAGAACACAACACAAAGTACTTAGTAGCCCAGCCCCACCGCACTTAATTTGTATTTCCACCGGACTCAGCGGGTAGCCGAATTGGTGGGATGAACTAAACTAAACAACTAAACTATGCAACTACAGTACATACCTGATTTATTGAAGTCGGTTAAATAAAAAGTAGCCTAAGTTACTCCTTGTTACATCAGCTATCTGACAGTGAAAGTCCCATCAATATTGTTCCAGCCTCCAGAGGAGGATTAGCCGGAACAAACGGACAGACACACAAAAATTGAAAAAAAATGTTATTTTGGTATATGTACACTTTATACATTCATATGCATGTAGTATAATTAGTTATTTTAATATTAAAACAAGACGGATTGGAATAAGATCATGGTGTCTGTAACTGATAGAATCTATTAATATACTTATATTCAATACCATTTCTGCCTGTAGAAATTGATTAGCAAACATTTTTCGTATAATATTTGCTAACTAAAGAAAATTCTGATAAATTTATTTGATAAATAGTTTGCTGAATAGTGAGTTATTGCTTCTGGAGAGGCCTGTGTCCAGTTGACTGGTGCAAGCTGAAGATGATGAAGTGATATTTAAAATACAGAGGATGCAGGTGCGTTGCCGTTCTTCTCTAAGTTATATTAATGCACCCGTTGAAGTCAGCTTTACAGAACAGCTATACGTAGTAAGATTTTGAAGAATAAAACAATTTTGATTCGTAAGCGTAACAATAGATTAGAAACTTATTCTTCCTTTTTGATGGCACTAAACGTAGATTATTTAGGTGCCGGAGAATTACTTTTCATGAGATTAAGCTTATAACCTCTGCCACAGACTATGTTAGCTGTTCTTATTTTGCTTATTTTTATTAAACCAACCATTATTTGTTCTTTATTCTAGTAGTAATTGTAGTGCGATTTAATTATCTGTGGGTCGATTACGAGAGTTTGTCATGCGACTAAAAGATTTAATTTTTCGGATTATTATGAACAAAAAAAAACAAAATAAAATATAAAATCTGTTCCCAGTTTACGCATATAACGATATATTCATGCTCTGTCACGTTTAGGATCTAATATGTTCTATGAAAAGCTATCACGGACTACCCTGCCTGTAATGACGTATAGCTTTTTTATTTTTCCTTACTTATTTAATTATATTGAAATAATGCAATACACAATCGTATTCGGTATTATATTTATTTCCTCGTATCAAAAAGTACATAAAATAATATTGTCACTTTAATATTGCCAGATTACATCAAATTATGAAGAAAAAAAACTATGTCTATGTTATGTTTTCATTACATTGATATACGTGATGGAGTATTAGATTATTATGACCGTACTTTGGATGTTACTGAACTATTCTACAATATAACAGGACCAAATAATGATTACAGTTAATAATTATATTACTTTTATATTAGTTCCTAAACAATAAATCTTCATATATGATTAAAACTTTAAATTTAAACTTTATTCATAATCGCACTGGCAACTAATAGTATTCAAATTTACATAATGAAATAGGACATTTTTATATAGAATTAACATCTTACCATATTCAGCAATGTATTTTGCTTCAATATAAATATAGTATAAATAAAGTTACCATAGAGAATATTTACAAACACTTATATAAAAATGTAATCTATTACTAAAAATAAATTGAAAGGCTTTCATATAAGATTTCTTTGAGTGTAAAGAGAGACGTGTACAAAGGCGGATATTTGATGAATTTGTTATATAAAATCATGATTTTTTTAATAAAACGATACCATAAAAGAATTTCTATAGTAACTATCTTAACTAGAATTTCTTCGAATTAATGTTTTATACTGAGTGATTGACGTTCAGATTAGATTTTGATATCATTTTTTTTTATTATATTATATCTAAGAATAGGGCCTTGAATTAATAACTATTGAATAAGGTCATTATATAATTAAAATTTGTCACTAACATTTTAACCTTCAATATCGTACTTACATACTATTTTGCGAATTTAAACGTGCATTGTTGTATCACAGCTTATAAGTACACAATTTATTATCATTTTAACCTAGAGTAACAAGAATTTTAACACATAAAGCAGTAGGCAGAAATAATAAAATATATATTTAAAGAAAACGTCGCAACTTTTATAAAACTGATGTAAGGGTTATAAAATTCAATTACTTTTTCACTCGGAGACATTTCAATGGTTAAAATGCAATATAATAAAATCGTATTTAGATATTCTAACATACTATCAGTTAATGACACATTTATGTGACCCATATACTATATATGAAATACTAAATTAAATAAATCAATTATTAACTTGACCATTATGTGAAGACAATTAACGTTTAAGCTTATAATGATAATGTCTTAATTTAAAAACTGTGCAAAGCACATAACTTCGCATGAGATGTTTCTATACATGACTGAGTTAATTCTAAAGGTAATTTTAGACATTAACTGTGTGTGCATGTTTCACTGCTGGAAGGTCACGTGAAGCAGTTGTCTTCATCCGCGTGATCCGAACAATCAATTGTTCCATCACACAGCTGCGCTAAAGTTATGCACCTGTAGAAAAAAAATCTTAAATTTCCGTATCAATAACTTTTTTATATGTATAAAAATACTTGTTAATTTTGAGGGTGATGTAAGCAGACATAAAACACGGTTACATATAGAATTCCCCTAACGAGTTGTAAAAGGACCGATTGTAAGTCGTCCCTCTGCCCTTATAAGATCGTCAGGCCATCGTTCTGACCGTGGAAATCATTCAAGTTGTCTGTTCTGCACGCTGTGTGCCCCACCACCCATTGCCATTGCTGAAACGAATCAAAATCAACATAACATCCCCCCTGTAAAGCAGATATCGTTTGTAATTTGAGTACGGTTAATAGGATGTGATAACTTATTGCGTGGGAGATTTTTTGTATATACGAGTATGTATATCACAATTGGCCTCACCTGCCATCAACACAACGCAACTCCCCGCTCGGACAAGACACTTCTGCCTTAACTGAGCTCTCATACTGTCCTGTCCCTCTATGGCTTCGAGGTTCCTCAGTCTTGTCCACGACGTCACCTTTTCCTTCAGCAGAGTCGGCTATTTCTTCTGGAGCAGGATCTGCCGTTTTCTGTAATTTTAATTTCTGTAATTTACTTTAATTATAACTCTTTCTATATAAGATTTTTTTTCTTTTAATATCAACAGTTATAATCGGATCTATGCAACAATGCTATTGCAATGATATTGTGATTTGCAATTTTAAGTTCTGACTTATGAGAATTCATGCGTGCGTGTCTGAGAATTTTTTTCGAAGGCATGTGAACCTTCCGATTTACCAATCCATTATTCGGTTGCGTGGCGGATTATGTCTCTACATACTTTTTTTCTTTACATAGAAGGCACGTACCCAACAGTGGGACATATATACTTCGTTAATACGCATGTTTGTTCTATACGATGTAGTGATAATCTAAAAAATAGTATGGAGAGATCTTACCTTCAGCATTGCGGCTCCGTTTATAACACTTTCGAGATTATTAATTGATTTATCTAGACGAGTTCCTAATGAATCTGACAGGACCCTCTCTCTTGCAGTCTCTTTTCTAGAAATAGGTCCGTCGGCCTTCATTTGCTTGGTGGTACTCGGTGTAGTAGTGTGGGTTATCTTTCCTGACGTTGTTCTTGTTTGAACGGTTGTATCAGTTTTATCTGTTTTCTGAATTCGTGTGGTCTTATGGCCGTGGCTAGTTGGACGGTTGCTAGAAGATAAACGAGAAGACGAGGGCCAACGAGTGAAGTTATGTTTAAAGCCATTGTTACTGTCACTTGTCATGAGTAACTCTTTGCTGTTTTCACCTTCTCCTGAAATTATAATTGGTTTGATTAGGACCACTTTTTATTCCATAACAAATGTGCGTTGTTGCAAATATTCATGGGCTTTTGGTGATCAAGTTTTGTGTTATATTTCTTTCTATGATTTAAATTTTATAAAAGTTATCATTCTTAATGCCAGTTCAATTGATTTCCTCTTAGATTGCCATAAACCTACATATATCTAAATTAAAAATATTCTTCCATGCGAGTTTTAGGAGTTTCCTGGTACATCTTTTGGTAAACCCGATTTCATGCGATATCATAATAAATTTTAAGTAACAATCATTAGAAAATGGGCTAATTAAAACGGTCGAGTGTCCAAAGTCGATTGATAAACTAGTGACCTGGATAATAATATGAAAACTGTCTCATATCATTTCTACGTCTTTTGTTTTATAAAACCTCCTTATATACCTTCACACCGCACAAACAAAACCCAATCTTTTTCATGTCCCCGTTAAACATAGCAGTGGTAAAAATTCAATTGCCTGCAGTACGCACAGGACCTATAATAACTGCTTCTCTAAAATTGATATTTTATGGGAAGTAAAAAGATTTTAAAGTAAATTAGTACAGCTTTTATGTAAAAAATACGACCTTTACTCTTTGTTTCAATTGATGAAATTTGTAATTTAAACGTGTTTTAAAACAAATATTTTAGATAATGAAGTCCAATCTTGCCAGTATGGTTAACTAAACTAGATTGTAAATTAACGTTTAATTGCTGTTGTGACTTTTTTAAATAAATAAATAAAAATAATAATAGTGATTCATAACTATATTATAATGTATATTTAACCGGGTAAAGTTCAGGTAAGACTTACCGTTGCGATGAATAGACTCGTCGGAGTACTTGATAGGTCCGTGAAGAGGTTTTCGCACAGCAAGCGCTGGGGCCGAGCCTGCCGACTCCTCGCCGAGCTCCGAATCTGCATCAGCTACCTGCTCCTCCTCGGCGTCCCGGCCGCGCACCCCGCACTGATGTTCAGCCTCGTCTTCGCCACCCGGACAGTCCGAATACCCGTCGCATAGCCAGCGAGTGTGCACGCAACCGCCGGAGTTACAACTATAGAATCAGTTATCTTTTTTATCAATCACTAGTGTACCCAGCCCGCTGTGCCGGACTAGATTTTACTTTATTTTTACCTCTCACAATATATTAAATTATTCATTTCTTTCCGTATTTATTCTCTATTCTCTTCTCTAGCGGGTGAAATTCATTATCTACATCCATGTACATATTAGTAAAAACAAAATCATACCGGTAGTAGTAGTATCATAGTAAATAAAAGCTGTATTTGACAGTTCAAAAGATGAGTGCTCCGATCGTCACCAAACTTTATTAATTTTTAAGATTACTCGCCAGGTCAATCTGAAGATTCCCGGAAAGTGTCATTGAAATCGGTCCAGCCGTTTCGGAGCCTATATGGAACCTACCCATTTGTTAACTTAGTTACTTACTTACTATACTTAGTATATTTGCTGTTGTATATAACGTTATCAAACACGCACGCCCGTCACCCATAGCGTACGGACTGAATTGTTGTATTATTTTGTATGTGTCGGATATTTGTATTCTAATTATCCTAAATAAAACTAAAATGATAGTTGTATGTGTGTCAAAAATAAACCAAGTAGGGTAGATGCATGTATTATAAAAATAGAGAGTTTACCTACCAATAAAACTTACCTATTATTTTCCTTGAGATATCCGGAATCCATATTGAGTTTAGCCTTCCGTTTTCCTTGTGTTTCCGGTCAAGCAAGTCCCTCTCTTATGCTAGTGGCGCCCTCTATGCTACTTCCGCTGATGTGTTTACCGGCGCCTCAGGGCTCGAGTCGTATTATTAAGTCATTATGCGGCGTGTGTACCAGGTAGGGTGTCTGGATTCCGGATATCTCAAGGAAAAATAATAGGTAAGTTTTATTGGTAGGTAAAACTCTCTATTATTTGTTCCGTCATCGATATCCGGAATCCATATTGAGTGATGTGTTTGATTTCTCCTGGTACGAAATTCTGTTGATGCTATAATGTGTATTGTTGAGTAAAGTATATGAAGATCACCTGTTGTTTTTAGAGCCCTGTGAATAACTTGATACATAAAATAAAACTATTCCTTTGATACAAAAGAATATTATAAAATTTATTAAATAAGGATGTATTGACAAATCCTTTATAAACCACAAACATTCAATCGAACTTGGTCCATGGTATAATTTTATAACCAATGTAATGAAGAAACTGCAAACGTATCGAACCCGGAGGTGTCTAACGCCGACCTCCCGAAGTAAATTCTTCTTTTCCCTTCAATGATAGCTCTAGCAGCGGGGTTAGGTGCTCTTGTAGAAATAAAAAATTGTTTCCAATTTCTTTCACGACGAAGCTACTGCGATACTACTAATAATAGATGAATGCAATATACTATATTTAATTTTGGACGGGGCTTGATCTTCCAACCCGACTGTATGTGTTCGGCTGGTATTAGTTTGGGACCAAAACTGGCCATATAATCAATGTCCTTCGTCTATGCGGTGCTCTGGCCCGGTTCTACGAATGGTTAGGCTGCGCACTCGGTGATGAGAAAGAGTAAGGGAGGAAAAGAAAAACTCGTCTCATGAAACTTGAAATAAGCTGCGTTATCCAGATTAACCGAAATGAGATGACCTAAACTAATACCAGGATTTAGGAATAGGATGATTAGGATTGGGATCCTTTGAAATTGAATTATCTGTTAGAATTTGTCTAACCAAATACGTCATACTTGCTGGTTTTCGTGAACGTAGATATAGCAGATTTGTGTACTAATATGGTCCGGTATGTCGAGCCTTCAGCACTATGGAGGTAAGCTAGATATTTCGCGACTGTTGATGGTTCTGCTTCTCTTATCAGCCATGCCTCCATGGATATGTCGTGAACATCCAAGGGATGTCATCTCGTTGTCATGTCGATCAGAACTCACTCTAGGTCATGGTATCTGATACGGCGCTAAGACTGTTCTCTGGTGTACCTTTGCTCTCCAGAAGAACTTTTTTCAGTATGGGATATAATGACCGCTGGCTGTATTGAGGTGACAGGCCTTGCGGGATCAGATGTGATGGTAGAAATAACCAACCCTTGTTGTCATCTCGTTGTCATGTCGATCAGAACTCACGCTAGGTCATGGTATCTGATACGGCGCTAAGACTGTTCTCTGGTGTACCTTTGCTCTCCAGAAGAACTTTTTTCAGTATGGGATATAATGACCGCTGGCTGTATTGAGGTGACAGGCCTTGCGGGATCAGATGTGATGGTAGAAATAACCAACCCTTGTTATATATCGTCTCACAAGTCCATGGAGATATAATCCGGTACTACATTTGCAGTTGAGGAAAACAGGTCTACTTACGGTGCGACCCACTTCTCGAAATGCTGCAAAAATGAAGAAGGTGCCATTCTGGATTTATCTTTTTGTGAGATGGAGGACTCACTTCTATATTGTAATGGCTCTGTGCATCTTGATGTAAGCCACGGCCGTGCGATTGTCCGTCCGATATTTCAATGGTCCTAATTGTGCTCCCATCCTATATCGGATGCATCGGCCATCTATACGACTGCATATCGGTTCTGCGCGTAGGAGCAAAGAACCGGACGCTGTTCATCTACCATCTTATCTCCCGAGTGCCGGTTCCGAAATTGCGAACTGTCGGCGTGGTTGAGACCGTGGAAGACGTCGACTGTAGTGTTGCATTGTGACAATGTAGCCTTCCTTTGCGAAAAACAAACAAGGCGAAACTGGGTCTCCCCATTAGGGACTGGGCCTGTCTGAGGGACCAGTTGCCAAGTGAAATCTGTTCTGCAATGCCATGCGTAGCGTTAGGCATTTTGGTTCCGACAGGGATTTCGTATTGACGAGTGTATCCCAGGTGACGCCTAGAAATACTAGACGTCGAGTCGGAACCAAAACAGATTTGTTGAAGTTGATTGTCCAGCCCAGGTGCTCTATCACATTTGTTATTAGCGTCACCTGATCTCGAAGGAACTCTGCACAATAGCATGCGCCGTCGAGGTATACTGCAAATACTATCGGAGTCGATGATAGGTCGAACGGGAGCCAGGTCGTTTGGTGTAGCGTCCCGTTGTAGCCAACTCTGAGGAATCTGCGATACTGAGGATGTATAGGTAAACAAAAGTAAGCCTGGCAAGTCAAGTTTACCAATCCATTCCTGTAAAACGTTTGTACCCGAAAGTGGCGGAACTATCGAAAAAGGTCAGACCTTCACAAATTTGTTCAATCAAATTCAAAACAAGACAATTAATTGGGTGAAGAATCTTGTTCCGGTATCAGGAAAAAATAAATAGCTCAGACCATTTCCGCTTCCTCGACAACTTGGTTGCAGATCATGACATTTATCTGTTGTGTCATTTGAACAGATTCGTTTGTTGTTTTCTAGTGAAGAACTACACAGAGCAGCCGGTCTTGACTGCTTCACCAGATTGAGAGGTGGCACAGCTCTTAGGTCGCTTAGCCCGAACCTCTATCGCCAGCCACTCGACTCAACGGTCCCTCCGTGGTGGGGCAACCTGGCTTGGACGACATCATAGATACAAGCGCAAACATTCCATCCGAGGGCGCCTGAGAGGGCCGAACCAAGACTCGGTTGGTTGCTACTTTACGGATCTCGTTTGCAGCAAATTCAATGTAAATGAGTTGCGCGGGTACAAAGTTGATCAAGTTACAGCCTTTATATATTCATATATGTCCCACTGTTGGGGCATAGGCCCTCTCTATTAAGAGAGTATAAGGGCACCGTCCGCCGCAAGGCGCCACTTATTTTGCAGACTTCACATGTCTTAGAAAAAAAATCTTAAATTTACAAAACTCATATCAATAACTTTTTATATGTATAAAATACTTGTTAATTTTGAGAGCGATGTAAGCAGACATAAAACACGGTTACATATAGAATTCCCCTAACGAGTTGTAAAAGGACCGATTGTAAGTCGTCCCTCTGCCCTTATAAGATCGTCAGGCCATCGTTCTGACCGTAGAAATCATTCAAGTTGTCTGTTCTGCACGCTGTGTGCCCCACCACCCATTGCCAGTTATACGAGTACGTGCGTTTGTACTAATCTAATAATTTCTGAAACGAATCAAAATCAACATAACATCCCCCCTGTAAAGCAGATATCGTTTGTAATTTGAGTACGGTTAATAGGATGTGATAATTTATTGCGTGGGAGATTTTTTGTATATACGAGTATGTATATCACAATTGACCTCACCTGCCATCAACACAACGCAACTCCCCGCTCGGACACGACACTTCTGCCTTAACTGAGCTCTCATACTGTCCTGTCCCTCTATGGCTTCGAGGTTCCTCAGTCTTGTCCACGACGTCACCTTTTCCTTCAGCGGAGTCGGCTATTTCTTCTGGAGCAGGATCTGCCGTTTTCTGTAATTTTAATTTCTGTAATTTACTTTAATAATAGCTCTTTCTATATAAGATTTTTTTTCTTTTAATATCAACAGTTATAATCTATGCAACAATGCTATTGCAATGATATTGTGGATTGCAATTTTAAGTTCTGACTATATGAGAATTCATGCGTGCGTGTCTGAGAATTTTTTTCAAAGGCATGTGAACTTTCCGATTTACCAATCCATTATTCGGTCGCGTGGCGGATATGTCTCTACATACTTTTTTTCTTTACATAGAAGGCACGTACCCAACAGTGGGACATATATACTTCGTTAATATGCATGTTTGTTGTATACGATGTAGTGATAATCTAAAAATAGTATGGAGAGATCTTACCTTCAGCATTGCGGCTCCGTTTATAACACTTTCGAGATTATTAATTGATTTATCTAGACGAGTTCCTAATGAATCTGACAGGACCCGCTCTCTTGCAGTCTCTTTTCTAGAAATAGGTCCGTCGGCCTTCATTTGCTTGGTGGTACTCGGTGTAGTAGTGTGGGTTATCTTTCCTGACGTTGTTCTTGTTTGAATGGTTGTATCAGTTTTATCTGTTTTCTGAATTCGTGTTGTCTTATGGCCGTGGCTAGTTGGACGGTTGCTGGAAGAAAAACGAGAAGACGAGGGCCAACGAGTGAAGTTATGTTTAAAGCCATTGTTACTGTCACTTGTCATGAGTAACTCTTTGCTGTTTTCACCTTCTCCTGAAATTATAATTGGTTTGATTAGGACCACTTTTTATTCCATAACAAATGTGCGTTGTTGCAAATATTCATGGGCTTTTGGTGATCAAGTTTTGTGTTATATTTCTTTCTATGATTTAAATAATATATATACTTTAATAAAAAGTTATCATGGTTAATGCCAGTTCAATTGATTTCCTCTTAGATTGCCATAAACCTACATATATCTAAATTAGAAAAGAATTCTTTTATGCGAAATCATAGTAAATTCTTAACTAAAAATCTAATTAAAAACGGTCGAGTGACTAAAAGTCGATTGAATAACTAGTGACCTGGATAATAATATGAAATCTGTCTCATATCATTTCTACGTCTTTTGTTTTATAAAACCTCCTTATATACCTTCACACCGCACAAACAAAACCCAATCTTTTTCATGTCCCCGTTAAACATAGCAGTGGTAAAAATTCAATTGCCTGCAGTACGCACAGGACCTATAATAACTGCTTCTCTAAAATTGATATTTTGGGGAAGTAAAAGATTTTAAAAAGTAAATTAGTACAGCTTTTACGTAAAAATACGACCTTTACTCTTTGTTTCAATTGATGAAATTTGTAATTTAAACGTGTTTTAAAACAAATATTTTAGATAATGAAGTCCAATCTTGCCAGTATGGTTAACTAAACTAGATTGTAAAATTAACATTTAATAGCTGTTGTTACTTTTAAATAAATAAATAAAAATAATAATAGTGATTCATAACTATATTATAATGTATATTTAACTGGGTAAAGTTCAGGTAAGACTTACCGTTGCGATGAATAGACTCGTCGGAGTACTTGATAGGTCCGTGAAGAGGTTTTCGCACAGCAAGCGCTGGGGCCGAGCCTGCCGACTCCTCGCCGAGCTCCGAATCTGCATCAGCTACCTGCTCCTCCTCGGCGTCGGCCGCGCACCCCGCACTGATGTTCAGCCTCGTCTTCGCCACCCGGACAATCCGAATACCCGTCGCATAGCCAGCGAGTGTGCACGCAACCGCCGGAGTTACAACTATAGAATCAGTTATCTTTTTTATCAATCGCGTACCCAGCCTTATGTGCCGGACCAGATTTTACTTTATTTTATTTAAACAATAAACTTACATCAATAAATATTTAATTTACCTCTCACAATATATGAAATTATTTATTTCTTTCCGTATTTATTCTCTATTCTCTTCTCGAGCGGGTGAAATTCATTACCTACATCCATGTACATATCAGTAAATACAAAATCATACCCATAGTAGTAGTATCATAGTAAATAAAAGCTGTATTTGACAGTTCAAAAAGATGAGTGCTCCGATCGTCACCAAACTTTTTTTATTATTAATTTTTAAGATTACTCGCCAGGTCAATCTGAAGATTCCCAGAAAGTGTCATTGAAATCGGTCCAGCCGTTTCGGAGCCTATATGGAACCTACCCATTTGTTAACTTAGTTACTTACTTACTATACTTAGTATATTTGCTGTTGTATATAACGTTATCAAACACGCACGCCCGTCACCCATAGCGTACGGACTGAATTGTTGTATTATTTTGTATGTATCGGATATTTGTATTCTAATTATCCTAAATAAAACTACACTCTTTTATTAGGTAGTAACCTGTGATGATAGTTGTATGTTTGTCAAAAAATAAACCAAGTAGGGTAGATGCATGTATCATAAAAAAAATATATTTATAGAATTTTAGAAAAATGAAAAAAAATTACTTCATTCTATGCATTGTAACTTTCTTTATTTTACAACTGTTTATTAATCTGTGATTATTATTTACGTCTGTATGAAATAATTTTATAAGTTATTATTTTTTTGCTTTATTATCATTTCTGTCGTATTATTATTTCTATGTATGTTACTGATATCTATACAGTGGTGCCTTAATATACAAGTGTTTTGAGTGACGAGCCGCTGAGCAAGCGATATTTTGCTACGAGGTGAGAGTAAGATTTGAGATATATAGATTGAGGAATTGCACACTGCACAAACTCTAACTAACAGTTTCTCCAACCACAGACTAGATCTCAGTCTATGTGCATGTTCCCTTGTTTTAGATGTAATTTTAATAAGTTGGGTTTGCTTCTTTTGATTTTAGTACATTTATGGCTTTTACAAATACTTTTGAGATATGAGCAAGGTTACGGAACAAATTAAATTCGTAGGCTAGATACCATATGTATATTATGGACCTTAATCGCTACACAGTATTAAGAACTTATCCCTAATGTTATTGTTCTAATACTGTTAATATTATTTATGTGTCTAAACTTCTGACGTTCAGCTCAGGTGATGTTCGTGACAGGTTATACGTACCGGAACTCGTTAGAGGCGCAGGCGGCGCAATGTGCCTCGTCCTCTGCTGTGGGACAGTCTGGGGCTCCGTCGCACGCCCACTGGCGCGGCACGCAGCTGCCATCATTGCAGGTCAGCTCTCGCACGCCACACGGGGAGCGCGGCGCCGTGCACCCGGCCGTGGGGTAACGTGTACAACCGAACACACGGCTTAGATCCCGTGGTATTGAACCATCGCAGCTCTCTGCTATCGCTGTAAGCAATTTTTTTAAACTTAAGCCTTTCTTTTGACGAACCCACACAGATTAGTCGACTTAGACTTTGACTGTTTCACTGGATTCATGTCGCTTAGCCTGAACATAACGTAAGCCTTATCTAATGAGGATTATTTATACGATTGGAATATAAGAGAATACGTTATTCTTAACCGATTTCAAAAAAGGGGGTGGTTTTTCATAATGTCGATTTTGAAATTTGTATTTTTGACCGAAAGCGTCTGCTATGAATTAGGTCCTTTAATTTCGTTAGACATGTGACCTTGGGTTTCGTAGATACATCAGGGAACTCTTAAAAATCGTATGGAAGAATATTTATTGATTGAGATATTAGCAGGTTTATGACGATCCAAAATTAAGGAGGTCGAGGTCGTCAAAAAAGAGAATATAAGCGCTTCAGAATTTTTTAATATTAAAATATTTTTTCATAATTATATTTAAAAAAATAATTTTATCGTATGACACATTGCAAAGAAAGCATAATAGCCGTAATAACATATAATTTTAATTAGTGACTGTTTAAGGAGATTTCCGCACGCCTCATCGACGCCTCAGGAGATCCAAGGGCTGGCGCGCATTTCGGACAAAGGTTGAGCCTGGCCATTCAACGGGGAAATGCCGCTAGCCTTTTGGGCACCCTGCCCTGCGAGCGCAGTGATTTGGGGTCGATTTTTTACATTATTTAGTTTGGTTTATAGTTTTACCTATTATTTTTAGTTTTTAAATATTAAAATTATAATTTAATATTGTATAATAGTTTTTTAATAATAATGTAGTGATATAATTTGTTCAGTGTGTGTCTATAATATTGTAATAAGTAATATAATTGATGCTCGGAGTGACAATACATCAGTGACTGATCCATAATTTGAAGTCGGTTTTTGTTATATCTCTACTAGTATTGTATTGACATTGCATTTTATTATTTGATAAGCCATATTTCTGTTAATTACATAGCTGTCGTAATTAGTTAAAGTCAGTTTGGTTGATTATTTAATTCACGTGTGCCACCATGATTTTCCGATGGCTTAACACCGACTCTCCAATTTTGTATCATTTGTTAGTATATGGTAATCTCATACATAATGACATCTTCAAAATAAGCCGTTAAATTTCAAATGACAGACACATAGGTCGATCAACATGACATTACAAGACTACGGTATTTGGAACAAAGACAGTTGAATTGTCGTAATGACAATAGCAGACTTGGCGGCCTAGTCATTCTTAAACCTCTCGCCAAATCATTGAATTTGCTGTACCTCTACAAAAATTATAGCAGGGCATCCTGTGTAAGTATGGTGTAGGGCTGCACTCGGGCTCTAGAAGTGCGCAGAAGAACTGTGCGGTGCGGTCGCTGCAGTTGGTGGACACCAGATATTCCATCTGAGGCAGCAACTCCGTTACATCCGCACCGTCTAGGGTCACTGATGGTCCCGCCAGGTCGTACGGGAGCACTCCCCTACATAGATCCAGCCGCGTCGAACGACATTGTGTTACTAAAATATCAAACACAAGATTTGTGTTTCAAGTTACATTGATTCTTCTGAATTCGTTTTAAAAATATCAATGGTCATTGTATTTTGTTTTGGCTACTGATTAGACTAGATAGGAGAAACTTTATGAATGCAGATAAATATTATTATATTGGTACATGCGTAGCATTAATAATAGTTTTTGTTAATCTTGCTAACAGATCACACTCTGGAACACTTGAGAAGAATCGATTAAAATTAGTTTAAATCTTTATAACTTCTTTATTTTTTTTGTTATTTTCTTAATCGTAAGTAGTATCACCATTACACCTCAAGGAAAAAGGGCAATATTGCAAAAGAGCCAATTCTATTACGGTGCTAACAAAAGAAAAATTGGAAAATAAGCAACCAATATTTCATTCGAATGTAGTTTTATGCGTCAATTCACCAGGCTTGGAGATGATAGAAATCATCGTAAGGAAATCTGATTGTCTTACAATTTTTTCTTGAACATTCTCTGCTAATTCAGTCTATTAAGAGAGAAAGTCCCCAACAGTGGGAGATAAATTTACTCCTAAATGATGATTATTCTCTTACATGGTTTTGCCTCTCCTGCAATATTACTGAGAAAAGCATGGGTTAATACAGATTAAAATAATGCGAAAATGTGCGAACGTTAATTTGCATGCAATAATTAATAATCAAGCCCAATTACAATAAAAGAATGTAAGTCGTATTATTTATTATCTTGCCACCGCTATACTGACAACATCTGCATGCAAAATAATTCAATGCTTACCGTCCAAATTGACAGATAAATGATAATTTTTAGTTGTACTGTCAGTGTTGTCGCGCCATGTTGGCAATGTTGGTGAAACGCGAGTGTTATACAGAGTGCTCTGGGTTGTGGCCTTCATTCTCTCTGCATCCTCAATCGAAATGCCAAAAAGTTTTGAGTGGCCAGATGTGAAACGGTTGTCAGGACTTAGGGGACTAAGGCGATAGTAGTTGTGGATCTCCTCTTGTAGCTCGGAATGTACAGATTGCTGCTTAAAATTTGAGTTCTTGTTACGTATGTACAGAGAAGAGTCTTTGTAAACTGGTGAATAAGGCTTACTTGATATCTCTTCAGTAGTTTTTGTTGTTTCTTTCTCATCGTAATGCAGAATGGCATTGTTGGTCTCTGCGCGTGTTATAGTTTCAGTGGAAGCTGCGGCCTTCCCCTCATCGAAGTATATAGCCAACGGTCTTTCTGGACTTTGAGTGATATGCGGTTTTAATGTGATCTCATCGGTATTCGTATTTGGTGTTTCCATAAATTTAGGAGACCTTATCTTTTCAGTGTCTGCTTTTTCGTTACCGTATTGCACCTCTGGCGATATATGTGAAGGGAATAATGGTAGGGCAGTTGTTTTGCTTTTCTCGAACTTTTCCGTTATAGTGTCCAGTAAGGATGATAAATCAATGGTCTTTACATTTTCAGCGTCGTAGAAATCAATTTCCTGTGGTTTCGTACCTGTATTTTGTAAAGTTTATAAATAAGATATAGTAATGTTTTATGATATTGAATATCTGACTGTTTATGTGTAATAATAGAGATATCCTTACTGAAAAGTTTGAAACGACCTCTAAAAGATAAAATTTAAACAAGACACTTTTAGTGTTGAAATATTGAGATGTTGTCGTAGCATTTAGGCATGACCTTTACTATTTACAAGATTAATTACATAAAACAATACTATACATGGAATCGACGAAGAGAGTAGATCTGTTGAAATACGAAGAAATCATCAAACATGAGTAGCTTGTACGTGGTCACTCGATTATTGTTCGAGCAACCATGAATAACGACCTCAAAAAACTTGCAACAGAAAAAATTGTTATGATTTTACTCTCCAAAACAAATCGTTGATTAAGGGCCCAATACCGCTCCTTTTTCCTTATTTTCTTATTTAAAGGCTGGCAACGTTGTTGTTGCAGGATTTCAATGCCTGGCCTTCTTCTTCAATTTTTGTTTTTTAATTCACATTTTCACAAAACAGTAAAAACACATAGTGTTGTGTTGGTTGACATAGACACATGTGCAAATATTATATATGACTGTATATAACGTCGATATGAAATAATGGTATTTAAAAGTGCGTACCTACAAAATACGTATGTTCTCTAAAATGCTCGTAAGGCAAAGGCGGATGAGAGGCAACCACTGATTGATTTTTTTATTTATTTCACATTAAAAAAATGTCTAAGTGGATGCTTAAATGCGCCCCTGTCATCGAAAATTTTACTTCCTTGACGTGGTTTTTTTGTTTGAATTTGGAGAAAACTGAAAATTGATTTATAAATAAAATATATTTTGCGATGAGTGAAAAAATTAAAAAATCCACGCGTTGAAAGAAGTATAATCTCTTGGAACGAGTAATTTAAATGTTAGTACATATTACATATAGTTACTACTGTATTGCGTACGTGAATTTCCATTGGCGATGCGTCCATTGTGCTCTGGTGGTTTTCGGCTGAGATTTGTGCGGAATTGAGCGATTACACTATTCTCTTGCCACGTGTCGGTCGTATTCACCACGGGGTACTCTGACGAAAGATTGTCTAAAAACAGAAAGAATTCTGAGTTATGAAATGTTATTGTATTTCGATGTATATCCGATAGATATATATCGATATATACCCCTATCAAGGGGCGATTATTTGCGATAATTTTAGCCCCTATGTGCGTTATGCAAAGGTGAACCACTTCTGACTTATCATGTTTCTTAGCTTTTTTCGAAATAACGTCAGATGTGCAACTTGAATTTTTTTTTCAAAAAATAAATAAATTTAAATCTTATTTAAATTAAATTTTCTTTCAACTGATTAATAAAAACAATTAAACACTGGCTATTTATCAATATTAAAACAACAATTACCGGTCTAAATTTAAAAATGCAATATGAAAAACGTAGTTTTGACATTTATATCCACTAAAATGTCTTATAGCCCAAAAAAAAGTATTTTAAAAACATCTATACATTAGTCTAATTTAAATAAAGACGAAAATGTATAAGAACGTAATCATGTTTGACGCTTCATAATGTTAGTTCTTACCTAACTTAGCAAACTTAACTTTAATAAAATTTAAAATTTATTAAAATTGGCTGGCACATTATTTATAAAACATAAACGGTTTCTTAGCTCTATTAGAGCCTAATGAATGGGCGTCACAGCTTTTCGATCTGTATTTTTGTAAAACAGTAATAGAATGCTTTAACTTTACGATCTTAGCATACTTCTCTCATTTACTTTTTATTCGAATAGAACTACTGTTAAGATTGAAACGTGATGGGCCGGGGGCAGACCGGCCCGCAACCCTGTAGTTCTGGGCTCTCAAGAATAAGACTACGGTATCCCCTGCCTGTCGTAGAAGGCGACTAAAAGGGGCCTCGGGTTCATTGGGAAACAAGGGTGGGGGCCTTTGTCGTCCGCCAAGGTGGATCCGGGAAGAAGGCGACATCGACTGGCCCGTGTCGCCTTGCACTGCGAGGGCACAGAGGGGGAGGGAGTAACCTCCCCCGGGAAGTGCTCTCTATGAGCACAGTGCAGAGGGGCTCCGGTGCGTTCCACTGGAGATCCCGGAGCCCCTCACGATTTCCTCCTCGTTAACCAAAAAAAAAAAAGATTGAAACGTGATAAACACAGCACAGCACTTGATAAAAATTGTACTCGGTGGGCGATGAGTTTCGCCACCACACCACATACTGGACTGATCTAATCAACTTGATGAACAAGTATATTTACGAGTACAAATAAAAATAGAAAGAACGAAAAATAATTAATCAGATCTTAACCAAACTCTCATCAAATTACCTTTGAAGTACAAAGTTTCCAATAAAAAATTAATCATTGAAATCAGTTGTCGTGAAATTGAGTTGTTCATCCATTTGTTGCGCACATACTTAATGCAAATTTAACACTAATATGGTTTTCTCATGGATGCCATTGTCAGAATTGGACATATTTAAATAGGAACAAACAGCTTTCAAATAAAAAAAAAGAATCATCAAAAAACTGATTGTTGCTAGGATGAAATATTTGTGATTATGAATTTAATATAACTGCTATCTGATCCACGTAATACTGAATTAACGAAGGCGTGCCTTCGTTAGCGCATTCTTCAAACAAATGTCATAACATCTACGTTTGGCAAGTGGGGGCAAAGGTCGACGCTGCCGACGTTTTATACCACTGATCATTCTTGCAATTTAGTTCGATTTGTGGTTCCATGATTGAATTTTTTAAATTATTGTTATCTTTTATTAATATGTAATCTACGAAAAACAAAAACTGACTTCAAATGAAACATGACGTATCAAATTGTTATATTACGAACAACATCAGTAGTAAGAAATTCTACCAACTTTTTCTCTGTCTACCCATCATTTGTACTCGTTGTCGTTAAGAAGTACACTTAAAAGAGACGAGGAGTAGACTTAGATTGTAAAACCTAACAATATTTCAATCAACAAACATTCTTTCAAACGATCTTAAGAGTTCCCTCGCATATCTTGAGAACCCAAGGTCCTGCCTATAACAACGTAATTAATATAGGACCTAATTTAAACGAAAAACCTTCAAACAAAGAAACCAAAATCGGTTTATAAATGACGAAGCTATGTACATAAACATTACGTAGTTCATACGAATTGAATTGAACTTCCTTTTTTGAAGTCGGTACCAAGTGCGGTGTGTGTGTTCGTGGGATGCGTTAATTATTTAATCTAATAGAAACTCTCCTAGCCTATTCCTATCTCAAAGGTCGGCAACGCACCTCCAGCTCCTCTGGTGCTGTGGATGTTCATGGGCGACGGTGATCACTTAAGATCAGGTGAGCCGTATGGTCGTTTGCCACTTTTCATAAAAAAAAAAACTAAAGAATCGTATGCTACTTTGCTCTAGTTGCAAGAAAGTTAGAAGTTCAGAAGTAATTACTATATACATATTATTAAGGTTTATCATCGCTTTGCCTTCGCATGGATAGTTATCATTTAGTATGTATATAGTTGCAAAAACTATTTAACAAATCTGTTAATCCGATAGCTATTAAACATGAGCTTCAGTGGTCAAGTCATCGTAAATGTCTTCCATATATGTCGTGTAATTATAACCATAACAACCTTATTCGTTGTTATGGTTAATTATACATAATAACGAATTAGGTTGTTATGTTTATCACGGCATCAATGGTTCAAATTTTTTTTTGTAACGAACCTACACTAGTTGGCTAAACAAGCTGACCCCTACAGTTCCAGCTAAATTAAAATAAAGCAACAGTCAAAAAAAAATATTATAATGATAATGAAAGAATTGATGGAGATGTCATTGCCAATTTGAAGTACAAATGTAATAAATCAATCAACGTTTTTCTTGTTAAACAACTGTGTTCCGATTTAACATGGAGTCGAGGCATTTATAAGGTGATTTCTTTTTATAAAAAGTTATAAACATATGTCATGTTACAAGCCAATTAACATTATTAAAGGTAAAAGTTTCTTTGTTTGAACATCGTTTAAATAAAACCAAATATTATATAAAGTTTTAAGGTGAAAATTATAAAACGAGGTTTCGACTTGGCTCACGACGTGACCGCCACTTGGGAGTCGACCGTCATTGTCCCGATAGTCGTTCCTGCAAACGGTCTTATAGCGAAAAGTCTCGATAAACACCTTAAAAGACTTTCACCAGATGGCTGGGTCAATGGTCAGATACAGAAGGCAGTACTTCTGGACACGGCACGCATCATCAGGAGGTTTCACTCTGTGTCGCCTTAACCACTCGTTCCTTGGGCCCTGCATCGTTGCCGGTAGGAAACACTAGGTTAAGTTTTTATAAAGTTTTTATATTTTGTAATATTTTTTTATGTATTTTGCTTTTTATATAAATATTGTAAAAACTTAATATTTATATATTAAAACGGCCAGGTAAGGTCTACACGTGACCGATTATGTATCCACAGATATATGGTCGTAATTGAAGCGAAAGAGGTGTGTCAGAATATGACTCACTACTGTGCATAAGCACTATGTATCGTAGCGGTCCTGATGTAGATTGGCAGTCATGTCTAAGAAAATTTTCTTATTCATGCAGGTTTCCTTACGACGTTTTCCCACATCGCCGAACATGTGTTAAATTTGAACATAGAACTGAAAACAATAGCATTGATTGCGTTAAACGTAATTGCAGTTGAGCTATAAGATTTTACCTCAAGATTAATATCACTTCCTAAAACAAGTTATGTGTCAAACGGAAATACAGCGTATAACCGTATTTAGACACTGATCGTGTCATCGGATACTAAGCTACAGAATTTCGTTTTGTAATCGAACCAAAAAACTAAATTTCGAAACGTTATCGTATCGCAGAAGGAAATGTTGCACCCACTCCTTAATAACGATGCTATATGAAGACACGGAGGCAGTGAAAGTCGGGTTCAAGATGTCAACGGCGCACCTCCACGGAACAGTCAGCCTTATCGCCATTAATCCTTATCAAGTTTACGCAACCTGGTTCCACTCTATTAAACTCACTCTTGTTACATATGGAAGCAGTTCTTTAATACGTGTTTCAAACTTTTTTATTTTTATTTTAAAAATAATGGTATTTTTTTCACAAATATTAATAAAATTCCAATAAGCGAAGAAAGCGACATTGGTCGGCTCGTGTTGCCTTGCACTGCGAGGGCACAGGAGGGAAGGGATTACCCTCCGCCCGGGACGTGCTCCGAGAGCACAGTGCAGAGGGGCTCCGGTGCTTTCCCCTGGAGATACCAGAGCCCCTCACCATATACCGGAGAGAGGTTTTAGTGGGTAAGAACCATAACCCCTTCCCCTCAGAATGCGGATAGCTCGGTAGCTTAGCTTGAACGCGTATTTAAAACGAATATGTATACGAGTATTTGTATATAATCCTTTTCTAAATTGAGCACGTGACTTTATTTCTAAGCGGAAAGTAATTAACCGCCAACTGCGAGTAGCTTATCCACTATTAACTAGTCCCCCCTGTTTATTTCAGTTATAAAAAGATGTAGTCGCAAATGAAAAGCAATTTTAAATGCCGATTAACGCGGTCTAGCGTCGGTACACATTTATCCGTATATCCACTTTACACGTCACGCGACTTTTTCATTACAACGGTACGAGCTATGGTTTATATTTGCGACGTACATTATGCAAGTGATGTAACAACGAGCTCGGGTAATATTACGCAGTATTTATTGCGAGGGAGAAACAAACAATTTACACTAGACTTTTCTAGACTAATTTGTAGATGCTTTGATAAATTCATGTATTCGCAGTGCGATATTGTTTCTAATTATTATTATTAATTATTATTCTAATTATTACTATTACTTGGAAAATCGTGTTTTTTGTGGAAATTAAATATTTTTGGAGGTATCACACGGCGCCCACTTCTAGGATATAAATTACCTCCACATTGTATGACTCGTCTAACTCTAAATTCAACTCGCACTTTGAATCCGTTAGTGATTCCTAGACTTAACCGAGTGACTGCACCATCTTTTTGTTTAAAATTTTGTCATGTATTACTTCTATATGTTCTACCATTGTTGGTTGCAACTTGCAACCTAATACGACCTGTCTCCGTTTTTGTCTTTTCTTGGTGAGATTGTGGCGTAGCTTGTCGGCTTTACGATCAAGAACAGTGAAGACTTCGGCCTTTAAAACTACCAAAGTTTTCCTATTCAAGACATGGCTGTATGGACTAAAGTCTTTTTGCCTTTCCCATTAGGGATAAACCAATAAATCTAACCTTGTCTTTTTTGACGTCGATATACGTAATACTTTATTAATTAATAACTAAGCAACCATATGACACACAATTTTCTTGGTCTAACGTCATACCAAATACTCTTTGACTTACCGTTTTTTGCTTAGCAACGCGATCTATTGAACTAATAACAGGGTATACGCATATAAAACGACATTTTCTAAAAAAAATTCTTAGCTAGATCGATTTATCGCCTACGAAACCGCCTGGATGCTAAATTTCATGAAAATTGTTGGAGCCGGAAACCAAACAAACGACTTCAAATCAAATCCACGCTAACAATGAAGGCAAAGGAGGATACTACTATACTACTACGCACGGTTGCTCTCTTTTGTGTCCAAAGTACTGTTATCTTATGAAGTTCTAGCCTCTACATTCACTTTCTTCTGCTATATTTGTGCTCGTTGAGGCTAAGGAGTACTTATCTAGCCTGGGATTGTTATAAAGATACCTATTTCTAAATCAATTAACATTTTACCAAGCGATATTTAAGAGTTTCCTGTCATACTTTGGAAACCCAAGTTCCGATGGCAACAAAATTAACACGGGACAATTATATATTTAATTTAAAATAATACATTTCTCATTCATATTACATAAAAAATCCTTTCAAACAAAAAAGATCAAAGTTCGTAAATAAATGATGGAGGTGTGTGTAGGTGCACAAACATACAAAAAAAAAAGTGGAATTGAGAAGCGCCTCCTTTTTGAAGTCGATTAAAAGCCAAGTGCCGCTTCCGAAGATTACATGGCAATTGAATAGAATAAATTTGTAAAAAAAATATATTTTTAGTTCTCCAAAACGTGCTGTATCTTAAGGTATATGTATCGTTTTGTAGTTTTTGCAGTTACAGCGTATAGTTTCTATAATAAGTACTACTACTGTAATAATACATCATATATTGATATAGATTAAAGGTATGTGTATAGCAATTGAAATTTTGGTAACGTTATCAAACAATGGACTAGCTAAATGAACGATCACACCGCCAACGACGCTTAACTTTTCATAAGTTCAGCATTAAGTGGACAAAGAGAACAAAGAAAGTGGGGTCAGAGTGCATATTGTGTAAAACCAATACTGCAATATATTTAATGCCGAAGTACAATAGCCAGCGTGAGGTCAACTTTCCATTTCGCCAAATTGAACGAATAAAAGAGTCAATTTGAGAGCGTCCTAAGGAGATATGAGGACATCCGGACACAGAGTCACGACAGAAAATGCACGCATGCAAATGCTTGTGAAATTCTGAATAATTTAGTGCCGCCATTAAGATATACCTTCGCGTGTGAATCGGGAAAGTGAGAGAATATTTACGAAGGTTTTGTTATTCCGATAGGCTTTAGTCTTTTATCGATGTAATTATTTTATTATGAAACGGATGTAATTGCTTTGAAAGTTACTTTACGATCGCTTTGTGATCTTCCGCCTGGTATTTTTTTACGTTTGCCCTTTCAATTGTTTTCTTATGTTAATAAAATCGTAATTTAAATCTATAGCTAACAATCATTATATACAGGAACATAGAAAATATTAAATTGATATATTGGAAATTAAAAATAATTTTTAATCAAACTGCTTCTTATTTTTTGTAAGCGATAATCATTTGATTTATAAAATATTGAACATTCTAAGGGATATGTGGCCATCGCGATGAACTAATCATCAACGAGCCATTACATTGCAAACGGAAGTCAGGGTTCATGACGCAATAGACGTAGTTTCGACAACCATGACCTTTACAATCTGACATGCCACGATTCATATTAATTCGTAATATGTAAAAAGCTTACCGTGACAGTTATCTTGTGGAGCATAACGTTAGAATAAAACGTTTGACATAATAGAGTTATGAGAAAGTTGGCGGTTTGTAATTCTTTCCTCTACAAAGCTTAGATAATTCTTGTTAAAGTTTTAATTTTTTTCGTCCCTGCCTATTACACAAAGGGATAGACAAACATCACAGAATTAATTTTGTATAATCCTGACAATTCTTTCGATTCATCCAAATCTATACGTCTTACTATGTTTGTACATTACGAATATTCTATATGTAGCCTTTTTCATTAGGTTTCTTAGGTCTATTTAGTTTAAATATGATCTTATTGATAATCACTTAAGAATAGAAGAGCCGTCTGCTCTCTAGCCTCTATACCTATTTAAAAACGAGATGGGCGACAAAGAAAATTAAGTCGAGCACGTGTGAGAGCTTACGTACTTAGATATGCGTTTCGTAGCTACTTCTTGTCCTATTTATTTATTCCCTTCTATTTGTCCAACTTACACATTGATGTATGAATCCCTTTTTAAGCCTCACTTTTTCCTATTAATAATTATTAATCATTCAATTATTTATTTGTAATAATTCATACTTCCATCTTTTACACATGATTACTATTGAGCTTACGATATGATAAGTGTCAAAAGATTTCCTCTTTATTTTTTTTAAATTTTAGTTTTATTAGATTGCATTCTGTTTTATAACCTATCTAATATCACTTAGGTAGTGATGTGGGCTATAAAAAAACTATTTCATTAATAAAATATATTTTACGTGCAAAGATCTCATATGAGGTTGGCAAAGATGGAGGCAATCAACTTTCACAGAAGCTTATTTGGACTAACGCGATGGGTATATCGCCATATTAGCGGTTAAGCCATAACTTCCGAAAAAGTAATTTTAGCACCGTTAAGTATTATACCAGTTATTTACAGATTTGGGGTGTACAACTCGGCTATCGCAAATTAAAATCTGTCGAGTTCCCACACCCAACCAAATGTAATAAGTCTTTTTCATCTTAGTGAAAAGCGCACAGCGATTGTATTGAGGACTATTTTAAGAACGTGCGTGCGAATCGTCAAATAGGAAGCTATATGTAACAAATTATTAGTTGTTGAATGATTCTCGTTAATTTTATTATATAACGCCCACCGCTATCATATTATAGAGCTCGTCAAATAAGAGAAAAAGAATACCTATCATCCTATCTTGCCGCATTATCGAGTTTGAAAGGAGTTACTTTTTTTTATTAGCGCCGTGACTTACAGCACTATCTTGTGTAATTAACACTTTTCGTAATAACCGGATAACTGTCGTCGCAGTATAAGAATAGGCGCACTTAAAAAGAAAGGTACCTTATAAATTAAAGATAGGTATCGTCGAAGCGGTGAAAGCTATAGTAAGTGGTAATTTTGACATATATTTATAAGATACTGTAGTAGATAATAATAGCCAAGATTTTTTTCTTTTACCAAAAATTATAATGGATAATAAAAGAAAAAGTGTCAATCGCTTTTAGGCTACGGTTTGCGGAACGTAGAGGATGGACTTCGGAGACGGCAGCTAAACTTGGGCTTTTAAAACGCTGGCATGCTGCGAGCTGATGCAATGGTCCCAAATATGTTGTATTTTTGACCTAATTTAACATACTTTTTAACCATTCCAAAACGAGCTAGGAAATACTAGTAAAACCTTTTTTTTTTTTGTTAACGAGGAGGAAATCTTCAGAAAGATACCCTGCCTTCTGGGGAAGGCGGCGGTTATGTGGGGTTTTACCCACTAAAACCTCCCCGGTGGCCCTTCCTCGATGCATGGTGAGGGGCTCCGGGATCTCCAGTGGAACGCACCGGAGCCCCTCTGCACTGTGCTCATAGAGAGCACTTCCGGGGAGGTTACTCCTCCCCCTGTGCCCTCAGAGTGCAAGGCGACACGGGCCAGCCGATGTCGCCTTCTTCCCGGGTCCACCTTGGCGGACGACAAAGGCCCCCACCCTTGACGCCCAGTGAACCCGAGGCCCTTTAGTCGCCTTCTACGACAGGCAGGGATACCGTAGTCTTATTCTTGAGAGCCCAGAACTACAGGGTTGCGGGCCGGTCTGCCCCGACCCGCCTGCGCCATCTCCGAAAGGGATCGGCCCTCTCCCGATCCCGTTCGGCGGTCTCCTTCTGCGTCATTACTGACTCACAGAAGGAGACCAGCGCCTTCCATTTGGATTTCCCCGCCAGTGCAGCCGCTACTGTCGCTGGCGGGGAGAGGTCTTGCCCGATCTGCTGGACCAGGATCCGTCGCTCCGCCTCCCATGCGGGGCACACGGCTAGCGTGTGCTGCGCGGAATCCCGGTCGCAGCCACAGTGGTGGCATTGCGCGGTCGGTTCGCGCCCTATCCTGTTCAGGTACTCACCGAAGCACCCGTGCCCGGTGAGTACCTGCGTCAGGCGGTACGTGACGTACATCTCCTTCTTCCGTAGCCAGGCTTCGAAGTTCGGCAGGAAGGCACAGACGATGCGTTGGCGCGAGTAACGCGGCTCGGCGAGCCGCTCGCGCCACACGTCCATCGCATGTCTGTTCCTGCCGACGCACCTCTCTCGCATCCAGGGCGGCTCGGCCCCACCGTGGATAGCCCGGACGCGCGTATAAACACGCGCGTCCAACTCCGCCAGAATGTCAAGCGGCGGGAACCGAGCCAGGATAAAGGCCGCCTCATAGGATATAGTCCGGTATCCTCGTGCGATCCGGATGGTTATCTTGCGCTGCAGGCTAAGGAGCTTAGCTCTGCAGCGCCGGACGCCCGTGAAGCGGTTACACCACACGGGCGCCCGTAGAGGGCCATGGACCGCACGACTCTCCGTAGAGGCGGCGGACTCCTCCTGGGGCCCCAAGATTTGGCAGTAGTCTGTGCAAAGCACCCACTGCCTTATCGATCTTGGGGACCAAGCGATCGAAGTGCTCTTCGAAGCCCCAGCGACTGTCCAGGATGAGGCCGAGATATTTCATCGTCGACCCCACCTGAACCTGCACGTCACCTACGCGAACCGACCGGCTGGGCGGTTCCCTAGCTCTGGGAGCTTAGGAACCATAGCGCCTCGGTCTTGTGAGGCGCTACCCGCAGACCCAGCTCGTGGATTTTGTCCACGACGCATGCCACCCCAAGCTCGGCGAGCCGGATGGTGCTGTCGAAATCGTCCCCGTCGGACATGACTAACGTATCGTCTGCATAGCAGACGACACTCACGCCGACGGGTAGACCGACCCTAAGGACCGCGTCGTATGCGAGGTTCCATAGCAGGGGCCCCAAAACAGACCCCTGCGGAACCCCGCAGTTTACCTCCCTCTGGTAAAACGCGTCCCGACCCATATACTGGATGCACCTGCCTATGTTGAGAAGCGCCTACAGAAATGTTCACGCAATGTCTAGTATTGAGGACAACGTACGCAATTTTTCGGTCAGTGTCCGTTCAACGTTCAGTGTAATAACATTAAAACAGTTAATAAATATTTTTATATTCTCAACAACATCTATCTGCTTTCAAGCCACCTGAGATCGAAACATGGTCCTTCGAGCCGGATTCTTAAGAACCAATAAGTTTGTAAGGATTTACTGTGGGAAATATTAAAAAGGAAAACACCACGAGGTCAAGTTGAGGTTAATGACCCGGAGTGAGCGTAAAATTGTATTTTTTCATATTGATTGCCTTTATTTCACCCAGCACTCAGGTAATATAAGCTAATTAGTGATATATAATTACTTTAAGGTCAGTATTACACTTTATTTTTTATATTCAGTGTTTAGTTGAGAGAATTATTGTTTCACATGTGTGATATTACATGCTAGTTACATTTAGATTTTTATAGAAGACAATGAACATTGCAGTGATTTTATTGTTTATTTTGGTAACTGAATTAAATTGTTAAATTCGTTATCTAAAGTTATTATTAATTGTCACTGCAATTTATATACCTAGCATTATAGTGTTAAAATACTAGTGATTAATTTTGCTTTGTATAACGTTTCAGGTTGATTGAACACCTGTTTTCCCAGAATGTCCGAAGCAAAGGAATTACTTAAAAGGCGTAGTAGTTACAAGGGACGTATCACGGCATTTTCTACGTTTCTCAATGGGTTAAATATAGCTTCTTTAACTTCCACTGATTTCACTGAACAACAAATTCGTATCGGTAAGGTTAAAACTATTTTTGAGCTGTATGATGAGGTACAATTAAAAATTGAATGCCATAGTGATAATTTAGATCATATTACGGAAAGGAATGAGTTTGAATCTACATATTATAAACTGCTTGCAAGGGCGCAAGATATTGTTAATAAATATTCTACGGCTATAAATGAAAAGGATTCTATTTGTGTTAGTAATAAACACAAATTCGTCAAATTACCTACCATTCAATTGCCGACTTTTGGTGGATCATATGAGAACTGGTTGGAGTTTCGCCCGGCGTTTCTAAGTCTTATTCATTCTAATAGTGATCTCGAAGATATAAATAAATTTCATTATTTAAGGAACTCATTGCAAGGTACGGCTGCTTTAGTTATACAGTCTGTACAATTTTGTGCAAGAAATTATGAGGCTGCATGGAAATTATTATGCGATAGGTTTGACAGTAAGCGGTTACTTATTCACAATCACGTTTCATCAATTTTCAACATCGATCCAATAACAAAGGAATCATCGGTTAATTTAAAACGACTTCTGGATAGTTTAAATAGAAATTTACTCGCTTTAGAATCCCTAGGAGAACCTATTAAGCACTGGGATACACTTTTGATTTATATTGTCACTAAGAAATTAGATTCACGCACTTTCCGTGAGTGGGAGGAACATACCGATAGATTAGATACAAATAAAATCATTACTTTGGAGTGTCTCAATTCCTTTCTAAGAAATCGTGCTGATTTATTAGAGAAAATAGAAATATCACGAAGTTCAAATCAAGGTTATATGGATTCGATAAATAAACAACACAACAAACACAAAACGATGGTTTCAATTCAAGATAATAATTCACCTTCCAGTCAAACCAGTAAAGTCTGCCCTATGTGTAAAAGTCACGAACATAACCTTAGTTCTTGTTCACAATTTTTATCTTTGAACAATGAATCACGTTTTAAGTTAATGCCGTCATTTAAAATATGCTTTAATTGTTTTAGCGGCGGACACTTTGCGAACCGTTGTAAAAGACAAGGATGCAAGATATGTAAACGTAAACATAACACTATTATACATTTAACGGATATGCCGTCTAAATCAAAGCAGCCGGTCGAAATATGCGACAACAATATTAAATTGTCAGATATTAATACATGCTCTGCGACGACCTCTTCTCGACCCAGTCTGACGCTGTCTGCGAGCGTAGATCGTGTGGGCCGCGTGTGCAGCGCAGACGCGGCTCGCATCGGCGTTGGTATGCGTCAAGAAGTCTTATTGTCTACAGCGTTAATTAAAATATATGATTTTAATAATCGCGAGCATATCGCACGAGCTGTGCTAGATAGTGGCAGTACGGCGTGCTTAATAACGGCATCATTGTGTAATAAATTGAATTTACCCACTATACCCGTAAATGATACTATTTTGGGGGTAAATAATGGATCAACACCAGTCCAACAAATGTGTGATTTGCGTATAACATCATTGACTGAGCAATTTAATAGTAATATTCGTTGTTTTATTTTGCCTAAAATTACTGATTGCGTTCCGAGTAGTAAAATTAACTTAACAAATATAAATATTCCTTCAGATATAATTCTAGCGGACCCAACCTTCCACTCGCCCGGTAAGGTTGATATACTTATTGGCGCAGATGTGTTCTGGGATATATTAGGAACACAAAAAACTTGTATTGGGCATTGGTAAGCCATTGTTATTTGAAACCAAATTAGGTTGGTTAGTTTCCGGCCCTGTTAACAGTTATTTGTCAGAGTCGTCTAATCGCATTAAATGTAACTTATTACATAATTCCGAAGCATCCTCTAATGATGACATTCAAACCCAACTCACGCGGTTTTGGCAGCTTGAAGAAGTTAGCCCTAAGTCATCATCTTACTATTCTAAAGAGGAACAGCTATGTGAAGACCATTTTGTAAAAAAATACTTTTCGTTTAGAAGACGGACGGTTTTGCGTTAGAATACCTTTGAAAGAAAGCCCTAAGGTACTAGGTGATTCTTATAATCGAGCTAAGCATTGTTTTCTTGCTCTCGAGCGCAGAAATAAGTCTAAGCCCGTATTGGATCAGTTATATAAGGATTTTATGTCCGAATATCTTTCGCTCGGTCACATGTCGAATGTTCGGCTATAAAATTAAATCCAGTTAACTCTCATTTCATTCCTCATCATGGCGTTCTGCGCGAAGACAGTTCGACCACTAAGTTACGAGCAGTTTTAATGCCAGTAGTCCGACAACCTCTGGAGTTTCTCTGAATTCCATTCAAATGGTGGGACCTCAAATTCAGAATGACCTATTAAGTATTCTCATTCGCTTTAGGCAACATAGATATATTTTGTCTGCTGACGTCGAAAAATGTATCGTCAGATTGTTGTACATCCTGATGACCGCTATTTACAAACCATTTTATGGCGTTTTAATTCAACCGATCAATTACAGTCGTTCCAATTAAATACTGTAACCTATGGAACTGCAAGTGCTCCTTTTCTTGCAACTAGGTGCTTAAAGCAAGTAGGTCTAGATTGTTCGGATCAAAATAGCAGAAATCATCATAAATGATTGTTATGTTGATGATGTACTAACAGGCGGATTTGGAATAGATGAGATGCTAGAGGTTCGTACATCGCTTACGAACACTCTTGATGCTGCTGGTATGCATCTGCGAAAGTGGAAATCTAACGACCCGCGACTAGTTAGTGATTATATTGGATCATCGTTAGATCTAAATATCGGAACCACTGAGCCAAGTAAAACGTTAGGTCTAAATTGGTTGACAGTGTCTGATCAATTGTGTTTTCCGATAAACAACAATATTGCTATTAATAACACAAAACGCGGTATACTTTCTGTAATTGCTCAAATATTTGATCCTTTAGGTCTCTTATCTCCATGTGTTATTCGCATGAAAATTATATTGCAGCGGTTATGGTTAGAAAAAATATCCTGGGATGATCAGTTGTCTCCAGAGGTGTGTAAAATTTGGTCTGACATTATTGTAAGTTTACCTATACTCAATAATATTCGGGTACCACGTCACGTTATTTGCAATAACAGTAAATCAATAGAATTGCATATTTTTACTGATGCCTCCGAAAGCGCTTATGGCAGTTGTGTTTACCTACGCAGTATCAATGAGCTTGGTAACACACTAGTTAGGTTATTATTTGCAAAAAGTCGCGTAGCTCCCATTAAGCCTACCACAATTCCCAGGCTGGAGCTATGTGGAGCATTAGTTGGTGTCCGACTTTATGAAAGGCTATCAGCTCCCTTCGAATAAAGGTCAGTAATGTCGTATTCTGGACCGATTCGACCATAGTACTAGGTTGGCTTAGAATGTTACCTAGTAAGTTACAGCCGTTTGTTCGCAATCGAGTAGCAGAAATTGTGGAGAAAACTCATAATTATTCGTGGAGACACGTCCCTACTGATGTTAACCCAGCTGATTTTATTACACGCGGGTTGACTTTAAATTATTTCAGTCTCTTGATATGTGGTGGTCAGGGCCATCATTCTTAATGCAAAACGATTCCCATTGGCCTTCAAACTTGCATATTAAAGATAATCTACCGGAATTGAAACAGATTTCGTTAGGTGTTACAGTGTCTGACCATACACAACATTCATTTATAGATTTTAATCGTTTTCGAATTTATCACGTTTGAAACGCACAATCGCGTATGTATTAAGATTCGTGAATCGATGCAAAGGGTTGTCGATAGCAGAGAACCATTTGACATCTGATGAGTTGCAAACCGCTTTGAATTTAATTATAAAGGTTTCTCAGGCAGAGTCGTTTCCTGAATATAAGTTATTATTAAATAAAAAAACTTTGCCAAAAGAGTTCCCTTATCAAATTTAATGTATTTTTAGATAAAGACAATATATTACGTGTTGGCGGTAGATTAACGAATAGCGATTTTAGTTATAACAAAAAGTACCCTATTTTGATACAGTCCACACATCATTTTTCAAAATTATTATTTCGTTATGAACACTTCAAATTAATGCATGCAGGTCCTCAATTGTTGTTGGCCACTATTCGCGAAACGTATTGGCCCATAGGAGTCGAAATTTGGCCAAATCATGTTACCGTAAATGTGTACGTTGTAATCGCATGAAAGGGCAAGTTATGGCACCTCAAATGGGCAACACTATGATCGCCTTGCACCAGGTTACCCTTTTTTGAATGTAGGTGTAGACTACGCAGGGCCTATAGCAGCTGTTAGTAGACAAGGGCGAGGTTCTCGTGTCATTAAGGTTTATATTGCCGTATTCGTATGTTTCGCTACAAAGGCGATCCACTTGGAGTTGGTGGGTGATTTGACGAGTCGAAGCTATATTTCTACGTTGCATCGATTTATTTCGCGGCGAGGTAAGCCGCAAAATATTTACTCCGATAACAGGACGTCCTTTGTGGGAGCATATAATGATTTGTCCCAGTTTATCAAATCGAATAGTAACTCATTGGCTGAAAGCGTTGGAAATGATGGTATTAACTTTCATTTTATCCTGCGTATTCACCGCATTTTGGAGGACTCTGGGAGGCAGGTGTTAAATCGACCAAATATCATTTAGTTCGAGTGCTGGGAAATTGTCACCTCACCTATGAGGAACTTAATACAACTTTAGTGCAGATTGAGGCCATTTTAAATTCGCGCCCGCTCACTCCACTTTCCTCAAACCCTGAAGACTTGAACCCTATCACTCCTGGACACTTCCTGATCGGAAGGGAGCTCACCGCATTGCCAGACAGGAGCTATGCAGATTGTGCCTACAGTCATTTAAAGCGGTTTCAGCGAATTCAACAGCTTCGTGACCACTTTTGGACACGGTGGAGTAAGGAATACATTGTTGAATTACAACAAAGGACCAAGTGGCAGCATAACAAGGCCTCTCTCAAATTGAATGCTCTTGTTGTTTTAAAAGAGGATAACTTACCACCATTAAAATGGCGGTTGGGTCGCATCGTTGCTGTTTATCCTGGCACGGACGGAATCAACAGAGTTGCTGATGTCAAAACTAGCAGTGGAATTGTAAGACGAGCCTTTTAAGAAGATTCGCCCCTGCCTGATAATTAAATTTATTGGGTTGGAAGACCAGCTACCAACGCCCGGGGATATGTTGAGAAGCGCCTACAGAAATGTTCACGCAATGTCTAGTATTGAGGACAACGTACGCAATTTTTCGGTCAGTGTCCGTTCAACGTTCAGTGTAATAACATTAAAAACAGTTAATAAATATTTTTATATTCTCAACAACATCTATCTGCTTTTCAAGCCACCTGAGATCGAAACACGGACCATGAATGTGAATGAATCTCAAAAAAAAAAAAAAAAAAAAAAACATGTTTCGATCTCAGGTGGCTTGAAAAGCAGATAGATGTTGTTGAGAATATAAAATATTTATTAACTGTTTTAATGTTATTACACTGAACGTTGAACGGACACTGACCGAAAAATTGCGTACGTTGTCCTCAATACTAGACATTGCGTGAACATTTCTGTAGGCGCTTCTCAACATATCCCCGGGCGTTGGTAGCTGGTCTTCCAACCCAATAAATTTAATTATCAGGCAGGGGGCAGATCTTGCTAAAGGCTCGTCTTACAATTCCACTGCTAGTTTTGACATCAGCAACTCTGTTGATTCCGTCCGTGCCAGGATAAACAGCAACGATGCGACCCAACCGCCATTTTAATGGTGGTAAGTTATCCTCTTTTAAAACAACAAGAGCATTCAATTTGAGAGAGGCCTTGTTATGCTGCCACTTGGTCCTTTGTTGTAATTCAACAATGTATTCCTTACTCCACCGTGTCCAAAAGTGGTCACGAAGCTGTTGAATTCGCTGAAACCGCTTTAAATGACTGTAGGAACAATCTGCATAGCTCCTGTCTGGCAATGCGGTGAGCCCTTCCAATCAGGAAGTGTCCAGGAGTGATAGGGTTCAAGTCTTCAGGGTTTGAGGAAAGTGGAGTGAGCGGGCGCGAATTTAAAATGGCCTCAATCTGCACTAAAGTTGTGTTAAGTTCCTCATAGGTGAGGTGACAATTTCCCAGCACTCTAACTAAATGATATTTGGTCGATTTAACACCTGCCTCCCAGAGTCCTCCAAAATGCGGTGAATGCGCAGGGATAAAATGAAAGTTAATACCATCATTTCCAACGCTTTCAGCCAATGAGTTACTATTCGATTTGATAAACTGGGACAAATCATTATATGCTCCCACAAAGGACGTCCCGTTATCGGAGTAAATATTTTGCGGCTTACCTCGCCGCGAAATAAATCGATGCAACGTAGAAATATAGCTTCGACTCGTCAAATCACCCACCAATTCCAAGTGGATCGCCTTTGTAGCGAAACATACGAATACGGCAATATAAACCTTAATGACACGAGAACCTCGCCCTGTCTACTAACAGCTGCTATAGGCCCTGCGTAGTCTACACCTACATTCAAAAAAGGGTAACCTGGTGCAAGGCGATCATGGGGTAAGTTGCCCATTTGAGGTGCCATAACTTGCCCTTTCATGCGATTACAACGTACACATTTACGGTAACATGATTTGGCCAAATTTCGACCTCCTATGGGCCAATACGTTTCGCGAATAGTGGCCAACAACAATTGAGGACCTGCATGCATTAATTTGAAGTGTTCATAACGAAATAATAATTTTGAAAAATGATGTGTGGACTGTATCAAAATAGGGTACTTTTTGTTATAACTAAAATCGCTATTCGTTAATCTACCGCCAACACGTAATATATTGTTTTTGTCTAAAAATACATTAAATTTGATAAGGGAACCCTTTTTTGGCAAAGTTTGTTTATTTAATAATAACTTATATTCAGGAAACGACTCTGCCTGAGAAACCTTTATAATTAAATTCAAAGCGGTTTGCAACTCATCAGATGTCAAATGGTTCTCTGCTATCAACAACCCTTTGCATCGATTCACGAATCTTAATACATACGCGATTGTGCGTTTCAAACGTGATAAATTCGAAAAACGATTAAAATCTATAAATGAATGTTGTGTATGGTCAGACACTGTAACACCTAACGAAATCTGTTTCAATTCCGGTAGATTATCTTTAATATGCAAGTTTGAAGGCCAATGGGAATCGTTTTGCATTAAGAATGATGGCCCTGACCACCACATATCAAGAGACTGAAATAATTTAAAGTCAACCCCGCGTGTAATAAAATCAGCTGGGTTAACATCAGTAGGGACGTGTCTCCACGAATAATTATGGGTTTTCTCCACAATTTCTGCTACTCGATTGCGAACAAACGGCTGTAACTTACTAGGTAACATTCTAAGCCAACCTAGTACTATGGTCGAATCGGTCCAGAATACGACATTACTGACCTTTATTCGAAGGGATCTGATAGCCTTTTCATAAAGTCGGACACCAACTAATGCTCCACATAGCTCCAGCCTGGGAATTGTGGTAGGCTTAATGGGAGCTACGCGACTTTTTGCAAATAATAACCTAACTAGTGTGTTACCAAGCTCATTGATACTGCGTAGGTAAACACAACTGCCATAAGCGCTTTCGGAGGCATCAGTAAAATATGCAATTCTATTGATTTACTGTTATTGCAAATAACGTGACGTGGTACCCGAATATTATTGAGTATAGGTAAACTTACAATAATGTCAGACCAAATTTTACACACCTCTGGAGACAATTGATCATCCCAGGATATTTTTCTAACCATAACCGTTGCAATATAATTTTCATGCGAATAACACATGGAGATAAGAGACCTAAAGGATCAAATATTTGAGCAATTACAGAAAGTATACCGCGTTTTGTGTTATTAACAGCAATATTGTTGTTTATCGGAAAACACAATTGATCAGACACTGTCAACCAATTTAGACCTAACGTTTTACTTGGCTCAGTGGTTCCGATATTTAGATCTAACGATGATCCAATATAATCACTAACTAGTCGCGGGTCGTTAGATTTCCACTTTCGCAAATGCATACCAGCAGCAGCAAGAGTGTTCGTAAGCGATGTACGAACCTCTAGCATCTCATCTATTCCAAATCCGCCTGTTAGTACATCATCAACATAACAATCATTTATGATGATTTCTGCTATTTTTGGATCCGAACAATCTAGACCTACTTGCTTTAAGCACCTAGTTGCAAGAAAAGGAGCACTTGCAGTTCCATAGGTTACAGTATTTAATTGGAACGACTGTAATTGATCGGTTGAATTAAAACGCCATAAAATGGTTTGTAAATAGCGGTCATCAGGATGTACAACAATCTGACGATACATTTTTTCGACGTCAGCAGACAAAATATATCTATGTTGCCTAAAGCGAATGAGAATACTTAATAGGTCATTCTGAATTTGAGGTCCCACCATTTGAATGGAATTCAGAGAAACTCCAGAGGTTGTCGGACTACTGGCATTAAAAACTGCTCGTAACTTAGTGGTCGAACTGTCTTCGCGCAGAACGCCATGATGAGGAATAAAATGAGAGTTAACTGAATTTAATTTTATAGCTGAACATTCGGACATGTGACCGAGCGAAAGATATTCGGACATAAAATCCTTATATAACTGATCCAATACGGGCTTAGACTTATTTCTGCGCTCGAGAGCTAGAAAACAATGCTTAGCTCGATTATAAGAATCACCTAGTACCTTAGGGCTTTCTTTCAAAGGTATTCTAACGCAAAACCGTCCGTCTTCTAAACGAAAAGTATTTTTTACAAAATGTTCTTCACATAGCTGTTCCTCTTTAGAATAGTAAGATGATGACTTAGGGCTAACTTCTTCAAGCTGCCAAAACCGCGTGAGTTGGGTTTGAATGTCATCATTAGAGGATGCTTCGGAATTATGTAATAAGTTACATTTAATGCGATTAGACGACTCTGACAAATAACTGTTAACAGGGCCGGAAACTAACCAACCTAATTTGGTTTCAAATAACAATGGCTTACCAATGCCCAATACAAGTTTTTGTGTTCCTAATATATCCCAGAACACATCTGCGCCAATAAGTATATCAACCTTACCGGGCGAGTGGAAGGTTGGGTCCGCTAGAATTATATCTGAAGGAATATTTATATTTGTTAAGTTAATTTCACTACTCGGAACGCAATCAGTAATTTTAGGCAAAATAAAACAACGAATATTACTATTAAATTGCTCAGTCAATGATGTTATACGCAAATCACACATTTGTTGGACTGGTGTTGATCCATTATTTACCCCCAAAATAGTATCATTTACGGGTATAGTGGGTAAATTCAATTTATTACACAATGATGCCGTTATTAAGCACGCCGTACTGCCACTATCTAGCACAGCTCGTGCGATATGCTCGCGATTATTAAAATCATATATTTTAATTAACGCTGTAGATAATAAGACTTCTTGACGCATACCAACGCCGATGCGAGCCGCGTCTGCGCTGCACACGCGGCCCACACGATCTACGCTCGCAGACAGCGTCAGACTGGGTCGAGAAGAGGTCGTCGCAGAGCATGTATTACTATCTGACAATTTACTATTGTTGTCGCATATTTCGACAGGCTGCTTTGATTTAGACGGCATATCCGTTAAATGTATAATAGTGTTATGTTTACGTTTACATATCTTGCATCCTTGTCTTTACAACGGTTCGCAAAGTGTCCGCCGCTAAAACAATTAAAGCATATTCTAAATGACGGCATTAACTTAAAACGTGATTCATTGTTCAAAGATAAAAATTGTGAACAAGAACTAAGGTTATGTTCGTGACTTTTACACATAGGGCAGACTTTACTGGTTTGACTGGAAGGTGAATTATTATCTTGAATTGAAACCATCGTTTTGTGTTTGTTGTGTTGTTTATTTATCGAATCCGTATAACCTTGATTTGAACTTCGTGATACTTCTATTTTCTCTAATAAATCAGCACGATTTCTTAGAAAGGAATTGAGACACTCCAAAGTAATGATTTTATTTGTATCTAATCTATCGGTATGTTCCTCCCACTCACGGAAAGTGCGTGAATCTAATTTCTTGGTGACAATATAAATCAAAAGTGTGTCCCAATGCTTAATAGGTTCTCCTAGGATTCTAAAGCGAGTAAATTTCTATTTAAACTATCCAGAAGTCGCTTTAAATTAACCGATGATTCCTTTGTTATTGGATCGATGTTGAAAATTGATGAAACGTGATTGTGAATAAGTAACCGCTTACTGTCAAACCTATCGCATAATAATTTCCATGCAGCCTCATAATTTCTTGCACAAAATTGAACAGACTGTATAACTAAAGCAGCCGTACCTTGCAATGAGTTCCTTAAATAATGAAATTTATTTATATCTTCGAGATCACTATTAGAATGAATAAGACTTAGAAACGTGTCATGAAACTCCAACCAATTCTCATATGATCCACTAAAAGTCGGCAATTGAATGGTAGGTAATTTGACGAGTTTGTGTTTATTACTAACACAAATAGAATCTTTTTCATTTATAGCCGTAGAATATTTATCCACAATATCTTGCGCCCTTGCAAGCAATTTATAATATGTAGATTCAAACTCATTCCTTTCCGTAATATGATCTAAATTATCACTTTGGCATTCAATTTTTAATTGTACCTCATCATACAGCTCAAAAATAGTTTTTACCTTACCGATACGAATTTGTAGTTCAGTGAAATCAGTGGAAGTTAAAGAAGATATATTTAACCCATTGAGAAACGTAGAAAATGCCGTGATACGTCCCTTGTAACTACTACGCCTTTTAAGTAATTCCTTTGCTTCGGACATTCTGGGAAAACAGGTGTTCAATCAACCTGAAACGTTATACAAAGCAAAAATTAATCACTAGTATTTTAACACTATAATGCTAGGTATATAAATTGCAGTGACAATTAATAATAACTTTAGATAATGAATTTAACAATGTAATTCAGTTACCAAAAATAAACAATAAAATCACTGCAATATTCATTATCTTCTATAAAAATCGAAATGTAACTAGCATGTAATATCACACATGTGAAACAATAATTCTCTCAACTAAACACTGAATATATAAAATAAAGTGTTATACTGACCTTGAAGTAATTATATATCACTTATTAGCTTATATTACCTGAGTGCTGGGTGAAATAAAGGCAATCAATATGAAAAAATACAATTTTACGCTCACTCCGGGTCATTAACCTCAACTTGACCTCGTGGTGTTTTCCTTTTAATATTTCCCACAGTAAATCCTTACAAACTTATTGGTTCTTAAGAATCCGTACGTAGGACCATGATTCGGATCTCAGGTGGTGGCAAGTACGCCCCGACAATGCGTTGCAGGTAGGGAGGCACGCGGTGGTACACCAGTGCCTCCCTAATCGCCCCCAGGGCAGCGTGTTAAATGCGTTGACAACGTCAAGACTGACGGCCAACGCCACGCCACCGGGTCGTCGCCTGCCCCGACCGTTGACGGACCCGGAGGATCGCGTCAACGGTCGACCGCGCCTGCCGGAAGCCGTATTGGCATTCCGACAGGTCGGGGCCTACTTGCTGCAGGTGCGAGTTGAGGCGGGCGGCAATTATTCGCTCAAATAGTTTGCCCGCCTCGTCCAGCAGACATATGGGTCGGTACGCAGAGGGAGACTCCGCGGTCCTGCCGTACTTCTTAATCAGCACCATCCTAGCCTCTTTCCAGCCCGAGGGGAAGACTCCAACTTCCAGACAACTGGTGAACAGCCGTCTTAGTCTTCCCCTCAGGCCGGCGGCGAGAGCCAGCACCCAAGCCCTTCCAGGAATCCCGTCTGGGCCGGGTGCTGTATTGCGGACGCTGAGGCGCCCTGTGGCTCGATCCAACTCCTCGGTGGTCACCCCCAGCTCGTCGGACCAGATGGTACGGTCCGGCGGTATCACTGGGGGTGCAGGACTGGGTCCCTGGATCCTAGGGAAGAGTGTATCGACCACACTCTCCACGAATGTAGGATCCAGGGATTCCGTCAACGGAGGGACCCAAGGTCGGAGCTTACCCAGTACAATCCTGTACGGGCGCCCCATGGGTCCCTGTCCAGCCCCTCGAGGAGTTCGCTCAGGATCGAGCCTTCGCATCCTTGATGGCAAGGTGGAGCGCGACCGTGGCGCCTCTATATTCCGCATAAGCTCTCGCCGTTTCGTCGGCTGTGGCTCGCCTTCTTCTACGGGCTCTGGTGTACCGGCGTCGGGCCCGTGAGCAGTCCTCGCGCAACTGCTCTATAGCCTCCGACCACCAGTACACCGCCCGGAGCTTGGGGGACCCAGCCCGGGGCATTGCGACATCGCAAATCGAGGTCATTGTGCTCCGGAACCAGGTCGCCTCTTCCTCGGGATCGGGCAAGACCCCTTCCGTCCATGCCGCGACCATGGCAGCGGCTTCGAGCATGTTAGCGTCGAGCCGCTTGAGGGACCATCGCCGCGGCCGGCTGCTATCGTGCCGGCGGGCAGCACCTGCGGGAGGGCGGATGGCAACATCAAACATTATATGGAGGTGGTCAGAAAGCGTGACCACCTCCTCCGCCACCCTCCATCCCGACACCATGCGTACAGCAGAGGAAGTCGCCCACGACAAGTCGACGACCGACTCCCCCTGCCAACGCACGCAGGTGCTGACGGACCCCCGGTTTAGAAGCCGGAGGTCCAGGCCCGCCGCCCACTCTTGCACGGTCTCTCCTCACGCTGTCCCGGGTGCACCCCCACACTCTGGAGTGAGCGTTGAAGTCACCCAGGACTAGCACTGGACGCGGCGAGCATCTGCGAACGCAGTCGCCCACCGCATCCATGTACGCCTCGTAAGCGGCGAGGGTACAGTTGGGAGAGACGTAGCAGCCCACAACTGCCAGGGGACCCCATTGCACAGCAATGTAGCCCTGTCCCTTAATAAGTAAGGAACAGGGCGGGTCCCCTGCGCCACCACCAGTAGATGGCGACAGAGCCTGCGTCGTCGCCGAACCAGCGAGGATGGTCCGGGACTCGGTAAGGCTCTGCCACCACGGCCAGAGAATACTAGTAAAACCTAACCAGTGTGCCACCGGCCGCGAAGCAGGACCCAAGCAATCGGTGGTTAGGGCGACATAGAGAAATTTCCTGACGATGCGTGCCGTGTCCAGGCGAAAGTTTGTTGAGAAGTTGATCAAGATTTTCATTATAAGACCGTTTGCAGAAACGACTATCGGGACAATGATCGTCGATATTACCATCCCACATGGCGGTCACCTCGTGAGCCAAGTCGTGGTCTTAGTGACTTTTTCCCTTTCCGTCTTCACGAGTTTCACGTCATGTAGGATCGACGAGCACTGCCTGTCGCGTTGATCGATCGGTCAGCACAATATCAGGTTTATTGGCGACAATAGTCCTGTCTGTGATGACAGATCGCTCCCGATGGAGCGTTGCATGATCATTTTCGAGTACTGGCGCTGGTGTGGCGTACATATAGTTCGAATTTTATTATTTTTCTATTAATACTTAATACTAACTAATAATAATCATAAATTACGATGTATAAACCGATTACCTATTTATATAAAAATCGTTGTGTAAAAAGACTTCAAAACGACAAGAACAAGTTTCTTATTCATTTAAAAGCTTTCATTGTCATCAGGCTATAGATTAATAAGTGCTACCTCCGTGAAGTCGGGTCAGGTCGGGAGGATTAGACTGTATAGAACTTACCAGGCATAAGGAAATACACGAAGACAGCCAGGGCAATGCACACACTGAACAGTGCCACGGGCCATCTCAGGATGCGTAGGACGCGCACCAACTTGTTAGTGTTGACGCCGCCTCCCACGGGAACTCTGTACAGGCTGTCTGGATGCGAGCCCTGTAACAACATCATCCTTATGATATACTAAAATTAAACAATAAATAGGTCAATTTCATGAAAAATCGAGTACAAACACGTAATGATCATATGTTATACTTTTGATTTGGGGCTAGTGTTGGAAACACTGAGGGAAATGTCAAAATAAAGGATCCCTGTCTTTATATTGAGTTATAGTAAAGTTAAAGCCTTTATATATACATATATAATATGTCCCACTGTTGAGTACAGGCCTACTATGTAAAGAGAGTATAATAATAAAAGGGCATAGTCTCCCATGCATGCGGATTAGCAGACTTCACATGTCTTAGAATTTTTTTCTAAGAAGAGTACGTTTTCTTCACGATGTTTTTCCTTCATCGCCGATCGTAAAATTGCAACAACAAATTTATTGGTGCCGGTACCGGGGGGCCTAGCGTACTATGCAATTTGAGGGAACCGCCCGGCCACTGAGTCTCCACGGCTCCGATAACGGCACCATGATGATCTGATGAATCCAGCTTACTAATGAATATCAGTGTTTTGGTTACTTAAAATAAAATCATCTGCTTACATTTTTATCAGTTACATGGCAATGAGCATTGGTACCTTTCGCAGGGGGATGGAGTGCTGATTTTTTAACCGACTTCAAACAATGAAGAGGTTTTCAATTCGTCTGTATTTTTTGCACTCATAGCGCTTCATCTATCAACCGATTTTGAATCTTTGTGTGTAAGGGTTTACTTTCACAGTTAATGAACTTTTTGATCTCACATTTATATCTATATTTTATAGTAGCGGCGTTACTTTTTGAATTAATATTGACGAAGTCACGCGCTAAGTGCCTATTAATATATTAATGCGAATGAATTATGTTGATTACACACGCGAAATATCCTTTTAAAAATTGGACTATACGCATAATTCGCAATATTTATTATAAAAACACGACGTGAGCAACTTCATCAAAGATGTTACGTATTAATCGCGTCATAAATTATTTATTATATCATTTAAATGGAAGAAAGTTGCCATGTGGATGTGACATTCATAACTTTGTCAAATATAAAAAGACGCAGCGTAATTTATGGAGATTTAATTGGCGATATTGTGTATCGATCAGGTGCATGTATCCGAAATGTTTTTTTGTGACAGCAGTTTTTTTGGTTAATTTAATTAAAAATATAAATAAAAATTTATGCACTACCTAATAAATTACCATTTCTAAAACTTTACAATATCGAGGTATATTAACTAGGTAAGGAATTGATACAACGATATTTTCTAAGTCAAAAAGTATAATTATTTATTTTCATTGTGTTATTAGAAATAAATTTATTATAAATATTTTGCAACATACACAATTATAATTTATAATAATTTCATCAGTGTATTTATCGATACATCCTTATTGTTATATCCATTCTTATGATAATAAAAATAGCGTGAGATTCTACCAAAAATTATTCTATCATTCAGCAGAAACTAATTATATAGTTTCTGATTTAGAGATGTCCACACAGTGTTTATTGGGTGCAATGATATACGAAGCAAGTCAATGATTGTATAATTTTACGATTATCATAAAATAAAATACAATAGAACAGATAAATATTTTTTGCAGAAATACAGACTTTAATAGAAAATACGTCAACAGCAAAAATTTTCTTTCGACGCTATCATAATTTCTATTCTTTTCAGGTCGCTGGTAATCAGGCGTCCCTTAAATGCTTTTATGGATACAGTTGGCATAACACCGTCCACTAGCACATCCTTTGGTCATCCATTTTCATTTCGTTTAATGGAAACTTATCAACGAGTCAATTATTTCATAGGTAATGTAAAAGCGTCAATAGCCTAATGGTTTAGGGTACGGCCTGCGAATCGTGGGTTCGAATCCGCCATTCGCTATGCCGTGCACTATTGCCGTGAACCATGTTCCTAGCACAAGCTTAAGCTTAGTTGGAATGCTTAACAAGATTGATAGTAATATTTCTGAAAAAAAATTAAAAGAAATATTGCTAGCTTTCTTTTTAAAAAAACCAAAAAAAAAATGTAATGGATAATTTAATTCATAAAGACAGACCCGGACATTCATCGCAAAGAAGTTATTGCGTACGTATTCTATTTCGTAAGTATACACTTTTAGTTTATTTATTTGATTAATGGAGTGTGGCTAATATATGTAAACATTGACTAAATTTTAATGTTACCCTAATTAATAAAACATACTCATATGAAACGCATTTGCGCTTTGATGTTAATTAATCTTTCGTGACGCAAAAGGTCAGTAGTTACATCGACAAATTATCTAATACAATGCTAATAATGTATTTTGATCTTTCTTGAATCTTTAATGTACGTTATTTTCCTAATAAATATTGTTAAATAACACTTAAAAACGTGTTTACAAATAAGATATTGATTGAAAATGAAGACCCTGTTGACAGATGTTAGTATTTCCCGAGGCAAGAGGGGGCACCCTTGTGTCGAGTTAATAGCGATAGAGGTTCAGGCTAAGCAACCTAAGAGCTATGCCACCTCTCAATCCGGTAAAGCAATCATGTCCCGCTTCTCTGGCCAATCTGTGTAGTTCATAAATTTTTTTTTTAAATCGAATAGTCTAAAGTTCTACTATAAATATTATAGCGCAGACGGTACTTGGTTAGAGCAGCTATGAGTACGTAGCAACAGCTCTAAATGTTTCTAACAATTTTGCGAGTGATAGAGAGAATACTTTTAGTATTGCAATTTAAGAAGACATTGATGCTGGGAGAAGTGGCAGAAGATAGTCTATTACGCTTTTATCTATACATACAAATAAATAAAATTGGAGCGTCTGCTCGTAATATTATTATAACCATTTTTTACTACATGCATATATATATATATGTACCTGGAAGAAATCGCTCTTAGCGATAAAGCCGTCCATTATACAACGGATTGTAAAATGTCTCTTAGTTATATAAGTTTCTTCTTGCTTGATTTTGGTGTACAATAAAGTTATATCTATACGGAACATATGCAAAAATAACATTTTTTACAATTTTTGCCTATTTCTTCTGGCTAATCTCTGGAACGATTGGACCAATTTTGACGGGACGATAGCTGATGTAATAAGAAGTAATTTACGTTACTTTGATTTAGAATAAAAAACATTGAAATAATTAGTTTTTAATCGCGGATAAGACCGCGGGGCGCAGCTAGTCATGAATGAAGGCTCCTTTGCTCATAACCAGTGTGAAGTAAAAAATTTGCACACTCTTTAGGTGACAGCCACGTTTTCCGGCTAAGTAAGTATGCTTTTATAGCAAGATATTTGACATAATTTAGACTCTGCCTACGAAATTATCGACAAACGGTTCACCAATTGCATAAACGTGAGGTTTCGAATGTTATATCGGTGAAAGCCTTTACTAACGGATATGACGTTGTACTTCTTATATTATAACGTTATTTGAAAGGCGCTTGAGATGTGATTGCTTACCTTAGTCACAAACGTCTTCACTTCCCGAGGCCTAGAGAAATATTTGTCTAGCTTCGTTTCATACGCCCTAGAGACCTCTTCGTCGGACAGCGTTTGAATGGGTCGGATTCGATAACTGCTGAAGTGTTCACCGTGTTCGGAAATGGTCGGTAAGTTTCCGTTCGGAGAACTGCAGCTGCTGCTCGATCTTGAGTATGCGTAGTTGACAGAACCATCAGCTGGGTTTTTGGGTTTCTTCATAAATGCATACCGCCTGGGAGGTTCGTCGTTCATCTTCAAGTCGTACGTTTCAAACTTTTCGTTGACGAAATGCTCTTCTACATCCGTGGTAGGCACATAACGTAGAAGTCTCGGCTCTTTCGCTTTCTTTTCGTATTTAATAGAATCCGTCTCGTTGTCCAATTGTGCTAAATTCAGGGATTGTTGCAGTTCGTTGGCCGTTCTGTTCGGTTTTCGTTTCGTCTTCCTATCTGCCGATCGCGTGTGAACGTGATCGTCAACGACTTCGGATTCGGACATTGGACGGTCACCATACAGTACATAGTTGCCGTTTACCATCGTGATGAGAAATTTCAACACTTAATAGCTTCGAAAACATGTGTTCGTACTTAGGTGCAGTTTGTATTTAGTCATCATTTCGTCACGTCCAAGTGATTATTGCTAAGTAATTTTAAAGATGTGTCCGCTTGATAATCACTTACGGATAACGCCCGTTGTTGTACACACCGGGAGTGGATCTACCGTGCCACTGTGAGTGAATGATAAAGAATTATTGAGAATGCGACTTGTTTGTTTGTTTTGTTTGTAAATAACACCGATGATTGATGAAATTCTTCGCCGTTTAAGTGTAGTACTTTTTATAACAATTCAGATATTTAACGGTTGAAAGTTCAAATTTATTAAAGTTCAGTCTTACAAATAAAAATGAGTTATAACATATTTATTCGACCCTTATACTAAGTTTAATTAAACCGGGAATAAATTAAGAATAATCTAAGAATAGTTTAGTTTACAAGAGTGTACGTCGTTATAACTTCGGAATAACGGTTGAACATATGAACAAAAACGTCAATACGTACAAGGTATAACGTATTTTTCGTTTATTAGTACAAATTTACCTAATCTAATCTAGTTTATTCGTAAGTTTATCTTTATACCACGTTTATCTGTAAGGCTGTATGTGCATAATTTTGGATTTGATATATTGTGACGGGAGACCCCGAAGGTCAAAAAGGTCGAGGAAGACCAAAGCTCCGTTGGTTAAACGGTGTCAATCGAGACGCCAAAGATATTGGCATAGGAACCTGGAGGACTGCGGCCATGGATAGACCGAGTTAGAGGAAGTTGCTTGACCAAGCTAAGACCCACAAATGGCTGTAGAGCTTATATAATAAGAAGAAACACTATGTAAATATTAATTGTATATATAAAATTTTTGGAGATATTTAAATTCTTCAGCTAATACTAAATAAAAGCTCTTTAAAAATGAATCGTTTAAGATATTTCTGAGCCTATATGAACGTACTAATTGTATAAAAGCTAAGCGTTCTAATGGTCTAAGGTCCCAATAATATATATGTCCAAAAAATGATAAAAACTCATTTAAGGAGAGCTGAAACGGGTAACGATTTCTGTGTCTACCCCGCAAAATGGTTAAAAGGATGTGAGACATTCTTCTTTCCAAGGCTCTACATAACTTTACTCATTCCATTGAAATGTATCATGATGGTGTTAGAAATAGAATGATTAATTCCTAAGTAATCTGTAAATTTAAAATGACTATCTCATTTCCAATTGTTCAATTGTTACTGAATAAAACCATTCTGTTATATACATGAACGTGGAGGTCATAAAATATAATAAAATATAAATAAAACTTATTGCAAAGATTCCTGATAACAGTCTGCGCAAAGCTATTCTTGTTTTGACTACCCTACTGGCATACGCATTGTACTCATTACAAAAGACGTTTTCCTTAATACAACCGCCACAATCAAAACAACGCTTATTCTAGAACATACTATTAATGAGAACATTCTCTGTGTTGTAATTCTGTGGGCCGGTACTAAGGCAATAGATAACATTTGGAGCGTTATGTCGGCCGTCATTGTTTTGGTGTTGTTCCCGCGCTTTTTGTCCGTTTCGCGGGAAAGTTCCCAGTAAAGCGCGTGCGCGACAATGGCGAGCAGGCAATACAAGCACAGAGAGTGAATTGCTCGTGATTGTGCAACGAGGTGGAGTGTTTTATGCAACTGATGTGCCGTTAATGCAACAGATGGATTTAGATAAGATTAACGTTATGGCCAATAGCTCTATAGAGTTCAAATTCGTAATATGTTGTTGCATTAAAATCACTTATAATCACCATCATGGAGCACATTATGTCAAAATCTCTCAGTTGTATTCGCTCTGGGCACTCTTTTTTAGGTGGCGAAAACGTTCGGTAAGCGCTGGTACAACAGACTTAAATCCAATTTATAGGATATCCGAGTACCAAACAACCAACTAGTGCGTATAGGGAATGCCGCCGAGGTGGGGTGTCTATTGAGCGACTTGTGGTCCAGGGATAGGTTGAGTGTACCAGGCCACACGGATGATGTGGAAGATTCGCTTATGAAGTGGACTGACCAAATAAAAGACTTTATATGACTCAGGTGGAAGGCAACTGTCAGACAAGGTTGGCGGAAAAAGGAAGCCACTCTGTCAAGAGTGACACCGAAGAAAAAGAAGGCGAGAAAGAATGCTCTGAGACGCCCTGACTATCTTGTTTCTGAAGTTGTTTCTTCAGGATATAATACGCTATATGTAAACGTCTTTACGGCGTCCTTAACCTTAACCGCCGCAACGTTAGCTTACTATCCTTAGTAAAAAACTGAGTTTAGTAAGTTAAAAAAGAATTTCTTCTCCTAACAAAAACATTAAAAATATATCTAAAATATCAACTTTGTGTACTATTTCGCTTTCACGCTGTCGTTATCTGAATCAATCTTGTCGTGATGTATGCGAATATAGTCTTCGTCTAAGTTTACCCGTAGAGTAACAACACCGATAGAGACTGTATATCTATCTAAGGATTCCGATCGCAAAGAATTTACAGTACACCAATGTCATTTACTCAATACGTGAAAACGATAAGGTCAAGACCTCGAGTCATCTAATCGCTGGTATTGTAATATCTGATTGTTATGACAAATCTAGTCCTTGATCTATGTGTAGGCTGATTGGTATTTCGCAAGCCCCGTTAGGTACTATTATTCCTACAGATCATGGTCTCGTACCCTGTGTGCGTCGAATGAACTCTAGTTACCGATTCATTATATTCACAAATTTGTCTTGATGTACACCGTTGAATTGTTATTTAATAAGAAAATTCCTGCCATGCCAGTAGTTAAGTTACAGTATTCTGTTAAAATATTGCCTATAATACAATTCGAAATGTTCTCACAAATTAACTGTAAGCTATTTTGTCAATAGCCTAAAGGTTTAGGTTACGGTATGCAAGCCGTAAAGTCGTAGGTTGGAATCCATCATTCGACTATTGACGTGAACCATATTCTAGCACAAGCTGGTTGAATTGACATGAATGTTAGTAATGTTTGCGAAATAAAATATTTTTAGCGGTATTTTAATAAATAAAAAACAAACAAAACTCATGCTCAATAACAACATAACACAAAAACATCATAAATCATCAAAGAGATCGAATGTATCGTATTTTATTAAGAAATAATTGATTTTTCTTTAATAAATCGAGTATTAATTTAATATAGCTTAGTAATATAATATAGCAGGAGGTTCAAACGTTGTCATGCAATATGAATTAGAACAGCGGAGTGAGAGAGTACGGACGACCGTATGCTCGCTCGGATGTGACGACATTACCGTACGCTAACCGCTATACATTATTCACCATTGGACTCCAGCTAATTTTCCTGCATGTACAGTTTTCACACCACATCACTATGTCAAACAATAAATTTCACTCAACACAGGACTAATCATTGGAACAAAGTAATAAATATGTTATCGAGTATTTAATATTTAGATTTTTCATTTTTTTTGTGAGTTTTATTTTAATTTAATTTAGTTTATTTATTTTACATATATAATAGGTTGTCAAATATCTCCCTTCCGCCTTTTTGTCTTTTGAATTTCGCGACTATGTACAAAGCGCTACAGAGCTCGTATCTAGCAATACTATACATAATTTGAAAGGTCTTGACATAACCTACAAAACGACGCTATGCATAATTAGTTTGGATATTGCGTTCAACAGTTATAGACGTGTAAACATGAAGTTCACTAACGCCGAAATTCGCGCTATTTTAAAGTTTTCCTTCGTTAAAGGCTAATTCGCTAGAGAAACGTTCCGTGAGATTAATGGTGTTTTGGGGATGGTACTCTATCACTTCGAACCACGGAGGAATGGTTTCGACGATTCAGAGCCGGTGAAAACGACACCATGGATAAGCCAGCCGGCGGAAGACCTGTGACGACAAATACCGATCAAATCATGGACTACATCGAGTTAGACCGGCATGTGGCATCTCGTGACATCGCCCAGGAGATGGGAGTTAGTCACCAAACCATTTTAAACCATCTGCAGAAGGCATGATACAAAAAAAAGCTTGATGTTTGGGTGCCGCATGACACAAAAGGCGGAAGGGAGATATTTGACAACCTAATATATGTCGCCAAACTATAATGTATTTTGATGGCGACAAATACACTTTTTAAACCTACATATACACTATAAAATATAATTTTGTCTTAAATTAGTGTTCAAAGAAATGTTATTTTTATTTTAATTTAATTTAGTTTATTTATTTTACATATATAATAGGTTGTCAAATATCTCCCTTCCGCCTTTTTGTCCTTTGAATTTCGCGGCTATGTACAAAGCGCTACAGAGCTCGTATCTAGCAATACTATACATAATTTGAAAGGTCTTGACATAACCTACAAAACGACGCTATGCATTATTAGTTTGGATATTACGTTCAACAGTTATAGACGTGTAAACATGAAGTTCACTAACGCCGAAATTCGCGCTATTTTAAAGTTTTCCTTCGTTAAAGGCTAATTCGCTAGAGAAACGTTCCGTGAGATTAATGGTGTTTTGGGGATGGTACTCTATCACTTCGAACCACGGAGGAATGGTTTCGACGATTCAGAGCCGGTGAAAACGACACCATGGATAAGCCAGCAGGCGGAAGACCTGTGACGACAAATACCGATCAAATCATGGACTACATCGAGTTAGACCGGCATGTGGCATCTCGTGACATCGCCCAGGAGATGGGAGTTAGTCACCAAACCATTTTAAACCATCTGCAGAAGGCATGATACAAAAAAAAGCTTGATGTTTGGGTGCCGCATGACACAAAAGGCGGAAGGGAGATATTTGACAACCTAATATATGTCGCCAAACTATAATGTATTTTGATGGCGACAAATACACTTTTTAAACCTACATATACACTATAAAATATAATTCTGTCTTAAATTAGTGTTCAAAGAAATATTATTTTTATTTATAATTTAATTATTTCTTTATTATATTATCATTATGTATCAGTTATATAACTGCAATAAATACGTACTGAGAGTATTAGGACATAGTCCGCTACGCGGTGCTAGCTCGGAAAGGCGGACTTCACACGTCTTAGAAAAAAATCTAACACATATGTTTCTTATTTATTTATTTATTTATTTAATTTACAGGAAGATCAACAGCAATAAAGTTTACAAAAAAGATACAGTAATAATTAAGAAACAGACTGCCAATAACAGATCTTCGCGAATACGAAAAACTTTAAAATTATTTAATTGTGTGAGCAAAAACATTAATAACACAAAAGCCTACTAACAATTTTTCAATTGAAGAAATTTCGATAGAATGCCCGTCTTATTGCTACACTTGTAGTATTAAAGATGTCAACTTCTGTCCTTTTCGAATATTTATTGAGCGTGTGACCAGCGCGCCACATAAATGAATTTTGACGATAGTTGGAAGATGCCAAAGGGAGATGGATAGGAATATGATAGCGCGCTGATTTCTTGGGCACGTTAAATTTTATTCTCGAGAGAAGAGAGGGACAGTCAATGCTACCATTGATAATATTCAGAAAGAAGGTTATGTCTGCCACCTCGCGACGAGTAAATAGAGGAAGAATATGAAATTGAGCGCAGTATTTCAGGTAGTCACGTGAGTTATAGGTGTAACGAAAACGATAACATAAATACTTAATAAACTTTTTCTGGATATCTTCGATACGTGAGATATAGATATTGTAGCGAGGGTTCCAAACTTGGCTAGCATATTCGAGAAGGCTTCGTACGTAGGTGCAGTATATTTTGTATGTCTTGACCTCTTTGAAATTATGTGACATACGCAATACAAATGCTAGTGCCTCATTAGCTTTTCTTATAATGGCGTCAATGTGATTCTCGAATGATAATTTATGATCATGGATAATACCCAGGTCCCTCACCTTGAAACACCTTTGCAACCCTATCTTTTTTACTGTGTACTCGAATGCGATCGTATTGATTTTTCTGCTGTATGTTACTTTGTTACGTTGTTTCCTCACTATGTTTTCCTACACCGCCAAGCGCGTGGTAAATCATCACTTAAAATTGCAAAAAAACAAATTTATTGGTGCCGGCACCGGGGCACGATCACCGCTCGAATAAAAAACATGCTTGGTTAAAGAAATAAAATTATTAATACTTTTCTTTTTATTTGGGTCTTTTATTAAACAAATATATATATTTTTTATTTATATAAATAAATATAAAATTTATACTATTTTCTCAATAAAAGACGAAAACAAAAACTTGGAAATGCTATTGATTAAATTATATTTTTCATATATTGTATATTTTTTTAACTTCATTCAAATTAGGTGGATTTACTTGTGCTTAAAAATTAAAATCTCCCGAATCGATCAGATTATAATTCTTATTATAAGGAGCACGCAGACCCGTGTGAGTGTTCGTAGTTGTTTAAATAGGAAGTATTATAATGTTGTCTATAGTCGATAAATAGTAAGTCACTTTACACTTAATTCTATTTTCTTTTTTCCATCTTTATCAAGTGAAAACAAAAATCGACTTCAAATAGAGGAATATTACGACATAGAAATAAAGTACATCCTTTCCAATTAAAAATGAACCATCGAAATCGGTTGACGGTATATTTTTTGTTATTTAATAAGGAATATTTATTATTAATATTATTGATTTATTCGTCCATTTATCGGGCACATACTCAATGCAAATTTAAGGCTAATATAGGTATCAAAATCGGTACACCCAGCGAAAAGTTGTGACGCAACAAACATAAAAAAATATTTAGAGAGAACCTCCTTTTTGAAGTCGGTTAAAAATGTTGTACTTTATGTTTGATAAGTTACGACGCTGTTTACTTCAAATGCCATAAAATTTTTGCAGCGTCTGTGGCTGTCCATCGTAAGTTTTTCATAAAAAAAAACGTTAGTTATCTTCGAAAAATTGGTTAAACCTATTCAAGGTTCATGTTAATTTGTGCCATAAGTATCGCATTAAATACATATGAAATTTATACTATTTTCTCAATAAAAGACGAAAACAAAAACTTGGAAATGCTATTGATTAAATTATATTTTTCATATATTGTATATTTTTTTAACTTTATTCAAATTAGGTGGATTTACTTGTGCTTAAAAATTAAAATCTCCCGAATTGATCAGATTATAATTCTTTTTATAAGGAGCACGCAGACCGGATATGAGTGTTCGTAGTTGTTTAGGAAGTATTATAATGTTGTCTATAGTCGATAAATAATAAGTCACTTCACGCTTAATTCTATTTTCTTTTTTCCATCTTTATCAAGTGAAAACGAAAATCGACTTCAAATAGAGGAATATTACGACATAGAAATAAAGTACATCCTTTATATCATCCTGTATAGTTTTTGTTATTTAATAATGAATATTTACTATTAATATTATTGATTTATTCGTCCATTTATCGGGCACATTCTCAATGCAAATTTAAGGCTAATATAGGTATCAAAATCGGTACACCCAGCGAAAAGTTGTGACGCAACAAACATAAAAAAATATTTAGAGAGAACCTCCTTTTTTGAAGTCGGTTAAAAATGTTGTACTTTATGTTTGATAAGTTACAACGCTGTTTACTTCAAATGCGATAACTTTTGCAGCTTCTGTGGCTGTCCATCGTAAGTTTTTCATTAAAAAAAACGTTAGTTATCTTCGAAAAATTGGTTAAACCTATTCAAGGTTCAAGTTAATTTGTGCCATAAGTATCGCATTAAATACATATGAATTATAAAATCGAACAAGGGCTAACTTCTATTGATAAGTGTTTTGAATGGCGAATGGAGTAATTTACTTTATGTTTAATTATATTAAAGTGGTACACAGCTGCCGCTGAAATGTGCTCGGGCTAGTAAACTCATAAGGGTGACCTACTTTACCAAACATATTACTGGCAAATAATACTTTTAGTACAAGCTGTGTTAACAACATATTAGCTTCGAGCTGTATTATAATTAATAAAACCAATAAAAGGCATAAATATGCGGCCTTGGGAGAGCCGTATATATTTGTGCCTTTTGCCGTGGAGACCTTGGGGTGCGGAAGCCCGTCAGCTGTTCAAGGAGATTTCCGCACGCCTCATCACCGCCTCAGGGGATCCAAGGGCTGGCGGATTTCGGACAAAGGTTGAGCCTGGCCATTCAACGGGGAAATGCCGCTAGCCTCTTGGGAACCCTGCCCTGCGAGCGCAGTGATTTGGGGCGAGCGATTTTTTACATTATTTGGTTTTATTTTTAGTTTGGTTTATAGTTTTATTTATTATTTTTAGTTTTTAAATATTAACATAAAACATAATTATTTCTACGTTTTGCATTGAAATCAAACAAATTTACGTGTTCCATAAAATAGTTGATTTCATAAATATTTGTTAAATTACTTAGTTTGGGTTGATTAGCCCTGAGGCTTCTACAGTTTTACCAGGTTTTTTGAGCAAAGCTCTTACGATACTTAGCCTGAAGTTCATTAGGCTTTAACTCGGCGCAAAAACCTCGAAAAAGGGACTTTGGTCACTGCAATCGTGATTTCCGACCTGCGGGAGGCGTCTTTAATTTTACGCACGTGCATGCGCAACAGTTTTAACGTACCTTTAAATTATTATAATAATATATAATTATAATAAGAAAAGGGAAAGCGATTGTTGTGGTCCCTAATAAAGGGTTAATAGAACATAAAGGCTTTTTTCAGCAACAATCGTCCAACAATTAGATAGTTAAGTCAAACGCTATGCCACAAGGCTGTCGTCTCAATTGTTTGAATTATTATTTTAAATGGACCAGTGTATCGCGCTTGGAGAAGCTCTAATGCATTTACCTGTGTGCAGTCCACATTAATTGATATGCGGTGAGTTATTAGAGCATTGAACTGTGACACGTTACAATTACCATTGTGATTGACCGTTAGTGAACAATAAGCACTCGCTTTCAAGGGAAATCTTCATTTACTTGGACCGTAAATTAATATTCTAATAATAATAATGTCTTTATACTGGTTATTCAATAATAAATGTGTTTAGTGTGTGAGTATTTATAATCAAAAAAAATGTTTAAAATATTGTTTAAATGACGAAGATCAGGTCATTTAGCTGTGTAGTTTATATGCTAGTCTATATACGCAGGCGCAGGTTATTACATTAAAAAAAAGTTTTGTGTGGGAGTGCATTATAATTGAATTTTTCTGAGGGAACTACGCGGATTGGCCAAACGGCCTCTATTTTTTTAATCGAAAAATTCAAATTAGAAATTACAATTCGATCTATTCCCAAGCGTGCTATGACATACTAAAAATCTGGAAGTAGAATAAAATACTTAAATTATTGGATAGTTCAGGTAATACTTTTGAAATGGACAATATCATTTAATGAACTTTTTGTTACAAATTCGTTATATTCTGAATCAATCAATTGAATTAACTTCTAGTAAAATCAATATAAATCGTTGTAAAACTATAAAAATTGGGAGCGCCATTTGACTTTTTTTCTTCTCAAGCATTTGGGTTAAGGTAAAATATATTAGGCGCTTAACAAAGTCTCGTTAAAACTTGGTGCGGTCAGACAACATATGGGGTTAGTTAAAATTCAGTTCCCACACTAGTGACTTTTAGCGATAAAATGTGTAAGCTAAACTAAACATGTATACGTTGGCCGTAAAATGAAAGGTCAGTTCAAATCACGTTCCCAGTTAAGACTCAAGTTTATTATAGTATTTAGATAACTAACAACTAGTGTGGAGTCTACTACAAAATACATAAACATAGTGATGTGGGAGACGGACACAAGAGATGATTAATTATGTATCTTAAGTCTTATTTATGTCTGTTTAAATTGTTATTCTTTGCTTCTTATTCAATAATTGTATAAAACCAGATATGAAAAAACCTTGTAATATAAAGATCTCACGATTCAACAGTATTAACATTTCTCATAAACTAATGCGTAATTATGTATAATATGACTCAATGTGCAACATGTTTATTACGCAGGTGTTTTTTTTTACTTTCTAAGCAAGTGCTTGACCACAATCCCATCTGAAGTTAAGTGGAGACGCAGTCCTGGATGGTAAGCGCACTAGCTTAGTAAATGCCTAGAAACTCCACTCTTGAAAAATCATAATTTAATAAGACAATGTAATAACATATCACGGCTGTCTAAGATAACACTAGTTAAAAGCAAATTAATAGCTGAATGTACACTTAAAATTACAACGGAAATACCGAAAACATCGGTGCATCGAAGAATCAAGTTATGAACGATTCATTGGCGTTTGTTTACAAACAAAATACTAAATAACCGAAAACAAGCAAACCGCATTCATACGGCACGTCACAAGTGGGGCACTGCACGGACACGCGTCAAGATAAAACAATAACACACAACACAACTCCGACGCGTCTAGCAACCGACACTTGTACTCATTAGAAGAAAAGCGTGAAACAATTGCATGAGTTGATAGAACAAGACTGCGCGTGCGACTGACTACCGCCACCAGATGACACCACCGTTGCACCACCACGCATTGTCAAGAAACCACCGTGGAAACCTGCGAGTATAATCATTTACGCAACCCATTATATCCCAAAGATACCAGATAATGTTTTTTTTTTCTCACTGCCCGCAAACGCAAAAGATTTAGAATTGAAACAATGGTAGTCTTGAAAACGCGATGTCAATAGAAATAGAAACAATATGCAAATAAATAATCTAAGTATAATAATCTAATTATGATTTTAAAAGGATACACGATATTTATACCAAGGAATTTAACGTCAAATACGTAGTCTATTATAAAGGTAAATGTTGCATAAAAGAGGTTGATATTGAAGTTATGAGATTAAACATATGATAATAATTTGCATTGGCTAATCACTATTTCCTGGAAGATACGAGTGAAGAAATGTTCTAGTTCACATAGAGGCGTCTGTTTCCATTGTTCACCAACCGCTCTTGTATAATCGGTGATTATGTTGGACTAGTCATCGTTAAGTACTTAAAAATCTTTATTAATATAGAATTAAAACACGGGGAAGTTTTTAAATTAAAACGAATTAACTTTTATAACACAAAATCTTACTGGGTTAAACATTGTCAATAATTATATTACGGTACTATACAGAGGCTACTACCTACGAAGTGTCAATTAACATATTTACCTCTTTAAAATTCAATCTATATTAATATTGTAAAGGAATATTTGTCACTCTAAGTGCAACTAGGGTTAATGTAGTCTCTTTATATCCGCGTTTCAACTTTATTAACTTTTAAATGTGAAGAAGGTGTGCCTATCGCAATCAAATCATAAGACTGTGAAATAAGAATCACTAACGAATCGTTGATACAGATCATTTGAGATTCGAACCCTTCGAACACGAACGGGCGGATCGTAATTGGAACGCATACCCCTTCACAACGTAAGTCAAGTAAATCATTACCCATAATGGTCTGGTCTAATTATCACACTTAACACGAACGATTTTCATAGCGGCCACAACCGTGTGTAAAATGTTTAAATACAAAAAGTAAACGTGGTGGATTAATAAAATACCAATATAATTTTTTTCAAGCAATGGAAACGCGGCAAAATAGTTAATCGTAGTCTGTGCCGTTCGGCGTGCACTCATTGTGAGCAAAACCACTGACTCGCGCCTTTGAGTAACTTTATGTATGTTTGCTCAGTACAAAAGATTTCAACGGGCTACATTTTACACTGATGCATTTTACACTGATCATTTCTTCAATAATATTTTGGTCAATAATAAGTGGTGTAGAGTTCATAAAAAGTTATGTTACGGATTTAAAACCACTTTAACTTAAAATTTAAAGACAGGTAGTCGTCGTAACTAATACGATGAGATAGGCGTCTATTACCAAATCTTAAAGTCACATTCGACATTTTAACCAAATAACCTATGACCTAACAGTGCGGTCGTTGGTCTTGCTCTTCTAGCGCCGTAGGGATGTGAATATATAATTTATAGATTCTAATTATCAGATAACGTCACCGGATAATTATGTTACATTATATTTCACACTAAAACAAATAAATAAATTCGCTCTCATAAAAAAGTAAAGGTAGGATAAAATAACAAACTTCGAAGCACGCGAACGCAAGATGTATCGGATGATATCTAGCGTGATTAATTGAACAACACAATAAATAATGGAACTATTATAGTACTTTCACTATGTTCGAGAGCACTTGAATTGAACGTCACCTGTCTTGTATCAATGTTCATTTCATTATTTATTTATTTAATTATTCAACATAAATGTATATAAATCAAGAATCTCTGTCGATCGATCTTCATGAGACACTCCAAAATTTCGAGAGTTATGGAGGGGCACAATTGCAATTTTTTCACTAATATTATTAATATTCTCGTAAGCTATTCCAAATAAGCTTAAGCTTGTTTTAGGAGACGGTTCACGTCAATAACCGAATGATGGATTCGAACCCACGACGTTACGATTCGCAGACCATGCCTTAAACTATTAGGCTGTTGACCTATACATATTATACGTTCTTCTATTAGTTTATGTTACTTATTGTTATAAGAGACGTAATGTGAAGGGGAAAGAGAAGCGTAGTAAGAGTTTAATAAACAAAAACTCGTTAACGTTGTAGACCAAGGCGATAAGGATATAGCATTATTTCGTATTGTTTTTTTTGTTTTCACAGTCAAATGAACAAAATATAGGAATGTGATATATTTATACGAAGCAATGAATACGAATGAACGCGGAAAGAAAACTTTATTAATGTACGACAATGTCAAAAGCCATACCCCCGTTTCGCTGAGAACTGGAATTTGTTAAGTATAACGTCCATTATGCAACCGTGCGTAGGCGGGGAAGTTAATACGTTGATTAAATAGCCTTATGTGGATAGAATTAATACGTCTTACCATTCTTGACTATTCAGAAGCAGAGGAATATTATTCCTCTGCCTGTGGCTCGATGGTGGAGATGAGTATAAATTACATATATATTTAAATGTGTATATAGATTTGATAGATGTATCGACAGAGTTTTGTTTCAAAAAATTGTAGACATTTGCAGACAAATATCGGCGGTTATTTTCATAGATCAAAGATATAGTGCTTTGTGAACACACGGCTTTGTTCTGATAAATTAATTTAAGAACTTATTCAAGATTATTTTAACATAGGTTACAAGACTGTCTTGAGATATATAATTAGATAATATAAATTTGATATGTGTATGTATGGAATTCCAAACAGCTGGACCGATTTCAATGTGAATTTTTTGCCTTGAAAAAGACGAAGCGAACACTAGTTTTTATAAAAAGAAAATGTTTTGAAATAAAATACTTACATACAAAGAGCATAGTACTGCGCCTGACTCATCTATACTCCTGCTCGATAATAAAACACAATTCTCAATTTCCTTGGTTCTTTTTTTATGACTTCTCTTTGAGTATTCATCCTCATTCACAACGTATACACTTTTAGAATAAAATACACTGAAACATGTAACTCTCTGCGCGTATTTATTTAAATATGTTTTAATTAAATAAATAACTAATTCTACAAGGAATTTAAGAAGCCAAAGCGCGCCTCTGAACATATTTAACGTATAATAATATTTAATTATTAATACTTAATACGTGCACACCCGAATTATTAACGATAATTAGTATCAAGAAGATAGAACGAAGTGCATTGGACTGTGGGCTAAAGTGATCTAATCATTAGAAGTAGCGAATGTTGTGTGATCTATTGTTCCCCAACAATATTTACAATCATCTATCCAGAAATGTTTACAGAATATTATGTAATTAATATTACACCATATGACATAACGATGATGTTTCAAATTATAAGATAGTTTCAAACATCATCGTCATGGCATCATTAGGATATACGCAGATGCCCAGTCAGCCCAAATAGCATCCTACAAGTTATGAATGTCAGAACTTGAACCATTGTGCCACGGTTCATTTGCTGACTAACAAAAATAATAGTAACCACACAGGTAAATGAATTGTAGTGACAATAGAATTTCTCAATTATTACGTTAAGTTGACATCTATAATTATTAAAATAATTATTAACATTTTATAATTTTATTTGACCTGCATGAATGTTTAATGTATTTATTTCTTTTTTTATTTATTATTTTGTTCATTATTTTATTGTCCTTCATATTTTTAAGAATTATGGATTGTAAACTGCTATATAAATTTTATTTTAATAATAATAAAAATAGAGCCGTGGTAGCTCAGTGTCCGGGCTGTCGCCTCAAGTTGCGTAGTACGCTAGCAACCCGAGTTCGATCCCCGATGCCGGCACCAATAAATTTGTTGTTGCAATTTTATGTCCTGATTTACCACGCGCTCGGCGGTGAAGGAAAACATCGTGAGGAAACCTACATGCCTTAGAAAATTTTTCTACGACATGTGAAGTCTGCCAATCCGCATTAGGGCCGCGTGGCGGACTATGCCCTTATACTCTCTTTACAGAGAAGGCCTGCGCCCAATAGTGGGACATGTATAAAGGCTGTAACTTTAAACTTTAACTTTAATAAATAAATTGAGAGCTATCTAAGAACACTTATTGTAACTTATAAATGTTTTTACAGTGTTTCATAAATAAGCTTCAGCAGTCAGCCGTGCTATTCGTAAGCCCTATAATTTAATTGTATTCAGAGGTGACTCAGCTCTTAGTACGAGTGGAATCTATAAATGGAAATAACATTAAATAACAGTAACACACAGCAAGGGCCATAAGACGTTGCCTTGTACCTCCACCCACGATAGCATCCCCACTAAAGGATGTAAATCATAGCTCGATTAGATGCGACATTCATGAGAATGCTAATTATATTGCCACTTTGGGAAGCGTAAACTGGGAAAATAAGTGGTAGTAATGAATAAAGCAACGATTACATTATTAATAGATTAAAATCAACTTGTGACACAGTGTGAAAGCGCTAATATTGCCACGGTGGTGAGCTCGACTTTTCGACGTTAGGCTAGGGCGCTTATTTTTGGATTTTTTAAATGTATTGTTCGTGGATCAACCACCTTAAATGTCGAAGACTTTTAATATCGAACATCTTGATTGGTTTTATTTTTCTTTACGGATTTTCAATCTTATGTCGCGGCCACTTGCCGGTCACTTTGAATAAGTCACGTGGGATTTATCCATCGCATGGAAGAACCATCGTTATGTGGAAATATGCTTGTATTTAGTATAAAGGGATTAGCGTAGTGTATAGTGATAAATTCGAAATAGCAGCGCATGGCCGACTTTACGTACTGAGCATTATGTATTAATGCTTATAAGCAACTTATTACGTACTATATCAAATCTAGCGGCGGTCCGATTGCTCCCAGTTTCATACCTCTATTGCAATAAAAGCAACAAATCACACAGTCGAGATAATTTCTAGGGAGAACTTTCGAGATTCCAGGAACTTTACCACCTCTTAGCCCGGCAAATTTTTAAAATTCTTCGGGCTAAAGGTTACAAAAAGCCATTAAAAAAATGTTAATTTTAGTTAAATAGACCATATAATAGATAGAGATGAATTTAAACTATTTCGCATACATATAGCTTCTTATATTACTGACTAATCGATATCGTGACTTAATAAATTCTAGAATAGGTACCATGATATTATTGAAAATATCAAGACAAAACGAAGGTTCACAAACCGAAATATTGTCTATATATAAAACGAATATAATAACAGAAAACAATCACGATTTAGGTATTAAGTTATTATTGAATTTATCTACACGAATATTAAAATTGGAATTCGGGCGCAAATAACTTGAATCCTCTGCTTTCTGCTTACGTAAAATGTAATACTCCTTGTATACTACAGTACACCTACCAGTATACGAATTACAATTTGGTCTGTTAAGTGTAAGAGTAAAATTGACTTTCGTTAAACACATAAAATTAAACTAAGTCATCCTAGGTTTTGTGCAAAAAGTTCCTTTGCACAGACTTCAAAAAAGGAGGTTTGGTTACATTTAGGTCCCTTATTATAGTTGTTGTCATAGGATTTTTTTTAAAGGACGAATTACACATTTGGCCAGAGAAGCTGGCCTTTACTGCTTCACCGGATTGAGAGGTGGCACAGCTCTTAGGTCGCTTAGTCTGAACCTCTATTAGCTAGTAACTCGACACAAGGGTCCCACCGGTGAGGGATAGACAGTCATAGGACCGTGAGTCTCAAAGATATACCAGGGAACTCCTAAAATCGTATTGAAAAATAATTGTTTAAAGTGTTGGTGATATATCGTAAATGAAAGAAATGGTCTGCGCGTAGCAGCATTAAATGTTTGATCTGTCACATTTGATCTGATTTGAACACATACTTCGAGAATTCTACTTAGAATTTCAAATTGACTCAAATCGTTCGATATAAATAAAGGAAAAGATCTCTATATTGTAGACGTTTTAATAATATAATACAAATAAAATTTCTATTATGTCGTGTTAAGATTCGCAATTAAAATTTAATCTGACAATCTGGATTGTTCGCTCGGCGACGAGTCACGAGGCTGTTCTAATAATTCTAGGCGTGCGATGTTTACCGCGTGTAATAATATGTCAGGACGCCTGCGGGCGCTTCGACGACCTTTGTCTGACATTTCCATACCAATACACGGATTTTTGGTTAAGGTCTCGGTTTGAATCGGCTTAAGGTTGATCTATGGTTTAACTGCTGTACTAATGTCATCCGCATTGTGATCGACCCTGTGTATTATCTTCAAACCAATAATCACAAACACAATGGCAAAATATCAAAATGTCAAGGACGCTGCTAATAATATCTTACGTTTACGCAATTTCATCGCGGCTTTGTCAATTTAAATAAGATTAAGCCTCTTATTATTAGTTTTATTTGACGGGTAATATTCGCGTAAATGTATTTACACCACTACAACATGAAATGGCGTAGGGTTCACCACCTGTTACATATAGGATTAATTATTTGATGTGTAGGTTGCCCCATTTCTCGGCTTACAGCTATTATATAGATATATATTTATATTATAATATTAATTATAATATAAATACTAATTTTGTAGCAATATTATATAACACTAATTTAAATCTAAAAGAAAAATATAAACCCTAGCGCTACAGACAGATATTGAAAATATTTTAATGGCGTTTACGTTCATGTTCTTTCGGGTAAATTTAATCGGTCGAAGTCGGTTTAGTTTTTTTAGACATACCTACACAGATTGGTCACAGAGACTATATTTGACTGTTTCACCAAATGCGGCATAGCTCTTAGGTAGGTTAACCTGAACCTCTTTAACAATCAAATAATAAATATATTCACAAGAAAAACTCATACTATTTGATTGTTTTACGCAGATTACCTAGATTACATATATATTACCGTTCCGGCTTTATACTGTTAGCATAAAATTCTTTAGGCTGAGACAACTAAACTACAGATTGGGGTGTCCTGTCGCTGACAGATCCGGGACACCCGCTCATAACGGCTGATGGCATTCGCGGTAGGTTTAGTGGGTATGGGCTGCCCAGGCCGAGTCCACACATCCCTCCGGGCCCACCCAGGGTACCGGAGGATGGTTAATAACTCGATTCCCCGCGTTTAACAAAAAAAAAAAACTAAACTACAGATGCGTGCACGGTGGGTGAAAAATCCATTTTGGTTAAATTTCGCATGAAATCCGTTCATAAGGAGTCTACGCCGTGAAATGAGTTATTATGGTAAATTTCAACTCAATCGGGTTGTAGTTTTAGAGATCTCGTCATGAGTCAGTGAGCGATATTTCGATGATATATGTGCAGATATTAATTTATAATTATTAAATTATTAGGTTGGTGAAATATTGTTGTTTATAATTTATAATAACAACGATTTCCTATAAAAGTTATATTTTAAATTTTTTGTTGTATATTTTATTTCAAAAGCTTAGTCCATGTCATCAGCACAAGATTAATTTATTGCCAGTGACTTGTCTAACCGAGGTAAGACTTACATAATCTTCGCAAATAGCTTTAAGATTTATCGTGTAAGAGGTCAACGAATTTATCGCGGTTGGTTATTTAATAATTATGTTGCTAATTAAAATTCGATATTTTTTCACGAAATAATAATTATTATTTAAGTGGAAAAAATGTTTTATAATACTTTACAGTTGTAAGGTCATTGCAACTTTTGCTGTTGCATGAATCAATGCAATAGGGGCAGTACCATGACCTCGCTGAATACCGACGTGAAGTGGAGGTATATGATAGACTCTCGGGTTCGGGTTTTAGAATCTTTATTTTCTCATAAGAATTACAATTCACTTTCATGAGAAATTACAATTAATACACATAAACAATTATACATTTCGGGCATCTACAAACAACATAATATTAACATAATCGACGAGGACAATAAGTTTATTTTATTATAACATAATTTATAAGAAGAAATAACAATAAAGATAGAATGAGAAGAAATAAAAGTAAGTCTTTGAAAGCGCGGATATATTTCTAAATTGGTCTCTAGACTCTACATAATAGTTTGGAAATGCGCTTGCAATGATGACTTTTGATAGATGACGTTTGTAGGACTTATTTTACATGTGCAAAATAATATATTAAGCTTTTTTTAACCGACATCAAAAATGTTTCCTAATTCGTCTGTACGATTTTTTGTTTTTGACCTTATAACTATCCACTGGGTGAACCGATTTTGATGATTCTTTTTTTATTTCAAAGATAGTACTTCCCGTGTGGTCCAATTTTGACATTGGCATCCATGAGAACACTATGTCTTAAATTTGCACTAAGTATGCGCGCGACGACAGGACGAATAACTATCACGATTGTAGACAATATTACGGCAACCGATTTCGATGATTCATTTTTATTGGAAAGAATATTTTGATTCTTCAAGGGTAGTTTAATGAAAATTTGTTTAAGTTCTGATAATTTCTATTCCGTCATTCCTACGATAATTAGGAAACACAAAGAGGGCCCGCGGGTAACAACGTTTAACGTTTGATTCGATATGAAGTCAGTTATTTTTATTTGTAAATATATTTGTACTCTTGTACTTTTATCCGCTTTCCAACAACAAACACAGGCACAGGGTATCTGTTGGGATTCGTCGGAGCGGGATATGAATGCTAACGCGACCCCATCTTGTGCCACTATAGCAGGAAGAGCCTCGGTCAAAATCGGTATGTACGAGTCTCCAGTAGGCTTAATTAAAATTGTAATATATCTCTGAACGTAAATTATTGATAGTCGACTGTCGTCCAAGCAGTTTTCGGAATTGCTTGGACTACAATCAACAGAGCAGACGATTGAGGAAATTCAAAATTTGTCGGGTGTCCAGTTAGTATTCCTCACCCTTCCATTTTTTTCATCATTTCGTACTTCATCAAATGTTTTGTGCAATCACTGCACACACACAATTTAATCAACTCCTTTCCTAAATCCAGTTTATATTTCCGTTATGCTATTATAGTTTACTTTACGTTCTCAAAATGAAACGCTAATCCTTTGAGGTAAGACGTTCAACCCGCAACAACTCGTAGCAAGACGCTACGTGACTAGTACTTCATTAAGTAAAAGTTTACAATTACTGTCAAGTAGACTAGCATAATTTGCATTCCATTTTTTCACAATTCTTAAGGCTTACATTTCTACCATGTAAAACTGGCTGTGTAAACAAATAGAGAGAAATCTCTCTCTCTCTTCCTTGTTATTAGTTCCACAAGGTGGTGGTGTCAGCTTTCCTGCTTTTCGCTTTCCGCTTCGCTCTGTCCCCGACATCGTCTTGGGAAATCTTGCACTCTCTTATGTCTCTCGACACTACAGTCTCCTTGACCACCACTTGTTCACCTTGTCTTCCTCTGGATCTTCGTCCGGGAGGGAAAGCTGTAGCGCCAGGTTCTCTACGTAGTCGAGAGGCCTCCTCTTAACGCGCCCGTACCATCGCAGCCTACTCTCCTGCATCTTGTCGGCAATGTCGCGTATATCCAGGCTCCCTCGCACATTCTCGTTGCGTATTATATCACAAATAAGTGAGCATGCTGCAATCATTCATATACACTAATAAAAGATTTATTTCAATACCGTGATACATCGTTTTTTTTTTATTTGCGCAGTAGCTTTTAGAAGCATTGCATAACTCGCCTATGTATGTAATAGTATTATTCATTCCGGACGCGCGTCGATCCTTTTAACGCTTGAGATATCCATAATCGATTGACAGGTCACGAAAGTCGAGTATCGATTTGCATGAACTAAATAAAAATGGAATTATGAACCGCGGACGAAGGTCGAAGGCCGACATGTATTTATCACGTCCGGGTGAATTCACGATGTTGTGGTTATGTATGGAGTTATAGAGATGTAATTAAAGAGGTACGCGAACTTGGGAATAAAATTTGCCGCAAATACTCGTAGTATTTTAACGAGAACAGAGCCTAAAGATTACATGGATTTTTCATGTTTAACTCTCATTCATCCTCTGGTATTGAAATCTTTATTTATTCATTTATAATTGGTCAACCTACAACATATATTTGTACATTATATAAATAAATATGGCCTTAAATCTTATGTTATCTATAGATTACATGCGCAAGAAACGAAAAAAATAAAAAGGAAACAATTTTTTTAAATAAGTCGGCATGTATTTGCTAATTGTTAAGAGGTTGAGACGAAAGGAACCGCCCTATTCAAGGGATTGCAGTTGCGTTGCTAACAAGAGTTGGGTTGCCGGCAACCTTAACTATTTTCTTTTTTTTCGTTGATGGGCGTGGAGGGGGGTGGATATCTACAACATAGCAAGCAGGATACCCTGCCTTCCGAGGTTTTTATATGAGGTCCTTAGTCACTAAAACAATCCCGGTGGTCCTTACTCGGTGCATGGTGAGGGGCTTTGGATTTTCCAGTGGAACTCACCGGAGCATCCCTGTACTATCCTATACAGCACGTTCCGGGGAGGTTAATCCCTCCTTCAGCACCCTTGCAGTGCAAGGTGACATGGGCGAGCTGGTGTCGCCTTCTTCCCGGATTCACTGTAGCGGGCAACAAAGGCCCTTGTCGCCTGTGAGCCAGAGGGCCCTTTTAGTCGTCTTATACGAGAAGCAGGGGATACCGTAGCATTATTCTACGAGCTCAGGACTAAAAGGATGACTTAACCTTAACTTAAAGAGACGAGACGCAGAAATACTAAATAAAAAGCAAGTACTAAATTGACGAAGGATTTCAATCTAGAAACGTATATAGTTTTACATATAAAAGACCTTTAACGAGAATGTATAAAGACTATAATATTTACAATATCTTTGCTTATAATAAATAAATTCGAGGTGAACTTTCCCATAAAATTCTTTTGACCCAGTAAATCATGACAAATGGAGTAATTTGCATGCATTCCTTGAGCCAGAGCTAGGCTGAAACGCAAATAGTTTTATATAAGTGTTATATACCAATTTATAGAGGTTGGAAAAATTTGCATGCACGCTACAGTAAAGGGCAACATGGTTTACGTAGAGTATCAAGCGAATACGTTTATGTTTCATGTCCTAGATTTAGAACATGGCGCATGGCGTATACATTGTAACCAATGACATTCTAAGAAGTCTACAGTTTTCTATCATGTAAGCCGACTCTCCCCATTGCATCACAATTAATAAATAACAAACAAAGGATTCATGGAAGAAAATTTCTTAAGGCCGTTTAGAATTTTAAAAAAACATATTAATTTTAATAAATAGTATCTGGATAAACGGATAACTTAGCTGGGTATTTTTTTATAAGTCGTATTTTTGGAAATTATATTTAGATACCAATTACATTACGATGAAATAAGAAGAATATTTTTCGATCTTACCAACATAATAATAAAAAATGCTGCCGCAAATTTTGTCAACGTAGTTTCCGTCGTCATTATCTTTTTGTTTTAAAATTTGTGATCATTTTTTATGTTTTACCATCGACTGTTACAACACAGATTCATCTCCGCGCGCTGTCTTGAATATCGAATACTTTATTCATCACTAAGCAACAATATGACACGCGAATTTTATAAATGAATTATGTAAAAAATTAATTCTCTTGTTCAACGTCAAACCAAACACTCATTAGTTAACTGTTGCTTATCAACGCTATCTACTGAACTAATTTTAGGGTATACGCTGTTAAAACGAATATATTAAAAATCATAGCTAGATCAATGTATCGTCCCTGAAAATCCCTGCATACAAAATTTCATGAAAATATATTAATGGCGTTTACGTTCATGTTTTTTCGGGTAAATTTAATCGGTCAAAGTCGGTTTAGTTTTTTAGACATACCTACACAGATTGGTCACGGACACTATATTTGACTGTTTCACCAAATGCGGCATAGCTCTTAGGTAGGTTAACCTGAACCTCCTAAGAGCTATGCCACCTCTCAATCCGGTGAAGCAGTTAAGGCCAGCTTCTCTGGCCAATCTGTGTAGTTCGTCAAAAAAAAAAAAAATTAACAATCAAATAATAAGTATATTCACAAGAAAAACTCATACTATTTGATTGTTCTACGCAGACTAAAATCCCTGCATACAAAATTTCATGAAAATCGTTAGAGCCATTTCCGAGATTCAGATTATATATTTATATATAGTTATACACTTGCTCGTTTAAAGGTATTAGATTACTATATTATTTATTTATTTAGAAATACAAATAGTATTGAGAATCCTTGGGATCCTGGGATTAATAAAATGAATCCTAAAAATAAGCACAATTTTGAAGACTTGCAGAGGTATATGATTAAATTTTAAATAAAATGAACCGTTAGCCTCCATACAAATATGATATTTTAACGTCCAATAATCTCAATCCCCTGTGAAGTCGAAATATATGGGATTTTCTAATCGAAAATAAACCGTTTTATTTTAATGAGCATTAAAACAAAACTATATAATAATTATCGTTTTAAAATCTTCTACATGAGGAACGGGAAGGCGATAAATAATGCTTATGAAGTTCGGTCAAAGAGCTTTCCAAGGCCTTTACTACTTAATCTTAGATGTCTCTAAAATGATTTATAAGGTCGAACGTTTTTTTATGTAACAAGCATATTTACAAGCAAAAACAATAAACTATTTACGATCGAAACAAACGTTAAACGGTATTGCGCGCAGACGACCTCGTTGTATTCCCGAATTATAGTAAGACGAAATAAAATTAATGAGAACGTAACCAAACTTTAATTAACCGCCCTTGAAGTACATCCAACGCGTCGGAAAGAATGGCGAATTGTTGCAGACCGGCAAACAGAGAAAAGTCACCTACCTAGGACATGTCTTGCGACACGAAAGATATCAGCTTCTCCAACAAATTATGATGGGCAAAATAGCGGAGAAAAGACGCGCTGGACGTGGTTGCGAAACATCAGAGAGTGGACCGGATAGGAATAAGTCTTCAGCCCTGTAGTTCTGGGCTCTAAGACTACGGTATTCCCTGCCTGTCGTAGAAGGCGACTAAAAGGGGCCTCGGGTTCACTGGGCAACAAGGGTGGAGCGTCGTCCACCAAAGTGGACCCGGGAAGAAGGTGAAATCGGCTGGACCGTGTCCTTGCGCTGCGAGGGCACAGGGGGGAGGGAGTAACCTCTCCCCCCCCCCCGGGACGTGCTCTCCTTGAGCACAGTGCAGAGGGGCTCCGGTGCGTTCCACGTTGAGATCCCGGAGCCCCTCGCCATGCACCGAGGAACGGGCCACCGGGGAGGTTTTAGTGGGTAAGAACCCCACATACGTGGCGTGATATTGAGTTATTCGTCCTTTTGTCGCGCATATACGCAACGCAAATTTAAGATTTACATAACATTACATGGTTTTTTCATGGATGCCATTATCAGAAATGGACCAAATTGGAAACACGAGCTTCCATATAAAAAAAGAATCATCAAAATCGGTCCACACAGTCCAAAGTTACGAGGCAACAAATGATGAAAAAAACATGCAGACGAATTGAGAACCACCTCCTTTCTGAAGTCGGTTGAAAAATAATAGGTGTATTTTATTCACACCAGAGATCACGTTTATGACCGAAATAGACTAAAAAAAAATTATGCCACCTTTGTTAAGATGTGTATAAACGTATACTAGAAAACAGAGTACGCACACAGGCGCACACATTTTATTCTTATTACCCTTTGACTTTCAAGTGTTGTTAACGTCTAGAGACGTTTTCGCTAACATAAAAACAAGTTTAGCTTCAAGGGCGTACCCGAAGAATCCGCAAGATGCTTTAATAATATTGTGTAATATTTTCTTTCGAAACACTATGTGGATATAATTTTGGTTTACACTTTGTGCATTTTAAATTAAATACGCTCCAAAGGAAAAAAAAATGGTAGAGACATACTTAGTTGTTCTAGGTCAAATCCATATTGATTTTGCGATGCTCAAATAGCTGTGGTAGCTCAGTGTCCGGGCGGTTGCCTCAAGTTGTGTAGTACGCTAGCAACCCGAGTTCGATCCCCGGTGCCGGTATCAATGAAGTTATTTGTTACAATTGTAAATCTTGATTTACCACTCGAAGGAAACATCCCGAGCAAGGACAAAAAAAGACAATCATTCAAAGACATGTAAAGTCTACCAATCCGCACTACGACCGGGTAGCGGACTATGCCCTTACTCTCTTTACAGAGAAGACCTGTGGACAACAGTGGGATACATATAATAGATTGTCAAATATCTCCCTTCCGCCTTTTGTCTTTTGAATTTCGCGGCTATGTACAAAGCGCTACAGAGCTCGTATCTAGCAATACTATACATAATTTGAAAGGTCTTGACGCCCAGGAGATGGGAGTTAGTCACCAAACCATTTTAAACCATCTGCAGAAGGCTGGATACAAAAAGCTTGATGTTTGGGTGCCGCATGATTTGACGCAAAAACCTTCTGGACCGAATCAACGCCTGCGATATGCTGCTGAAACGGAACGAACTCGACCCATTCTTGAAGCGGATGGTGACTGGCGACGAAAAATGGATCACATACGACAATATCAAGCGAAAACGGTCGTGGTCGAAGGCCGGTGAATCGTCCCAAACAGTGGCCAAGCCGCGAATTTCGGCGTTAGTGAATTCCATGTTTACACGTCTATAACTGTTGAACGCAATATCCAAACTAATTATGCATAGCGTCGTTTTGTAGGTTATGTCAAGACCTTTCAAATTATGTATAGTATTGCTAGATACGAGCTCTGTAGCGCTTTGTACATAGCCGCGAAATTCAAAAGACAAAAGGCGGAAGGGAGATATTTGACAACCTTATATATATATATATATATATATATATAATTTGTAACTTTTTGTCATCTATAAATATATATATAAAAGTCGCCTGTATGTTCATTACACCAAACCAATTGGACCTATTTCGATGAAACTTTAAGACAATCTTCAGATTAGGTAGGTACACCATACGGGTGATCCTGTGAAGTTTGTTAACGATCGGATTGTTGGAGATAAATAAATTATGCCACCCGTGCGGAGCTTGGGCGTTTCACTAGTTATGAAATAGCTAGAGCTAGATTGTTCTAGAAAATAAACAATGCGTTGCATATTAGCTTATATCGGCGAACTGCAAGACAGATTGTGAAACTGAACAACAATGTGTACTTTGCATACGAATTGCCTATAAATCAGCACGGCACATGTAGGCTCGCCTTAGCGAATAATGCTTGAAACGTTAACATATAGACTTTATGACCTTAAGACAACTGGTGTATACATAAATATGTAATAATATTCTGAAAGGGCACCGTCGTATATTTTTGATGATCATCTTCATTTGCAGTATGTATTATTTAATACGTATATATATAATGTGTGTATATACTGTATTATATAAACTTTAAAATGTTGAATGAATAAATGAATGACATAACTTATTGCTATAGAATTGATCAGAGCGAGAAGCCGCGTCCAGGTCTAGGTCTATAGTCTAGGTCTCTTCTCTTCTCGAAAAATAATGATACAGCATTGAATTTTTTCTAGTTTTTCTACTGATTATTCAAACTGTTTTACTACGGTCTGCGAAACATAAGGTCGTGGGTTCGAATCCACTATTCGATTATTGACGTGAACTATCTCCTAACACAAGCCTAGGCTTAATTGGAATGGTTACCAAGAATTTTAGTAATATTTGTAAAAAAAAATTCTTATCACTCTTTTTAAATAATTAAAAATTATTTTTAAATACTTTTTCGGCTCTGATGTTAAATTGGATATTTTGAAATACGGCAATTCCGCTTTCTACTGTCGGTATATAAATGTGACCAATGTTTAAATATGTAAACCTATAGTGAACCAAAACTTCGATTGTTCATCAAAGACAGAATCGAAAAAGGAATGTTAAACAAAGCGTTGCAGTAATACTCTAGGCGGCATCTTCTTAGCCATATAGTTCTGGGATCACTGGGCGACAAGGGCCTCTGTCGTCTACTAAAGTGGACCCGGGAAGAAGGCGACATCGGCTGGCTCGTGTCGCCTTGCACTGCAAGGGCACAGGAGGGAAGGGGTCAAACCTGGGATGTGCTCTCCGAAGAGCAAAGTGCAGTGCGGCTCCTTTGGAGATCGCGGAGCCCCTTGCCATGCATTGAGGAAGGGCCACCGGGGGCTTTTGTGGGTAAAAACCCCACATAACCCCGTCCTCGGAGACTCGGAATTTCTTCAAGTAATAAGTGTTGCAGCCAATGAAACTTAGATGGTTAGCCTCACGGTGTTTTATAGAATATATATTGGAGAATATGAGCAAAAGGTACATGACCGTTTTTTTAGTGGGGAAATTCCTAATCATACACGTCCTCGCGGAGACGTTGACTTGTTATTTCGGACTCGGTATGACACCGTTTCGTAGTCCTTATCTAAGCCGCTGTTAAAAGTTACATGACTTGTCCTTCACCTATTCATCATCGTACATCAAGATTGACTAACATAGTAACCGTCCAAGTCGAGGTTACCCCTCAACGGGGGGACCCTTGTGTCGAGTTACTAGCAATAGAGGTTCAGGCTAAGCGACCTAAGAGCTGTGCCAACTTTCAATCCGGTGAAAGAGGCAATCTGTGTAGTTCGTCATAAAAAAAAATCAAGATTGACATTGACTATATATTAATTATCAATCTCAACTCCAGTTTCAGGTATTTAGGGCACACATAAGTAGGAACAAGACAGAAACTGAGGGACACTTTTTAAAACAATATTATCTCATAAATATTTATTTCTGTCGACTCGAAGCAATTCCTATCTATAAGCAAGTCTCTATGGATCTTTGTCAGTAAAATATCAATATATGTATAATAATAAATGAAAAATATGTAAATTAAGTTTTAAAATTAATAATTGTTAGCATCAAACATAAATTAATTTTTAATTGATACTATAAATTTACTACCATTAAATTCTTTGTATAAAATCTTTGAATAAACAACATAGATTTGATGATTCCACTTGACTTAATATAAAATTGTTCTTTAAATACCTAAGATAATTTAAAAAAAAAACAAAGACAGGCTGTCTTTTTACTATCTTAAGCTTGGAAGTTCGAATCTTTGCCAGTTTTTAGGAAGCAATATGCAATAGGTAAAACGCGGATATCAGTTGCACTGTCTACCCCGCCAGTATTAAAAGGATGTGAAGCTGGAAGCTCGAGGAGAGATCGAATCGCGCTCCTAAATATCATTTCAGCCAAAATCGGCGACACAATCGGCTATTTTAAATCTTATTACACGAGGCTTAAGGTTAAACGTCTTACAAGATTAGCCTTTTGGTTAAGAACTCCGAATATAGTCAGGTCCTTGCTTAAGTGATCCGTGGATTGGTGTCATCTGGAGATTATTGCCACATGTACGCAGTACGCAATTTGCAATCGGCCAAATAGGACAGTGAAATAAGACAAATGGACGGATTGTTCACTACTAAACAAAAAAAAAATAAAACAGATAACAAATGTATTGTAGAAATGAAGCCAACTGATACGAGTAGTCGACACCTTTTTTCTGTAGACCTCTGCACTGTGCCCTAAAGCAAGTCCCGGGGCAGGTTACTCCCTTCCCATGCACTCTCGCAGTGCATTAAAGGGATACGGGACTACCAGCGGCGCCTTATTCCCGGGTCCATTGTAGCGGACGACCCGTACTATGCTCTACAGGCAGGGGATACAATAGCCTTATTCTATAAGTTCAGGACTACGGGGCCGACGGGCCAGGGACGGGGAAGACTAAAATAGATGTTACGACTGGATGCGTTACGTGATACCTTTCAATCCGGGGAAGTAGTAAAAACCTTTGGGGTCTGTACAAAAATTCTAAAATTCATAGATTCTTTTTTTACGTAGTGGCTATAAATTAATCATTTTTGTGTTATTATTGTATTGGTAAAATTGATACATATCAATGAAATTATCTACGGAGTATACATATTAGTATAGCAATGAGTGGGTAGCGAAAGCTATCTCCTTGTGGAGTTAAAATTGATATTTTTTCTGTTGTATCCTTTTATGCTGGCGTTACTGATATTGTATATGTATTGAGTAAATTTGTGAAGAGTCAATTAACTTTTTATTGAGGTTCATGTTTTATTAGAAATTAAGTTGGATAGAATGTGAAGGCCACAATAGTAACAGTCCCTCGATAATGATTCACGTACAGAGACTAAATAAGTAGGCGCCATTTAATAAAGCACCTGCCGAAACCTCAGCAGACAATAGAATTGTGCAGCCCACGCGGCTGTGATGACTCAGTAGAGACACAATGATGGATGGTAACATTAAGTAATGAACATACACTCATTTGAAATATTGCCATTTAAAATTAATAATTTCTCAATTCAAATTCTCGGTGTAGTCTTAAACTCAACAGAGAGTAGGAAAGAGACAACACAATATAATGACGAAACTATTAGTCACTCTCTTTATCAACCGACTTCAAAAGAGGAGAAGGTTCTCAATTAGTCTCTATGGTTTTTTTTAACTCGCGACTGGGTAATAGCGTTTATGTCGCGCTGACGGGTAATATTTAAAAAATTAATTCGATTTATATACATTTATATAATATTTATATGCAATTATAGAACCAGATACTATAGTGGTTAATATTATCATAATTATTTGAGCTTCCATTCTTCCTTGTTCGGTAAAACCAACTTCACTTTCCATCACTTTTCTGTTCCCAGCAGTGGGATATATTTAAATTGTAAGTATATACACACAATACAAAAATATTATAAATTACTATCGAAAATGCTCTGAGAAACTCGGAATAATTTATTAATTTAATTAGGGTCTATAAATTATGAGGATCGCTATTTACACTTTCATTTTGCACAACATAAAATACAAAAAAATTGTAATATTCTTTCATACGTATCAAAGTACGTAGATATCAGTATCACCTTGACATTATTTGAACTGTCTTAACGTAAATAACTAATTAACAAAAAATGGTAAACATAATACATATCAGTTACAGTTATTATCGATTTATTTAAATATGGACACTTCAAGAATTTAACATTTGCATAAAAGGACGGCACATATTTTAAAATGATATATTATTGCTAAATATGTAATTTATGGATTACGTTTTCAAACATCACAAAGAGTTTTTACTGAATATTACGAAAAAAGAAATCAGTTAATAAACATTTATAATCACTGTATTTATACATTTATACCTTCAATATATATCACGATCTAATGAGCTCATTAATAAGTGGTGTATCTATCACGTGTAAAGTAGTGTCAATACATAGGAGTAATTTTTTTATTAAATTATCAAATGTAATGAAAATAATTTGAATAAAATTTTCCAACAGTATAGTACGGAAGAGTAATTTATGTTGGAAATATGAAAATGAAATTATGGCACTTTAATCGAGCACTAAATACAAAGACCAGATAATCTTTTTTTTTTTTTATTGACGGGGAGGAAATCTTCACAAAGATACCCCGCCTTCTGGGGGGAAGGCGGCGGTTATGTGGGGATCTTACCCACTAAAACCTCCCCGGTGGCCCTTTCCTCGGTGCATGACGAGGGGCTCCGGGATCTCACGTGGAACGCACCGGAGCCCCTCTGCACTTTGCTCAAGGAGAGCACGTCCCGGGGGGAGGTTACTCCCTCCTCCCCTGTGCCCTCGCAGCGCAAGGCGACACGGGCCAGCCGATGTCGCCTTCTTCCCGGGTCCACTTTGGTGGACGACGCAGGCCCCACCCTTGTCGCGGCCCCTTTTAGTCGCCTTGTACGACAGGCAGGGGATGCCGTAGTCTTATTCTTGAGAGCCCAGAACTACAGGGCTGGAGACCAGATAATCTATGGGTATGCAGACAACAGCACTATTGTAGAGAGATATCTCCCGTTAGAGCGGACCAGTCGGGATCAAGTACAGTCCGAACGCCAGGCCATGGTAGAGTATACAAATTGCACTCTCGAGGCAGCTTCCTCCTGGGGCAAAGCCAATCTTGTGCAGTTCAACGCCATCAAAACGCAATCATGTTTATTCACCGCCAAAAGGAGCCAGTGCACATTAGCTCCGACTTTTCAGAATCATCATCATCATCATCAGCCTGTCTATCCACTGCTGGAAATAGGCCTTCCCCGAAGCTTTTCACCACATACGATCCTTCGCTTTCCGCATCCAGCCAATTCCGGCTATCCTTATAAGGTCGTCGGTCCATGTGGAGGGAGGCGCCCCACGCTTCTCCGACCTATGCGCGGCCTCCATTCCAAGACTTTCCTCCCCCATCTACCGTCGCTGACTCGGCAGATGTGGCCAGCCCACTGCCACTTCAACTTGCTGACTTTAAGAGCTATATCGACTACCTTCGTTCTCCGTCGAATTTCTTCGTTTCGGATTCTATCCCTTAGAGAAATGCCGAGCATAGCTCTTTCCATCGCTCGTTGTGCGACTTTCAGCTTGTGGACTAGCCCAACGGTCAGAGTCCAAGTCTCCGCACCGTAGGTCATGGCTGGGAGGACGCACTGGTTGAAGACTTTGCCTTCAGGCATTGAGGTATTTGCGAAGTGAGGATGGTGCGGAGTCTTCCGAATGCCGCCCAACCCAGCCGAATGCGTCTATCGATCTCTTTGTTGAAGTTACCCGGGCCAAGCTGTATAACCTGTCCCAGGTAGACATAGTCTTTAACTACTTCAATTACTGCATTCTCGATGGAAACGGGACTTGGAACGATGAGATCATTGAACATGACTTTCGTCTTGTCAAGATTCATCTTCAGTCCCACGCATCGAGAAGCAGTACTGAGATCCTCCAGCGATTCCGCCATCAAAACCACATCGTCAGCAAACCGAAGGTGTGAAATATACTCGCCGTTGACGTTGACGCCTCGCGATCTCCAGTCCAGCGTCTTAAATATATCCTCTAGTGCAGCTGTGAACAGTTTCGGGAAATTACATCCCCTGTCTCACACCCCGCTGCATCTGGATAGGGTTGGACTGCTGGTTCTGGATGCGAACAGTCATCGTCGAAGCGTCGTATATGTTCTTCAGCACCTCGATATATCGTTGGTCTACTTGGCATCGCTGTAAGGATTCCAGAACTGACCAGGTCTCGATGGATTCGAAGGCTTTCTCATAGTTCACAAAAGCCATACACAAAGGCAGATTATACTCTGTAGTTTTTGGATAACCTGCCGAAGTGTATGGATGTGGTCCACGGTGCTGTAGCCTTTTCGAAACCCAGCCTGATCTGGTGGTTGGCAATCATCAAGCCTTCGGGTGAGACGGTTCGTGATAACCCTTGAAAAGACCTTATAGATGTGGCTCAGAAGTGAGATCGGCCTATAGTTCTTCAATAAGGAGGTTTCCATAAAAACTCTCTATCTCAGCAAAGATCTCTGGCTTCGAGGTAACGACTCGACCATTCTCACACTTGAGCCTCGACAGATGGGCGCTGCCGGATGGCTGAGCAAAGATTTTCAGGCCCATATTACGCTCTACCGCATCTTCAATGCGTTTGGCGTTGAAGTTGCGGTAGTCACGCCTTATTAGCTTCCGGACTTTTTGTTTAGTGACGCATACTCTGCCGAAGCTCTAGCAGAGGCCGGTGTCTCCGTCGTGTCCTCATAAGAGCCAGAGTCCCGCTAGACAGTTTGTCTTCACGGATCCCACGCCGCGACCCAAAATATTTCTTGCCTACATCGCTTAGTGTTGCCGCTATATTTCCGGAAGTCTCGTCCACGTCCGCAGTAGTTTCCAGCAGACTAAAACGATTTTGAAGTTCTAATTGAAACTTTTCTGAAGCCAGAATAGTTTGGGGTCGAGTTGGACGTAGAGTCGACTTCATCATTCGGGATCTCTCAAGCCTGTAATCGATATTTAAGGTGCCTCTAATTAGTCGGTGGTCACTACCGGTGCTAAACCTGTTGACCACAGAGACATCCTTAAATATATGCTTCTTATCTGTCATGATGAAATCGATCTCGTTCCTAGTCACTTTATCGGGACTTTGCCATGTCCATCTCCTTTGGGGCTTCTTTTGAAGAACGAGTTCATCAAAAGAGCCCTCCTTATGAAGGAAATTGACAAGCATTTGTCCCCGGTGATTTCTAGAACCCAGACCAAACTGTCCCGTCATCGTTTCGTTGCTTTCTTGTACTCCTACTTTGGCATTGAAGTCCCCAACAACAACAGTGAAGTGGGTCTTGGTGGTGGTGTGGATGGCCTTGGATATGTCGTCGTACATGGCCTCGACCTCATCGTCCGAGTGCGCCGAAGTTGGGGCATACACTTGCACCACCTTCAGCGAGTATCTCGCTGTCAGCTTAAGCACAAGGTACGCCACCCTCGACGAGACACTGGAGATCTCCACAATGTTGTTTGTGAGGGCTTTGTGAACGAGAAACCCGACACCGCCTTGGGAGAGCCGGTCGCCTTCGCGGTAGTAGAAGAGGTTGCCAGATTCCAGGGTCACGATCTCCTCGCCCTTTCTTCGGATTTCCGATAATCCCAAAATCTGCCATTTTAGTGACCTCAATTCCTCTTCCAGCTCTCCCACATCCTCAATATGGAGAAGGAGTTATGGGAATAGGAGAAGATGTTTGGAGAGGGAGGGACTGTGGGAACGAGGAAAGGATGTTTGGAGTAGGAGGGTGAGGCTTGTGGGATGGGTTTGTCACTATTCGGAGAGGACGTGGGGAAGAATAGTGACGGCTGTGGAGTCCGGGGCCGCTAGTTCCCGTATTCATCGGACAGATGAACCCACTGAACTTTTCAGAATGTATCTCTGGAATCTACCGACAGCCTACAGTTACTAGGAATGGAATTGTCATCGATTCCAAAGCCAAGGTAGCTGCTAGGAAGCTTGGAGTCCTATCAAAGGTACGGTGGTAGATAGTCTTGAGCACAGGCGCAAGGTGGCCAGCCTTTCGGTGTTTTACAGATTACATTTTGGAGAGTTTGGACAGGAATTACACGATTTAATTCCCCTATCCCCATTCTACCTTCGGACGTTTAGACACTCGGCGGGTCTCCAGCCTATTACAGTCGATGATCCGCGCGTCCGAACGAAGCGATTTGAGTCATCTTTCATCGTGCGTACAGCAAAGGAGTGGAATAAGTTGCCGGCGTCAGTCTTTCCGTCCAAGTAGTTACTTATTAAACTAGCGCGTACCATCTTTCGACTATATCACCACTTAACACCAGGTGGGATCATGGTCAAGCGGTAGTTTATACGCATAAAAAATAATCAAAGCGCCTGCGTAAGGAGAGACGCAATGCTCAACTCATTGAATAGACGTAATGTAATAGTTGAAATATATTGAAGTTAGATGAAGTTAATGTGCACATTCATTGGCATACGTAGCAAGAATGAATAGCCAGGATATTTATTTTAGCCACAAAATTTTCAGGTGAATTAATAAAATCTTAGTTAAGATTGGTACGAATGACAAATATATTCAATAAAAGTAAATCAAATTGAAAGTATTGATTTACTTTCAATTGTTTGTTTAGTACTGAATTTACATCGGAAGAGTTCTCAGGAATGAAATGAAATTAGTATATTACGGCTTTTAGCACAATGCACAATTGAATTATAGTGAGGCGGTTGTCATAGTGAAAATTCAATGACAATAACACAACACAGTGTCAGACACATTAATTTGAGACAATACTTTACCCAGCTCAAAATGCTAAGGATTTTATTAAAAACGAAATTAGCACCAAACAAGTTTTTGATAAACAAAGTTACATTCAAATTTGAATTGTTCTTTATTTATACAATGACAATTGAATTCTAGTTGGTCGGTTGTCATAGGGAAAATTAAGTGACAGTAACATTATTGACAAATTGGATTAGACATATCAATTTAAGACAATAATATACCCAGTTCAAAATGCTGAGGATTTTATTAAAACGAAATTAGCACTAAACAAGTTTTGACAAAACAAAGTTACATTCAAATTTGAATTATTCTTTATTTATACAATGACAATTGAATTCTAGTTGGTCGGTTGTCATAGGAAAATTAAGTGACAATAACATTACTGACACATTGGATTAGACATATCAATTTAAGACAATAATATACCCTGCTCAAAATGCCGAGGATTTTATTAAAAACGAAATTAGCACCAAACAAGTTTTTGACAAAACAAAGTTACATTCAAATTTGAATTGTTCTTTATTTATACAATGACAATTGAATTCTAGTTGGTCGGTTGTCATAGGGAAAATTAAGTGACAGTAACATTATTGACAAATTGGATTAGACATATCAATTTAAGACAATAATATACCCTGCTCAAAATGCCGAGGATTTTATTAAAAACGAAATTAGCACCAAACAAGTTTTTGATAAACAAAGTTACATTCAAATTTGAATTGTTCTTTATTTATACAATGACAATTGAATTCTAGTTGGTCGGTTGTCATAGGGAAAATTAAGTGACAGTAACATTATTGACAAATTGGATTAGACATATCAATTTAAGACAATAATATACCCTGCTCAAAATGCTGAGGATTTTATTAAAAACGCAATTAGCACCAAACAAGTTTTTGACAAAACAATGTTACATTCAAATTTTAATTGTTCTCTATTTATGCGTTTGTTGTGTAACGAATGAATGTAATGAACTTTGCATTGACGCGCGTTAATTACAATATTGTTGTTAATTTTTCACGACGGCACGAATACAATGTTATTCGTAATTTCGAAACAATACAGGGTATGAATGCAACAGCATGATGTCACAAACTTCATAGTTCGATACTAAAACACCGTTGTATGCGATTCAACTCGTAAAATAGTTGTAAACGCCGCTCAAGTTAACACCTCAACATACACGTTCAGGCGCAACCTCTGCCATATTGCGATACAAGAGGAATTCATGTCGAAACATAGCCAAATTGAAAGCATTCCAACTTAATAAACGACGACGCGATCTTTTGTACGGGGTATTTATGAATTAAACACCATTAACAACATATGTTATTGACAATTCAATTTTATAGAAGTCATTATTACCTTTATGTCATTAGAAAGAATAGAAATGGTATTTACAGCATATTTTTGACACCACATATATATTTAGGTCAGAACAAATGTTTGCTTACTTTGTGTTATTATTTCGAATTTGTCTTTAAAATAAAATATTTTTTTTACTTTTTATTTTTGTGCAATTTTCGCACCATGGTATTGGTATAAATGTACTAAAAAGGTGCGTTGGCAACCTTTTTTTAAAAGAGCCTTAACACCTCACATTGGATGAAACTCAGAATATTACATATCAACCACAACACCTATTAACAAGGTTGCAGGTGCATTGCCGACCCAATTTATCAAGAGTTTAATCGGCAGCGTCTAGCAACACTTAAAGTAAAAATAGACATAACTCCACTTAACGCCTATACTCTGTGAAGTGTACTTGGTATTGGTGGTGTATTGCGTCAGAGCTGACTATCTAAAGAAAGGATCTATGTCATATGCACAATAAATGCTGCACTCCATACTCCGTCTGAACTAATCCTGCCCATAAAGGCTCCAGCCCAATCGTAACCAGAATCAGCGTTCTGCTTTTGGAGTGTAGCCTCGAGTTTCACATCGCATTACTATATTAATACATTTTGTACGAACTTGGAGTACTGTGTGTAAAATATTATTTGATCATGAATTTAATAAGTCTCAATAGCCGTAGGTTTGAATCCACCATTCGACTATTGAGGTGAACCGTCTCCTAGCACAAGCTTAGTTGGAATGGTTAACCGAAGTGTCAGTAATATTTATGAAAAAAAAATATCGCAGGTTGCAAACAATCCTTGTGCGATATAAGTATTTTATGGTAAAACCCCCACCCCCTGGATAGGATTAGGAGCGTTGCTGGAGTTTCTTTGGCCACTTCTTCTCCCAGCGCCAACGCTTCCCGAAGTGGCACTCAAAGTTAGTTTAGCTTTTTGAATATCTCTTAGATTATCCGTGAAATAGCTACCCACCGAGTCGTGGTTCGGCCCTCTCGGGCGCCCTCTGATTGGAATGCTAACGCCTAACATTCGTTGCTAGCTACTAGCAGTTACTAGCTGATAGAGGTTCAGGCTAAACGACCTAATAGCTATGCCACCTCTCAGTCCGGTTCAGCAGTAAGTAAGCCAGCCTCTCTAACCAACTGTGTAGTTATTCAATAAAAAAAATATGAATTTGTTTTTTTTAGAAATTATACTTTGAGGCAATATTAGGGAACTTGGAATTTTTCGAATTTGCTCAGTGCAACAACCGGTACATAGATAAACAAATATTAAATGATAACAAACTATAAACATTTCGCGAACAGATATTTCAAGTGTGTACATGTAAATATTTAATTTGATATAATTGCGTTTGTTATGTAAATATTGTGTGGCAGCCGCAATGCAAACTGTTTTTATCGCCGTTCCATTTTTAAATTCGCTGATAAAAAGTATTTACGGATTGTACACGCGGCTCACGAGTACACAGCGTGATTGATACTAATCGTTCACAATGTAAATGTTATTTACTTGACACAAACGTAATTAAGTGCATTCTGGAAAGAATCTACATTATTGTTTTAAAATATCATTCATTTCAGCATTTTTAGGTTATTAAAAGGGAGAGAGACTAATTACATACAATTTTTATATATGTTACCGGAAATGTATGAAATCTAGGAATTGTATACAAATCCTAGAAAATGTGTAATTTTTATTTATAACACTTATTGAGACAATCGGGTAACAGTCATACCGTAATATTTTTATATAGCATTGGGGTATGTAATAAAACCATAGCTTACTGTAACACAGCCTACTGTACTTCTGTACTGTAACCTCCCCGGTGGCTCTTTCCTCGGTGCATAATGAGGGGCTCCGGGATCTCAACGTAGAACGCACCGGAGCCCCTCTGCACTGTGCTCAAGGAGAGCACGTCCCCCTGTGCCCTCGCAGCGCAAGGCGACACGGGCCAGCCGATATCGCCTTCATCCCGGGTCCACCTTGGTGGACGACTCAGGACTGTACTGTAACCTTTTTTTTGACGGGGAGGAAATCTTCAGAAAGATACCCCGCCTTCTGGGGGGAAGGCGGCGGTTATGTGGGGTTCTTACCCACTAAAACCGCCCCGGTGGCCCTTTCCTCGGTGCATGACGAGGGGCTCCGGGATCTCAACGTAGAACGCACCGGAGCCCCTCTGCACTGAGCTCAAGGAGACCACGTCCCAGGGGGGAGGTAACTCCCTACCCCCCTGTGCCCTCGCAGCACAAGGCAACACGGGCCAGCCGATGTCGCCTTCTTCCTGGGTCCACTTTGGTGGACGACTCAGGCCCCTACCCTTGTCGCCCAGTGAACCCGAGGCCCCTTTTCATCTATTTTATCTGTTTTATTACACGCTTCATGTAACAATGCCTAACCGAAGTTGTTCCATTACTATTAATGGTTAAATATTAACGGCGTCTATTTATGAACGGTTCCGAATAATATGAATGTCTCGATAGCAATGAAAAATTAACAAATTGTCGTCTGTCTAATCAATGATTTTGACGCATTTATTTATTTATAAGAATAAATTGGACAAATTATATTAAATTTTGCACAAAAAGGCAAACTAAAGCATGAAAGAAAAAAAACAGAAATATTCATACATACTCATATATACGTATACTCGTAGAAACACACATACAATTAAATTACAAAATATGAATAAACGATAAATTGCTGGTTTCGAACCAGCGTTACAAATATGATAAAAGCAACGCATTCACCGGAACGGAGATGCGCACTCGTCACAATTTGAGATGGCGCGATATTCTGCCATTAAAAACAACAGTAATGAATCGTTTTGACATATGCCATAAATCGTATGAAGAATTTAACAGCTTTGAGCAGTAAAAGTTCATGGCTATATAGAATGGAATAACGTTGACACACCTTGTTGCAAAATCACTCATCGATAAAGATGAAGCTATAGACATGATTGAATCTTAAATAGTTTTAATCTCATTTTTCGCATTTTTTTCTACATAAAATAAAAACATAACTCGCAGCTCATTCAGTTCACGCTACGTGATTACTATGACACATGTGTTTCTGACTTCAAATTCGTAGTCAATGAAGTCATTCGCGCAGGATGTGGATACATAATTACCCCATTAGGTTTACCCTTTTTATTTTTCTTTTCTTCTTTCATACAAGTCGATCAAAAGGTCAGATGGTATTTTTATAGGAAAAGGATCAAACGAGCTCTAACAGCTCACCTGATCTTAAGTGATCACCGTCACACATGAACATCCAAATTACGAAAGGAGTTATTGGGGCGTTGCCAGACTTGTTAAGGGGTAGGCTCCATATAATAACAATAAACCTAGAAGATATGAAATTCAGACGATTGTCTCCTGGGGTTAGTTTACCACGGAAAACAAAAGATGCTCCATACCGATTACCTTATTCCCTATAAGAAGTGGGTATCATCGCTAAAGGAGGCTATACTGATTACAACTGTAGTGACAGCTTGCGACGTCATCGCAGGTACTTATGGCTTTAGGGCTAATTTCCACTCACGGTATCTAGTATTTAGAGAATTTTCAGATTTCAAAATGTAAAACCATACCATATCATTCGACTATTGTAATTTGTGATTACTGCGATGAAAATCTAGTAGCAACCCCAACGAACTTAAATCACGTGTTTTGTGTTTTATGATTGACAATTATATCATTTAATTATATGTAAAATTAAAAGTCATATAACTCCACGTTGCTTATCATAAGAACAACACAGCGCGTGACGTCAATTTATATCGATATCGTTTGATAGTGACGTTGTATTGAACACTTCCTGAAATATGTTTTTGTTCGTTATCTTTCATGAGTGTTATAAAATCGTAGACAAATAAATAAAGCAAAATACTAGTAGTCATGTCTGGTCTACCAGTAAATAGCTACAATAGAAATAGATCTCACCAGTAATACAAATTATGACAAAAATTCCTTTTAACAAGATTACCCCGCCTGTACAATGGAAAATTCAGTGATGTATTTTTCATTTATCAAAAAGTAACTTTAAAATAAAATCATCTATGAACTTAGTGCAATTTCATTTAAATAAACACTAAAATGTATAAGAACGCAATCATGTTTGACGCTTCATAATTTAAATATTAACGGCGTCTATTTATGAATAGTTCCGAATAATATGAATGGCTCGATAGCAATGAAAAATTAACAAATTGTCGTCTGTCTAATCAATGATTTTGACGCATTTATTTATTTATAAGAATAAATTGGACAAATTATATTAAATTTTGCACAAAAAGGCAAACTAAAGCATGAAAGAAAAAAAAAACAGAAATATTCATACATATATACGTATAGAAACACACATACAATTAAATTACAAAATATGAATAAACGATAAATTGCTGGTTTCGAACCAGCGTTACAAATATGATAAAAGCAACGCATTCACCGGAACGGAGATGCGCACTCGTCACAATTTGAGATGGCGCGATATTCTGCCATTAAAAACAACAGTAATGAATCGTTTTGACATATGCCATAAATCGTATGAAGAATTTAACAGCTTTGAGTAGTAAAAGTTCATGGCTATATAGAATGGAATAACGTTGACACACCTTGTTGCAAAATCACTCATAGATAAAGATGAAGCTATAGACATGACTGAATCTTAGATAGTTTTAATCTCATTCTTCGTATTTTTTTCTACATAAAATAAAAACATAACTCGCAGCTCATTCAGTTCACGGTACGTGATTACTGTGACACATGTGTTTCTGAGTTGGTCTTAAAATTCGTAGTCAATGAATTCATTCGCGCGGGATGTGGATACATAATTACCCCATTAGGTTTACCCTTTCTATTTTTCCTTTCTTCTTTTATACAAGGCGATCAAAAGGTCAAATGGTATTTTTATAGGAAAAGGGTCAAACGAGCTCTAACAGCTCACCTGATCTTAAGTGATCACCGTCACACATGAACATCCAAATTACGAAAGGACTTATTGGGGCGTTGCCAGACTTGTTGAGGGGTAGGCTCCATATAATAACAATAATCCTAGAAGATATGAAATTCAGACGATTGTCTCCTGGGGTTAGTTTACCACGGAAAACAAAAGATGCTCCATACCGATTACCTTATACCTTATAAGAAGTGGGTATCACCGCTTAAGGAGGCTATACTGATTACAACTGTAGTGACAGCTTGCGACGTCATCGCAGGTACTTATGGCTTTAGTCAAAGTGTAAAACCATACTATCATTCGACTATTGTAATTTGTGATTACTGCGATGAAAATCCAGTAGCAACCCCAACGAACTTAAATCACGTGTTTTATGTTTTATGATTGACAATTATATCATTTAATTATATGTAAAATTAAAAGTCACATAACTCCACGTTGCTTATCATAAGAACAACACAGCGCGTGACATCAATTTATATCGATATCGTTTGATAGTGACGTTGTATTGAACACTTCCTGAAATATGTTTTTGTTCGTTATCTTTCATGAGTGTTATAAAATCGTAGACAAATAAATAAAGCAAAATACTAGTAGTCATGTCTGGTCTACCAGTAAATAGCTACAATAGAAATAGATCTCACCAGTAATACAAATTATGACAAAAATTCCTTTTTAACAAGATTACCCCGCCTGTACAATGAAAAATTCAGTGATGTATTTTTCATTTATCAAAAAGTAACTTTAAAAATAAAATCATCTATGAACTTAGTGTAATTTAATTTAAATAAACACTAAAATGTATAAGAACGCAATCATGTTTGACGCTTCATAATTTAAATACTTAACTAACTTAGTAAAATTAACTCATAATTTTTCTCTGATAATGTAGTTATGCACCTGTTGGCTAATCTATCGGTTTTGTGATTAAATTTAACTGTTGTGTATTTTGTAGAAGCATCGATAGCCTAATGGTTTCGGGTACGGTCTACGAATCGTAAGATCGTAGGTTCGTATCCACCATTCGACTATTCACGTGAACCATCTCCTAGCACAAGTCTAAGCTTTGTTGGAATGGTTAACAAAAATGTTAGTAATTTTTTCTGAAAAAAAAAGAAATATTGCTAGCTTTATTAAAAAATTACCTACTGCTGATGTGGTCTGTGATGTTACCAAAGCTAATAAGAGACCTATTCACTGGTCGCTTGCTTCCTTATCGAATACTTTCCATCGCATGAACTTTGTGTATGTTTGTTATCTTTATGTCACATACGTATGTTATTAAATAAACAAATAATATACAAAGTAAAGATGCAAACAGAAGATACAAAGTCCCATAATCTCTGACACACACAGGCACCTGGTTTTCTGAATAGAATTTCAAAATCTTAGTCAGTCATACGCAGGGACATGGCACTCTAACAATCTAACTGAAGAGGATGTCAAAGACCGGGGAAAATGGAGGACAAGAAGCTAGGCTAGGAAAAAGAAGAAGTTACCCCTGAGGTCTACGAATGATTTTCCATTATTAATTGTAAAATATTTTTAGTAGGTAGTTTACTTATTCGAATTCGAAGCAATGGAATCTCTTCTATAAATGTTACGACGTAAGTTTATCGCCTAAGTATTTCACTACACGTTTTCCTTTCTCTTTCATAAACCGTTTAAAACTAGTGTAAAAATTTAACTAAACAATTCTCTCTGTATTGGATAATTTAGCTAATATATTCCGCATACAACAACTATGTACACAATCCGATTTTATTTTACATGATAAATTGTTAAACTAGATAACAAATGCATGATAGCGTCATACAAATATTTCATGAATTCATCCTTGAACAAATCTCTGAACAGAGTGCATCCGGGTGTGAAACATTAAATAAAATTAAACTGTGGTTGTTGAATGTGTATATAGGGATAAAGTTGTATTTAAGCCTTACATTGCAAGGCTATCAAATATGCATAATAAGGCGTAGGTACACTAGCGAGGCGGTAAAGACGCCGCCAGGCGTTCTCTGTCAAGCGTGTCACATCGGACTGTTAAAGATTTCGCAATAACTGTGTAGTCTGTTAATAGCGTACACTATACATTGTACGTACGGTATACGATACATGGCGTATACGATGTATTATTAATATTCCATGAACTTAAAATTCCTTGTTTTAAGTCATAAGTCTTCTAGATTCGTTGACATTCGGTCACTAATTCCCTCTTACGATTATATACGCGCGGAAAGGCCTACGCGTAACTATCGGACTATATCACGTATAGACGTCTTTATATCAGTCACATTATAGGTTTGTGGCTTGTGCATACTACCGTAGTACTAATAAATACTCTTGGGATAAACTGACCTCATAAACACCTATAACCTTCCGCAATAAATGGTCCATATTGCGCAAAAAGTATTTATAGAACTACTTACTCTACTACAGCCGACCCACGAATGAGTTTCGATTTCTTTCAGGTATCCTGGTACGTACCTGCAAGAAATTGAATTTTATAAGCTTCATATTACAATAATGTAATCATCAGCCATACTTTTGTCATATAATGTCAATAAACCAATCAGAGAATTAAACATAATATTGAAAAAAGTTCAAATAATTCACATCAACGCTGGAAAACAACTTCATTTTTTTTTCATTTTTATTTTCTTCTGAAAAACATTTCAACTTTAAAAAAATTATAACTTTCGTGTTTGTGGACCTATATGGCTATCGTTTATATATGTGTATACCTATGGCTGTCGTTTTTGGACACAACATTTATGATTTTTGCTGAATAAGTATTGTACCACGGCATTAACCTAGAGTTTTCCTAAAAGAAAATCGTTTTACGGTACAAAAAACAAAAGAGAAGTGTCAATCTTTAAAATCCTATTTTCGCTATTTTTCATCTTATTGTTACAAGTCATATATCATTAAACGCGTCTTTTTTTCTAATTCCAATGACGTAAAAAAGTGAAAATGGCCATATGTGTCACTTACTACGTTTTTGCTTTCCAGCGTCGACATACATTTTAAGAAAAAACATATTGTTGCACGTTCAATTGGTCTATTTACTATATATTCATAAATGTAGTAAATAATATATATCTACAGGATGTCTCGTAATTCAATGTCGAACTGGAAATAGGTCAACAGCCGCGCAAAAAATATAATCAGAATTGTGGGACAATCTGCATATAACATAATTGAGTACTATAAGAACGTTTAAGATATGATCATGATGTTGTTTAATGTTGCATTTGTGATGGTCGGCGTGCATGTTGTTTATTGTTATGAATGCAAAGTATTTTCGCTAACAATAATTTAAAACAAACACAGGCACAGAGTCGAGATATTGAAATTGGGTAACCAACGAGCTGAATAATCGTGACTCACAGAAGTTAAAATCGATCTGAATATGTGCTGACTAATAAATTTTGCAATTGATCCAAATACGTCTCGAAGCAGGATTCAGCACTTTTGCTGTATGAGTTTTATTTATTTAATTCAACAAAAAATATAACACCGTCACAGATAATACCAATATGATGTTATAAAAACTTAGTTAAATATATATTATTAAAATTAAAACAAATAAAAATCTGCTTGATGTATTGACAATAATATATAAATATAATAGAGTCAAACACCTTCTATGCATTTGAAGGCAGCTTCGATAAACACAGACTCAGTGCAACAAAATATATCAATATGCAGTGAGATGGTATTAACAAATCCAACCTCGCGCGACAGCGGAGAGTTCCTGGACAAGTTAGTCCTGAAGACAGGCAGTAGGAACAATGGCGGACGACGGCGCATGTACACGTAACTGTCAGGCGTCCGAAACTTTAGCGCGGCCAGCACTTCTGGGTGATGAACCTAGCCCCGCTACAGTTGCGGACGCCTGACAGTTTTATTTTTAATAATAGTTTTAACAGTTTTATTTTTAATTTTATTGCCTAGGTACTACTGGCAGACTAAATGTCAGATCTTCGTAATTTCATTGTGATACTGCGAAAACAAAAGAGAGCATCCGTACATAGTAGTGTTTAATACGTCACTGACGTTAAGACGTTTATAATTTTTGATGTTTCGAATTTTTTTAGTGCAATTTTATCGTAAGTTTGATACGAGGTTATTGTTTATTGTTTTAAAAAATTACACTAGCACATGTACTCTCACAAAAATGGAAAAATGATTTAAATACGTTTCAATTAACCTGTAAAACTCATGTTTATATGTAAAAACAACCACATATATTTTCATTGCACGTTTTCTTCGCTGTACATTCGAATCGAAATCAAAGTTCATCTTCGAAATGTGGTAATTTAACCTTGAGTCACAAAACTGTAGATTAAAAACAGTTGAATTGTTTGAAAATCGTAATAAATTGTAACACCAATTGAGGTGGATTCTTTTACTTCTCATTTTTAAGTAGAAAGTTAATATATTAGTTAGTATTAGGTACGGTTTTAAAAGAATTTCTTTTAAATCAATAAGAAATTTATTTATACTATTTTATTTATCTGTGTGTCTTATATCAATGTATTTTACATTTAATTATTTAAATATTACCGAAAGAGATCGTATATTATTCAAAAGATATTAAATGCGGAATATTTGGCTGCTTTTATAAATAAATTAATAATACATAACTGAATGTTGCTCAATTAAATGAAACTAATAAAAAACAAAGCAAACATTAAAAGGTCACTAATTGATCACGGTTGAACTTTTTATTAAAATAGAATTCAGAAATGACCTTGAATGTTAAATATGTGAAGATTCCGAATGTAGTGTATTGATAATTATGTCATTCTGTTTTGCATAAAAAATATGTGTTCTATTGTTGACCACCGAATTTGGAAGACTTACTCAATCAAAAACAAAATGACTTTATATAGTATCGTCTTTGTCGTTGTTCACCATTGATAGCGCGAAATCTTTTATAAGTTTGTAGTGTTCAGAGATTAATATAATAAGTCTAGACTAGGGCATGTAGATTGCTCATTATTTGTCTTTGAGAGTTTCTTCCGTTTTTTGAAGACGCTTATTAAACTTACTTCAGTCTTCTTCTTCTTAAAGTGCCTCTCCGACTAGCGAAGGTTGGCTGTCAGTTCGTCCTGTCTCTTGCGAGGCGAAACAGTTGATCGGCACTCGCAATTCCGGTCCACTCTCTTATGTTTAGCAGTCATGACTTTTTTCTACCACCAACACTTCTTTTGCTAGCGACTTCTCCCATCAAAATAAGTTGAAGAAGGTCATATCTCTCGTGCCTAAGCACGTGACCGAGATACGACACTTTTCTTATCTTGATGGTCTGCAATAGTTTGCCCTTCTCGTTGACTCATCGTAGAATCTCCACATTTGTCGCTTTTGAAGTCCATCCAATACCCAACATGCGCCTATAAGCACACATCACATACTTCAGTGTAACGCCAAAAATTCAAAAGTTTTCTTAACCATTCCATCTTCAACGAAAAACCAGATTAAAGTAAAACCTTAACGGATATACTATATTTGATCACGTGCATCAACGTACATAACATAACACCAACTATTAAAGTATTTTATAAATCGAGACGTATTTTGCCACGTTATGACTTGCATGATTTTCACAAAAACAGACAAAAACGTCTAATTCAGTTGTTTTTCCAGTGTAATGTTGTTTGAACTAGTTCATATTACGCTTCCCGAAGTGGCACTCAAAGTTAGTTTAGCTTTTGAATGTCTCTTAGATTATCCGTGAAATAGCAACCGACCGAGTCGTGGTTCGGCCCTCTCGGGCGCCCTCGGATCGGCATGCTTACGCGTAACATAGTAACCGTCCAAGCCGAGGTTACCCCTCACCGGGGGGACCCTTGTGTCGAGTTACTAGCAATAGAGGTTCAGGCTAAGCGACCTAAGAGCTATGCCACCTCTCAATCCGGTGAAGCAGTCAAGGCCAGATTCTCTGGCCAATCTGTGTAGTTAGTCATAAAAAAAAATAGTTCATATTAACCTCAACGCTAAATCTTTTGGAATAGCTCAGAACTAGATTACAATGGAAAATACTTAGAAGTAGAATCTGATTAAATTTCAACCTATTTGGGTTACTTGTTGTCATACAAAGTTTTTCTGAAATTTTATAAAGTGAAGTACGTACGCGATTTAACAAATTCCAAAATGTGGTATGCATTAAGTTTTTTTTTGTTATAATTATTTACTATTAGCATTTATTAGAAACCTTGAACTTAAGAAATATTCGCAGATGAACCAGTTACATCTATGTTACAAAAACGTGGTCAATTTAAATCTTAATTGAATTCCGTTTCCGCGACTGGATAACGCTAAATTTGCTATTATAATACTTCATACAAGCTTCTCAATTACCAAATTCAATTAATCATGTTATTCAGAAGGAGCAATTTATAGTATTATTACGTTAATTATATATTGACGTATAAAAAATCAAGATTTTACACGAAGATAACTTTTTTGTTTTATTTACAGGCAGCATAGAAAATCGATGATAATAATTGCGATCGGGATCAAGCATTTGCATAGAAATTTAAAAAAAAATTAAATCGACGAAACAAATACGTCCACGTGCAAATGAATACAAGAATATTTTTCTATACATTTTAAATTCAAGGTCTTTGACAAGAGAACATATTTCGACATTCGTGTCACCTTAAATACATGCATAATTTTACTATAATATTAAATTTAATGGCACTTAATTGTTTTAATTTTCAGAATAATAGTACCAATTGTCGATTATTTTTTTTTCATAGCAAAAAGAAACGAGCACATGAAACACCGAAAACAGTAATTCATATTTAGGTATACGTACAAAAACAAATCGCTTGCAAAATTTTATATTTAATTTTAAAGAATTATAATAATAGTTAGAATAATTGAGAAATATATTAATTAACAATGTCTATATATATATATATATATATCGATTATCATAAAGCAAATGGATACGAAAAACTTGTATTAATTAAAATTAAAATAATATCTAATGTAAGGAAATCGTGAATAGTAGATAAAAAATACAGGTAACATTACGTCTTTGTATTCGAAGATATTACTCGTTATTTTTATAGTTTAAACCCACTTGTATTAATTTCCTCGTGACCCAATTGCACATTTCGACTTTTTCGAAGGGAATAAACAAACCAGACGGGTCTTTATGCCAAAAAAACACGATTACAGGCATATGGTAAACAGGTGTGTGCTATAAAGGTAACCAGGGGGAAAGGCAATGGCTGACCCACTTTTATCACTGGTACAGTCGTTCATTATTTACACGGATAACTTTTAAATACACATTAGTTATTATGGGTGGTATGTACCATGCATCCATTATTAAAACTAAATCGATAAGATTTATTTTTAATGAGTTAAGAAGTTCTATGCCACGAAACTAGGTTATTGTTTCTAGATTGTTCTAATAACGCGGATACCTTTATATATTTAGCCAAAGACAACATGGTGACTATTAGCTGGCAACACATGGCACCACCGATTGTTATGCATAATAACTACTTCCAATGATACCTTAGTGATTTACCTGAACCTTATTGTATCTTTAATTTATAATTAATAATTAAATTGATCATCGCTTTGTTAACTTGGCAACAACTTGTAAACAATTAACTTTATTAGTTTGTAATCTGACTTCTAATTAATTTTGTATAAAGATTGTGAGGACGCACCATTGGACGGTATTCGTTAAAATAATTCCTTGTACAACGTTACGCCATTTCAATAAAGCGAGTGTATTAGTTATTGGACTATTTTATTCCACAAGACCTACAAGTTATTGCATGATACATCCTATATTCTTTTTATTTCATTCCTAAAATGTAACATGCGAATGACTAACTGTACAAGAAAAAAATAATAACTTGTTAACCTAATACTTTACTTACTAAGGGAGGTTTTCTGTTCGTTCAAGGAGGTTCTTATTTCGTCTCTGTTTTTGTTTTTATGTTTGTTATCGCATAACTTTGGACTAGGTGAACCGATTTTTATGATTTTATTTGAAAGCTGGTGCTTCAAGTGTGGTCCAAATTGGTCTAATTCTGACTATGGGATCCATGAGAAAACCATACTCGTATAAGTCTTAAATTTGTATTGTGTGCGCCACAAATGGACGAATAACTCAATATCGTGCCGACGGATTTCAATGATTCATTTTTATTGGAAAAGATGTACTGTAAGAGTAATATAATGAAGGTTTTAATTAAATTTGAATTCGTAATATTCCTATGATAAATCGGAAATAACAAAAAGGGCGTCCGCGCGGAATAGCGTTTGACGTTTGATTCGATTTGAAGTCTGTTTTTGTTTTTACTCGTAAATATACTTGCTTATTAACAAAACAAATGCCTGTCGTGCATGCATGCGTAAATTTCGTCTCGTCTCCGACAAAATGTCGTCGTCCTTAACACGCGGACACCGCAGCTTAGCACTTGACAGTCGTGTTAAATAATAGCTGACCTAGTACTTGAAGGCTTCGTTCATCATAAAGCCATTAGTCGTTAGATCATAGTGACCCGGTGATGTAACAAAGTATTAGCCTTTTAGAGGTAACAACGTCTAATGAGAATTTCAACTATGCGCAAGACGAGGACGGATATTTGTTCACAGTTATATAATCAAATTCAACACAACTGTGTTGTTTATATATCTCTGTATACCCTTAATTAAATTGTTAGTTTAATAATTAATAATCAATATTATAAGACAAAAATATAGCAGATTGCACGTGACAAGTATTCATTTAAGACAGAGATGGCACTATTTCTGAGATATAGGTCAATACCTAGTCATATATTATTTACATATATATATTTGGTAATCAATAAACTTGTTAGACGCAGTAGCAGCTCATGAAATAGAAATCTGTCACATATTTTTTTAATAAGAAAGTTAGCAATATTTCTTTTTTTTTTCAGAAATATTACTAACAATCTTGTTAACCATTCCAACTAAGCTTAAGCTTGTGCTAGGAGACATGGTTCACGGCAATAGTCCAATGGTGGATTCGAACCCACGACCTTACGATTCGCAGGCCATACCCTAAACCATTAGGCTATTGACGCTTCTCATATGACATATGACTCCGGTAGGTGTGGAAAACGATGGCTGTCTCTGCTCACCCGACTAAAAACAAACCGAAGAAAGAGTTAAAGGGTGTGAGAGCTTATAAAAGTTTAGGGTTAATATTATTGTGCCATATTTGATTATATCAGGTTTGGTAAAATAGTTAACGGAAATTTTAGCGTAAGCAAGATTTCATAAATAAATATTATTTTATTCCGATAACATACCACTATTATTTATAATAACGTTTTTATTTAATTCAGCCATGTTTTCGTTTTTCCTTTTAAAATGTATAAGAAAGCTCATTTTATCGGAAATCATATAACATAATAAATTAGAATAATATTAGTTGTTAATACTGTAATATTATGAATTCAAATCAGCTCGCTACTCTTAAAATGTAATAAAAATTCCATCAACACATTTTCCACAGTTTAATTTGATTTGAATTCTAGTTCTTGGCATAAATTCGTAAATGGTAAAACACGTAATAAAATACCTTTCTACTGTTATCTTGAAGCTACCTATATTTATAATTTCTGTCGGACGCGTTTATAGTAACCGTCCAAGCTGACGTACCTTCACGGGGCCCTTGCTATGTGTTCCTTCCAGTAGAGGTTCAGGCTAAGTGACCTAAGAACTTTAAAGTTAAAGGTACATCCTTTATATATATATGTCCCACTGTTGGGCATAAACCTTCTCTGTCAAGAGAGTATAAGAGCATACTCCACCAAGCGGCCCTTCACATGTCTTAGAATTTTTTTTCTACGACATGTAGATTTCCTTACGATGTTTTCTTTACCGCCGTGGTAAATCGGCACATAAAATTGCAAACAGCAAATTAATTCGGATTATCAGAACGAACTCGGGTTGCCAGCGTACTACGCAACTTGACGCCGCCTGTGCATTGAGCTCGGACTACGGCTCTCGCGAACATAGGAACTTTGTCACCTCTCAAATCCTGCGATACTGTTGCGGTCAGCTACTCTGGTCAATCAGCTCAGGTTTGTTACAAAACTGCCCTGTAGTTCTGGGCTCTCAAGAATAAGACTACGGTATTCCCTGCCTGTCGTAGAAGGCGACTAAAAGGGGCCTCGGGTTCACTGGCGATAGTGGGTACTGCTGTTAATAAACATTTCTGTTTTCTTGGACCTTACATATACAACAAAATTAATAGAATAATAAATATTAGAGATAAAATTTATATAAAACGAAGCATGAAATTTTAAAGTGGCTTGAAACACTAAATTATGAAGGTTGTGAGAATATGTTAAAAGTGGTCAATTGAAAAGCACTCACACACTCACCGACACACATAAACACACACCCGCCCGCACATAAAAAATTATATAATTACAATATTAGATATATAAATAACCATGGAGGAAGGACTGCCAACTATCGCACAGGAAATTCCTAGTTTAGGTGGCAGTGAAACTTAAATAGAACTAATACTCGCAGTAAAAAGTGTAATTAGTAATACTGTTTGTTATAATTTTGTTAATTAATAAAGGATATTTATTTATTAAACAAAACTTATTTTATAACATTTATACCGATTGTAATTTATTTTTAACATTTAGATATAATTTAGTAACAATAATATTAAACAATAGATAATCCTTTCGCGATTTACAAACACATTTATATGAAAGACAATTGCTACAAACAATCTCATCGGTGCTGATACCTGTGATCGAACTCGGGTTGCTAGGGTACTGCGGCTTAAGACAACCGCACGGACACTGAACTATCCTCTAAAATCTTTATGGCATATCAATACGTTGAAGTACTAACAAGATGTTCCCCTGCCTGTCGTAAAAGGCGACTAAAAGGGACCTTGGGTTCACTGGCGATAGTGGGTACTGCTGTTAATAAACATTTCTGTTTTCTTGGACCTTACATATACAACAAAATTAATAGAATATTAAATATTAGAGATAAAAATTTATATAAAACGAAGCATGAAATTTAAAAGTGGCTTGAAACACTAAATTATGAAGGTTGTGAGAATATGTTAAAAGTGGTCAATTGAAAAGCACTCACACATAAACAGACACCCGGGCGGGCACAAAAAAAATGATATAATTACAATATTAGATATATAAATAACCATGGGAGGAAGGACTGCCAACTATCGCACAGGAAATTCCTAGTTTAAGTGTAGTGCAGTGAAACTTAAATAGAACTAATACTCGCAGTAAAAAGTGTAATTAGTAATACTGTTTGTTATAATTTTGTTAATTAATAAAGGATATTTATTTATTAAACAAAACTTATTTTATAACATTTGTATCGATTGTAATTTATTTTTAACATTTAGATATAATTTAGTAACAATAATATTAAACAATAGATAATCCTTTCGCGATTTACAAACACATTTATATGAAAGACAATTGCTACAAACAATCTCATCGGTGCTGATACCTGTGATCGAACTCGGGTTGCTAGAGTACTGCGGCTTAAGACAACCGCACGGACACTGAACTATCCTCTAAAATCTTTATGGCATCTCAATACGTTGAAGTACTAACAAGTTGTTCCCCTGCCTGTCGTAGAAGGCGACTAAAAGGGACCTTGGGTTCACTGGCGATAGTGGGTACTGCTGTTAATAAACATTTCTGTTTTCTTGGACCTTACATATACAACAAAATTAATAGAATAATAAATATTAGAGATAAAATTTATATAAAACGAAGCATGAAATTTTAAAGTGGCTTGAAACACTAAATTATGAAGGTTGTGAGAATATGTTAAAAGTGGTCAATTGAAAAGCACTCACACACTCACCGACACACATACACACACACCCGCCCGCACAAAAAAAATGATATAATTACAATATTAGATATATAAATAACCATGGGAGGAAGGACTGCCAACTATCGCACAGGAAATTCCTTATTTAGGTGGCAGTGAAACTTAAATAGAACAAATACTCGCAGTAAAAAAAGTGTAATAAGTAATACTGTTTGTTAAAATTTTGTTAATTAATAAAGGATATTTATTTATTATTTATTATTACTGCGAGAGTGCTGGGGGAGGGAGTAACAACCCGAGACGTGCTTCGGAGCATAGTTTAGAGGGGCTCCGGATCGATACACGGTAGATCACGGAGACCTTCGCAATGTACCGAAGAAGGCCACCGGGGGAATTTTAGTAAGCCACATAACCCAACCCGCAGGGTATCTTGTTAAATATTTCCCCCGTCAACAAAAAAAATACAAAAACAGTGTAGTAATAACGCCAATCATTTGTAAGGTGTCAAAAAATGACATTTGAACCGGATATCGCCTTTGCAAATTAAAAACACTATAATGTTATCGTCCGATACGTCAATATTCAGTAACGCACAATTACAGTCCAGTACAAAAATAACCGGCTGACTGATATTTCCCCTGACTTTGCAATTCTAAAAAGAATTTTCGAATCTTACTAGTTTTGCGATTGTAGATAAAAATTCTTACGCGAATATTTTCCTGTTAACATTGTTACATAGCGTTAAATTTGGTGGATAATTTCCTTTAAGCCGTGGTGATTATCGAAACGTAATTTCGCCGTGATGGCCGCGTGCATCGCGCATGATACCAACGTACAACGTTACACATTATTTAGTTTATCCTTATCAGAATCTTCGTAATTTTCCGCAACAGGGCAGACCGTGCGATATTACTCTAAAACAATCATGTGCCACTTCGATAAGATAAATTTGCGACCACATACATTAGTATATATGTTCATCTTATTCTACCGTATCAGTTGAGGTTGCCACGCGACTTCTGCTGACATCTGACATTATAAGTGTATCGTTGTACCGTACACGACAAACTGATTTGCTCTTGAAATGTACACGATTCAATAAACCTATCTGTTGGTTTATATAAAAAATATTTCTGCATAGACATTTCACGACTTGTCGGTCGATAAGGTCGCAATGTATTGCGCTCAACTTTAGGCATGTCGAACAGAACGCACAAATGTCATGACTTCAACGCAAGGGCGTCTCAGGGCAGCTTTGGTTCTTACATACGCACTTAGTTAAAAGGTTTCGACAGCTTGATGGTCGGTTGTTCAAATCGAAGCCAGTTAAGCGTCAATAGCCTAAAGGTTTAGATTGTTATCTTCAACACATAAGGGCGTAGGTTCACCTCCTACATGAGACTATTTGAAAAGGTTAAAGATATTGAAATTAAAAAAAACTTTACTTTTTTATACAAAGAAGGTCTGTTAGGCACATTATGAGATAGTAACACGTTAGTTAGTAAGGATTGCATGAATTCTAGATCCCGTTTTAATATACCTTAGACCTTAGAACCCAGCGAAGTGGAAAGCGAATAGTGATTTTGAATGCTCAGAAAATTAGTAAAACTTATTTTCAACTGGCAATTTTGATTCGAATATGTTTACAAAGACACGTCGTTTTTATTCTCATTTATTACACTACCTGTACTAAATATAAGATTAAAAAAAAATAAAAACATATTCTTCAGATATATAAAGGCAAGATTTAATTAATTCACTACAAGAGTAAAGAAATAATTAATATAATTCTTCCCTTGAGCAATTATTGGTGTCTCAAATACAATTTGTATAATGCATACATTGATGTGTTTACAATAAACAAGGATATGAAAAATGAATCTGTTTATTCAAGGTATGTAATAATTACAATAACATCGACTAAAGATTCGTGACGTTGAATGAATGTTGATGTACATATGCGGAATTCAGTATTAGCTCTGGGTGACGTCAGCCGCACGGTCAATTAGTACCGCTTTCAGTTACCCGACAATAAGCTGATTATTTATTATAATATAAGAAATTGTTAACACTGGTAATGGGTAACAGTAGCACGGCTACTGCAACTTCTGGATATACTAATGGTTTGACATGATATATAATAATAAATCTTTATTAGTCACCATAGAAAATGTTGAAAAGCTAGGTTCTATTGGACCTGTGTTTCAGGGGTCACAAATTTGTGTTTGTATATGTCCCTCAGCTTAGCAGCAAATTAGGACGCTTTCAGTCTTAATATAATTCAACTGTAGTAAATATTTTTTACTAACTAATTTACATTTATGATTCGACAAAGGATGAATTTGTAAGACTTTATTTAACCTATTGTACAAGGAAGTGCCTCTGAAGCGCTGCTGAATAATATACCTTGACCTAGCGGAATACCGGCGCGATATTCTAAAAACTTTCAAGTAGAAACATTAACAGACTTTAAACTCTTTACTTTAAGCTCACTTTAATTTCTAAAGTATCCTAATTATATAACGAAATTCTGGCTCACATTTTAGCTTATTGTTGTGAAAGAATACATATCAACATACCTAGTCTAGGAATCGTGCTAAACTTACAAATATCTTAATCAACGAGCATTTTCGATTTCTAGGTCCTATGCCAACAAAATGAATATGAGACCCAATTAAAACCTCATCCTTTCAAAAAAAAAAAAGTGCTAAAGCTTGAAAAAATTACAAATAATTGCCGCTGTTTTTTGAAGTCGGTTAGTGAATATATTGTAACAACATTTTTCTAAGGCAAGTTACTACAATAGAGGTTCAGGCTTAGGGATCTAAGAGCTATGCCACCTCTCTGTCCCGTGAAACAATCAACGGCAGCTTCCCTGACTTATCCGTGTAAGTTTGTCAAAAATAGTTACTACAATAGAGGTTCGATGATTATGCGATCTAAGAGCTATGCCATCTCGTAATTCTGTAGCAGCTAAAGTCAGCTTCTCTGACTGATCTGTAATATGTGTCGGTTCGTCAACAAAATCTTTTTTTTTTGTTAATGGGGAGGAAATCTTCAAGAAGATACCCCGCCTTCTGGGGGGAAGGCGGCGGTTATGTGGGGTTTTTACCCACTAAAACCTCCCCGGTGGCCCTTTCCTCGGTGCATGACGAGGGGCTCCAGTGGAACGCACCGGAGCCCCTCTGCACTGTGCTCAAGGAGAGCACGTCCCGGGGGAGGGAGTAACCTCCCCCCCCCTGTGCTCTCATAGTGCAAGGCTACACGAGCCACCCTTGTCGCCCAGTGAATCCGAGGCCCCTTTTAGTCGCCTTATACGACAGGCAGGGGATACCGTAGTCTTATTCTTGAGAGCCCAGAACTACAGGGCTGCAAAATCGTCGACAAAATCTAAGACGACCCGTCATCACTATCAAAGTTCAAGTTTGCACTACTTCCACGTGTAACATGCTAGAATGTGTGTCTTGTAATTATCTACCGTCCGACAGCGAAATGCGCGTTGACTCGCACGCAACATTCAAGTTATTGCTTGTACACAGTAAACGTGACTATACTTATAACTTACGTAACGTCGGTTAGCATCACTAAGATTGAACTTTAGTTAACCGCCGATGAGAATTGTTGTGACGAACACGAGATACTTGACATAGGTAAGATATTTTCGTTGGCTATACGCTTATTTATGACCAACCGTTTCACTTTGTTATTCTACCAACTAATTCAATTATCACATACTGATTTACAGATGTCTTTAGGTATTAGATAACTAACAATTGAAACATAATTCAAAGCGTCAATAGCTTAACGGTTTACGGTACGGTCTTGAAATCGTGAGGTCGTCGGTTAGAATCCACCATTCGGCTATTGACGTGAACTATCTCCTAGCACAAGCTTAAGCTTAGTTGGAATGGTTATCAAGAACGTTAGTAATATTTCTGAAAAAAAAGAAAGAAAGAAATATTGCTAGCTTTCTTGTAAAAAAAATCGAATTTCATAGGATAACTATTATACGGTTTATCGCGGTTTAATCTAATTTTTTAAATTCCTGATGTTTCGAACACTTTACACAGCGTGACTAAGGTAAAAAAAGTTTACCTTAATAGTTTACCAGGAGCAATATACACAATAAAATGAGTATATATAGAGTAAAAGTAAGTAGGTAAAGTAAAAAAGGCTGTTATACAAGTATAAAGTAAAAAAAAAAACAAACTGTAGATTCCATGGCTACGTAACTTCTATGACCGCGTTGTATTAACTATTGTGGTTGGTCATAACGATTTATTTACTTTCATGACAATTTAAATTATATAATCATTTTCACACAGATTTTAGATAGTCTGGAAAATATGCCGTCAATGCAACTATAACACTGGTTTTCGATAGTAGTTAGTATATTTTGGTTGTTAACAAATAAATTATTTACATAAAAATCATAACAATATCTCAAGACTTTTTAAACAGATCTAGACAAAGATAGCAATCATCATTCACCGGAATCAAAAATCAGAAATAATATAGTTTTTTTATATACGAAGTTGAGATTTGAGCCTCGATCGTCAGGTCTCTCAGACGTATAGAAAGATTAGACAAAGAAAATTTTGTGTTTGAAAAAGTAAAAGTGTTCGCCTAGGTATGACTGGCTGGCACCAGATTGTGGAGTTATTAAAAACGGGGCAGATAAAGAGTATCCTCAATAAACGATTAAGAATGGGCAGATTAATGTATGTAAATGAAGCGATAGAGGTTCTTAATGGAAATTTGTGTTCTCTGCCTACCCTCTGAACGACGGGCGTGAAAGTTTGTATTTTAATAATTTAATTTTGTCATACAATGTTTATTTTCAACAATCATGCAGTATCTGGACGGTAAGGGGTAATATCACGAATCGATCGAATGACACGCATGGAAATAGATCTAAAATAATAAATCCTTAGTGCACATCACCTTTTTAATGTGTTAGCTAAGAAGTTGCTCGACACATCTGGTGACCAGAGGGCTGGCTTATACCTTGCACAGAGGCTAAGCACTGCCATACAACGTGGCAATGCTACCAGCCTTCTGGGCACGCTGCCAAGCGATGACGGTTTGGCACAGTTATATTTTTTGTAAATATTTTGTAATATCTTTTAAATTGTAAATATTTCTTTATTAGTTAGTATATGTTATATTTAAATTAAGATAAATAGAAAACGAAGTGTATAGATGTTCAGGCTAAGCGACCTAAGAGCTATGCTACCTCTCCGGTGAGGCAGTAAAGGCTAGCTTCTCTAGCCAACTGTGTTAGTTCGTCCAATCCAAAAGAAAAAAAAACGGAGTGTATTATTTCAATAAAAAAAACTTTAGATTCGAAATTTATCAGAGTAATGTTTAAGGGCGTAGTAACAACGACAATATTGTCTCTATCACAGAGAAGGAAAGGAAAATTCTTATAGAGGTCAGTCAGTCAGAGCGTTTCAACGATAGTAAATGATCCGTGATGTCGAATGATGTCACACGTCTGCACTATCTCTCATTTCGATTACATTTTATGGGGAATAGACGCGCTTTCTATTACTTTACTTGTTAGGGATATTTTGGGTAAACAAGTTTATTGCTTTTAAATTTAATAAATGTTATTCGTACATTTTTTTTCTGACTTTGTTTCATTGATAATAGATTCTATTAGGTACAAATTCTTACTATTTGAGAATTTGCAATGGGGCAAGCCAGCTTTGTGAAGGATAGTTGCATCTTTTATTACAGGGTGTTGATTCTTTCATGGTTGGACATTCTACTACTGTACACTTTTTTGCGTCATCATCGATTTTTCAGAACCAATACGTCTTAGGGACCTATACGAGTCTACTCCTATTGTACACACAACGATGTTTGCAAACGGTGGGAATTAGTAGAAGCTCACGACAATATAAATATCCACAAATGTTGCCAGGTTTTCATTTCTCATGAGCCGTTTATAACTGTTACAAATAATATGGGAACACAACATTCACTCACAGAGCGTATCATTGAAACTCTGTATCGACGCCCATTTATCATTTATCATCTGACGCAAGGATTGTACAAGATTTTATCTGCTTGGAGCTATAACGCACCGATCGGTTTACCTTATGGCTATGCGTTCAGTACTTTTTCTCACATCTGATTTGTACACCTTGCCGGAGGTTGTGCCTCGGAATCGGTCACAGGTCACTTCGTGTTCGCTGATTTTGTAACAGCTAAGATTCTATTAATCTTCCGCTAGTTAATGTGCTGCGAATTCAAACAATTAAAAACAGTGTTCAAATGGAAATTAGATATATAGATAGATACATAAATCCTTTATTGCACCAAAGAATATGTACAAAGACGAACTTAATGCTAATTAGCATTTTCTTCCAGCTAACCTTTAGTGGTTAAGAGCAGGCTAAGGGTAGTGCCGCTAAAAATAGCGTTTTAAAACTAATATATAGATAAATAAATATACATTTACATATACATAAGTAGATACTTCTATATAAATATAATAATACACATGGAATATATATAACGACAATAAATATACCAAACGTCTTACTTACAGATTAACTGCTATAACGCACGGACGGTCTCTTTTAGAATTATAATAGTCATTATACGAATATATTCTCTTTCTTTTTCCACCTTTATGCCTGTTGTCGTTAAGGATTAATTATCAACTCTTGGATTGTCATTAACCTGCCATACTCTACAAAATCAATTATATTCTATTTTTTTGGATATTTGGTATCACAACCCAAAGTCCAGTCGCAATAAAATTAACACAGGATATAATTGAAAGTAAGCCAACGAAGAAAAAAATCAATGTACAAACATACATAAAAATACTGTATAATTAAACCTCCTCCTATAAGGAAGTCGGCTAAAAAGCGTCAATAACCTAATGGTTCAGGACACGGTCTACGAATGGTAAGGTTCTAATCAACCATTAGACATTTGACGTGAAGGGACGTTTGTAACCATCTCACAAGCTTTTTTTTTTGTTAACGGGGAGGAAATCTTCAAAAAGATACCCCGCCTTCTGGGGGGGAAGGCGGCGGTTATGTGGGAGGTTACTCCCTCCCCCTGTGCCCTCGCAGTGCAAGGGTACACGTGCCAGCCGATGTCGCCTTCTTTCCCCTTCCACCTTAGCGGACGACAAAGGCCCTTGTCGCCCAGTGAACCCGAGGCCCCTTTTAGTCGCCTTCTACGACAGGCAGGGGATACCGTAGTCTTATTCTTGAGAGCCCAAAACTACAGGGCTGCGGGCCGGTCTACCACCGGCCCGCCTGCGCCATCTCCTAACGGGATCGGGCCTCTCCTGATCCCGCTCGGCGGTCTCCTTCTGGGTCATTACGGACTCGCAGAAGGAGACCAGCGCCTTCCATTTAGATTTCCCCGCCAGCGCAGCCGCTACTGCCGCCGGCGGGGAGAGGTCTTGCACAATCTGCTGGACTAGGATCCGTCTCTCCGTGTTCCACGCAGGACATACGGCGAGCGTGTACTGCGCGGAATCCTGGTCGCAGCCACCATGGTGGCATTGCGCGGTCGGTTCGCGCCCTATCCTGTTCACCATCTCACAAGCTTAAGCTGAGTTAAGAAAGAAATATTACTGTTAGCATTCTTTTTAAAAAAATCAGTGTTAATTTTCCTCCAATATATTTGGTCCTGAGTTCGTAGGCAAAGGTTAGGACTTCCATTCCATGTACAGAATATTTGTTATTTTTTATAATAAAGATCCACAGAACGGTCGTACTATTTGCTTACAACATGTATGTACGCTGTAATACGTGGTAATTGGATACCAGGACATTAACATCGTTTAACAAACCTGTTCTCAACGAGCTGTTTGGATATTTTAGGAATGTTTATTTTTACAACTATATGCCAAATTCGTGAATAGAGGATTATAATAAGAGCTAGAGAGCCAGCCGCTCGACTCAAATGTTATGGATGTGTTCGATCCCGGATAAAATTGATTATTTTTATTCATTTCGCAAAATACACATTATTTAAGGTTTATATACACTATATATAATTTTTTACCGTACAGACTGCCAACGATGGGTTCTACAATAAAATTTTTAAATATTTTTTTTTATAGTTGTATATGGTCGTCAGTGGTCATATTGATGGTGATGTTGTATATGCAAATGCGTGTGTGTTTGTTTAGTGCATGTGGGTGTGTTTGTTGAAATTTTACGTAGTACATTACTCGTACTTTTAAATTGGCATTTCTCGGGTTTGTTTCTTCTTCCCGTTCTTCTTAGGCCCCCGTAGTGGAACTATTCGACAACGTGACCTCGATCTAGACTGGCAGACTACACAAATCTTATCATGATATCTCAAAAGAAATACCAATTTCCTCACGATGCTTTTGTAGATGCAACAGTTTCACGGGGATAGGAGATGACAGAGCTCCTCGCTTAGCCTGGACCTCTATTGGGAGCAACACCGCGCAAGGGTTCCCGTGAGAGGACCTCGACCTGGACGGTTACACTATTCGCGTTAACACATATTCACACAACATTCGCCGCTAGACTTTGATATTTAAATTATTCTGTCTTTGATATTTATATTACTTCCTTTATCTACGCTTTACTATAAACAGTTTACCAACGGAAATATACTTCATCGCTAACATTTTTTCTTGTAATTAATCCAAAGTAAATGTTGCTACAGGAAAAATATGCACATTGATATTGAATTCATTTATAATACACACAAGTTAACTAATTAACTATTTTATATCGTTAACATTGTATTAGGTAATTGTAATTGTAAAAGATATAAAAAAGGAACCCGGTCCTTTTTTATATCTTTTAAAATTAAAAGCGAAATTATATAAGGATAAAAGATACATACAGATATTTGTTTGATAATAAAAAGAGAAAAGACCTCATGAACCTGTTGGCTAACTAGTATTTTGACATAAGGGAGTGAAAGATTTCCCGAGATAATGTCGGGTACAGAGCGAAGTGGAAAGCTGGCCCCACAATTATGGGCGACCTTTTTTTTTTGTTAACGGGGAGGAAATCTTCAAAAAGATACCCCGCCTTCTGGTGGGAAGGCGGCGGTTATGTGGGGTTTTTACCCACTAAAATCTCCCGGTCGCCCTTTCCTCAATTTCCACAGGGGGGGCCCTGTGCCCTCGCAATGCAAGGTGACACGGGCCAGCCGATGTCGCCTTCTTTCCGGGTCCACCTTAGCGGTCGACAAAGGCACCTACCCTTGTCGTCCAGTGAACCCGGGGCCCCTTTTAGTCTTCCACGTCAGGCACGGGATACCGTAGTCTTATTCTTGAGAGCCCAGAACTACAGGGCTGACTATCGGCGACCTTCTAGCAAGGAAGAGAAAGAGTAAGTGCTTTATCACCTCGGTCATCAAAGTTGCTTAATACCTTGTGGCTAATAAAATAACACCGAATAGATTAATCCAATATTTGACCACAATTACATCGGCTTAGAGCAAAATACATGCGATAAAAAAGGATACTAAATAAGACCTAAGTAATCTACGTTCGTACCCGCTAAACGGGTAGTGCAGCCGAGCGGTATCACCGGTATCACTAGCGGACGCTGAACAGATCGTTCGATAACGAGTTCGTCGACGCTGCAACCCCATATTACAACCTCAAAGCATAACACGCAACAACCGCATAACTGTCTCTTAGATGAGTAACGTCCCGTGTCAGAAACTATAATTTATAATATCTCTGTGATAAAAGCCGTTTAAATACATCTTGTTACATTAGAGATTGCATCACGCTGTTCTTTATTTTCTCGACATTTAGAATACTAAAATCTAAAAAGAGTTTTTTGGCCTTTTATTATTATGCGAAAAGGACATATAGAAGTTAAAAATAAATAAAGAAAGCGGTTCACAAAAACTTTGACGTTGAACGTTGACGTCATCAAACATCACATCGTGACGTCAAACGTTCTCCCCGTGACCATCACCGCAGTAAAGTGTTCGAAATGTCAGGAATTTTAAAAATAACAGGAAACCGTGACAATTTTTTTTTTCATTAATCTAGAATGTAAAATTTAAAAAGCACTTCAAACATTTTATAAATTTCAACTTTATTAGACCATCGATTACTTCGAGCGTAATTGTCTATTTAGTAATAAATAAGCTCTTCTAAGCTTTCTCTTATAAGTTATTTCATCCAGTAGAGGGGTAGACAGACAAATCACCACCTCCTTTTCACCAAGCTTATTAGATTCCACTGGTTTTAGCACCTTGCAACATAGCTTGGGTTTTGTACGTAAACAATCTGAAATCTCATTAGTGTAAGTCAAAAGCTTAACCCCTTAACCCTTATGCCATTACTGTCTATCTATTTAGTATATCCCGTCATAACATCCTTCCAACAATACAAATATTAAGATCTATTGCGTTAACAGTTCACTTCGTTTTTATACGTAGTAGAAAAGATGGTAACGATTTAGCCGTTGGTTGTTTTCAATTGCCAGAAATATTCACAAGAAACACTTTCCGGTGAAATATCCCCGCTTCTATCGTAGTTTTTGTTAATATGTTTTGTATGCGATGAGCGTAACGAGACACGGATTATGTGGTGTGATGTGAATCAAACGATCCATGGACATGAATGCAATCTGGCTGTACGTTGTGCAATGTTACGTTTGCCAAGCGTTACGTGATTCGGTACACGCGCCCATCAATTACACTTGCTTTTTTTACTTTTTAAATCTCGACGGACACAGACAGAGATTGGTTGTAGAGGCTCTTCACATTTGCTTATAACATTGTTATTGTAGACAACAAAAGCCAATGCTTTCTTTTTGTATGAGGAATTAGGTTATTTTTTTTATATTTTGACCGTAAATTGAAAAATGTTATAATATGTATATCTACCTATTATTTTGCTATTCAAATTTGTAATGGTTTTCAAAAACGGCCGTTCACTATTGTAATTTATGAAATATTTTCACCTTTATTTAATTTAAAGGCCTACGAATATACCTTGTTTCATATATTGATATGGTAAAATATATATAAGGATCGCCTTGTGGAGTAAACAGATACAGTAATCGCTTGCCATTAAGCTTATGAAGACCCATATGTGTAATCAGATTAACATAACTGACTGAGCCATGTCCACTTTCGGCTTCGATTCGATCACCACCGTAACAAACCAAGCCAAAGTTCCCTCTTGGCAACCCTTATGATTAAAATTGAAGTTTAGGCTAGGCTCTAAGAGGTCACCTCTCAAAACAGTGACAATTCAAAAGCCTCCAAACGCCAACACCATCCTTCTACGTAATCACTGCTTATTTATAATACAATGTGAAAAAATAACTCTTTCAAGAAAATCTAATTATGCGATAGTCTGTAATAATTTTTTTTAGTTTCTAAGTTACTGTTTTGGATAACTGACTGCAGCATAATATCAACAAAGGATTTACCTGACTTTCTCACAGTAACTCGAGACATGGTGATGTAATGTTACGGTCCACTGAAAATATATGTTGTAAAATATCACTCTCGGTATAAAGTCAGGAACAAATTGATTCACTACTAATGTACACAACTATAATGATAATATCTGTTATTCTCTTGTTTACATAAAATGCTCAATGCATATATAAAGAAAACTGGCTGGTAAAATGTTGTAACTCTCTGCAAATGCCTCTGTAAAAGACGTATAGTAGAGGGCATAGTCTGCCATGCGGTGCCGGTAAGTTGTCAATCCGCACTGATTGCCAATCTTCACATATCTTAGATTTTTTTCTAAGACATGCGGGATTCCTCACAATGTATCCTTATAACGATTACTAATGTGCCATGCAATGATGTGACCGCCCGGTCACTAAGGTACTCAAAAATGTCTCACTAATGTTCCAAATTAATATGTAAAAATTTTGACATATTTATTTCCAACATTTTTACGTTTACTTTGTAATGTTACCATAGATATATAAGCAAATAAATTATCTCTATGTCTAGTTTCCCTGATTTGGAAAGATTTGCAGACAGTTTAAAGATGGCAATACCAGACGCCTTGCATTTTAAAGATTCTACGAACCGTCAACTGGTATAAATACGTAAAAGCTTGCGTTTTTGAAATTGTAATCCCAAGTTATCTTATCGGTCACTATTTTATTTCATCTTAACCAAATGTATATTCTAAATTAAATATCTCGAATTGTAAACTATTCCTAGGTAGTGGAGATTACGGATTCTTCTGTTATGTTACATGAAATAAATTATATTATTATTATTACTATCACCAATCAACAATTTAAGGTTATTGGTAAATTACTTCGATGATCGTTTAAATTCTGGCGACCGTATGGAAAAGGAGATTTAAAAAAAAAGTGAAATGGCTCTGCGTCTATATTTAATGTATAAAATGGCTCTTTCTCTACATTAAATATAGAGACAGAGCCATTTTCGTGAAATTATAAGTTTTGTAATCTAGGGGTTTGTAAAAATGATAACCCATTTGTAAGGCTAAATCAGCCACGGTCAATAATTTCACATACAAAATTTAAGCGTCAATAGCTTAATGATTTAGGGTACGACCTGCGAATCGTAAGGTCATGGGTTCGAATCCACCATTCGACTATTGAACCATCTCCTAGCACAAGCTTAAGCTTAGTTGGAATGATTCTGGAATCAATATCACTGAGATGTGGTACGTAACGCTAACCGTGAGGTAATAAAGATAATAAAGACCGTACCCTTAACCTATTGCTACTGACGATTCATTATATGAACAAAAAATTAATAAAACGATTAAAGATTGCATTATCATAAGAAATAAGTTATATTATTTTCAAAAATAATACAAGAAAAAATATAGTACCTTGTTGTGAGTGATAAGCGAAATACTCGTAAGTATAAACATATTTTTGAGGTTATCAATCACGGGTCAGGTTTACACAAGACCTAAATAAATGCGTACTTAACACGGTGGAAGGAGAAAAAAATCTTCCATTCTATATACATGCACTATATTATGCGAAATCAGTTAAATAACGAAACACTTATTGTGTGAGCAGAGATAATGAAACACACGTCTCTTTAATCCATAATTCTTTTAATATTCATTATTAAATTAATAACGATTACAATTACTTAGGGACCACAACTATGGCTTTCCATTTTTTCAACTCATATTTTATGGGTACTTTTAATATGGGCTTTATTAATCTTTAGTATATGCCTTATCATAATTAAACCCCTATAAGCTCATCGTGAGTATCTCTTAACAACGTACGAATTTATAAGAAAAGTTCGCATGCTTATTTACATATTAAATTTTCTACTTTTTTTCAATGTTAAATTTATGTACCGAATAAATGATAAAACTGAAAAGACGTTATCACAATCCGAAAGGGATTCGAAACTACGACCGCCAGAGAGAACACATGGCCACTCGGCGCACCACTTTTTTTTACACTTTCTAAGCAACTTGACTGAGGCGCAATGGCATAGTAAATGCCTACTTACTCTACTCTTGTAAACAATCAAACATTGTGAAGGGAGAGAATAAATAGAATGAAGGATGGTAGTTGAACGAGACATTGCGATGTGAGCCCACCGATGGGGATAAACTAAATAACAAATCTTTAACATATCATGGCACCTGTTGGTAGGTAAGATGGGCTTACCAACGATATTACCAATTTGGTGATTTTAGCAACACGTTTTTTTCTCAGGCACTGGGTAATATAAGTGCTAATAGTGTAATGGTTTTTTTAAAATGTCATAATTGCTTTTAACTACTGAATTATGATCAATTTCAGAGCTGTAAAACCCTTTGTCTTTTCTCTACGTGAGCCGATGTGCTATGCTCTAGCTCCTCCAACGTGGGTGGTTAGGGATTATCTATTTCTACTTCCATTCATCTCCATGTTAGTTGTTAGTCATACAAAATTTTTACAGTTTCTTATATTTACTTTAACATTCCATTGTACATACAAATACAAAGTATACTTTAAATTACTCTACATTTCCTTTTTACTTACTCTACTTTTATAGTGTAATGGTTATGGTACGGTCTGCAAAACGTAATGTTGTAGATTCAAATCTACCATTGAACTATTGACGTGAACCATCTTCTAGCACAAGTTTAAGCATATTTGGAATGGTAACCAAGAATGTTAGTAACATTGATACAAAATTTGCTGTCCTTTCCTTAATCAGGCAGCAGTAGAAGCCGTTAGTGATCCTAATGCTGTTGGATTTTTATTTTTCATCTAATATATTTTTCCTATTATACAGCGTCATAGCAGGATTTAGTTAGATCATGTAAGTTGTCATTGCCTTTTATATAATATCATAATTGAAGCAAAACATAGAAAGTATAATTTGTTCAATGTATACCCACAACCTGTCGTCGTGCTTTAACTTGATTTTCTACTTGTTGCTTTAAAGCAGGAAGGGAGTTTAAGCTTGAATTTTTATAGCTGTTAGTAGCGCCAGAGCTTTTAAAGCTTTACCGACTCGTATACTTATGCTTCACCTGGTGTATTAATTTTTCTCTATCCTTCCTAGCATATAGCTTGGTGATAACTGATTACCAATAGCTGTATAATGTTATTGATTAAAAAAGAAAAGCTTAATATATCAATTTTAAGTTTAATTAAACGAATAACGATGTAAAAATAGTCATGTCATGTGTCATGGGAACGTATGCAAATTTAGATTCATTCTAAACCCACTCATCGAAGGAGGATACATGTCGAATGGCCTTAAGCATAGAGCGGTTATTTATAGGAAGGCCTAGTGTAGTAAGCGACATAAAAATTCCACAATCCTTCATTAGACTTTTAAATCAAACTTTTATAATCTTTAGAAGACTAAAGTCTTTACCTTTTCATTCAGCGACGTCTTAATTGAAATTCAGATGTTTTTTTTTGTAATTCAATAGCCTCACGATTCGGTTTGTGTGTACAGAGAAATATACTTTATATGCAACTTAGCAATTTTTACGATTTTACTCTTGAAAGATGTCATTTGTATAGTTCATCTTAATAGTTGTCGCGTCAGTGTCGCTCGAGGACACATGTATCTCATATCAATATGGCCCATTTACAAGAGACGACCTTATCAGCTTTTGTTATAAGTCTGTAAACTATCGATAAAAATATGAAGACTTCCATCTATTTATTTAGATTATTATTTTTATTAGCTTATATATTTTCTTAGCTCTATTAAAGACTAAACAAAATATATTAGAAGTAGAAAAATATTAAGGCATTTTTAAGGACAAATTAGATGCTTTTAATTATCTTAGGACGTTATAGACACGACCTTACAAAATGAAAAATCGCGAGTGCTTTCATCTCTCTCTTAAAGACTATCATAAGAATAAATTAGGTCTTCTTGAGATTTCGACAATACATAGACCTTGTCTCGTGATTACAATTTTTTGAACTTATTCTAAACATAATTACTTCCATACTATCTAAAATATTAAATTACACGGATTAACCAATAAACTTGGACAATTAGGAATTTAAAATCATTAATCTTATTACTGCTAACCACACTAACTTCTTCTCTCTTCTCTATATTCTCACATAATGAGACTTACGCAATCAATACGATCAACGAATGGATGCAAACAGTACTGGAAACAACAAAATTTTGTAAAATTGTATATAATTTGTATTCATGAATCAACGCATAAATGAGAAGTAAACATTTTTAGTTATTTTTGTTAGGTTATTTAAGTTTAGATATATAAGTTTAAATTTTTAAAAACGATGCGACGCCTAAAAACAGCATTGGCGGGAAAGTTATATGTAAACTTGTATGAAATGATTTGATAGAAACTATTTAGGATAGTATTGGTACAAACTCCATTGTGTAGATCACACCAAAGACAATCCGTTTTATTCTTTTATACGGTCGAAAGAAATACATAGGCTTATTGCACTCGCGAGATAAGTCAACAATAATCTATAAACGGATAACAGGCTACTTAGCAACTATCTCTCTTTATCTAATAACGCGCGTTTGGACCTTTAAAATATTTTACCTGGTGATAGTAAACAACGTGATAAATTTTAAATATAAAGGTATATTTTCAACCAACTTCAAAAAAGAAGTAGGTTCTCAATTCGTCTGTTTGTTTTTTTTGTTTGTTACCTCACAACTTTCGACTATTTCAGGGGTCGGCAACCCGCGGCTTACGAGTCACACGCGTCTTTGGATGTAAAGCTACGGCTCTTTAGTACTAATTTTATTTGTGCAAGTACTATTTATTGTTGGCGAGAAAAAAAATTGTGGCTCTTTAAAGAGTTAGAAATTTTGCAAATTGTAATTTTTGACTCTTCCGAATCAAAAGGTTGCCGACCCATGGACTAGGTGAACGGATTTTGATGATTCTTATTTTATTTGAATTTTGGTGAAGTACCGTGATGTTTGTCCAATTCTGATAACGACATCATGAGAAAACCATATAAGTCTGAAATTTGGATTAAGTAAATGGACGAGTAAGTTAATATCACGCAAAACCGATTTTGATAATTTATTTTTTATTGGAAAAGATGTACTTTAAGAGTAGTTTTACTTTTGAATAGGTTCGGATTACTTCTATTTAGTAATATTCCTGCGATAATACGAAATACAGGGTGTATGCACGTAATAGCGCTTAACGTTTGATTTGATTTGTAATCGGTTTTATATTTACTCGTAAATATACTTGTAATGTTCATATATATAAAACAATTGAGTAATTAGACTATTATAATGCAACAGAATAAAAATAATACAATAAAAACCGTAATAACGGACAGGGCAAGCGGTTATCATATCAGGCGCACGTCTTATAAAATTTAAATGTCAGGGCCGCCATCATTGTTCGTTCGAGGGGAAGCCGACACAAAAAGTAAATCAAAAGAAGCGCGATGTTGTGTTCAATTATAAGTTTTGTTTCGGCAGTGTAATGAGGAAAACGTGACCGGCTCTTTAATGCATAATGAAAGAATAACCCAGGCATTTGGATTCTATGTACATTAAACCTTCAACACTATATTAGGCTATAAATTAAATTTCAAGCAGCTGAGATTGACGGTTGATAGTAGGATAAGCTAATAAATAATAATAAAGCTCATTTATTACCATCCTTTGCAAAAAAATACATAACATAGAATAATAAGATACAAAAAATTTATAGAAAGAAAAAAAACAAATAAAATAAAATTAAAAAAAATCTCTTATAAGGAATGGCAAAAGGCAATAAGCTCAGCGTGTACTGCGTGACATAATGTCACACAGTGCTGGTTTTCAGCCTACCCCTTCGGTACTCGCGCGCCGCGTCAGAACAGGCCAGCAGCCTGTTCTTACCCACTAAAACCTCCCCGGTCGCCCTTTCCTCGTTACATGACGAGGGGATCCGGGATCTCAACGTAGAAAGCACCGGAGCCCCTCTGCACTGTGCTCAAGGAGAATACGTCCCGGGGGGGAGGTTACTCCCTCCCCCCCTGTGCCCTCGCAGCGCAAAGCGACACGGGCCAGCCGATGTCTCCTTCTTCTCGGGTCCACTTTAGTGGACGACGCAGGCCCCACCCTTGTCACCCAGTGAACCCGAGGCCCCTTTTAATCGCCTTGTACGACAGGCAGGGGATACCGTAGTCTTATTCTTGAGAGCCCAGAACTATAGGGCTGAGGCCTGCAGCAAGCTGTTATAGGTTTTGTGATCGTAAAGTAAGTTTTATTTCCTGTTGGCTGGTAGTCCGCACTCGTTCTGTTGTTTCGACAGTAGGAATTTTTTATACGTTGTTTTAAAAATAGTGTCTGATACCGGCTTTGTTGAGGCAAACTCCCTGTATGTCTCTTTGTCTTTTCTGTTATCCTAGGTCCATATACGATGTCACAATAGTTAAACGCTGTTTAAAATTGTTACATTTTATGTTAATACTATTAACATTTCGTACAAAGACGAATATCCTTTCGTCCATAATTGTGCAAACAAATTCGCAGGATATAAACAAAACTACCAGAAAATATACAAATAGTAATAGAGATATAGAAAATTCTATTTTTTAAATAAAATAACGATATAATATATGCACAGGGAGCAACCCAATACATTTTATTTGTCAATACGAGGTTGCCATAATTCCAATGCCATATATTGATTATGAAGGAAGCGAATCATATTTTTTATGTATATTAAAATAATATCCCTTATTAAGACTGTCACCTACAGTGAATCGTGACGAGACTAACCTTCATGCCATAACCGGGCTAAATAAATTAGAATACAATAGACTGTAATAGACTTGACAGGTAATTAATAGGTATGCATAATGATACACTTTATTTAAACACATACAAAATTGTACAGTGACATGACACGGAATAGTAATTCGGTTTGACATGGACTCGAATAGGCGCGACGTTACGTTAACAGTAGTAATATATATAATATATACTATATAAATCTGTAGGTTCTATCTGTACATGTGATTTTTTGAACTCATTTTGTGATAAGCATTTGTTTTATGACCCACGACAAATTTCAATCCCACTATTCTTTATAAATTTTGCAGTCTGTCTATATGTCCTTTTACAACTTAAAAAAAAAATTATTGGTCTTGAAGAAAACTTGCATGTATTAATAACATGTTATTGCCTAAATATCAAGTTATATTTATACCAATTTAATTGTTTTAATATACACGCTAATCGCACAAACTACTTAACTAATTTGAACAATTACTTTTTCGTTAGATAAGCCATTTGTTCCGAAATATATATGAAACATTGTTTAAATTTTCACCATATAATTCTATGCAATTTAAAAGTGGTATAAATAATGGTCAGTAATAGGGAACGTGCCAGGGTTGTCAATTGCAATGCGACAGCTTTTAACGAGGCGCCATTTGATGTTCATTTATGATAAGGTTCAAGATTACGCGACATTAACCTAGAAAGTGTCATTCACTCTTACCTTGAAGTTAACATTTAAATTGAGTACATTAGAAGTGTGGACCAATCTACAAATCATGCTACAAGTCAGCATTTGTAGCAAATACTTAAAATCTTTTTGTATCATTGATTTATAATAAAAGAGGTTTGTGTTGTTTTTTTGAGGATGAAGTCCAGTCTTTGCCGGGACCGGCCGGTCGTTGGGGTGTCCTGTCGCTGACAGATCCGGGGCACCCGCTCATAACGGCTGATGGCATTCGCGGAAGGTTTAGTGGGTAGGGGCTGCCCAGGCCGAGTCCCACACATCCCTCCGGGCCCACCCAGGGTACCGGAGGATGGTCTATAAAAGATTCCCCGCGTGTACAAAAAAAAAGGTTTGTGTTGTTTTGTATTTACTAATAATATGTGTTTTATTAAGATTCTAGCATTCTTCCATTACGGACGCCAGTCAATTAAAAGTAGCGAAGTCGGTAAAAAGTAACTCTTTCACCAGTCGCACCAGAAACGACGCGGCGAAACGATTTGTCCGCATCCGCGTCCGGCACAACAAAGAAACCATTTGCTCACATTGCATAAACACTTTATACGGTAATTTATTACCCTTCCTAAACGAGGCAATCTCCAATAGAAACACGTATGTACAATTCACGAAAAATTAAAGTGCGAAACTATTCAAACAGATAAATAAAATTAAAAAAATAACATTAGATTTAATGATAATATGATATGATTCTATGATAAATAATAACAAGTTAAAGTAAAACCATAAGAAAAAGGTAACTTTTTAGATATTTTCTCTGTGATCAAATCAAAATACAGATGTACAGATTGGAAAAAAAATGGCGCGGGGACTCATGGGTGGGGTCATCTAACTTACATTTTACCATTTTCATCTTAGACGTAAGAAATAAGTGTATGTGTTTTAAAAAAGACTTGGCTTAAAAGTCTTGTTACCAAGCCATAAAATATTCAACAACAAACAGATGTACAACTGAGAACTATAAAATCGCGAGAAAAGTACAGTGAATCTAAAGTTTCATTTAAATTATGGCAATTATTAAGTCCATGTGAATAGTATAATATACATATGAAATAGGCGTTTTGTAAAGGAGTAACCTAAAGATCTCAATCTCGATTTTTTCGAAATATATAATATTTATGATTCTTTACAAAAAGTAACAACATTATCAATAATGATAAATTTAACATAACATGGTTATGAAACAAATTATCATCGCTAATTTTTGTGTTGGTGTCTGATCAAACTTATTCTTTGATCGGAAATTTATTTTTTTTAACACCGGAAAATATACATATATATATACAAATTACATTTATTATTATATTTTAACGTTGAAAAATTTCGTTTAGTCACTGTACTATGTCACTTTGTCATATATTTGCGTATATACAGATGCAAGTGAACCGTGTGCCGTGTGATGGGATTCATAGCATCATATTGAAGGATTCCATTAACGTGTCATCTCCGTAATGGAAAGTACGGTTCAGAGGTGAGCATCTGCACGAGTCGCGATGGCCAAGTGGTTCTAATTATCTGGGGTATATATATATATACATTTATAAGCCCACGAGTTTTTTTAGACAAAGACTTCTAGCTGTCACCTTTTAGCGAAGCTATTAGGTCCGATATGTTTAGCAAGTGATTTTTTTTATACTCAAAACACGAAAAAATGGCAGTACATTGGTATAAGCAACCATTCGAACTTGATGTCACTGCACTACTATCCTTTGGAAAATAAATTTACCTGTGAGATGTCAAAATTATATTAATGCAATCTACCTGTACTTAGAAGCGGTCATGATGACCATAAGTAAGTATAAGGTAAGTTTTTTTTTCATATCGCAACTCGATAACCTCGAGGCGTAAAAACCACATCGTGACTCAACAAAACAAATAATTTATAATAATCTTAATAAATAATACAAATTTATGGCGAGGTGGATTTTTTGTTTACTACATTTATTTTTCTTTTTATCAATTTGTTGTTTTATTTTCTTTACTAAACGAAATTAATTAAACACAACAATATAACTGACATAATAGTGCCAGTGTGTAGTTGTTTTTTTTTATGACGAACTACACAGATTGGCCAGAGAAGCTGGCCTTGACTGCTTCACCGGATTGAGAGGTGGCATAGGTCTTAGGTCGCTTAGCCTGAACCTCTATTGCTGTTATGTTACGCGTAAGCATTCCGATCCGAGGGCGCTCGAGAGGGCCGAACCACGACTCGGTCGGTTGCTATTTCACGGATAATCTAAGAGACATTCAAAAGCTAAACTAACTTTGAGTGCCACTTCGAGAAGCGTTGACGCTGGGAGAACGAGGGAGTGTGTAGTTGGTAACAAACTAATAACACACGTAAAAAACACTTATTCGTGCATTTTAATCTTATGCACAAATGATTAAGAAGCGAGGTTTGAATTTAAAAAATCAAACAAACGGTAATTCCAAGGTTAAGCATACCGGTAAAAATTTGGGACTATCAGATCATAAGTCGGAGCGCTTAGCCACTAAGCTGTCCAGTGCTATTTAGTACAAACCAAGTAATATTTTTATAAGGCAATACTATTAGAAGCATTAATACAAATTTTCATATATATATATTGCACAATAATGGTAATTTTTTTTTATTTCAATGGATCGCAACCACAGACTAATGTCCGTGCTCTTTTGTAATAATCTTGAATTGGTTTCTTTGGTTTTCTTTTTTAATAAGGATGCTGTCTCTACAGTTACATTTTTTTTAATGCCTGAATTTTTGAAGGCGGTGCTGGAGAATGCCCTGGTTCACGCGTCAAAGACGCCCCGTTGCATTGTTACAAGTTTTGCGGCCGCTGCCATTTCTCATGGCCATTTTTAGATTATAGTCACAATAATGGTTATTAACCCTTATTTTTCCACTAATTTTACCTTTCGCCTACTACCTAGTAAAATGTTTATTTATCACTGTTTACACAAATGTTTGCATGAAGTTAATAGACACAGTTTCTCTGTATATATATATTAAATAAAATCAAAAATACTTAAATAAGCATATATGAATTTCATTACCTAAGTAGAATTACAACTTTCGATAACAAAAAAATGATACGTTAGCGGCGGCCTTGACCCGTTGCGACCGCCGTGACATCGAACCCGTTCGGATTTCTCTCTCGGCTGTGATCCTCTCCGCGCATTTCAAGGTGAATCCAACAATATTACTATCACTCTGGCCTTTTGTACGGCAACAATAAATAGGCTTATTATGCTCGTTTGGTAAAAACAATTGGGGACAAATCTGTTCTCATATCGGAGGTTAATTGCGTTAATAATGTGAGAAAGGAAAATCAGACCCTGCGCCACCGTCTGCGTTAATAACACGCTGCAATTGTTGCAGCAGTCCTTGGCCAATTTCTAAGTGTTCACGTGTAGAAATCTAATAAATGGGGAGATGTTTTCTTTTGATCCTTTGTACAGCAAAAACTACAGAATGATTTTACTTATATATGTATATTTTTACTTTATAAAAATAAATTTGCATATTTTTTATATGCGTAGCATGTTATATTTATGTATTACTAGCTGTGCCTGTAGATATAGTTACCATTACTAACCCTTGAAAAAAGGTGGAGGTTTTTTATTCGTCTGTATTTTTTATATTATGTTAATTGAGATTTTGGTCGGTTTATGACAATTCAAGAGCACGAATGTGGAAGAAAAAGGAGAATCAGGTCTTCATAATATAATTATAATACATCAGAAATATAGAGTCCTCGCCGGTTAATTTTTAATTCGTCATTAATTTAATCTGAAGACGGTTTTTGTTTTTACTCGTAAATTTTACTCATTTTCATCATTGCGTTGCCATACTTGTGTTAGGTCGACAACACACAATAGGTTCAAGTCGATTCCGAAATTGTTTTTAAGCAGCTGCTTGTCACAATTGAAGGTCGATTACGGCAACTAGTTTCAGTATAGTTAGAAGATGTACGTGAAAGACCGGACACCGGGTGGCAGAGGTCACATCTATTAGCATAACAAAGACAACACGTTTCCTGCAACCTACGAAACCCTACGTTTTACGCAATTCATTAAATTGATTCCTTTACTTATAACTCTTAAGCTAATTGAAAAAATTCCATTTATCAAAATATAAATTTATTTTAATACATTCATTTATTTATTTATTCTTTATTTCCACAAAATAAAGTGAAGGAAAGGACGACTTAATGCCAAAAGGCATTATCTGTAAGTCGATCTTTTTGTGGTTGTGTAAAGACAAAGTAATGGATGCTAGCTAGACAAAAAAAGAGAAAACTATAGAAATGTAAATACTTACATATATAAACATATTTAAAAAAACATAATGCTAACTATATTTATTTTTCACAAACATTACTAACAATCTTGTTAACCATTCAAAATAAGCTAGGTTTATGTTAAGTGATGGTCCACGTCAATCGTCGAATGGTGGATTCGAAACCACGACCTTACGATACGTAGACCGTACCCTAAACCGTTAGGCTATGCATTATATATAACAATAGATAGATACATATCGTATATAAATATATAGATCGAAATACATTCTTTGTTTGTTGTTGAAAAGATTTTGGTGATGTGTGACCTATTAGATTGCGTCAAGATGCATCGTCGATAGGCCGATGAGTACGACACATGTTTTTAAAATTCTCACGACCTTTTAACCCGACAAGGGTAGAGAGAGCAATCGCGATCCATTCTTCACCAAGCATATTGTTGATATTGATCACGCGGGCACAAAATTTCATAATATTAACTTGTCTTACCTGTTGCGCTATGTTTGGACCTCTTTCTTCCATTTTTCACTAACCGATTTCCTGCATTCACTAGCTTTAATCAACTTCCCGCGAAGTTACGCCATTTTGCTTCAATTTAAATTTATACAAGGGTAACACGACAGATCCTAATGTTCTCTTAGCGTGTAGTGGCAAAAACAATGCAATGCTTACGCTCTAACTAAAGAATTTGATGCTTATGAACACATCACATTATGACGAATTTGCATCTGATTCAATTGTCATACCTAGTTCTATGTCTGCTAAATTTTGCGTCATGTATTCTTAAGATTTTTCCTTCATCATTTAATTGGAACTTGTCGCAACGGTTTATGGCTGGATGTAAAAAATCTGTTTTACTAAGTTACCACATAACAAAGTCATTAGTGTCAATCGAATTCGCAAAACTTAATTAAAGTTAACCGTCCATGTATTCCACAACCCTCGCCCCAAAGGGCAGAGATACATGACAGGCAAATTTTCAGCTATTAATGCCAGAAGCGTTGTTGGACTTTCTTCTCATTTAAATTGGACTTTTCACTGAACGTTTCCCGAAGTGAAAATAATGTTAAACATTAGTTTCTTTTGAACTGACCAAGCAATTCGACTTTCCCGGATGCTATTGCTCTTAGAATAACGACCTAAGATGATGTTTTTGGTGGCCCTTAAATTAATTTATTTGCAATAGAAGCTCAGTTCACCTCAATTCGGTGATTTTAAAAAACTTAGTGATTACCAATCAGCTATGACAAAACAATTTCACATGAAAGCTACATTTAATAACAATGAAATTGCTTATTGAAATCATGAAACTTTCCATTCATAAATTTCTTACATCTTTTCACGCAAACAATCGACAAATGTCTTCTCACGATAGGTTAATATTATAATCAGCCCTGTAGTTCTGGGCTCTCAAGAATAAGACTACGGTATCCCCTGCCTGTCGTACAAGGCGACTAAAAGGGGCCTCGGGTTCACTGGGCGACAAGGGTGGGGGCCTGAGTCGTCCACCAAAGTGGACCCGGGAAGAAGGCGACATAACCTCCCCCCCCCCCCCGGACGTGCTCTCCTTGAGCACAGTGCAGAGGGGCTCCTATGCGTTCCACTGGAGATCCCGGAGCCCCTCGTCATGCACCGAGGAAAGTCCCACCGGGGAGGTTTTAGTGGGTAAGAACCCCACATAACCGCCGCCTTCCCCCCAGAATGCGGGGTATCTTTCTGAAGATTTCCTCACCGTCAACAAAAAAAAAAAAAGGTTAATATTATAATAGTTGTCAATCTTTTACCGGCGGTATCCGGAATTGGGAATACTTTTTATACCGCGTTTTTTATACCGCTTAATTTGATAAACGGTTTTTCAGAAACGATATGTTTTTCAAGAAAAGAACCTAGACCATTCCCAAAAGTCAGCTCCACACCCACAACCCTTCTGGTGTTGTAATCATTGACGGGCGGTGTTTGTTTACCATTTTTCCTAAAAATACCACCATCTCCAAAAATCCACCTCATAAAATTGACGTTGCTTTCTTAAAAACATGACTCAATCCTGAGTCAGCAGCATCAATCGACTTCCCGCAAACTTGTCCTGCGTTGTTTCACTTTAAATGAATGCAAGGGTAACGAGAAACACCTTTGACTGCGCTCCTGCCGTGTACTGGCAAATCAATGTCTCGCCATATCGATTACGCATTGACAAAAGCATTTCAATAATTGCGAGCTCGCAGAGCTATTACAAATTCGTGTCACTGGTTCAATGTGAACGACGCGCACTCCGGAAATTTGTGACATTATGACGGATCACTCCTTTCATTTTTATGTAATTGTTTTTTATAATTATCTATTAGCTATGACAAAAAAGGTCAAATGCCAAATGTGGATTTTCAAATCCAGAATGGTATTTCTCAATAATTTATATAGTACTAGCTGCACCCCACGTTGCCACCCGCGATTAAAAAGCATGTCTATGAAAACGAATTAACAATGAAACACACAACTAATTAATAATTTACAGTATGTTTCTCATCAATAACCTCCTTTTCTTGAAGTCGGTTAAATAAAATGCCTAAAGCCTATGTGCTATTCCAAACTTTAATCTATCTCTATGCCAATTTTCATCCACATCCGTTCAGCCGTTCTGACGTGATTTAGCAACAGACATTCCCATGCATAATATATTAGATTAACATTGATAAACTTTACAGGATTTGTTTAAAATTATGTTACTGGAGTGAAATTTTGAAAACCAATAAAAATTATTTCTAAAAATGTTTAACATTGTAATAAAGCAATTACTACATAAAAACTTTAAACCGCTCGGTACGTCGAAAGGCACCTTAAGAATGGGTTTGAAATTACAAACTTATGGATCCGAGTCTGCTAAACCAATTGTGTACAAAATGAACGTCCATTGGCATTATAATCGGCAATACTTAGTACTTTTTAGTTCATCGGTGCTATTGATAATAGTTGGTACCGTTAGTTAGATACTGTTAGCACTTGATGTTATTCGTAATGATCGCATGATAATTACGAAATACGATATGTATATATATACGAAATATGACTGTAATACATCGGTTTCATAATAAAACATGACTAGCAAATAGCAGGCTTGGGGCGGTTATATTTCGCTAACCTTACTCGAAACCTATATACGATACCTAGATAGGCTATTGACAATCAAAATCATCTAACATTTGAATTTAAATAATTGGAAGTTAATGGAAAACACAAATAACTGCCAGAATTATATTGCATAAATTACACTTACCTTGAACACTATCTTGTCTTCTTCCATTTTCCTTCAAGATTTCTTAAAATACGGCTACCTGTAAGGATAATGCATTTCAATAAATTTCTTCGTAAAAACAAATTATTACTAACACATGTATATTGATAGAATATTAAGCAAATAAAAATTCATTATCATCTTCAAAATTATTAACATTTTATTAGTATTAAAATAATAAATGATAACCGTTAGCCAAATGTAATTTTTAATTTTCCTACATACAAAAAAATAGTAGTTAAATACGAACGAACATGTGTACTTCCATACATTTCTTATGTTGTTTGCATTATACGAGTATAGCATTGCTACAATCGTAAAATTTAAAACATCAATCAAAAATTCCAGTCAAAGCAGTAAAATACAGAGGTTCACGATAAAGCCTGTAAATCAAATGGCGATGTAAAACACACCGATGTGTAATATCAATAAGTTACACAGATTATAAATCGAACAGTTTTTTTTTCAGTCGAAAATCTACAGTATAATTGTAAAAGAAAAAAGAAACAGACTATATTTGCATCCAGAAACGTGAAAACGTGTACGGAAGTGATTCAAAAACTACCACTCTATAAACAGTCAATTAGACTCCATAAAGAGCCAAATTAGAAGTAAATGTGATCTTTTTCTTCCGACAATTATTCTGTTTTGATAATAGTTGGTACCGTTAGTTAGATACTGTTAGCACTTGATGTTATTCGTAATGATCGCATGATAATTACGAAATACGATATATATATATATATATATATATATATATATATATATATATATATATATATATATATATATATATATATATATATATATATATATATATATATATATATATATATATATATATATATATATATATATATATATATATATATATATATATATATATATATATATATATATATATATATATATATATATATATATATATATATATATATATATATATATATATATATATATATATATATATATATATATATATATATATATATATATATATATATATATATATATATATATATATATATATATATATATATATATATATATATATATATATATATATATATATATATATATATATATATATATATATATATATATATATATATATATATATATATATATATATATATATATATATATATATATATATATATATATATATATATATATATATATATATATATATATATATATATATATATATATATATATATATATATATATATATATATATATATATATATATATATATATATATATATATATATATATATATATATATATATATATATATATATATATATATATATATATATATATATATATATATATATATATATATATATATATATATATATATATATATATATATATATATATATATATATATATATATATATATATATATATATATATATATATATATATATATATATATATATATATATATATATATATATATATATATATATATATATATATATATATATATATATATATATATATATATATATATATATATATATATATATATATATATATATATATATATATATATATATATATATATATATATATATATATATATATATATATATATATATATATATATATATATATATATATATATATATATATATATATATATATATATATATATATATATATATATATATATATATATATATATATATATATATATATATATATATATATATATATATATATATATATATATATATATATATATATATATATATATATATATATATATATATATATATATATATATATATATATATATATATATATATATATATATATATATATATATATATATATATATATATATATATATATATATATATATATATATATATATATATATATATATATATATATATATATATATATATATATATATATATATATATATATATATATATATATATATATATATATATATATATATATATATATATATATATATATATATATATATATATATATATATATATATATATATATATATATATATATATATATATATATATATATATATATATATATATATATATATATATATATATATATATATATATATATATATATATATATATATATATATATATATATATATATATATATATATATATATATATATATATATATATATATATATATATATATATATATATATATATATATATATATATATATATATATATATATATATATATATATATATATATATATATATATATATATATATATATATATATATATATATATATATATATATATATATATATATATATATATATATATATATATATATATATATATATATATATATATATATATATATATATATATATATATATATATATATATATATATATATATATATATATATATATATATATATATATATATATATATATATATATATATATATATATATATATATATATATATATATATATATATATATATATATATATATATATATATATATATATATATATATATATATATATATATATATATATATATATATATATATATATATATATATATATATATATATATATATATATATATATATATATATATATATATATATATATATATATATATATATATATATATATATATATATATATATATATATATATATATATATATATATATATATATATATATATATATATATATATATATATATATATATATATATATATATATATATATATATATATATATATATATATATATATATATATATATATATATATATATATATATATATATATATATCCAGGATATTACAGCCAGCTTCTGGTTACATCGAGACAGTTAAGTTTTAGTGCAGCTTTGCTTTTGTTTTGTCGAGCTTAATTAGTAACGATAAACGTAATCGTTGTGTCAAACAAGAATATTTTCAAACGACTTCAAAAGGAGGTGGTCAGAAATCGGAATTCGTCTGAATTTTTTTATGTTTGTTACCGCATAACTTTTGACTGGGTCAATCGATTTCGATGATTCTTTTTTATTTTTTTATTTGAAAGCTGGTGCTAACCATGTGGTCCCATTTAATTTAACTTACGGTTCATTTCCGACAATGGGATCCATGAGAAAACCATATAAGTCTTAAATTAGCATCAAGTATGTGTGCCACAAATGGACGAATAACTCATCATCACGCCAACGGAATACAATGATTAATTTTTTATTGGAAAGTACTTTAAGAGTAGTTTAATGAAAGTTTGGTTAGCTTCTAATTAAGTTTAGTGGAATAAAAAATGGCGAGTCGGTTTATATTTTCACTCGTAAATATACTTGTATCTCAATATTTACTTTGAAACCAAAATCAGATTGATTGCCTTAATATAATCTCATCTGCTTAAGGGAATTGACTGGAATGTTTTTGTTAAATAATTCCATCGATGTTTATATGACACATTGTGTAAATGAATAACACGCTCCTTGCATGTCTTCAAACCGAACTAACGTGCAACATGTCACAGTGGCACGTTAGTTTGTTTTTTGGATGACTATAAGGAAATTAATGTCTTAATTGAATGCAAAGTAATTTCGTTTAATCGTTTCTACGTACAATTGTGTGCAAATTTATCAAATAATTTCGCGCAGAATTTGGAAAACCGTAATACATTCGTTGTTTCAAAAAAGCAAGTGTAATTTTACTTGGATTCTAGGCGATAGAAGAACAGTCTAGTGTTAGCTGGCAACACATGACACCCGATATTTATGCATAATAACTACTTCCAGTGATATCTTAGTGATTTACCTGAACCTTATTGTATCTTTAATTCATAATAAATAATTTAGTTGATCGTCACATTAATTTGTCATTGTAAACAATAACTTAACTTTATTAGTTTGTAATCTGACTTCTAATTAATTTTGTAATGAAGATGGCGAGGACGCGCAGTTGCCACAGTATTCGTTACAATTATTCTTTGTACAACGTTACTCCGTCTCAATAAAGCGAGTGTACCAGTTATTGGACTATTATAGATGATGATAGATTTATTAATTTACGTCTAGAATATGATTTCTATTTTATGTAATTTTATTTGTTTATTCTTTATCACAAGTTAAAATCAAGAAACCGAGGGTCTTAACTCAGGAGTACTTAAACAGTATGTACGCGATGGTTAGGGAAAAAATTACCTTAAGTGTTCATAGACAAGATCAATTTATTTATTTTATATAAATCATATCAAATCCATAAATACAAATATGATTATACGATGTAAACGCATGTCAAAAATACAGCTTAATTTTGGACGCGTAATTTAAAACTTTGACTTAATAATCTTCAAGAACTTACATCTCCACTGCATGGTGGTAACGCATTTATTTCCTGTTCCACTGTTTTTCTTCCCACTTCATTTTTAAGTTTACGAACAAATTGTCACAAAATTTACTAACATTCTTTTTAACTATCCCAAAACTAATAGATAATTCACGTCAATAATTATATAGCGAGTTGTAATCTATGATCTTAAGTTGTTGTAGACCGTGCCCTATAACTCTAATGACGCTCTAAAATCCATTTCATAAATTATTACGACTTAAGATCTCTGTAGACTTTAAATGTCGCTAATGAGTATCATGTAGAAATTTATATCGTTTAGTTACGAAAGATAAGTAGGATTAAAGAAGGTACAATAAAGAAGAGAAAGTATAAGAACAATATTGCGGCAAATTTAAGCGCGAGACGACTATTAATGCCACACTGTTGAAGCCTTAATTTTTATTTCTTATTAATTTCTTTTATTCAATTAAAAGAAATATGTTTTACCGAAAAACAAATATGTTTTTTTTATTTTAATCAATTGGTTGAACCTTCATTAAAACAAACGTAACGATAGACGGAAAACATAAAACCAAAACGTAAAGAAACTTACAAAACCATTGGTACAGATGTTTACTAAGACATCTCAGAAATGTCAATACTAAATTTCACTGACAATATAAATTGAAAAATAGATATGTTTTTTGTTTTAATCAATTGAGTGAACCTTCATTAAAACATACGTAACGTTAGACGGAAAACATAAAACCAAAACGTAAAGAAACTTACAAAACCATTGGTACAGATGTTTACTAAGACATCACAGAAATGTCAATACTAAATTTCACTGACAATATAAATTGAAAAATAGATATGTTCTTTGTTTTAATCAATTGAACCTTCATTAAAACATACACGTTAGATGGAAAACATAAAACCAAAACGTAAAGAAATTTACAAAACCATTGGTACAGATGTTTACTAAGACATCTCAGAAATGCCGACACTATATTTCACTGACGATATAAATTGAATTTGAATCAAAGGAAGGCAGTGCAATTACCTGTTTTGTATCAACACACGGCATCGCCCTATGCCTATTGATATACGTTCTAAAAAAAGTAAAAAAACACTTGTATCAACACATAATATCTAAGCAGTAACAGGAAAAACGCCATCGAGTAGCACATGACACGGAGTAGAATTTAAATAAACTGCTGCCAGTAATTAGTGCACTTGTTAACAAATGAAATATCAACATTGTTCACTTTCAAAGCACTAATCAAAACTACTCACAATTTTTTTTTAAATACCTACACAGATTAGTCAGAGGAGCTGACTTTGACTGTTTCACATTAAGAGGTGGCATAGGTCTTAGGTCGCTTAGCCTGTAAGTCATACTCACAATTCTTATTGACATTTCTACAATAGTTTAGCCGATGGCAACAATAGATTCTAGAGAACTACATTTTTCTTTACACAGTTTTCATAATACAATAATCCTAAATGCCATTCCTAATGTATCCAGTATTGTTATTATTCGAAATGTTATCATTATTCGATATCTGTGTCATTCTTCCAAACAGGAATAATTTAGTAGATTGTCGAAATGATGACATTTTCTTTAATGTCTGCGTGAAATATATTTTGAAGCATAACAAGTATATTTATAAGCCAAAACAAAAACCGAATTCAAATCGAATCCAAATAGAATTAATCAGAACCTAGCCAAACTCTCATAAAACTACCTTATCTAATAAAAAATGACTCATCGAAATCGGTTGGCGTGATATTGAGTTATTCGTCCATTTGTCGTGCACATTCTTAATGCAATTTTATAGAATCGGATGATTTAATGATTGGATGGAAGCACCAGCTCTTCTTTTTTAAATAAAAAAGAATCACCAAAATCGGTTCACCCGGTCCAAAGCTATAAGATAATAAAAAAATATACAGACGATTTAAGAAACTCCACCGTTTTTTATGTCTGTTGAAAAATATAAGCATAAAGCATATGCGACGTGTATCATGCATATTATACTAATATGCTTTGTATTTAAAATTTATGGGCAGTTATCTATAGTTAACTTTTCAAAGAGAGAGAGATTATAACGACGATAGCGCACCAAAGACAAACAGTACACACCCAAATACAGAAGGCATACAGTACGACTTTTTGTCTTTGTTGTCTAACAACATTTTTATAATGATGATATGGACGACGTAAAGCATCGAATGAGAATAAAGCTAAATGAAAGCCTTGACTTATATAAGAATAAATAAATTGGTGTGAGGGAGGTGCAAAGGTTATGTCATAAATAATTACCCACCAGCCTACATATTGTGTGTACGGCTGACACTCTACTGCAATTACTCATCTCGCTTTATTGTGTGGATTGCAACTGTTATTGTAATATTTAAATAGTGTCGGTTCTCAGGTAGTTCTTATCCCTCAAGTTTCCACAACAAAATCTAATCTTTAAATTACTTTTGTTATAAACAAATGTCTTAATTCGTTGTTGCAAAGCTAGAATCCATAAAAATATCTTCAAAATATTTACTATGACAATCTGTTGTTTAGTAATAATAAACGTACATTTAGGCTAAGATTATTAGCTTATACCAATATGCTTCAATATCTTGATTATAACTTAGTTACAAGCTTGACTCTTGTTTTTATCATTACTCATATTTAAGTAGAATTTGAAAGTTTATAGCAAATCGTATAATATCGATATAATAATACGGAATTGATTCTTGCGAATGCTATCTTTCTTTCCCTCAACGAGTCGATTTACGACTAAATTAGCATTAATTTTAACACAACAGGATATTGCAATAGTTTGAAAGAATGTTGATCCGATAAAAGGATCCGCTCGAGTTCAATAAATATTATTGCAATTACGAATAAAGCGAATCCTTCTCTGTATACCGGTTTAATTACGAATACTCCAACTGAAAATATTACAGCAATTATAAATAGTTATCAAGTAATAGCTGATCTAATCAAGATGTAAACAATAGTTTCTTTCCAAATGTTTGTGATTTCGTTACAAGCACGTAATTGTTCGTCCCAAAGATTTATTTTCTTATTTTAGTCACAATACTAGATCAATTAATTAATTAATTATTTGCTTACTATACTAAGTGCCCAATATCATCACCTAAATAAGATCCATATATCTCAAGCTATATATCGAATCCCTATTATCCTTTCTGAATACCGGGGCAAAGGTCAGAGGTAACTTGGAATTTTCTCTTTCAATCGACTTAAAAAAAGTAAATTCTCAATTCGACTATATTTTTAATAACACCTTTTTGACTGTCAAGTTGCCCTGAAATTAAGTGTTGCTAGATATATTCCGATATAAGCAGCGATTAAGGGAGTGTTCTCGAATTACATCATCGGTGTTTTCTTAGCGGTTGACGTGCAAACCTGTGTCTTTTTGGGGTCAATTTAAACTAGATTTAGTCGATTTTTTAAATTACTAAAGTATTTTTATTTGATATATAATTATGTTTAAATTTTCTATATAATTGAATACTTCTTTGACCTAAGATTTCATATATATCTCAAGATCGAACAGCATAATGATCGCATAATATTTTAGTATTTGCCAAACATGATTCAAATGAACAAAATAGATGGTTATGAAGATGAGTAAAACAGTTCGTTCCGCTTAGAAATCGAATATCCGTTCAATTCTTCGCAGATTCGTGCACGCAGCGTGAGCCGGTGAAGCAACACCTCGTAACTATTGCATTACCACGGCACCGAACTCATAACCTTCCTATAAAAGTGATGCTAAACATAAATATAAATGTCTACTTTAAAAATATTAAATATCTTTAAAATATTTACTATGACAATCTGTTGTTTAGTAATAATAAACGTACATTTAGGCTAAGATTATAGATAAATATATTTATTATTGTTGTTATAATAGCTTATACCAATATGCTTCAATATCTTGATTATAACTTAGTTACAAGCTTAACTCTTGTTTTTAACATTACTCATATTTAAGTAGAATTTGAAAGTTTATAGCAAATCGTATAAAATCGATATAATAATACGGCATTGATTCTTGCGAATGCTATCTTTCTTTCCCTCAACTAAATCGACTAAATTAGCATTAATTTTAACGCAACAGGATATTGCAATAGTTTGAAAGAATGTTGATCCGATAAAAAGGATCCGCTTGAGTTCAATAAATATTATTGCAATTACGAATAAAGCGAATCCTTCTCTGTATACCGGTTTATTTACGAATACTCCAACTGAAAATATTACAGCAATTATAAATAGTTATCAAGTAATAGCTGATCTAATCAAGATGTAAACAATAGTTTCTTTCCAAATGTTTGTGATTTCGTTACAAGCACGTAATTGTTCGTCCCAAAGATTTATTTTCTTATTTTAGTCACAATACTAGATCAATTAATTAATTATTTGCTTACTATACTAAGTGCCCAATATCATCACCTAAATAAGATCCATATATCTCAAGATCGAACAGCATAATGATCGCATAATATTTTAGTATTTGCCAAACATGATTCAAATGAACAAAATAGATGGTTATGAAGATGAGTAAAACAGTTCGTTCCGCTTAGAAATCGAATATCCGTTCAATTCTTCGCAGATTCGTGCACGCAGCGTGAGCCGGTGAAGCAACACCTCGTAACTATTGCATTACCACGGCACCGAACTCATAACCTTCCTATAAAAGTGATGCTAAACATAAATATAAATGTCTACTTTAAAAATATTAAATATCTTTAAATTTAGTGTACTTCAAGATCTATTTCATATGTGTATTATTTTATTTTATCCATTAGTTAAACCATTTTTCATTATTTTTTATATCTAGAATAACCATAGATAAAACTAATAATAGTGTTATTTAATTGAAACCTTATTTTGAAGTTTTGTGGCTGTATTTATTAGGACCTGGATGACCGATGTTTTTTTTGTAAATCATTATTGTTTATGATAATTAAATTTAGGAATTACATAACGACGAAAATATTTTTCTTACCAACATTATAAAAAAAAAAAATGTTGCCGTAAATCTTGTAAAAAGATACTTTATCTCCAAATTGCTCGAATAAAACTCGCTCTTTGATCGCGTTAGTAATTTCTGGCCTTAACTGAGTGATTGCACTATCTTTTTTAAGAAAACTTTGTGATCTATTTCTTCTGTATGTTCTGTATATTCTACTTTTGTCTGTTACAACCCAATAAAACTATCTCCTATAAAATATCTCGCTCTCGCTCGCTCTATCTTTTCTTTGACGTGAATATCGACTACTTTATTGATTCATCACTAATCAACCATATGACACACGTATTTTAATTTTTTATGGATTCTAATTTTAACGAAGGTGTTTAGAACTTAAAACATTACGTTTTCATTATTTTTTTATTTGATATATAACTAAGTTTAAATTTTCTATCTAATTGAATTCTTCTTTGACCTAAGATTTCATATATATCTCAAGATCGAACAGCATAATGATCGCATAATATTTTAGTATTTGCCAAACATGATTCAAATGAACAAAATAGATGGTTATGAAGATGAGTAAAACAGTTCGTTCCGCTTAGAAATCGAATATCCGTTCAATTCTTCGCAGATTCGTGCACGCAGCGTGAGCCGGTGAAGCAACACCTCGTAACTATTGCATTACCACGGCACCGAACTCATAACCTTCCTATAAAAGTGATGCTAAACATAAATATATATGTCTACTTTAAAAAAATATTAAATATCTTTAAATTTAGTGTACTTCAAGATCTATTTCATATGTGTATTATTTTATTTTATCCATTAATTAAACCATTTTTCATTATTTTTTTATATCTAGAATAACCATAGATAAAACTAATAATAGTGTTATTTAATTGAAACCTTATTTTGAAGTTTTGTGGCTGTATTTATTAGGACCTGGATGACCGATGTTTTTTTTTTTGTAAATCATTATTGTTTATGATAATTAAATTTAGGAATTACATAACGACGAAAATATTTTTCTTACCAACATTATAAAAAAAAAAAATGTTGCCGTAAATCTTGTAAAAAGATACTTTATCTCCAAATTGCTCGAATAAAACTCGCTCTTTGATCGCGTTAGTAATTTCTGGCCTTAACTGAGTGATTGCACTATCTTTTTTAAGAAAACTTTGTGATCTATTTCTTCTGTATGTTCTGTATATTCTACTTTTGTCTGTTACAACCCAATAAAACTATCTCCTATAAAATATCTCGCTCTCGCTCGCTCTATCTTTTCTTTGACGTGAATATCGACTACTTTATTGATTCATCACTAATCAACCATATGACACACGTATTTTAATTTTTTATGGATTCTAATTTTAACGAAGGTGTTGAGAACTTAAAACATTACGTTTTTCATTTATTTTTTAATAAAAATTTTCACATTCACTTTTACATTACTTTTACATTCACAAAACATTCACTTTTATATATTTTCCGACGTGGTTTACATTAGTAAACCACGTCGGAAAATATAAAAGTGAATGTAAAATTCACATGCCAAGGTTTATTTATTGACCAAATGTGCATCTAATTGATTAGACAAAAATACGGCACATCCAAATAATAAACATCGCAAAAATTATCTCCGAAACTACAAGGCCTCGATAATACTTATGTTAAGAATTATCAATGCTAGCTTTGCATTAAATATTATCAATCGAAGCACTGCATATAAATAAAACATTGATTAATCTAGTTTTTTTTTCATAATAAAAAGCTCTTGTAATTACTAATTTTATGTGATCGTTCTCTGTAAATCCAACTTCTTGCTACCGATCCGGTTGATATGCATTTGGATTTTTTTTTGTGTCCCTTAATCTTTCCGCAATATAACGGGTCGACATATTGCTTCAATGTGACTTCTCATATTTATACGACTCAACTCTAGGGACTCAAACTAAAAATAACGTGAAAAAGCGAAAAAGAAGTTTTATTCAATGTGGCCAACATTGAATAAAACCACTTTTACGGATTTTTGAAATTAAAAAGAAATTAGGTCTTTAAATAGGTCAAGACAGCACAGATGTAGTGAGAAATAATTTTCCTACGGGAAAACTCGGATCTTTACGAATATAAGGACACCCAAACTTACAATGAATGATCCTATTAAGTAAGTGACATTTTCATATCCATTAATATGGAGCTATTTGAGAGAGCACAATAAAAGTTTTATTTGATTTGATCCCAATTTATATCAAACAATCAAAGTAATAGTTATATAAACTTCTGTAGTAGCCTTTTTTCGAGCATGTTTTACTAATCTATGGTTCTAAGCTATGGTTCTATACATTCCTTATTTCAACATATAAAAACGTAACGAAATATATACTCGAGACCGTGAAAATGTATATCCAAAAAAATAATTAAAGTTGTTTCCGAGGGCGCACTAAATGTACACAGCTTTATTTTAGGGTTAATATATTTTTATCTCGTAAATACAGTCCATTGCAAAACGTTACAATATTGGTAAATACTGTGAGAATGACCCAGAGCTGAATTTAACGACCAATTCATTGCCCGTGACTAATTTGAAGAAACGTGTACATACAAAATTATTTCGATTGCAAACATTTTAATCTATATACCATATTAAGGCCATAGCTGAGCCTTATCTGTACACAGTAACATGTCTAAAAATCTTTTTACTTTTAAGTTGTTAAACTTTACCCATTACTTACCTTTTATATCACTAGTCATCTATGTTATTTAAATACATTGAATTTCTGTATTCGACTCGGCGAGCAAGGTGCCGGAGACCAACTTAACCCACCTTGGTGTAGGTGTTTGTGGGCGGCGGGAATACATCAGTACATCAGCGTAACTAACATGTTCGCTTGCCTCCCTTATCACTTGAAAACTCGCCAATATTACTTGCTCTGATTAATAAAAGCCACTTTGCTCCCAGCTCCAACGCGAAGCAATAATGTTAGCATTCTCCCTAAAATTTCTAGTAATCTAATCTATCTAAAATAGCAATAATCCCGGCTACTTCAGTAAGAAATCCTATACGTTGTTTCTTAACATCCTACTATTATTATAATGTAATATAATATGTTTGTTATTTGGAGTGGAATATTCGCTAAGAAGTACATCAAGCCCTATAAAAGAGTATAAAAGTACAATAAAATTACGGACTTCCTTAATAGACTTTTAAAAATATTTGAATAAATGTTTGAAATTTCTCTTTTATGCATGAGAAGTAAAATTTTAAATATTTTGATAAAAATAAACAGCATAACTAATAAGCCATATATGATAATTTAATCCTTTATTTTCAAAATATTTTGTTTACTTTTATTAAATTATGCCTGTGTTGATAAACCGTATCAGGACATTTTCATTAATCCATCAATTGCATACAGTAGCTATCCACTATATTCTAATTATCATATAAATATCTTTCCTACGTTTACTTACTTTTAAATAAAACAAATAGAAAACCATAAAAGTCTAACACAACACTATTGACTGAATATAATATCTCAAGTTACAGTACTCTTGCGACCGTGATAAAAAGCTCTTAAAAGTTTATTTACTCGGTTGTCATGGCAACGCGTCCAAGTTAAAACAGCGTTTTGTGCGCGCGCGCCTCTGTGTACGAACGCATACTGGCTGCGCATGCCGCGGCCATCGACCACCACCGCGAGTCTTCAGAAAGCGAGAGGAAGAGCAGTCTCCAAGCCTGTTTTGTTGTACGAGGACGCATACGCGTTTCCATTAATCCGATCGACTAGTATACGCACGACAGCAAACTCGATTTTATCATATTATCACGATAAAACTTTACATAACATTTTGATCTATATCAATCAATAATTCATAGTACATCGCGAGGGTAGTCCGAATAATAAGATAAAATCTAGTTTGTCGTGATTTTTTTGTGATCAACCTACGCTACGATTGGTGAAATTGGAAGAATGGAGAAGTGGTTAAGCTCTTAGATCCCATAGCCTGAACCTTATTAAAGGTTTATACTACATCTCAAGTATACATACAAAGTATTAACCTAACAAATTAAAAATATCAAGCTATGCTTTAATGGCATGACGCCTAAAATACCCTAAATGACGGCTAGCTGCAAATGATGATATAAATTAGTATTAAGAATACAATATTTACTTTAAATGTTAGTTGTAATACTTGTGTGTGATATTTTTGGAGCGTTTCATTTCGACGGATTGAAAGGTACCTAAGTGTAATCATTTGTAGGTATTGTGGAATAAAATAGTCCAACAACTAATACAGACAGCGTAACGTTACAAAGAATTATTTTAACAAATACCGTCACAACAGCGCGTCCTCACGATCTGTATACAAAATTAATTAGAAGTCAGATTATGAAGTAATAAAGTTAAATTATTTAATGCCAAGTTAATGTGACGATCACCTAGATTATTAATTATGAACTAAAGATACAATAAGGTTCAGGTAAATCACTAAGATATCATTAGAAGTAGTTATTATGCATAACAATCGCTGGGTGTCAAGTGTTGCTAGCTAACACATATTACTTAAAGGTTGGTAGCGTCTGAAAGGAAATTACGTGAAATACCATTACGATAATGTCGATGGAATTGGCCATGGAAATTGGTTGCTATAATTTTTCTGATTATTTCCTCGAAACACTTCCGAAGGTAGAGAAAGATCACTGAGGGCATTAGAGCAAAAGTAGCCTGACCCTAAGCTTTTTATGACCTCATCATCCGTCATTTCATCCACAGGGCATCCCAGCTAGATAATGGGTCTCCCCAATGATTTCCAAAAGTATCAGTTGTAAGATTATATTCAAAAATGCTACTACTACTTGCTAGTATTTAATAAACAACCGACTTACCTCTTGTTTATAATTCCAACGCTATTCTGTTTACGATTGGTGAAACAAGAGATACGCTAGTTATGTATTAAATTTTAGCAAGTTTTAAAAATAATTGTTGTATATAAGCCATTCGAAAAATGGCGATTTGGGCAATCTAGCTTTGAGTAATGTCACCTGATGTTCTTGAAATAAGGGTAAAAATAAAAGAATCAAATTATTTTAAAATAAAATTTATTTCAATAAACACTTAACATTTTACTAAAAAAATTATTTCAATACTACCAATATCAAGTGATAATAACTGGTGATTCGGAATACATCATTGTACAATATTACAAAATAATTGACATTACATTTTTTTTTGGAATTTATGGCTTGGTTACAAGACTTTTAAGCCAAAATTGACATTACATTATTTTACTTTTATTAACCAAAAATAATACCTAACTTAATATAAGCAAGAAAAAACAGGGAATTGTGACCTTAACATAAAAAAACTATATTAAAGACGATATCCATTTCATACAAAAAAGTCCCCGTTTAGGGCAGATCTTAAAAGAACACCGGAAAGTTCATGAAATGGCTTTCAGGCTATAATTAATTATTATTAATGTGTTAATATCAAGCTACATACTATGAATGTTCAGTAAAATAACATTACATGGGTATATTATAAAACAGTTTAAAAAAAATTATAAAACAAATGATATGATGCATTCTTGTGGCGTACAGCACAGAAGTGCGATTCGCTTGTTTTTAAATTATCGCAGAACAGAGCATTGTTACTTTAAATGCAACTAATATTAGGGGAAGGGACCCGATTATCGGATAGTTGCCTAATATCGGACATACCAATATCTCATGAATACGGCGACATAAATTAGCTAAACAATCGAAAATTACTTAAACGCCACTAGATAGAACTACTGCAGCGCATTCATCGATATTGCTGCCAAGACGACGTCGAAACAGTGGCGTCTTTGATTTTCGTTTCTAGAAAATTTTTATTGTGACTGTTTTAGGATACTTTTTGAAAAGGTAAGTAGTTTATGATTTATGATTTATACCGTACTTTTGACAATTGTTAAAGTTCTTACTTAAAAACCAAGTTTTGTGGATAAACAAGAAAATCATTTACAGAAACGGTAGTTATTTATTGATGTGTAATAATTCGCAATATCGGATACACGGGGTTACTCAATATCAGATATCCGATATTAGGTATTAAGTTTTTTTTTCTGTTTTAGTTCTAAAAATATGGCTACTAATAAACAAAGAAAAAATTGGTGCCCGCATGCCATGAAAAAAGCATACTTAGCAGTTAAAAATAAGAAGATGGGTTACCTAAAAGCCTCAAAGTCATATGGTGTACCAAAAAGTACATTAGAGGACTATATTAAAAGAAACATAGATATAGATGAAATCCTCCAAGGTTAGCTCGGCCGAAGACCTACGTTTACTAGAGAAATAGAAAATGAATTGGTTAGGTATTGCTTAGAAATGGTTAATAGGTTTTATGGCTTACGAGCAACAGACATAAGAGTAATGGCATTACAATTAGCAATACGAAACAATATTCCTCACCAGTTTTCGGATAAAGGACTAGCCGGTAAAAAGTGGCTGATGGCTTTTTTAAAACGGCATCCACAATTGACATTTCGAACGCCTGAAGCAACCACAGCCCTTCGTGCAGAGGGATTTTCTTTTGACTTTAGTCTTTTGTATGAGCGCTGCTGGAATGTATGTGCCACCAATGTTTATATATCCTCGAGTTAATATGAAAAAAGAATTAGAAGACAGAGCACCACCCGGGTCTATATTTGCAGCTCATAAATCAGGCTGGATTCAGTTGGATTTGTTTACTAAATGGTTTAGACATTTCCTTAACTATGTGAAGCCGAGCAAGGACAACCCGATATTGTTACTTTTAGATGGTCATTTTTCTAAACAAATATAGCTCGACATATATGAATAATCAACACATCCGTTAATAATTATTAATAATTTGCTTTATAATGAATCGTGTAAAGTAGGATGCCTAATATCAGATATCCGAAAATGAGATATTATCGGATATCCGATATTTGGCATCCACTGGGTGAATACCTGTTTTTCTGTTAATTTAAATTATTTCATTTTGTGATTATACTAACTTTGTTTCATTTAAATCCGTTTAAGATTCCTGTAGCGCGTAACACCATGCTTACATACACAATTATGTGGGTGGCTAAAGTAACCTTTTCCATTTTTTTAGATTTTATTTCAAAAAGTATCCGATAATCGGGTCCTTTCCCCTACCAAGCTTAAGTCCCTTGCATACACCAAGCACAAATTTTTTGAGTGATATTTTGTATTAGTTCGTAAAACCCAACAAGGATACGAACTCACCATGAGATCGTCTTAGCCACTAAGCTATCAATGTTTTAAAAGTACCAAAATCAAAGTGATTGGTTTTCTACAAATAATTTTAAACATATTTTTGTGTAGTCATGGTTCTAGGTTGCTAAGTCTCAAGAAATATAATACAGTTTTATCTTATTGAAAAACATTTAAAATAACAATACACGAAATCTGCAATACTAATTAATATAACTAAATTAAAAGAACACATTACAAACACATTGTGAATACAAAAGAAACATGGAACACCAAAACACCACTTAACAACAGGAAGAAATGTTAGTAAGTTACAGAAAGCTAAAATTTTATCAATATACTAATAAAAATTTTATTTTACTAAATTAAATTAATTTCATTATGCACAGTACAGTTTGACAATAAATCATTAAGCTGATTAGACTTAACTATATACATCACCAATGATAATATTTTTTTAAGATATACATAGCAATAGCATAGTGATTGGACCTCAAAATGTCAATCTGCTGGTTGGACATTTTTTTCTTTTTAGAATCCGTAAAGCCTGAAGTTGTTAGTACATAAGGATTGGGAGTGGGATTTGAATCCCCAACCTTCAGATCGTAAGATAAAGGTCACCCAGTCACTAGGCTATATACTATTGGTATAGTTATTTTAATAAAATATTCTAGCAAAATCTTAATAGCACCAATTTAATTACATATTAAGATAATTTTTAGATAGTGTTAACAACTTGATCAAAACATTTAGCAACAAACTGTTCTTTCTCATCAAGCTTTTTAACATCACTGTTCGAATGACGAGTAAGCATAGCCTCCTGGAGAGCATTCAGTGCTTCAGAAGTAAATCTTTTTCCTTTAAGATGAGTTATTACCGAAGCCTCTCCATGAAAACCAGACTCAACAAGTCCTGGAGGAATAGAAAGTGTGACGTCATTTATCAAACCCTTTTCTACAGTCATGTTGATGACTAACTCCTGTGTTCCTGTATAGACTTTTGAAGGAGCCAGGATCTCTGCTGGTACCGGAAATGTTCGACTTACAGTGAAAACTGGTGTTCGTCCAAAACACCAGTCCCAACTTTGCAGTTCATCCTTTAGGTCAGCAAGACCTGTCATATTTAAATTAATTAAATGGGGTAAGCAACACATTCATATATTATACAACTTCACATTGTTTATACAAAGTCAGTATAAAAATATATCATGTTTGCTTTTAAATATGGAAATCGAAATTTAGCATTGTGAAAATCATGTTACCTGGAAACCAATTATTGGTGGGATTCACAAATTGGAAGCCTCTTTGTTTCATGATCAAGCCTTGTCCACCATCTTCAATGTGCAGAGCTGGCGTGCGGAGATACTCGTAGCCCAGTGCTGTCTGAAGATCCTCCACAGTGATCTTATGATTCACATCCACCAAATTTGCCACAGAAGAGCGGAACGACTCCGTCGCCTTTGTCTGTATGCCATGCTAAATAGAATTATGTGTCCTTAACAATATGTGATTGGAAGGAGGAGGTTAGGTAATTAGTAAACAGAAAATTGTTAGTCAAGAAAAAGAAACAAAGAAAACTAAACAAGGTGATGTTAGCATAAAAAAAACAACTGGAAATATTCATTGAGAAAACACAATAAAAAATTATAGATAGGATATGAGTGTATAAACATAACAGTGTACAAAAAAAAGACAAATTGAAAATCTTTTCTGAAGTTGGTTAAAATTTTTAAAGACAGAAAAAGAAAAGAAAGGAATGTGAAATAACATGTTATTGTTCATTATATTGAACAGCATATGCACAATTTAAAAAAATGCAAGAAAAACGCATAAAACATGAAAACATTGTCCTGTTATAATCGGACTTTGAGCTTACCTCTCGTTTTCCTAGAGATCTGCTGAGATCTGCCTTGTTGGCGTTGACTAGTAGTGTACAGTGATGGTATGCGGTTAATCTACCCAACTTTGCAGCTGTTCCAGAAATCTAAACCTATTATTAAGGAAATTTCAACTCATTTCAAATATCTTAAAAGTATTATTTTTATCTTAAAGGCCAGGCAAGAATTATGGTCACTTTGTTGATACAATTATGTATAAAGATTCATTTCCTTTCTCTACATGGCCTTTCAAATTCATTTGATTAGTTTAGAGAGAACATTGCCACTCAAGCCTCTGTCATTGTCATACTGTTTAAGGGAATGACTAGTCAACTAACCAGATCAAATCACAGGTTTTTCATTTTAAAGAAATCCTATCATTTTCATGAAATTTATATTTTATATACATTTTTTCTATATCCAAATTACTGAATGTAGAAATAAGTCAGATATGGCTTGTAAATTATAATATTAATAACAAAAAAAAAATTGAAAAGTCCGAAAAACAATAATTAATAAATGTTATATGATATTTTTTAAAATCATTTATATTTCAATGAGTAAAAAAGGATACTTTATAATTATCTCGAACAACAATGTCATCCCTCTTGTTGATAACTGATTTGATTCCAAATCCCCTGAATAATGCTCTCTTAATGAGTTCTAAATTGTATTTTCGGTCATATCTCTCGCGAGGAGTAAAAAAGGTGACATTCAGATTTCCTCTGTCATGATAAACAGTGCCACCACCACTGTTGCGACGAGCCAAGGATATTTCTTTTTCAGCCAAATGAGATATATTTGCTTCAAGCCATGGATTCTGGTGGCGACCAATCACAACACTTGGTTCATTTCTCCATACCATCATAACATGATGGTTGGTGAAGTCCATATTGCGGTACATCCAGTCTTCAAGAGCTAGATTGGTGTAAATATCAGTAGATTGTGACATAAACACTGACTTTGTGATCTCTCCCTCTGTTGGCAACTCTCGCTCCTTTGTCTTCAAAGTCATATTGCTACTGCTCGTAGCAAGACAGCGTGAGCTGCTTCTTCTTGTGATTCCAACCACTACACATGCTCCACTCATTACAATTTTTCTCATCATTGTTTGGGCCATGTTTATTTATACTATGTAAACGGATACTTTTCTGTATGAACCTTGGAAGGGCAGTATTTAAGCGTAAATTTTTAAACTCTTAAAATATACTTTATTAATATTATTTAAAAAAATATTTTTTATATTTAGAATACAGTCCTATTATCTAATGCATTAGGCAGCAAGCGTCAGTGTCAGCCGATGAAAGTGAGATCAAATATTCGTGAAGTGCAATGGTTTGGTGCAGCCACTTCCAGGTTTGGTGCAGGGTGTTAATTCGATACCGAATACCCAAACAATCGCGACAGTCACTTGGCATTCCTCCTCTTGGATGCAGGATTAACACAAAAATCACAGCACAAATTAATCAAGTACAATTGGGACTTTGAAAAAATAACAACACTAGTCTCCGTAAAAAGTTATAAAATAGACAATTAAACTAATCTACACATTCAGAACCGTACACGAACGCGTTATGATGTCTGATGAGCTATATTGCCTTCTGTCGTCTCATTTTATGCACACTGATAATGATAAGCGGGCCGAGGAACTGTGAGGTCGGGCGAGGGCATTCGAAGTTCAATCGAAGACAAGCAAACAAACAGTTAGATAAGCACGATTCAGCCACGAGTACAACTTTATCAGCACTATATAATAAATAGATAAATTCAACATCAACTCATAACAATGTAATCAAAGACGATTGACACGATTTGCAATTTCGTCGAAGTTTCATGTCTTGCACCTCCCTTTGATAAATTATATTGTATTCTCTATGTTCTCTATGCAGATCGGAGCGATCGTATTTTCGACTTAGCCTTAATAACTTAATTTAGATTTATGTATATTTGTACTCTTGTATTAATAAATAATATACATTTTCATTACGCCGTTTCCTGATTCCTCCAGCCCAGTCCAATCCAGTCCAGATTCCTGATTTTCGAGCCGATTTTGCCTATTCCTTATTCGTTAAACTTATATATATCATATAGTTGGTTAGTTTTACTGTATCCTACAAGTCATGAACCTTGTAATCAAATCCGATCCATAAAATACATCTCTTAATAATACGTATACCTAAATTAACGATATTCAATACCTACGTGTCTATATTTTGGAACTCATAGAAATAATATAATAATAAAACAGAAAACAAGAATTATTTTTGTTTTGGCGTGAATTTTAAGTAATTGTCATTTAAAATAGGTACTTCCTACCATATCCTTAAGAATCTGTGCCGCTTTATGACCTGATTCAGTTGGTTCTAAATGAGATCGTATAGTACGATTGTGAGTATAATACAGTAATATCGATTACACATGTTCATACGTAGATATTTTATAAGAAAATTGTTCAGACCAAAGTTACCTATGATGAAAGGGTTTCCCGACTGCACATTATAAAATACTATTTGTTAAAATATTGTGACATAAATAAATAATTTCAGACGCTGCGATTTTGTGTCTAATTATCAAAAAATATGTTGATTTAGTGGATTAGGCTATTTATAGTTTTGTTTATTTTTTTATTACATATATAGAAATATTTTACATGAATCCCACTAAGGTTGTAACTATTTTTGTTCTTGTAACCTGTGGTGGTCTTTTAATGATTTGAAAATTACGCCATTGTACATAAACCATGAATGGTATGCCATAGTTTTTCTTTTTAGAATATATATAGAAGGTGTCTAATATATCGCCCTAGTTTTTTTGAAGATTTTCGACCCTCCGTAACGACACCTTTAAGCCATCTCTAATATTTGCAGTAATTTAGAACCTACTAGATAACATATTATTCGAACAGTCCTTGTGCGAACTCACTAGAGTTTACATTTTGGCGATTTTTACTATCTACGACTGTAACAACTGTCATCTGTCACCTGATAAGTCGGAATAGCAGCGTTGATTTTGTAGTTGGCTGATATAGACTTATCCACACTGCTTGGGAAATTAATACTTTCCATCAAAGATGGCTTTTAGAACGACAGCAGTAGTTTGCAGTAAGTGCATATATAATTTAACATATTGTTTGTTGAAAACAAATGTTTTTAAAATAGTTTTCCTAATATGTTATGTAATGCACTCAAATACAATTATAATTTTCAGGTGGCCTAAAAAAATGGGCATATAATCTATCAGGTTTCAACAAATATGGTATGTAAAAGTTCCTGATAATGTTCTAGTGTTCATTTATATATAATTTAACAATCATTATGTAAAAAAATTGTTAAAGGTCTCCTTCGCGACGATTGTCTTCATGAAAATGAGGATGTACAAGAAGCCCTACGACGTTTACCTGACCACGTTATCGACGAACGTAATTACCGTATAATTCGAGCTGTTCAACTCTCTATTCAAAAAACTGTTCTGCCAAAAGAGGAATGGACAAAGTATGAAGAGGATAAGCTTTACCTTACACCTGTTGTGGAACAAGTTATAAAAGAGAGGCAGGAACGAGAAGAATGGGAAAAGAACTACTAGAGTTCAATTTGTTTAATGAACATTTGTTAGCTTTTATGGATGCACTATATTTATTCTGATCTTGAAACTGATTGTTTCATAAATTAGATATTCTATGTTGTAAACAATTTTTCCTTGGAAGTAAATACTGTAGAAATAAAAAAATAAACTAACCAAGAAATTTTATGTTATAATACTCTTTAGTCAAAGATATTTGGATATAAAACATGTTTGCAATTTATTAGTGTGATTTAGCAAATGTGAATATTACAAATAAAGAATCAGTGCTGAAAAACATGTTAATGTTTATGGTTTCATTTATCGTTAGCAATTATCCGTATCAGTTAACACTTTTATTTAAATTATGGCAATGTTATAAAAGAATGGAAAGCATTTTTTTCCTCAAAAATTGTTAATTATATGTTCAAGTTAACTTACTATATTAGTGTGGATCAATAGATTATGTTGGCTACATTTATTCTAGTGGAAAATATGAATAGCTGACTGAATTTTATCTTTAAAATTTTGGTGTGATAGATAGTTCTCTAGATATATTGATGAAAATACAATGCGATTCCATCTTTAACCATCACATAATTGACTACTTTGTTCCTTTAACTCTGACATCTGTAACAATGTATAGTCAGTCATAGGGCAGAGGGAAGATCTAGCAGCAGGTCTTCTTTTTTGGGTTTTCATATTTTGGATGAGGAGTGAGATATTTAGCCATATGGTGACAGCAGTTTGCATGCTACCTGTTGTTTTTTTTCATTTATATTGTGATGGTCTCTAGTTTGGTCACAAATGAATAAAAAAGTATAGTAAAAAGTGTTGAATACCAATTGGTATCTCTGTCTACCCACCCCCCCTGGATTAAAATTGTTAAGAAAATAAGAAATTTTTGTGTTTTCGTAAATTACTATTTATTTATAGATTGGCACATGAATTATGTATTTTGATATATATTTATACTTAGCCTTATGACAATGTGTAACAAAACAAATATAAAATAAAATGTTAAGATAAATTTGAAATATTATAGATATGGATTACCTATCTTGTATTATTTTGTCTTCCTTAAATAGCAGTTTTGGAGAACAACGTAAACATAAGAATGTAAGTAATAGAATAAAGAGTGACAATAGTTTATGTTATACAATAGGATAATAAATGTTTAACTAAAAATACAAAAATTGTAGTTTTGTGGTCCCATAAAAATATATCAAAAAATGATACTAGCTCATGATAATATAACAATGAAAATAATCAAATGCATGATAGGTGTCGAAGTATATACATACATTAATTTATAAAGATACAATATGTTCAATGTAAAGTTATATAAATTTTCTGATAGTGTACATTTTATATAGTTGTCGGACATTAATTAAGAATATCTAATTAGAATCTCAACAAAGTTTGTGTCACATAAATTATCCATCATTATCATTGATTATACTTTTTACAATATCATAATTTTTATATATTATATATAAGGAAATATATATATATAAAGAAAACCACTTCTATGATGTTACACAAAAAAAAATAGTTCTAGCAACAAGGAATATTAAAAAAAATTACATATGACGTCCATTTAAGGTGTTATACGAAAACATTCCCTTTCCATACATTGGGCACAATTTTTTTAGGTTTTTTTTGTATTTGAAAACCGTAGATCTTTAATACAAGCCGACTGGGATTTGAACCCGCGATTATTAATGGAATCGCTTAACTTCTAGAATATCACGGCTGTGAAGTAATTATAGTTTTTAATAAATAGCATTAATGTCTGCAGAGAATACAAGTGGTTTTTGTTTTATATATAATACATGGATTTACACCGAGAGACATCAACTTCATAATCACATCTATAAAGTAAATAATTGTAATGAGTGCATAATATATACATTTATCACTAAACTTTACCTTAAAATGTGCTGAGAATAATTTTTAAGTCAAATTATTCTGAAGACCCTACATTACCATTCTATGAAATATTTTTATCATATCCAATTTCTGTATTACTCGGATATTATAGTTTAGTTATAAGTTACGGTTTATATTCGAAGGAAGATTCAACATGAATAGAAAATTGTATGAGATTGGCTTGACCTGAAGAGACAAGAAAGTACAAAAGAAAAGACAAGTTAAGAAGTAGAGCTTCTAAAGCCGTCAGAACCTATATTATGACTTATGTAACACAAAAGTTTCTGAGAGGAAACCTCGGCTTACATTTTGTCTTGATACAACAGCATAATGACTTACCGGTCAATTAAGTGCTTTATTTGAATAAATCATGTGAAACAATTTTACAGCAATTTAAAGGGGGCGGTTTTACCTGAATACAAAGTTTGCATGTACTTTATCTTAACATAACATTAACTTTAATAGATAAACTTGGTTAGCGATATTTTACTGAGTTTGATAAGTCACAAACATGACAGAGGTGATCTTACCACCACAGGTATTTTTAGTGGGTAATTGGTTGTACTTAAGAAATAATCTATTTCAATTAAAAAGAGCTTTTTTGTCACTAATATTAGTGATTTATACATGGACAGACAGAATGTATAAATGAATTAGTATTGTCTTATATAATTTTCTTAGACAATTTTAATAAGCATACATATCAAATACTCTGTTATCGAAACAAACAAAAACATTACTATATGTTATAGTACAAAGTTTTGAAAACTTTATATGAAATGATATTTTATAATGTATAACTACATTGTATATTGTGCTATGGTTTGTATATGATTAAAAATTGTAGCCTTAACCTTAAACACATTGGTATATATCAGTGAATTTAAAATGATATTTAGGCCCTTACAACTTATCATCATAATTTAATTATTGAACAAGTGAACTGGGAGCATCCGCTATTTGCCACTATGAAACTGGCTTATTGCAATCATATTGTCATTGAAAATACATATCAAACATCGCCTATTTTATATTGATAAATTGATTGAAATGGTACTACCTAAAAATTTATGGAGATATCATTTTGTATGACAACCAAACATTAACAATTGAAATAATATTCCGCCATTAGTGCTACGCCATCGAATAACTATAATAGCACAACTGGAATAGCAGATTACCAAAACTGGCAACAATAGCCAACTTTGATGTCACTGTGATTTTATTTTGTTGTTGGTTTTGGTTATACAGTCCTGTTATAAATAATTGATAATACAATTTTAATAATAATATGATTTATAGTGATACTTTTGAGAAAGCCCTTTTACTGCCAAGCCAGTTCACAAGCACAGTGATCACATCAAAATTAAAAAATCACACCAATGAAATTGTTTGTTGAACAATAACATCATGATGTTATCCTTGATCGATTTCATTTGCACCTCGTGAGGAAATCTGCAAGTCCTTGAAACTATGTATATATATGGGCTATAGAAAATTGGAATGGGATTTGATTGACTATTATTGGCACATATCTGAATCAGTGATTGCAAATTGGGGCGGAAGTTGCCGAGGATATAATATAGAAACGTTATTAACTCGCGGTGTGTTACATATAATGTTTAATAGAAAGCAAATAGCAGACACCGTTTGCTTGGACCGTGGTATTACTAGACTTATTATAAGGTATATTTATATTTAACTATATTCAAACAGGCAACACCTGTTGAGAAATTCGTATGGTAATTTTTTATTGCATCAGCTCTATCTGCCAGTGAAAGTCCCGTCAAAATCGATCCAGAGATTAGTCAGAACATACAAACACACAAAAATTGTTAGTAATAAACTGTATAATGATTATGAATGCAGATTCATATGCATTTAGTAAAATACGGTTATTTTAATATATTACAAACAGACATTCCAAATTTATTTATTTGTATTGATTTAAAAAAAAACTAACCTGCAAGCAAACACTAATGAAAATCGCGTGCTCCGTCCTTAATGTAATCCACTCCAGATTGTCTTTATTTAAGAGATATTCGAAAGACAACTCAAAGTGCTTGTTGGTCTCCTCTGATAGCGATTCGTGCCCGTTGGTTTGCTGCAGTCCTTCCATCTGTAAACAAATAAAATCAAATAAAGACACGTGACAGCTTGGTCAGTCATAAGCTGCATAGCATGCTAGCAACCCGATTTCGAGATCCCGATGCTGACATCAATCAATTTGTTTATGTCATTTTAAAAGCTGATTTGCCATACGCTCCCCTTATAAGTAGCCCTTATTCTCTCTGTGCAGAGAAAGCCTGGGCCCAACAGTGGGACAAATGTATAAATAGGCCGTAACTTTTTAACATCTCACACCCATTTTTATCAACGTGACTATTGTTATAAGCAATACATTGTTATCTCTCAGACAGTATTATAGCTGTTTTTGTTATCAAGACGGAAATCTTCAAACACATATACACAGATAAATAGTAAACAATTCACATAACGCCGTACTCACTACATAGCGCCACCTACTGAATACAAGAATGTTGTTCCCGAGTTACATTCCTTGAATTTTCAAATATAGAATATTTGCGCAAAAGTCTGTAATCTCTGAACACCCATCTGTATGAAAAGCGTAACATTTTTTTGACATGGGATGAAATGCATTTACACACACGCGCCTGCTGGGATTGTGTGTAATATAATTATTAATACCACAACCACATAGCTTCCGCCATAATGAGAGTGAGATGGTATATGCTTTTTTTTTATTCACGAACTACACAGATTGGCCAGAGAAGCTGTCCTCGACTGTTTCACTGGATTGAGAGGTGGCATAGCTCTTAGGTCGCTTAGCTTAAACCTCTATCGCTAGTAACTAGACACAAGGGTCCTCCCGGTGAGAGGTAACCTCGGCTTGGACGGTTACTATGTTACGCGTAAGCATTCCGATCCGAGGGCGTTGGAGAGGGCCGAACCAGGACTCGGTCGGTAGCTATTTCACGGATATACAATGGGATATGCAGTCACCGTCCCCCGGTAGGGCAGTTGGCAAAGACATTACATGTGATTCAAACTATATTATTATATGACGACCTGCTTTGTGGGATACATCTAAATGTGGTGGTAAAAGTATATTTACGAAAAAAATCGACATCAAATAGAATCATATGCTATTTATTACGTCCTCTTTTTATTTCCTAATTAACGTAAGAATATTAAGAAATAGTCAGACCAGAATATAATAGATATGTTCACAACCTAATCAAACTTTCATCAAACTACCTTTGAAGTAGTAGGAATATTATCCTTTCGAATAAAAAATGAATCATTGAAAGTTGACATAATAAACATAAAAAAAGAAAACACAGACCACTTCAAAAAAAGACGAGGTTTTTGAAGTAGGTGAGTATAAAAGATATCACTTATAGATCACTGACTACAGAGACGTCTAGATGACGCAAAAAATAAATTTCGATTTAATATTGACCTCGAACGTAACGATGAGTGCATTATTAACCAGTATCATATCAGGTCGTACAGCACGACATATATGACCTATGCTCTCAATAAACAATTATTATTTATCACTAAGTCTTAGTAAAAGGTTATTTTGTCATCTAGTGCACGGAATACTTAGTTGTGGATTGCACGAAACCTTGGCTAGTTGGACTTTGTAGGCGTCAACTTTGTTTATAGTCCCCTGTTGTGTTATATAAGGACTACACTTAGAGCGCTCGGCCTGAACCTCTATAAAAAGTAGCATAAGGTTCCTCGAGACCCACGCCTCAGTCAATTGATTCAATCGGATTACTAAACATTCTGCAATCACTACGGTATTCCATGTACGCAAAGTGCGTGTTGTAATGTAACGAAGTGTGCTGCATAAGCAGTAGTATCGGTAGGGATATTACTATTATTTCTTCTTCATCGTATTCTTCATTCCTGAAGGTCGTGCTTATCCTGAAGCGCTTTCACTGAGACGTCGACGAGTTGCTTCCACACTGCTCTGTCCTCGGCTTCTCTCATCGCGGTCGGAATGTCGAGTCCAACTATGTTTTAATTTGGTCAGACCAGCGAGTAGATGATCGGCCGTGATCTTTTGCACTCGATTTTCCCTACAACAACCATTTTCTCTAAATTATCTGGTTGCCTTCGGGCAATGTGACCAAAGAAGTTAAGGACTCGCCTGTAGCAGGTAGTGGACAGTCTGTTGGTTATCTTAAGTTGTCGGAGAATGGACTTGTTAGTTCTTTTTGCCGTCCATGGTATACGCAACATTCTCCGCCAACAATTACTATTATAGGGTCATATAAAAATTTCAAGAAGCAGAAAGAACCTTCCTTCAATGCATCTAATATTAATAGGGGAAAATCGTTATCCGTGAAATAGCAACCGACCGAGCTGTGCTTCGGTCCTTCGGGTGCCCTTGGATCGGAATGCTTACGCGTAACATAGTAACGAGACCCTTGTGTTGAATTATTAGCAATAGAGGTTCAATCTAAGCTACCTAAGCGCTATGCCACGTCTCAAGCCGGTCAAACAGCAATAGCTAACTTCTCTGGCTAATCTGTGTAGTTCGTCGCAAAAAAGAAAGGAAAAAGGAAAATCTTCCGGGTTGATGACATTCAAAAATTGTTTCAATTGTAAATATATGGTAATCTAATGTATTATATACTAAATATTACTATATTGTATACTAAAATCTTCTCCGAAGCACGCTGCACCAGATAATATGATTATCAAACATAAACAACACGAATTTACAAAGACAGATACCGTTTAATAACCTATCAAAGTCTAAAACAACGCCCATTGAATATGATCTGACGATGATTCAGATGTACAGCGTCATCATATATATCTATATATATATAGTTTTAATAACAAAATTCTTAGCAGTATGGAGTTTGTCCGTTACCTCAAGATGTACTCCTGATGTTAAAGGGACACATTAACGATCCGCCGGCCGACGGCAGGCCGCCTGCACTGACTGCAAGCAGACTGTCACCTCACGTACGGATCAGTGTTGGTTATCAGAACAGTGACGAAAAAACTGAGCACCCGACACACCTTCAGCTATTTCTATTACACAGACACCACAGGAAGACTAGTGACATGGGCAAAAAGAGAAAATAATGGACTGGCAGCGGGGCGACTACGACGCGTGAACCGGAGCATTCTCCAACACCACCTCCAAAAATCAGGCATTATAAAAAAAAATAGTAACTGTAGAGTTAGCAAGGTTGCGAAATGCATGAGTATAATCAGCCGACACATTTGTGCAACAACCGAAATGTCTACTGTGGCCACTGGTGGGCTTTATTCGTGCTCGTTGTCCTTATGGAGTACCAATATCTCAGTGAAGAAGCATTCTTTTATACGATTTTAAAAATCACTAGTACACTACGACAACAAAATGAACATCTAAATTTAACAAAAAACAAAATGTAAGGTCCAGAACTGACGATTCAATGAGTGAACCTCCCCTTTTGAAGTCACCTGATAACATAAACTCATTATAATCGACAGTCGAATCATAAATTCGACACCGAAACATCAATCACACAGTAGACATGACATAGACATTTATTTATTGGCATTACAATACAAAAACACATCACAGAGAATATAACACACATTAAAAAATAATGAAAAATAGACAAAACACAGTTAAAGTTACACGGACAAATAATACAAAACATATGATGCCAATAACGGACACCGTCTCAGCATATGCTGTCGCAAGGAGGCGACAGTACTGTATAACATATATAAAAAAAGATATATGTGTGTCAGTATCGATGTTGTAATTCTCAGTTATCAAACAGTTCCTTGGGCGAGAGTTTAACCGATAAAAATAGTTCAAAGACCGCAAAATGAATTGTACAGGAAAGAGACGACCACTCCAAACACTTGTATACCATTAATCAATAAGATGTCCATACGAGTCATTGTTAATAGTTTAAGAGGGTCATTTTGTCTGGGTATCGTTATACCGGTAATATATTACCGGCAATAAAGATATACTGAGGAAATCTTATCGTTTATCTTTAACACTCTTTTTTTAGTTGAAGTAGAATGAATCCTATTAAAACTATAAAAGCGAAAGTTTGTATGGAATGTATGTATATCAGTCTGATGAAACTTTTAATAATATTGCTTACACATCAAAATAATAGCTTTAATTATATATAGCATAGGCTATAATTTATAAAGATATAGTATGAATTGCCCAAAATATAACGATAAGTAGGAACAAAATTGCCATCTGCGAGCTAACCTAACTAACCAACCGATCATTATATAATTTTGCATTGCAGATAATACCGCGGTGCGCAGCTAGTTTATTTTAATCTGAATGTATAAGTTTCAGATATAACAAATATGCCAGTATCTTTTCTCTTGGATTACTTTTATGTGCCGTCGAAAGACGTCGATATATCAGAATTATATATAAAACTATCATTTATTTCTTTCTCACAGGAGTAGATAGATGTTAAACAAATAGATCTGTGTTTAATATAGAATATTCTATATTAAACACAGATCTAAAATATTAAGTATATTTAAGGATATTTAAGTGGATTATTTATTTCTGTTTTTATTTTGACTAATAATAAGCATGCTCCCACGTCCTTTTCTGATATTGTGGAATAGACAACACCGCCAAGTGTTGTCTATAGCAAACGCTATAATTTTTCATCGATTTATGACAACGGATGACAGCCCATCGAAAAAACATAGTGCATTGGTGGGTGCGTTGTACCTGAATATCCTGGACCCCTATAAATGCTTTTTTTATGACGAACTACACAGATTGGCCAGAGAGGCTGGCCTTGGCTGCTTCACCGGATTGAGAGGTGGTATAGCTCTTAGGTCGCTTAGCCTGAACCTCTATTGCTAGTAACTCGACTCAAGGATCCCCGGTGAGGGGTAACTTTGGCTTGGACGGTTACTATGTTACGCGTAAGTAGTAATAATTTAGGATAGGTTCAATAATAATTGGTTTTAGGTTAAATTAACTTTAACATTTGACGTAAAAAGAAATTTACTTATGCTTTTTTGCAGACTGTACACTTGAGTCAAGAGTCGAAAGTTTTTATATAAATATCAACTCGCTTTTACCGAGGTTTCAACAAGTTTAAGGACCAATTAAAGTGTCTTGGTAAGAAGTGAACGCTCGTGAACTTATATAATCTACTCGTATGGAAGTTGCATTTTAGAGAGATTTTTTAAAATTAATTTTTGTTTCTATAGCAAACGAGCTGACGGCTAACCTAAGTGATCACCGTCGTCCATGAACATACATAACAGCGGGGTAGACAGAGACAGTTTACTATGTACACTTTTCACCTAGCTTATTAGGCTTGTTAAGTTCTTCGGATCTGGCTCGGCTGGTTCGGCCTCCGTCGACCTTTGTCGTTACTAAAAATTACAGAACCGTGTAAATCTATACATATATAAACTATACACTTTTTGTTCTTGAAAACCGAAAAACGGCAATTCATTAGTACAAGCCTACTGGGATTCGAACGCACGACCGTCAGATAGTACGTCAATCCGCTTAGCCACTGGACAATCGTTGTTTAAAATGTTTTCATTAGAATTGATTCACTAATCATAGCAATTAACGTAAAGGTTAAAACCATAATTAATTTTCTATTTTTCGGTTTCTCATATTATATACTAAATGATTCTAATTGTATGTAACAATTAAAGTTACTCACACACTCTTACACACTACACACTTAAATTGTACCCGCTCATGAATGCGTTTGTAAAGATTGGCTTAAGATTCGTCTGTAAATCTCCATCTATTCAGAGCAGAATTTATTATTCACTCACTTCATCAAAGTTTTCATTGTTTTGAATACTTAAATAAAAATCGTTAAACTTTTAAATCTGAATTACAATGATTCTTGAAGTTCACGACCCCGTCTGCTAAACCAATTGTGTCAAAATTAACGGTCAGTGACGTCACAGTTGTCGATTTTTGATAGTTTTGATCTGCTAGTTCAATTGTGTCACTATGATTTTCCAATGATTTACAATTGACACTCCAATAATGTATCAATTTTTGCTGTCTGTTAAACTAGTACATAAGGAGGTCTTACAATTAATCAATCAATATCAAATAATTCAATTAAAAATTACATGTCACAAAAAATCAATAAGTTTTTGGCACAATGACAATTGAATTGTAATAAGTTAGTTTCATGGTGAAATGTCACTGGCAAATAGCGAACTCGGTGTACAATTAATTTTAATCTTTAGTATAGCACTTACGGTATGCAATGTGGTAATTCTCCAACACCTCATCCTGGTAACTTTATAGCGCTGTTCCCGCGAGGGTTGCGCCACGCTAGTCAACGTCAACTCTCTGGAAGCTAGGCTCACTCGAACACGACATGCTCCGCTTGTCACTTCGCTTGTCGCTCCGCCCGTCACGTGACGGGCTTCCGTTACTGCTTCGCCCGCGGGCACCGTGCCGTAGTGGCGTGAACTGCGGGCCACTTCTATGTACTAAAGATATAAAGTTCCATTAGGTATTTTAAAGAGATAGTAAAGCAATCAAACATACATTAAGGTAATCATAAACCCTAATCCATCAATTTTTTTAGATGCAACGAAACAAGTTTTACAACAAGATCGATTTGGTAACTACACAAACCGGATTAAAAGATCGCCGTGGGTGTATGGCGGTTCTTTTACAGGAAAAGGTGCAATCAAGTATACGTCTCTCTGCCTCTAAATAGAATATTAGCGCATGGAATCTAGAAAAACTTCAACGTGACAAGAAAGAGAATTAGAAATATAATGCCTTACAGCATATCAGACTTACGTTTACCGTTCTAGTAGTGTAATTCAGATCCGGACGACTCGACAAATCTCTCTAGTCTGAGAAAGAATTGTGAAGGCGTCTGGATCATGCAACCGATCATGGAAAGTTCTCGAAATCTTGATTCAATGTAGATTTGGAATAAGACGGAATTGTAAGAGGTTACATTTAGCACCAAAAAAGTGACTAAAACGGTAAACGATACATCGTTTGACCATGGCTTCACAGTAGCGCGTAAATCGATTTTGAATTGATTCTGAAGTACTGAGATAACTAACGGATGCGTTATATGGGCGTCTTGTGCAAGGCAAACACACGTGTATTAACGAATTACTACAAAAACCGACTTCAAATAGAATCAATCGATATACACTATTACGGGTGGACTTGTTGTTGAAATTATCATAAATATAAATTATATAATAAATATAAATCAAAATGCATTTCTAAGTATTACCGAGTTTCCACTAACGATTTTTAAGAGTTATAGTCTGAGAGTCCTGAGGTATAGTCTTCTTATGCCGAGGCCCTATACCAACAAAATTCACATGGGACCGCATTGAAAACAAATCCATTCAAACAAAAAAACCGAAATCAGTTCATAAATGCCGGCGATATGAGTGCATAAACATTAAAAAAAATGATTTCAATAATCGAACTCAAGAATTGAGATCATCTTTTTTTGACGCGATTGCGCTTTTAACGGACCTCAAAAAAATCACACACAAACGTTTTAACGTTGCAAATAATTTCATAACTGTTATTCAGGTATTGCCTCAAAGTATATGAATTTGAAGTATGTGTCTGTGAGCTTCGGCGTACACAGTGAATGAGAAATAGGCAGTTTTTATTTTTAAAAAAAGTATAATATTCCTGTCAGGCTTCTTAGTTTAAGTGGATGCAAACATTTTCTGTCTACAATTTTTAATACAATCCTACAGGAGTCGTTGAACCCACATCGAGACGCACCGCGCTTTTCAACCCTCGATTGCGAAGTACCCACTCATTCCCTTTGCGCGGTAATTATTCGTACCGACTTCGTCGGGTCGGGAATGCTTTTGTATAATAATATTTTTGTTATGACGATACGTTTTTAGGAGATATAATTTTAGGTGGAACTTTTTATACATTTAAGCTATGCTAAACACAAAGCGTCCGACTAATGATTTTATTTCCATCTGGTTGTACTAAAGAATTTTTCGTTTTCTTTTTTTATAATGACCAAAAAATCACTTGCTAACATTTATGGCCAGTGTGTCTAGATGCCTTATAAGTCGAATTAGTTAGAACATTATGTAATTGTGCAAAAATAAAATTTCATTGCATAAAGAACCACTTCTTCACACCACCAGAAACCAGATCTTTCAATTTAAATAAATGTTCCGGTTAGATATACTATCGTTATAATTTGTAGGAATTGTGGAATAAAATAGTCCAACAACTAATACACTCGCTTTATTGAGACAGTGTAATGTTGTACAAAGAATTATTTATAACTAATACCGTCACAACTACGCGTCCTCTTTCTCATCTTTATAGCAAATGAATTAGAAGTCAGTTTAACTGATAAAGTTAAACTATTGTTTACAATGCCAAGTTCATGTGACGATCAACTAAATTATTAATTATGGATCAAAGATACAATAATGTTCAGGTAAATCACTAAGACGTCATTGGAAGTATTTATTATGCATAGCAATCACTGGGTGTCATGTGTTGCTAGCTAACACTAGTCATTAATTATTTCTACATGAATAGTATGCGAAACAAAATGGCGCAGGTTCATTCATGTTCATTCTAATGACCATTCGACTATTGAAGTGAATCATCACCTAGGATGTTGTGAAATGGTTAAAAAGAATGTTTATAAATTTCATAATTTTTTTTTAGTATTTTTTAAAAGTATAGAATAGTTGAATTATAACAAGTGTAGGGCCACTGCAAGGGCTTCTGCTATTGCATGAATGGGTCGGCACGAATGGAGACATATCACAATCTCACAGAATACAGACATGAAGTGGAAGTATGTTATACTTCTGCATTTCACTTGGTGAGGTGCGTCTTGGAAACCCAACTCTTCATTATATTTAATGGTTGGTAATGCACTCCATTTGGCAGGTGTTAAAGGGCAGCAGGATTATTTAAGATCAGCTGAGCCAAAAATTCATTTATGGATGTGGACATTATGAAATATAATAAGCAGAATGGCCAAAGTTATGCTTGAAATACTAAGGAAGTTTACAAGAAGTTTTTCGGAAGGGTACAAGAGTATTATCTGCTTGCAGTGATGCTTTGGTGGTGGTGTTTTATCAATCAAAAATTATATTTTTCTATTCATTCATTTAGATATGATTTTTTAAGTAGTTATGTTTCTTCAGACCAAGTTCCATAATGTCAATTATATAAATTAAAAATTATGCTAAGTAAATAATATAATATATAATATAAAAATACTTACCTCTTTCTTTTCTTTTTTAGATTCATGTGAATTTAAAATATTTTTAGTTTGTGAATTTACAGAAATCCATCCTAAATCAATATCTTCTATTGTTTGTAAATATAACAGATCTAATGAAACTCTATCAGACATCACTTCAACGTCATAACATGGATCCCAGTAACTAAAACATATTAAGATAATGAGAAGTAAATAAATTAACATAACTACAATTAATTTATTAGTACAGAAATTAATATACCTTTTCCGAAGTACTATTTTATCATCAGGCCTAACATACTTCTGAGATATATACGGAGATTCATATTCCTCCAGTTTTTTCAAACATGGTTGGCAATCTTTTGCACAGCTCCAATTAAATAGGTACAAGGAGAAAAACTTTACATAGTCTTTTGGTAAATTAATATAATTACAAGCTATATCTAGCAGAGTGCCTGAGGAGTCTGTTGAGGATATAGATAATGGTATTCTGTACCCATTCATCAATAAAATTTCTATGTCAACTTCATGCACTCTAACACCATGAGTTTCTTGTTGAGCAGAAAATAGGAATGTGGTGAGAATGTCAGAATAAGCCAAAATAGGATTTTGTCCAACTGTAAAACAAAATGAATGTTTCATAAGTATATTTGTTTTGATAGATTATCAAGTTTCAATAAATAATTATTTATAAAAATATAAAACCCACAGGTAAAAAAATATAGATATTGTGTTTTTACTGAACTTACCTAATTGTACGTATTTTTCTAATAGGATTCTTCTTTCTTCAATTTGTGAATTTGTAAGAAAAAGTTTTTTGGGTGGAAACTGTGGAATTTTCTGGTAAGGATGTTGCGCCTGAAGCTGTTCATGAAGACTGAGGAGCTGCTTGTAACGTGCAGTACAATGAAAATATCCATCAATGTGTATATTATATCCCTAAAAAGGAGCAAAACTTATGTACCATTTGGATCAATGAGTGCAAACAATAATATAAGCTCACTGTATAAAATAATATTATGTTGTCTCGATACAGATCTTAGTATACAAAACACCTTTATCTATATGATTAATAGGAGGGAGGATGTTATTTACCGTATAAGTGATCCCATTATCATCACGAAATTGCTGCACGTCGGGGATTGAAAAATGCATTTTCACAAACAAAATTGAAACACCATGATATTTCTCTGTTCACTTACAGTGACGAAAATATCTTTCTACTCCTAGAATTAATTTATTCAAATTCCCAAATCTTTAGTATAGCACTTACGGTATGCAATGTCGTAATCCTCCAACACCTCATCCTGGTAACTTTATAGCGCTGTTCCCGCGAGGGTTGCGCCACGCTGGTCAACGTCAGCTCTCTGGAAGCTAGGCTTACTCGAACACGACATGCTCCGCTCGTCGCTTCGCTTGTCGCTCCGCCAGTCACGTGACGGGCTTCCGTTACAGCTTCGCCCGCGGGCACCGTGCCGTAGTGGCGTGAACTGCGGGCCACTTCTATGTACTGAAGATATAAAGTTCCATTAGGTATTTTAAAGAGATAGTAAAGCAATCAAACATACATTTAGGTAATCATAAACCCTAATCCATCAATTTTTTAAATGCAACGAAACGAGTTTTGTAACAAGATTCTTCTTTCTTCAATTTGTGAATTTGTAAGAAAAAGTTTTTGGGTGGAAACTGTGGAATTTTCTGGTAAGGATGTTGCGCCTGAAGCTGTTCATGAAGACTGAGGAGCTGCTTGTAACGTGCAGTACAATGAAAATATCCATCAATGTGTATATTATATCCCTTAAAAGGAGCAAAACTTATGTACCATTTGGATCAATGAGTGCAAACAATAATATAAGCTCATAAAAGCAGCTGTATAAAATAATATTATGTTGCCTCAATCTTAGGATACAAAACACCTTTATCTATATGATTAATAGGAGGGAGGATGTTATTTACCGTATAAGTGATCCCATTATCATCACGAAATTGCTGCACGTCAGGGATAGAAAAATGCATTTTCACAAACAAAATTGAAACACCATGATATTTCTCTGTTCACTTACAGTGACGAAAATATCTTTCTACTCCTAGAATTAATTTATTTCAGTCTAGGCTTGAAACCAAAAAATCACTGATTTACTCATTCGTCTTCTGTATCAAGTATAATATTTCAAAACGTTCGCAATCTATTCCTTTCCATTCATTCTCGTTCACCGTCAAAACTAGTCAAAACAAAAATAACTAGTGAAGCGCGCGTCGATATTTTCTCTATGTAGGCTAATAAAACAAATCGTTAAATCATTCCTTTATTATTTCAAAAAATAGATTTAAGATAAACAGTATATATATATATATATATACGTGGTTTATTTACTTATATATTTTCATGTTATTATAATTTACTGTTTATAAAGTTTTGTTTGTATCTTTTATGGCAACATTTTTCGTGACTCATAGTCACGTGATAACGCTTGCGTCCTTACTGGGTTGGTTAGATTCGTTTTGAGAGATCTTGGAATCCGACGCTTGCTAAAGTTTAGCGAACTTACCTAGTATTTCTTACAGTGCTTTACTTGTTTGTTGTGACATAAAAAGTACTTCAAAATGTCATCGAGATCAAAAAAAACTGTTACATCTTCGTCAAACATAAGTGTTGTGTCATCTGTGCAAAGCCCACCTCAATCAAGCACTCCTGTTGGTAGTCGCCCGTCTAGTTCAGCCGGCCGTCCCAGCAGTCCCTTAAGTCCTACAAGACACAGCCGCTTACAAGAAAAAGATGCACTTCAAAACCTCAATGATCGCCTCGCGGCATATATCGACAAGGTTCGTCAACTTGAAAGTGAGAATTCTGGCTTGCGTCGTGAGATACAAACTACACAGGAGGTGGTCACACGCGAAGTGTCTAATATCAAAGGAATGTACGAACATGAGCTTCAGGATGCCCGTAGAATGTTAGATGAAACATCCCGTGAAAAAGCTAAGATAGAAATAGACATGAAGCGTTTGTATGAAGAAAACGATGATCTACAGAAACGGTAGGTATTTTATCTTTTAAGACGCTAAAGGTACATGATTAACTTTGGAATTAATGATGTACAAAACAGACGGACGCATGTGGAAGGAATTTCTTCCTGGTAACTTTAGCATAAAGTTTACGTCATCGTCGGCGTTTACCGCGCGGGAGCCGTGACGAGTGCGTGCGACCTCGCCTGTATGACAGTGACATCATATCCCGATATAACACACCGATATAATACAATTAAAGTACCTAATCTTAAGAGTTCCAAAAAAATGTTACTGTGAACACGACTTTGTTTATGCAATATTTGTAAACAAATATATTTGATGTTGTCATTTTCTCCTTAAGAATAACATATATGAGATCCCAACTCTGTAAGGATTAGCCTTAGCTGCTTTAAATAATAGGGGGTAGCTATTTTAGCCATTCAAATATTTTAATTATTTGATGAGCTAAAAACACAACAACTAATTAAAATATTTCAACTATTATTTGAAACTATTCGAAAGATATTTTAAAAAAAGCCATTGTCCAATTCTAAATATGAAACATGTCTGCTGAAATGTTTCAGTAAAAAGACTAGAGATAACAGACTTGTACTCATTAAATTGATGTCAAGGTAACATTTTGACCTACTTCCAATATACCGGTTTTTCTTATATAGATCTATTGCAAATATAAATAACAGTTTAACAGAATGTGGACTTATAGTCTTAGATGTTAGGAGTGTTGCTGGAGTTTCTTTGGCCACTTCTCCCAGTGCCAACGTTTCTCGAAGTGGCATTCAAAGTTAGTTTAACTTTTGAATGTCCCTTAGATTATCCATGAAAGAGCAACTGACCGAGTTGTGGTTCGGCCCTCTTGGGCGCCCTCGGATCGGAATGCTTGCGCGTAACATAGTAATCGTCCAAGCCGAGGTTACCCCTTACCATGAGACCCTTATGTCGAGTTAATAGCAATAGAGATTCAGGCTAAGCAACCTAAGAGCTATGCCACCTCTCAATCCGGTGAAGCAGTCAAGGCCAGCTTCTCTGGCCAAAATGTGTAGTTCGTCATTTGTCAACTTATAGTCTAGGCAATTTATTATAATTATACAGTTATATTAATCTTAAGTCATACAATTAGTTAGGTTTAATGCCTCATGTACTAAGCTCCAATTTCAAGGGACCTTGACACTTCCCCTAAACATGGAAGAAATAATTTTAGAAATCACAATTACTGCTATACCATATAGGCGTTTTGTGTAAGTCTAATGTAATGACCATCATGTTTGATGAGGGACGAAAATATTATGACACTAATATATATTCTACATAGTTGTCTCCTGGTAGCAATAAAAGTGTGTTTAGCTATTATCTGAAAACAAAGCAGAATGGCCTTATTCTGAACTTAACTCCTAACTCTAATAGTTCATAGACTTAATTCCAAGCTGATAATTATGCAATTCCCATAATAATATATGTTCAATGGGATTAAATTCCAATAAGATTCTCAATCCCATTTAAATAGGTTTAAGGAATGACAGTTAAACAATTGATTAGTTTTGCTTTAGTTTTATGTGTAGGTGATAGAACAAGATACTAAATTCTCATCAGTGTAACCAGTGAGGTTCTTTTATTCCCACTACATACAGGATTATTGAGTTGGCGACAGTTGGTCCTACTGAATACCAATTTAGTTTTAAATATTGTTGTTAGCGACAGTTGGTACTACTGACTGCCGATTTAGTTTTAAATATTATAATCTATAGAGTTGATGGACTGACTAATATACAAGTACTTAAGTTTAGTCAACTAAAGTTCTTTTATCGGTTGGTGACAACCAAGGCCGTTTCCGCTTCCGTCTTTGAAAGAGATGCATATACTAGAAATTTAGGATAAAAAGGAGAGGATTCTCTCTGTAGACAATTACTGTACAGTTTAGAACAAGTGAGTTATGCTGGAGGAAAAGCCCTTTAAAAGTGAATCTCTGAAACAAAGTCAGTAAGTCTTTAATAAATTACCTCTAAGGCTCTTGATGTATTGCTGTTAATAATATGATAAAATATGTTGTGTGCGATGTTGAGCAAAGTAGCTCACAATTGTTTGAGGAACATCTTTCATAATAAAGATCAAACATTTCAAATAATTTCTTTATTTCTTAAGTATTGTAGGTACTATGTGGAAAGAGTACATTTGAACTATTATAAATCTCAACCAATTTTAACACAAAAACTCTGTCTGATTTTGTTGGCATAGTGACAAAATAATGTAGCTAATGCTATAAATTAAAAAGCTAGGCTTAAATTATTACCAACATGTAATGGTGTTACCCTATGCAGTTAATAAATTTTTATAAGACCTTACAATGACACATGATGAGGGTAAAATCCTGATCATATCTGTAAGGTCACTAGCCTTGCAGTGTTTCACAGGATATGTTGTGAGTGATGAGTGTACAAGCTATGTCATAATTCACTAATCCTATTTAGGTTTTTATTGTACACATCTCACCTACTACTACTTTGTTTTTGTTGTTTATATAATATAAAAAGAGAAAAAGGCTAACAAACAGGACTAACTAGAATTTTTCCATTCCTTTTTTCGGTCATTATTTATTAACATATAGATTGTGATCATGAAGTACCAACACTGTTAACTGTAAATAACTGTTTGGGTTTACAGCATTTACACTTTCTTACACTGATAATTGTTTAATTTTCTCTAAGCAAGGCATAGCTTAGTAAGAGTCCATTACAGAGACTTCATTTCCACCTTACATTAGATACAGTTATAGAACACAGAACTTGCTTTGAATAATTCAAAAAAATAGATATAGTTCACATGTTCAAAATGTACCAGTAAAACTGAATGTCGTAACATGACGTAATTTACGTAAATAATGATGACGACATCATAATCGCCTTTCGTTGAGCAAAGATGACGCGAGCGGAATTTTGAGTAGGTATTTTGGTACCAACATTTTAGTGGTATGTAATAAAGCGGTCCATAGCCACAGTAAAGTCATTTAAGTACAGGTAAATGTACATTTCTTTATTTTAGTAATCACTATTGATACTATAACCAAAATAGTACAGAAAAAAAAAATTGGCAACATTATTTTTGCTTTGATTATCTCAAAAATATTTTATTGATTTTTGAGTTATTTTTAAATATCCTCCACCGGTTGTGTAGTGCGTGTTATCGTCCTAACTTATCAAAAAGTAAATAAAGATAAAACCGTAATCATCTACTACCCCGCGTCGTTTCCTCTTGTATTATACCATAGAACGTGTATTTACAATATATGGTAACACATGTGTTTTTGATCTATTCGTATTTACAAAGAATGGTTTTCAGAAATATGAAAAATTTTATTTAATGATATGGGCTTTAGACTTAAGCTATATAGGCATCAAACAAATATTATAATTTTTTTTATATTTCTTATACTATTATTACTATCTACTACCATCGACTCGCACCGGCTTCGCACGGATAACACAAGTTTTCTGACGTTATACACATTGTAAATATGATAGAAAAAAATGTCCATTTTCTATAGGATTTGCGTAATTGGTGAGAGTCGTCTACTTCGTGAAATGAGTAACTATTTCAAGTCAATCAGATGCATCGCTTTACAAATCTCACGGCGATATATTTTAAAAATATTAATTAAGGATAATTAATTCAAACTTTATAGAAGTTTATTATTGTTTGCTTAATACGGCGCCCTCGGATCGGAATGTTATCTCTGTCTCTCACATATCCATTTCGGAGGCCCTTCTGCCTAGTTGTTCCCGATAGAGTTTCACGTTAAGCAACCTAAGAGTAACTCAAATTCACGTGAAACTAGCAGCCAGATTCACTGACCAACAGCATTAAAGTTACAGCCTTTATATATGTCCCACTGCTGGGCACTGGCCTTCTCTGTAAAGAGAGAATACGGGCATAGTCGACCACGCGGCCATAGTATGGATTGGGACTTCACATGCTTTAGAAAAAAATTCTAGGACATGTATGTTTCCTCACGATGGGAAAACATCGCCGAACACGTGGTAAATCAGCACATACAATTGCAACAACAATTTCATTGATGCCGGCACCGGAGATCGAACTCGTTTTGCTAGTGTACTACAATTCTACAACTTGAGGCGTCCGTCCGGACACTGAGTACCAAAAACTCTCTTCATGTTTTAAATATTTTTTTATTTGCAGTCCCATCAAATACATTTACTTAAAATAGATCCCCACGTCTACTGTTTTAAAATCGTATATTGGCCAAGGCTTATCTCCCGGATAGCCAAACACGTGTGAGTGATGTCGCTTATTTGCTTTTGTAATATTTAGGTTCAGTGATAATTTTACATGGCATTCATAGTAATAAAAAATCTTAAAGCTATTTTAACCGTCCTATTTTGTCTAAACTACCCATCGCCTCGTTATTTGCGAATCAAAGACTTCAAAAAAAGCTCTCAATTCGTCTGTATGTTTTCTATGTTTGTTACCTTATAACTTTGGACGAAGTGAACCGATTTTGATGATTCTTTTTTCATTTGCAATCTGTTGCTGCTTATGAGGTCCCATTTCACTTTGGGCCAATTCTGATAATGTCATCCATGAGAAAACCATATAAGTCTTAAATTTGCATTAAGTATGTGCGCGACAAATGGACGAATAACTCAATATCACGCCAACCGATTTCGAGTATTCATTTTTTATTGAAAGGTATGTACTTCAAGGGTAGTTTAATGGGATGTTAGTTTCTGAATAATTCTGATACGTAATATTCCTACGTTAAATCGTAAATATAAAGAGGGGGCGTCTGCGCGTAATAGCGTTTAACGTTTGACTCGTTTTGAAGTCTGTTTTTATTTTGCTCATAAATATATTTGTATTATTTGCGTATCAACATGAAAATGTGGGAGACTTGAGTAAAAGAAAAGGCCTTGGCAAATAACTTGTAAAGCCAAGAAATTGCGTGTGCGGCCTATATAACCTCGAGGGTTGGTGGGGCCAGGGTGGGTTGTCTCAAATAACTCCTGACGTTAGGAAGTCGAACAAACTCCTTGAACTATTTTATGAAATTTCGTATGCAAACTCTAATTTCGGATTAAACACAGCTAAATAATGGCTATATATAGGTGTCCTTGTTTTTTAGTTGATAAATTGCTAACCTACTGGCGGCGATATCGTGTTTTTGAATTCGTATAGTGTGAAGCCAGACGTCTAAAATTATTTTTACATAATTCACTTATACTTATGGTGAAATATGATTAACTGAATGCCAACACACGGTAATCGAAGAGTCACTTTAAGATACTTTTTAATATCTACGTTGGTTGGTTAATGGTAACCGAGGTTGGTTGAATAATATCAAAATTTAAACTTGAGGTACGTCAATCGAATTTAAAAAAGGAGGAGAATCTCAATCCGTCTCTTTTTATTTTTTTTCGATTTTTACCTTTTCACTGTGAACCGATTAGGATGATTTTTTTAATTTGAAAGCTGATGCTTCCAGTGTGGTCCAAATTTGGTTCAATTCTAATAATGGCTTCTATGAGAAAACCATAAAAATCTTACATTTTCATTAAGCATGTGCGAAAAAAATGGACGAATAACTCGAATATCACGCCAACCGTTTTCGATGATAGATTTTTTTATTGAAAAGGATGTACTTCAAGGGTAGTTTGTAATATCCCCACGATAATTCGGAAATACTAACAGTGCGTCCGTGTCTAATATTATTTGATTCGATTTGAAGTCGATTTTTGTTTCTGATCGTAAATATACTTGTTAAAATAGAGGTTAACCCTTTTCGTGGCAAGACTTTTTTGCAGAACAGTAAAAAATATATATTCAAAAAGATCAAAAAATACATTAAAAATCGTGAATACACGTGATAAAAATACGTATTTTGGAAAACCAAGATGTACACTATTCTATACAGTGCTAAGTACGTAACGTACGCACTGACAAGCCTAAGCTTATTTGGAATGGTTGACAAGAATTTTAAATATATTTGCGAAAAAATATTGTTAGCATTCTAAAAAAGTCCTTATTCCAACTCCATCTCTTTTATAATTGTAAATGCCACGACACTGGCATTTGTTACATTAAACATTTGAATAAATATTATAAAATACAATTAAAGAATAAATTTAAGTAAAAGATTTAATATCTGTACTTTACATGCATATTATGCTATACATTGCTATGTTTAGGGTTAACTGAACAATATCAAAGTTTAATTTTAACACGTTTACCTTGTTTCGTCCTAAGCGTTGGATCAAAGTTATCTCTGATCGCCACCAACGCAATGTTACCTTGGCGGTAACGAATTTCCAACTACTATTAGTATTGTGTTTACAATAACATTCAGTTCCACGCCTGGTTGCGCAACGGACGTCTCATATCACACATTAGCATGAATACAAGCCATTATTAGTTCAAGATATACTTTAAAAACTCAAATTCATCATTTTTATACCTATAGTTTGATATATAAGGTTGTTATTTCGTTAGCAGATCCGATTGTTATTTTGATGGATTAAGTCACACATAACCTTAACTTGTTTTTGTGTATTAATAACTATGACGTCAATATTTTAGTTTGGATAAGAAGACCAAGGATTGTCAACAGGCGGAGAATTTGGCTCGGCATTACGAATCCCGCTATACAGAAGAGAGTAATAAATACAATTCCGCTCTTGCCGATAAGAAGAAAGCACAGGATGAAGCCAGAGTATGTTTTATAATTATTTTAATTATTAAGATATTTATAAAACTAACTATAACTTTCTATTGTATGGGAAGTTGAAACAGTCACGTAGACGACTATAACATGATGTAGTAGATAGTAGTCTAACTTGATATAGCATAGGGGATAGATTAAGGATAACTTATAGTACCCAAAAAGTACTACAGCTGGTAACTTTGTTATTGTTGCGTTTTTTAGATCGACATATATAATTAATAGTTTCAGATCTGATTTATTTATTTGTAATCATTTTGAGTTGAAAAGTTGCATAAAATCCTTGCTTTAATTTAATTATGATAATCAGGCGAATAAATTGGCTTAAAATTTACCCTATATTCATATTATAATTAGTTTCACCATAACAAAATCAGACCCATTTTTTTGTCTTTAAAATAGAAGTGAAGTACAACATTTGATGGCTCTAGTTCATTTATTAATCTATTAACACTACCCAAGCTATTGCATTGTGTTTATAATAATTCCTCTGCACTCGAAAATTATACCCCAAATTTTAATTAATTTTAAATATATTTATATGCATTAAATTATTAATTAATTTTATCAGGAACTGGCGAAAGAGTTGGAGAAGTTGCGTAAAGTGTACGCTGATTTTTTTGTAATCATTTTGATATAATTAGTTTCACCATAACAAAATTCAGACCCATGATAATCTTTTAACACTACTCAAGCTATTGCGTTGTGTTTATAATAATTCCTATGCACTCGAAAATCATACCCCAAATAGATTATTAATTTTGAATATATTTATATACAATAAATTATTAATTAATTTAATTAGGAACTGGCGAAAGAGTTGGAGAAGTTGCGTAAAGTGTACGCTGATACGCGCAAGACGCTCGAAGAGGAGATGTTGTGCCGTATCGACATGGAGAACACTGTCCAAAGCCTGCGTGAAGAACTCACCTTCAAGGATCAAGTGTTCCAACAGGAATTACAGGAGACTCGCACCAGGCGTCAAGTCGAAATCTCTGAGATAGGTGAGTAGTTTGTAGACAGTTATAGGAGAACTTCGTTTAGCTCGCAACTCTATCCGCTCTTTACATTCTCTATCGCATATACCATAGGTAGTGTTCTGAGAAATTGTTCGGAATCATCCCAGCTACCGATTCCCATTACCACACATCTCGACATATTGAGTTTCAAAAAGCAAAGACACCATCTTGATGGTTGGTATTCCACGACTGTACGTTTCCCGTGTAATTTTCTTCCACGCACTGTCAACCTGTGGAATTAACTGTCACTAGCGGTGTTTCCGAACCTGTTCGATTTGGAGACCTTCAAGAAATGAGCCTACTCGTATCTTTAAGACCGGTAAGGCGCCTTCAGCTCCTTCCGGTACTGTGGATTGCATGCGCGAAGGTGAGCTTACGGCTCGATTCAATAGCGATATAGCATGAACAACATATGCTGTTCAAGAAAGAAGCTATTTAAAAGCCATATTTTTTGCTGATTACCGATATTAGCGAAATTTTAGTCTGTAGAACCAATTTCATGTAAGGCAGGCATTCTCGTATATCACGGGTAGCCACATTTTCCAAGGTTGGTCAAATAAGTAAAGTAAACAATGCGATAAACAAATTTCCTCTTATCTTCGTACTTCACTAAGTATCTTCATTGGCTTGACGAGATTATGGTGGAGATAATAAACTATTATTCGTTTAAACCAAACTAAAGTAACCAAATGTTTTATTGTGTTCTGTATTTAGATGGTCGTTTAGCTCAACAATATGAGGCCAAGTTGCAGCAGAGCCTCCAGGAACTGCGTGAGCAACAGGAAGCCAACATTAAAGCAAATAGAGATGACATTGAAGCTCTATATGAAAATAAGGTAACTAAACAACTGACATACTTTTAGATTATTCTCTATGGAGACGGACTATGGTCATTCATAATACTTAGAGTTATGAATGCAAACTCCATTTAACATTGGCCCATTTTATATCACTAAATATAACATTCATATTATGTATTTATACTTATGTTAATCCTTTTTTACTTTGTAATGGGTCGAGTTTATAAAAAAATAAGATTTAAAGTTATATTGTTAAAATCGTATTAAAAACCCCAACATGGCTTTCTTTATTCGACCCCATATTTTTATTTGAACACTGAATATAATTTTATTTTTGTTTTACATTTATAATAAAAAAACCAAACAAAAATAAATAAACACTTGTAATTAAAGGGCGTCCTTATCGCGAAAAGTGTCTTCCAGACAACGTTTGGATGGAGAGAATTAATAAAAGAAGTGGCGGGAGTCATTTTAGTGTCTAAATTAGAAATACATATTGATGTTTAGCTGAAGAACCTGCAAGCTGCTGCTAACCGCAACAGCAGCGCGGCTACTGTGGCTGTAGAGGAACTTCGCACGATGCGCACGCGCATCGATAGCCTCAACGCCACTCTCAATGAGCTAGAGAACAAGAATGCCGCATTGAGTGTAAGTTTTCTTTACTTTTTTGGCAATTATAACTACCATTTGTTTTATAGATCTGAAGGTAGTATACATTTCAGTGCGTCCCATGCTAACTGACAGTGTAAGTACCAGATGGTAAAGCTCAGTAGCTAAATCATGTCTTCCAGAGACAACCATTAAAATACTGTACCCAGGAAATTATTTATTTTAAAATTTACCTTGTTAAATTCTCAGTTCAATGACATGTTTTTTTAAAGTAATCATTTGCTATGTAACTAGTATTGTTTATTTACATTCAGAACCGGTGCCGTGAGCTGGAGCGTCAATTAGAATCGGAGCGAGCTCGTCATGCAGAGGACTTAGCTTCCCTCGAGCAAGAGTTAGCCCGCCTTCGCGATGAGATGGCCGCACAACTGCGTGAATACGCCACGCTCATGGACATTAAGATCTCGCTCGACCATGAAATTGCTACATACCGTGCGCTACTTGAAGGCGAGGAAGACAGGTTAGTGAAATTGAATTTCCCTTTTTTGATACAAGGGGAAGTCTGCTGGCAATAAATGTGTACCGTAATGTATTGTGCTATTTCCTTGAGGTTACATGAAAACAAAAAAAACGTTTCTACCGATAAATGGATCTTTCCTTTTTGAAGTAAAACTTCGTTATGCACGCTTGACCTTGGGAGTAAGCTACTGAATGCGGTACGAAAGATGTAATCCGACAAGGTGAACGGAACTTGAGAGGTATTGATTTTGAAGATGCTAGACCTCACATTCCTCTATAAAGCATATGCAGATGGCATTTTTGACACCCCTGACCCCCTTACCTAGACCTTCTCGATACCAATTGTTGAGAAGCAGTTTATTCAGATCGAACCTAGGTAAGAATGCGCCCTTAAATAGAATTAGTATAAAATTCAACTCTTTTTCAAAAACGGACGATATCGACCTTTTTTTCCTAGTATTAGTATGTATAAACAATCACTAATCTACAAATAGTTTTTTTATTAGTTAATTTTTAATCTCAAATTTAGTTTTATTTTTACTTTTTGGTTCTTTTTATTTTTATCTTAACATTGTCACTCGCCAATTAATTGCTTGCAGTCTACGCCTATAACTGTGATGGCATTAACTTCACGAATTTTCACTGTTTTATGTATTGTTTGTTAAAAATGTTCATTGTGTTGGTGTAATAAATAAATAAAGATAGAAAATTAGTTATGTTTCATATGTCTAAGATACAGTGTTTGTATCCACTCTGTAGGAGCAAGAGAGAGCAGTGCGCGCTCATTTTCTTTCTCTCTTGAACATTCGTTTATAAATTATATTTTGTGTATGTATTAAACATGTATAAACATAAAGATATGTATAGATGGAGCTAAAGAAGTTTTATTCAGTCGTATATATCCCATGTGGTCTTCAAGATTTGTCGAAGCACCTTCGTAATTTTATTAACAAATTGATTTGTGCAGGTTGAACCTAACAGCGCAGTCTCCAGGACGCGAGTCGCGAGCCTCGGTTAGTGCCACAAGCGGCGGTAGTATCAGTGGACGTGCGACCCCGGGCCGTCGTGCCACGCCACTCCGCGCCAGAAAGCGCACTCTACTAGATGAAAGCGAAGAGCGCAGCCTGCAAGACTTCAGCGTAACCTCCAGCGCTAAAGGAGACTTGGAGATCTGTGAAACCTGTCCCGACGGCAGCTTCGTTAAGATTCGTAACAAAGGGAAGAAGGTTTGTACATTTCTTTGTGAACTAACATGAGTCAGATTGGTGAGCGCTAATGGGTAGAAATTGAAATGGCTCATTGTATGCTAGGAGTGACAGGAGAAGCTGATTGAGGGTAAAGTGGGCAGACAATAATTGATAAAATTATTTAATAAGGATAAAAGTGAAGTTGAGAAAATAATTAAGAAAGATGTCCATCAGTGGGTTTACATATGTAGAATGGATTAATGGAATTTTCTCTCTACAATAAAATGTACAATTTAAAAGTAACTTTGGGACTAACGTTTGCATGAATTTAGGTTATAAAACTATTTCGTATATGTTATAATCTGTAGGTCTCGTAGAATAAAATAGTCCAACAACTAATACATTCGCTTTATTGAGACAGCGTAACGTTGTACAAAGAATTATTTATATCGAGTCAAAACGTCACAACTGCGCGTCCTCGCCATCTTTATACAAAATTAATTAGAAGTCAGATTAGGAACTAATAAGGTTAAACTATTGTTTACAATGCCAAGTTCATGTGACGATCAACTAAATTATTAATTATGAATTAAAGATACAATAAGGTTCAGGTAAATTATTAAGATATCATTGGAAGTAGTTATTATGTATAACAATCGCTGGGTGTCAGGTGTTGCCAGCTAACATATATTTGAATATTTCCTTTTGTACCTTAAAAATATTTTGTGATATAATATTGTTCATATTGTTCTAGGAGCTGAGCCTGGGTGGCTATCAGATTATACGTAAAGCGGGCGATCAGGAGACTGTGTTCAAGTTCCATCGTACGGTTAAGGCGGAGCCCGGTGCCGTTGTGACCGTGTGGTCTGCTGACGTTGGCGCGGACCACGACCCGCCACGTGAGATCGTCATGAAGGGACAGAAGTGGTTCGTTGCCGACACCTTCACCACCACACTCTTTAACATTGACCATGAGGTAAGGCTGTCAATTAATTTATTTAATATTGAGAATTTTCAAATCCTAAGCCCTAAGAAGCAGAAACCATACACTTATCAGTCCCTTTAAACATTCATGATTTACATTAATTTCAAAAGTCATGTAAATCATGAATAGTGATGAAAATTGTATTAGAAAATATTGCATTTAGATTTACTACTAACTTATTTACAATTATAACAATAAAGTTACGTTATTCGGTAATTTATGGAGCCCTTTAGAACGAGGAATCTTTTATGCTTCAGGTCATTAAAAATTCCTCCCTTGCTGAAGGCGGTAAGATAGAAGGAAGTTCCAAAGCTAATTGTCTGTGCCATCATAACTATAACATTTATAAATTGTTTTTGATGCTTCTTATTCTATTGGAGAGGGCTTTGGAAATATACCTGGTTTTAAAGATATACCAAGGAATACTTAAAAATAGTATACTTTGTTTTGTTGAAAATTATTGATAGGTGCGTACGTACAATCCAAGGCAAGTCCATCCATTCAGTACAATCCATTCTCCTTCGTGGCGATGACCATGAATGTGATGACCAGAACTTCGCATTATATAGTGTCCGTATGTAATACGGTAAGACATTTCACATGCGAATTTGCCCTGGATTTCATTTGAAGTCTGTTGAAATTGAGCTATGTACTGAGTATTGAACTTCAAACTGATGGATATAATTGTTGCTTTAGGAGGTGGCGGTGTCCGAGCGGCAACGGAGGCAGGTGAGCACGAGCGCGCAGCGGCACCGTGAGCTCTCCCACAAGTACCCGCGCCGCGAACAGGTAAACTCTCAGAGCTAAGCAACTGTCGCAAAACGTACACTTAAACAGAAAAGTAAATAAAGTGGTACCTTGACATACAAGTTTTATTCCTTAAGTCTCACTCATAGCAAAATATCGCACGCCCAGTAGGTCGTATTTCATTGGTGTATTTTTGTTGCTATATAGAAGATCACATTTTGTATTTATTCTGTATCCAACAGGAATATAAATGCTTCTGGTAAAGATGATCAAACAAAAAACAGTTCCCAGTTCCAAAATATTTTATTAATCTCCATTTCTAGCTCCAGAGAACTTTAAAAAGAACAATCATTGGTGCAAAAACATTGATCATGTCCCAATAACATTAACTCCATTGCACATCGTTTTTTTTTGACAATCAACTCAATTTCAGCTCTAATTTAAGAGACTTCCACTACCATTCATAGATAAAAAGCCCTTATTGCAAGACTAGGGGCTGAAAAGAATGTTTGTCTCTTCATCAGCTTTTAAGATTTGCTGTCATCTAGTCTCGATCGATAATACATACCAATTTTTTTTGTGTTTATAATTGATTTATAGTTTTATTTTTTTACTCATTTGACGGATTTATTTATTTTTCACAGCTGGGAGAAATCCGCGAAGGTGACGAGAATTGCCGCATTATGTGAAATTTCCTCTGTGTCGAGTTGCGCGGTGGCGCTCCGTCCGCGCACTTAAGACGGTACCTTATCCTGGTGCCGTGAAGTAACGACCACATCAACAAACAAAACTTCATCACACTTCACTTTTACTACATTTATTTTATTTCTCAAACAGTTGTGTCCCGTTGTTGGCAAAAGGTCTCTTGTCTTTCACTCCACTTGTCTTTGTAGTAATGTTTCCTACCATGTATGTGTTAATGACACGAGTACGTTGGCCAACGTTTTTGAGTTCATTAGTATCAGATCAGAAAGCTGAAAGTTCCCTGGGCGATCAAGCAATATGGCCGGCAATAATTCTTTAAATTCGTTCATAACAAATAATAATATATATAAAGTAGAGCCTCTAAGTCGAACCCCAAGGTTAACGCCAAATATCGCAATGAAGGTACAATTTGTACTGAAATGGCTGATTAATTCGACCTATAGAGAGTTGAAATTACCATTAATGGAACTTTTCGTCTTAGCGAGGTTCTACTAACATACTACGTAATGTCCATAATTATGTATAGAATTAAGAAATTGCTGCAAACAGTCACGCCTTCACTGCCCAATATTTTGTTTTAATTTTTTAATTTAGTGAACAAGGTACAAAATCGACAGTTCACTAGTGCTGGTAAGTATTTTATAGAATTAAGTTTCCCCACCCTTTGCTTTGCACTAAAATAATTTAAAAATTGTGTGTCACATTAAATATATTCACCATTTAATAACATAGGTAGATCAGATCTACAAAAGAAGAATCGCAGTAAACATAGATATTATTTCGACTAGAAAAATCACTTTATTTAGGTTAAGATTTTTTTGACATCATTGTGGTTGTCTTTTAGTATAAGTTGTCATACAAATTAACAATAGTAATTTAAAATAAATAAACAGGTGCAAGTCTCAAGAATGGAGTTTTATAAGAAAAGAGATGACTTTGAAACAGCATTTATAATAGGTAATGGTTGTCGTGAAATATTTTGTACTGCTTGGTAACATTATTGAAATATCATTAGATTATACATTGGTTAATAATAATGTATTTCACATGGCAATTTTATTATCACAGAGAGGATTGAATCTTTTTCTTTGTCAAAAATACAATTTTATGGGTAATGAGTAATCATGAACCTTTTTTTATTTTGGACCCAGTTTTTGTATTCCATGTGTAACTACTACATATTAAATAAAGATTTATTTAGGTTTACAATGGCTTTGTTTTATTAATTTTCCAAAAAAAATCTTAATTAGGGGTTTAGGCGACCAATTTGAAGTTTAGTAGTCTGAACGAGGTTTTGGATTCTTATGTATGATTTTATTTTTTTGCTAAAACTTGATTATGGTGAAAGGTGCATAGAAGCTAGCTCTCGCTACACAAGGCACAAAAGGTATGGTTAGTTAGTTATTTTGTTAATATAAGAAACTAGAACAATACCGGATATTTATTGTGTTTGTGGTGATATCCTAACTTTCTTATGAGTGAATTATTCATGATCCATTTAAACATTATAACTTTTTTAATAATTGTAGCTGTAAGTTCCATATTACTTATGTACGCAATAGTGAATATCTTTTCCATATCAATTCACTGGAACTCCTTCTCATATGATTATTCTTTATTCGAAGTTTAGATCTAAATTTGTTAAGTGGTAATTTTCCAAATTCTATTGAACATACATATGATCGGTTTAGGGAAGCTCTAGTGCCTTAGCCTCTTTACTTGCACGAATATTTATAATCTAAAATATATTTAGTTTCAAACAGATTTTAATATATTTTTTATAATTAATTTAGGTATAACTAAGAATATTTTTAAGTTATTTAAATAATAATCCTAGCCATTGTACACAATATTTATTAAATATACAGTCATTAATTCTCGTTTAATTTTGACCTACTAAAATACGTACTATCGTCCCTCACTTTTCAATATGCACGAAGTCCTGTAATACTTCTATATATGTTTATTCGAATGAGGAGACTAATTAGCCTATACGTATCACGTATGACTGGCTTCTTCCATTGGTAAAAATGCCTTTGATTATGCCATGTAATTTTACATTTTCTGAATTGAAAATATATTTTTGCTTCATAAATGAGGAAAAGGTAAGCCATTTAGTTAGTGACACGGTCGATACTTAGAAGTTCCATCGTATGTTTTTGGAACCCAAAATCCAGTGCTAATAATATTAGAAAGGAACCTCGTTTTAAAGTCAGCCCTTTATCGTTACAAACTACCAAAATACAACCAAATAGAAAACCTAATTTCTCGGTTCTAAAATATGACAACCACGCATTTTTAAGGGTAACCAATGCATATATAGCTGTACGATTTTTCCTTTGGATTTCGAAATATTGTTTCTTCAGTTTGCTATTGACGTTCAGGTGGGTATTAACTTTTAAATTAAATAATTAAAGTATAAATTTGTTTAGAATTATTTTTAACAAACAATTAAAATTCGTAGTAATTGGAATTTTATAAGAAAACCTTTTTAAGAATAAGATTTCCGTAGACCTTTCTTACGATTTGGACATAAATCTACGGTTTCATGCTAGTTAGTAACAAGTACTCTTAACAAAACTTTTATTTACGTATCTAATTATATATATAAGTGTCGTCAAAAAGGAAGATATTAGTTAATCTTCGCCTCTTTCCTATGACTGCCTCTCGTTATCACTCAAAAAACTTACTTCCTCTTATTTTTTTTTTATTTAAACTGCTTTTCCACGGACTGATCGTCCACGCCTTTTTTATTTGGATTTTTATTTGTTACATTTGCTCAGTTTATAAAAGAGTTTACTTAAAGCTTCGACACTTCGCCTTCGCAGAGGCCGCCAACGCCTTTACTTGATTGGCGTGGTCTATCGCCTTCAGGTCCCTGTTCCGAAACGCCATCGCGATGTTGTAGTCTTCGAGTCTCTCGTTGGTGGCATTCATAGCCCTTTGGATGAACTGGGCTGATGATGCCATCATTGCTGCTGTCTACGTAGTAAGTACAGCTGATTGTGTGACGAGATATTGCCACGACTGCATGGGGTGCAGTTGTAGGTGCTGTGTTGACGTGCACACGGTCACTACTGTCTCGTACGTTAGTCCCTGCGCCTCATGTATAGTCAAGATCCTCGATCCGTCTCCGTTGCTTCCTCTTATCTTATATTCTCTTCCTCTCATATTAAACTTAGCCAGCCTTTCATACTTTGCGCTATATTTAATCTTGATTGTCACTGGCGGTTAAAAAAATTGAATTAGTTTTGTATAACACAAGATATCGACGAACAACTTTTATTTTCTCTTCCCTTTCAAGTTTTTTCTTTTCTTCAAATTGGTTCCCTCGTTTGTTTTTTTATATATTTTTACTCACCCAATAATTGATACCCTCTCTTAAAGGAATTCGGCAATTAATAATTTTAGGCTGGTACCACTGAAATTTGTTGCCCAAAATCAAAACGACATTTGAAGTTTGACTTGACATTTATGTCAATATTTCTGTTTATTTATAGTTTTACAGTTTACTATTTCGCTACTTCAACTTTACTCTAAGATTTGTAAGTTAACATTGTAACAATTTTATTCTGTTTTCTACATTTATAATAAGTTTTTTTTTCTCATTTACTACGTGTGAAATGATAAGCACGAAACAGAATCCGACTATAGCATTTGTAGGTCCTTAAAATGAACATGTTCAAGTAGATATTTACATTAATAAAAAGTTAAAACCAGTGTCATTCTATATTTATCAATCTCTATTTGTTCAAGATGTGATGTGAAGTCTTTTACATCTTGAATATTTGTTAGTGATTGGTGTGTTGTTCGCTATGACCAGTCTAACTATAACCAGTCCACCTGAAGTAACTGATCGAGGCGGGATTTTGCACAGACGGTACCGGGCAATTGGAAACAAGAAAATGATATTACCAAACGCTTTGGTTGCCTCGAGAAAATTTGTTGTTATTTAGCTTAAAATAATCATTGGCACTAAGGCTAAATTTGGTTAATAATGCTGCCTGTTATTAAATTGAGTACTTTACCACATTTATTCATTAACTACCCTCATCTATTTTCACATATACTTCAACCTCAACATTCACTAGTTCTTGATTTTGCTTAGATTTATCGCATTATTGTCAGCAATATTGGTAATGTGTGAGAACTACAAACATTAGTAGTTATTTATTTTGTTTCTTATGGATATCCACATAGTGTTGTATCCTTGTAAAACCTTTTCATATCAAGTTATTTATCAGTTTAGATTAAAGAAATATAAAAATTATATTTTTCCAAGGATAAAATTATAATGTAACATTATAAGAAACTGGTAAGTTATAATTTCTGCATTGAGTCGATTTAGGTTGTAGTTGTTCAAACTTATTTTCAAAGATGCCTGTTTAACAGTAAAACTGAGCAAAGGTTTGAATATCATATGATGTCAAATATTTTGTCCATAACCTATAATTAAAAAAAAGTTAGTCTCCAACTCTACAAAGCTGTTATATTGGAGTAGCTGGGTGAACACCATATATGTTTTTAGTTCAGCATCAAGTAGTTCTCAAATCACTAGTATATGGCAATATTTTCAGAATTTAACCGGGATTCCGTCATAGAAGACACAATCCATTATCAACCCAGTTTTTAACCACTCGAAATGTTGACACTTTAGATTTCTATGTGAAGTTCTCGAGCGGTATCCGCGTGAATTACGCGCCTTTTTGTCTACTCTGTGCTCGATTGGTAAGAATAATTGGTCAATAAAAAAAAAGTTACAAAATAGCATGTTCCTAAGACCCACAGTATTTAATATTTTATCAATCAATATTATATGGGCGTCGTTGTTTTTTTTCTTTTAATTCGTACTTTCTAAGCTAGTGCTTGACCACTATCCTACTTGATAATATGTAGATACCAATTTCATTAGTCCTAACTTTGCACTTATAAATTCTGCTACTTTTAAAAATATTTTTGTGTATAAAATATAAGGTTGTCAAATATCTCCTTCCGCCTTTTGTCTTTTGAATTTCGCGGCTATGTACAAAGCGCTACAGAGCTCGTATCTAGCAATACTATACATAATTTGAAAGGTCTTGACATAACCTACAAAACGACGCTATGCATAATTAGTTTGGATATTGCGTTCAACAGTTATAGACGTGTAAACATGGAGTTCACTAACGCCGAAATTCGCGGCTTGGCCACTGTTTGGGACGATTCACCGGCCTTCGACCACGACCGTTTTCGCTTGATATTGTCGTATGTGATCCATTTTTCGTCGCCAGTCACCATCCGCTTCAAGAATGGGTCGAGTTCGTTCCGTTTCAGCAGCATATCGCAGGCGTTGATTCGGTCCAGAAGGTTTTTGCGTCAAATCATGCGGCACCCAAACATCAAGCTTTTTGTATCCAGCCTTCTGCAGATGGTTTAAAATGGTTTGGTGACTAACTCCCATCTCCTGGGCGATGTCACGAGATGCCACATGCCGGTCTAACTCGATGTAGTCTATGATTTGATCGGTATTTGTCGTCACAGGTCTTCCGCCGGCTGGCTTATCCATGGTGTCGTTTTCACCGGCTCTGAATCGTCGAAACCATTCCTCCGTGGTTCGAAGTGATAGAGTACCATCCCCCAAAACACCATTAATCTCACGGAACGTTTCTCTAACGGATTTGCCTTTAACGAAGGAAAACTTTAAAATAGCGCGAATTTCGGCGTTAGTGAACTCCATGTTTACACGTCTATAACTGTTGAACGCAATATCCAAACTAATTATGCATAGCGTCGTTTTGTAGGTTATGTCAAGACCTTTCAAATTATGTATAGTATTGCTAGATACGAGCTCTGTAGCGCTTTGTACATAGCCGCGAAATTCAAAAGACAAAAGGCGGAAGGGAGATATTTGACAACCTATTATAAACCGACTTCAAATCGAATCTAACGTTAAACACTATTTTGCGTACGGACTTTTATTTCCGAAGTATCACAGTTGTATTACGAAGTTCTGACGAGAGGTGTGACTCCATCCGTAAATCTTTAAAAAAGTTTATGCGTCTGTTTGTCATTGGAGGCGGTGATCACACAACATCACGTGAGCCACGTGAGGTCGTTTGGCCCATCCCACCCAGAGTATCTCAACCTAAAGTTATGTCCTATGATATGTACTAAGTTACTCAAAATACTAGTTTACGCCAACTGTGCCAACTAAGAGCTTTAGCACCTCTTAATCGGGGAAGTTAAAAAAGATTTCGTTCTTATCGCAATCCGCCGTAATAAAATTCAGTGTTGGGAGGATATAATGAATAATGCTGCAGAGCATTATTCTCTATGGCATGTAACTTACCACGAGAGGGACATCCTGTCCAATTTATTACTTTGTCATATGTAACAAAATATGAGCAGAAAATATTGAATAATAAAGAAAAAAATAAGACAAATATTAAGATGTTAATGACTCACTAAACTTGACCCTGAAGTGTGGCGTTAGACAAAATTGTCATTAGTAAGCCTTAGTAAGAAGTTGGGTGAAAGTCTACCCGATTGGATAAAAAAAGGAGTGGTGAACCTGTTTATTTCTAAATTAAAATAATTAAATAAAATGAGAGTGACGTGTACGCGTTAAGAGTTTTAGGTTTAAAATGTATAATGCTTAGTGTGCACTCGATAAAAACTCTGAGCGGAAACAGGATAGCACAAAAATAACGTTTGTCTTATAATGAGGCTGTTGGGGCGGGCGGATCCATTGCGATTTTTGCGCCTTGACCCAGGTGGGCGTAACTACGCAATAGGTCATGGGGGTGAGGCGCGCGCTCGCGGGGGGTGTTTGGACGCGAGTAGTAGCGTAGTGACGTCAGTGACGCGCGTATCGACCGCGGCAGCCGTCACAACACCCCGCCCCCGCGTGCCCCGCACCCGCCGCGCCGCACCGCGCATCTACGCATCGCGCCGCCCGGAAACACGCTACCGCTAATGTGGTAGGAAATATCGGCTCCGTTTTGATGACATTCGAGATACGGTCAACTATTTTACTGCTTCTGTCAGTAAAACGTGGCAGCTTTTGGGCGTATATATCACATCATTTTTGTCGCCATTTCAAGTGTGAATTTAATATTACTGGGAATTAACCACGTTCTTCACATTTGGACTTAATTTTCTGAATTTTAATTGTATATAATGTATTTAACTAAAATAATATGGTTGGCATATTAAGATATTTTAATTTATTTGCGTTGTTCTTAGTCTACTACGAATACCTAAATATATAGTTTAAATATTATGTAATCATCATTATCAGCTTGTGTCTATTCACTGCTAGAAATTGGCCCAATGCCTTTCACCATATACGATCCTCCGTCTTCCGCATCCAGCCACTTCCGGCAACTTAAAAAGGTCGGTTTGTCCATTTAGAGGGAGAGCGCTACGCTTCCACGACCCATGCGCTCCTCCATTGCATGACTTTTCTCCCCCATCTGTCGTCACTGACTCGGCAGATGAGGCCGGCACACTTGTATTGCAATTCTAGTATTGCACAACCTACTTCTCACACTCGCTGATTCAGCTAAAGCTTTTCAGAGTGAAAAGGGCCTGTAATACAAAGTTAACTCTAGCGCTATAATATTCAACGGCGCCTAAGTAGGCTCGATTAGATGCTTTAATCGAAATACGCACAGGTAGGCAGACACTGCGGACTTCGGCTTAGTACGACCCTAGCTGTTCTTTTCGTGATAAAGAACTTGTAGGGAATCAAGAAGGTGCGTGTGGAGCCAAACGGCCAGACCACGCGTACCCTCCCGCGTTTGGGCCCATATAACCGCGAGGTTGGTGGGGCCATGGGAGGTGGTGGGTAGATTGTTCTTTTTCGTTTCATGCCCATCCATACATAATTGTCTGTTGAGGGTACTATTCAGCCCTGTTTATATATTTAATGCCCAAGTCTGTGTACCACTAAAAATAATAATAAAGCATTGATTTTTTTTTGTTTTTCGGATATGTTGTAAAATTGCATTTTACGACATTTCCGCTTTCTACCGTCGATCTATTTGTTAGCTAATGATTATAACTACCAAGTAAACATTTGAATTGATTAATTCTACCCTCTGTTATTAACCTTCGCTTATAAACAAGCATTAATTCTTAGATATAGACTAGGTGCAGTGCGAGTACCGCGCCCACGGTTCGCTTTTGCGTCGCAATAGCACTGTGCGCCATTTATTTTCTACGCACACAAGTACGTTCCTTCGAACAAGGTTGTTGTTTCTCTACTCTGTCTACGGATTGCGTTACAATTTGCGCCCGGTCACTTACCCCCGGTCAAATGTCGCCTGTGAGTGTTTAGTTCCGATGTACAATCCCGATGCACGTTTTTTGCGTGTACACAAAATGATATGCTTTTTTATATTAGCAGGCATTTAATGTAAGAAATTTACTATCAAAGGAACAACCCGATAGTTTCGTTGGTACACGAGAGATATATCAAGATATACCTATTGGAAGCGGAGGTTAACAAACACCAAATCTACATAAACTAGTCACTCATTTTTCTTTCAAAAGCTATTAAAGATTTACAGAGTTTCGGTGTATGCATTATAACAAACGTAAATATTAAATATATTATACTGAAATAAAATAAGCCCAAGTTACCTTAGGACCTGGAAAAGTTTGACTGCATTTGTCTATCCCCGCAATTACAATGTTTTCATGAGTGGAGTGATTAGGCATTTACTGAGCTATTGAGCTTTACCATCCAGGATTGCATTTTCACTTAACATCAGGTGGGATTTTAATCAAGCACTGGATAGAAAGTATAAAAAAACGGGGCAGAAAGCTTTTCCTTCAAGTCACGGAAACTTATTAATACTATTTGGGATTCGAACGTGTTTCTTTTATTAAATAAAAACTAAGTTATATATTTCGGTGGTAAAGTATGACTTTAATTATGTACATCGAGAGGTGGGAAGTATTTGTTTTAGTTATCTTTATTTTCAGATCATACCCGTTTATTGTAACGATAAAGGTTATGATATGATATAACATGACGGATAATATTCATGGAGAAAATATACCTTTGAAATGTTTCAAAAAGATTCCCGTTTACGTGGTGGAGGAACACAATGACGCCTTACAGTTCATTTATTCGGCTATTGGCGGAAAGAAGTTGCCAGTGATGGGATCCACGTTGTTACATCTCGACGCTCACCCGGACATGCTTATAGATCGCAAACTGAGTGGTACAGATGCGCGGGCGGGAAAGAAATTGTTGCCTTTGTTGCAAATAGAAAATTGGATCGTACCCGCGGCCGCGGCAGGACATATTGGACGGATTGTGTGGCTCCGTCCGCCCTGGGCTAAGCAATTTACTGACGGCACTCGATTCATAAAAGTAGGAGACCACCCCACATCGGGTTTGCTTCGGGTTGATAGTAAAGAGCCGTATTATCTATCAGACGCTTTGTTCTCGTCCGAATTGAAAAATGCAAGAAAATTCACATTAACAGTCGCGGAACTATCTAACGCAGATTGTAATGAGACTTACTTAGACAAATTAACTGAAAATATTAACATAACTCAACCTTATGTACTGGATATAGATTTAGATTTCTTTAGCACGGGAAATCCATTTCTAAGTTTGTATGAAAATATCGGACTTTACGATCGCTTGGAGCCAATATTCAGTTTCAAACTCCCGGACGACGACAATGTAGAGACTGTGGAAAAAGTTATCCAGTTACGAGAGCGCCAATTGCAGGAGCTCGACGATTTATTCCAATGTTTGGAAAAATACAACAGTCTTCAAACATTTGAAGGGGAGAAATCCGATTTGTTTAGGACGGTTAGTCACGCTTTATTTAAATTTCGAATCGATCGGGATTTTTAAGCTTTTATTCGGGCGGTAGTTCTTGACCCTCTCGAGTATACTGGGGGAAGAGTGCTATCGCCTCTCGAGTAGCCTAAGTTTCCTATCGGGGACCCTTTCACTTACTCCTGATAGAGGCATAAAAATCAGGCGGACCGATTTAGACCTTGGCCACTTCTTAATCCGACGATTTTGTAAAAGTAAAATATTATGAAATTTTTAAGGTTTCAAACTTAGCGGAAATTGTGTCAGCGGAGGCAGAGCGCCTCGGTGAAAAACCTGACTGGTGGGCTGTGTTTGCTGCTGGTTGTACGAGGGACCAGGGAGGCCTGCCCTACCATATAAGCACGGAGGAAGAGATTCATTCCTACGTCACGTGCACTTTGAAATTATTTTTAAAACGTCTGCCACCGCCTGTACTAGTGACAGTCGCACGTTCTACTGACGACGGCTACTGCCCCACACACCAAGTGAGTATTGAGATTGTTGCAAATATTGCTGTTCTAATATTTGCTTAATTAACAGGTATATTTACGAGTAACAACAAAAACCGACTTCAAATCGAATCAAACGCTATTACGCGCGCCCCCTCTTTATATTTCCGAATAATATAAAGAGGGGCGGTAATAAAGCGATGACTCCAATAAAAATGAATCAGCGAAATCGGTTGGCGTAATATAAAGCAAATTTGAGACCTATATAATATATTATATATGGTTTTCTCACAGACGCCATTAACAGAATTGGACCAAATTTGCGAAGCACCAGCTTTTAAATAAAAAGGAATCATCAAAATCGATTGTCCCATTTTAAAGTTAAGTAACAAACATAAAAAAAAGACAACAAGAAGAGAAACCTCTTCCTTTTTTGAAATCGGTTGATAAAAAGGACCGAAGAACGAGAACCGAGAAAGTTCAACGGATGAATGAGGAGAGACAGACACAAAATACTATGGAGCAAATGTTTGTAACAGTCTCGCTACGGGACGCTCTATAGTTCTATACGAATGTTTATCTATCAGATTGGAAATATTTTAAAGAATGGCGAATTCAGAACAAATGTGGCGAAAATGTATGCGAAGATATGATGGATGTGTAGAAGCGAAAGAAGTGTACCAGGGCCGTGAACAATAAAATTCGTAATCTCCACATACCCCTTGAGCGAAGTGCACTCACGCTTCCCGAAGTGGCACTCAAAGTTAGTTATTCAAAAGCTAAACTCGTCTCCTAGATTATCCGTAAAATAGCAACCGACCGAGTCGTGGTTCGGCCCTCTCATCGGAATGCTTACGCGTAACATAGTAACCGTCCAAGCCGAGGTTACCCCTCACCGGGGGGACCCTTGTGTCGAGTTACTAGCAATAGAGGTTCAGGCTAAGCGATCTAAGAACTATGCCACCTCTCAATCCGGTGAAGCAGTCAAGGCCCGCTTCTCTGGCCAATCTGTGTAGTTCGTCATAACAAAAAAGCGACGCGCACGGCAACCTGATTAATGCTTTTAAAAAGTTTTAATTACAGCATATATATATATATACACACTGTTTGGCTCAGAATTCAATAAGGAAAGTATAAGAGCATCAATTATTACGCGGCGTAGTGTGATTTGGCAGACTTCACTTGTTTAAAAAATTCTAGGTAGAAATTGTAGGTTTCCTCACTGTTTTACTTAAACGCCTTACTACAACAATTTCATTGGTGTTGGCACCGAACATCGATTTCGGGTTGCTATAGCACATTAACTTTCAGCCCTGTAGTTCTGGGCTCTCAAGAACAAGACTATGGTATTCCTGCCTGTCGTAGAAGGCGACTAAAGGGGCCTCGGGTTCACTGGGCGACAAGGGTGGGGGCCTGAGTCGTCCACCAAAGTGGACCCGGGAAGAAGGCCACATCGGCTGGCCCGTGTCGCCTTGCGCTGCGAGGGCACAGGGGGGGAGGGAGTAACCTCCCCGGGACGTGCTCTCCTTGAGCACAGTGCAGAGGGGCTCCGGTGCGTTCTACTGGAGATCCCGGAGCCCCTCGTCATGCACCGAGCAAAGGGCCACCGGGGAGGTTTTAGTGGGTAAGAACCTCACATAACCTCCGCCTTCCCCAGATGGCGGGGTATCTTTCTGAAGATTTCTTCACCGTCAACAAAAAAAGCACATTAACTTTAGGCTCATTTATTGTTTTTTAAATTTTATTTTCCGGAAGATTGAATTAGCTATGTTTTGTTTCAGGTAAATTACATTCAGTCACTGGTATTACAAACATTAAAAGAAGTATATGAAATAGACGAACCCTATTTATACTACTTAAATGCTAATATTTCTAATTAATAAACGTAAGTAAAATAAAGCAATGTACGTATTACGTTTTTTATTGTACACTCGTGAGCAAAAATAAAGGGTCGGTTAAGAAAGTTTGAATATCTCGGAATATAAAGACGCTAGCTAACTGAAATATGTTGTGCATGATAGACGATTAAATATCCTTAAAATAAAATATTTTTATTAATTTAGTTATATTTCATTAAAAAACATAAACTTAAACGAAAATGAATATCTTACATAAACTTGGATGGACAGTATTTTTCATTCAATTTTATTTTCTACAGATTGCATTTTGGAGAGTGTGCTCAGGAACTACATGATCTAATTCCTCCATCCCCTTTCCACCATCGGACTTCTAGACGCACTGCGGGATTTCATCCTTTTGTTGTGAACATCCCTCAAACCCGAACGAAGCGATTTGCTTCGTCTTTCATTCTTCGTACAGCAAAGGACTGGAATAGTTTGCCCGCGTCTGTCTTTCCTTCCGATTACAACGTGGGTATTTTCAAGAGTAGAGTGAATAAGCATTTACTAAGCTAGTGCGCCTTACCATCCAGGACTGCATTTCCACTTAACATCAGGTGAGATCGTAGTCAAGCACTTGCTTAGAAATTATAAAAAAAAAATATTTAAATTTTAGTACTTAGTGTCATGGAGGTTAGCTGGCGTCTTTATCTTCCGAGATATTCAAACTTTCTTAACCGATCCTTTATTTTTGCTTACGGCTATTTTATATCCGACTTAAAAAGGATTAAATTTAAAATTTTTTCGAAGAAGGTTTTACTGTACACTATACTGTTGATTATTTACATCTGGAACCTATATTTTATTTGTTTATAAAGTAACAATATTCTAATATAAATTCGTTCCATTCGATTAAGACGTAGTTCTATTGACTATTATCCAATTTTCCACTTGGTATATCAGCCAATTTGAGACGAAGTCTGACGTGTAGTATACCATAAGAAATTTTAAAGGATATACAGTGTATAGCATTCACCATTAATCTGGTAAGGCGGCGTCGTCGAGTCGGAATGCCGCTTCACTTGAGTGCCAAATGCATTGCCATAACTCTCCTGTAATGCCCTTAACTAACAGTACATGCTTACACTTTTGTAAAAATATACGATTCGAAATAAGCAACGTTACATTTTTGATATACCATTCTCCTGACATTAGAGTAGCCGTCATTGTTATGTACGTTTCAATGACTCCTGTAAAGTTAATTAATCTCGCTGCTGGAAATAGGCATTCTCAATGCCTTCTACCATATACGATCCTCCGCTTTCCGCTTTGGATCGGCGATCTTATAAGGCTAGACGGAAGTGGCGGGATCTTAAAATAGTCCTAATTCTGTTCGACTTGAAGTACCTGGCTTAATGGCGTTCAACGTTTGATTCGATTTGAATTCGATTTTTGGTTTTTACTCGTAAAGATTCTTGAAGATATATACGTTCTGATTGTCTATATTTTGGCAGACAATTGGCCGAAGGGACTAGCAACGCACCTAACATTAAAGTTACAGCCTTTATATATATAATATATATGTCCCACTGCTGGGCACAGGCCTTCTCTGTAAAGAGAGTATAAGGGCATAGTCCACCACGCGGCCCTAGTGCGGATTGATAGACTTCACATGCCTTAGAAAATTTTTTCTAAGACATGTAGGTTTCCTCACGATGTTTTCCTTCACCGCCGAGCGCGTGGTTAATCAGCACATAAAATTGCAACAGCAAATTTATTGGTGCCGGCACCGGGGATCGAACTCGGGTTGCTAGCGTACTATGCAACAAGAGCCAACCGCCTGGACACTGAGCTACCACGGCTCTGAGCAACATTAACATGGATATAAACTTCGTGCACGTGTAAGAGTCTAGTTGCACGCTATCTGTTGAAAGGAGTGGCGTGCAAACCGAGTCTGGCCATAAGCAATGTCAACGCACCTCGCACGTGCGCCGCGTGCTCCACACGCGGCAATAAAATACTATATAGTTGTATAAACAGTCTTAATAAAATTATTTCTATTGCATAACGATTTCGTGCAAGCGACGGTTAACTGCCTCGCAGTAATACATGAGCCCGCGTTGCCTCATTGATCCATTTACTTGAAAAATGCATTACATATGAACGTGCCGTATACCGTACAGTCGGTGAATCAATCAAGTGTCATAAATGTTTGAAGTAGCGACGGTGTCTCTGATGACTCTGTCGGTCGTAAGATCGCACTACCCGTAATGATATAAAAAAGTAAATAGACAAATATTAATTTAAATAATAAATAGTCCAATACTTACAACTGTATGGATTATTTTTGGAAGAGGCTAACGTCTAAGATACAGGCTCGGCCTAGTTTAGACGTTAGACCAGCCCTGTAGTTTTGGGCTCTCCAGAATAAGACTACGGTATCCCCTGCCTGTCGTAGAAGGCGACTAAAAGGGGCCTCGGGTTCACTGGGCGACAAGGGTGGGGGCCTTTGTCGTCCGCTAAAGTGGACCCGGGAAGAAGGCGACATCGGCTGGCCCGTGTGGCCTTGCACTGCGAGGGCACAGGTGGGGAGGGAGTAACCTCCCCCCCCCCGGGACGTGCTCTCCTTGAGCACAGTGCAGAGGGGCTCCGGTGCGTTCCACTGGAGATCCCGGAGCCCCTCGTCATGCACCGAGGAAAGGGCCACCGGGGAGGTTTTAGTGGGTAAAAACCCCACATAACCGCCGCCTTCCCCCCCAGAAGGCGGGGTATCTTTTTGAAGATTTCCTCCCCGTTAACAAAAAAAATAGTTTAGACGTTAGAAATAATCCAAAAAATAGTGTCAATTTCATTTTATCTTATAATCACATTGTTTTAAGAGTAATATAAACATTTTATTTGGTTCAGTAAAAATATTTTTAATTTAATTTAATATTTTTAGTCAACAATGGAAGATTTCTATCAATATAATGACTTACAAAACACTAGCTGCTGACCTCAGCCCTGTAGTTCTGGACGCTCAAGAATAAGACTCATCTAATTTGGTGCTATTGTTCGGAAGTCATGCGCATATAACTGACGGCTTTTTAAATTTTTTATAATTATATAAAAAAATTTAAAAGCGGTCTGTTGTTTAATGACATAGTGATTACGCAGCATATAAATTGAATTTAATTGTAGGCTATAACGTGTGGCATAAATCACTGGCGCAGTATTCCTCACGTTATAAATACGATACATTATTCCAGACAATAAACTGCTACGCTCCAGCCGTTATTATGATGAACAACGTAGGTATAACCTAATTAAGCCAATGATTTCCACATAGCAGGGGCATGCGGCGAGGTGCCGACGTGTGACCAGTTATCGGGCCTCTCGTGTCCCTTAAGCAGCCCCGGGTCAGGTCAATTAGCAATAGCAAGTGGGACCAATGTCTGCATTATTGACATTTGAATACATTGGCCAAATGTTCTTTACAAGTATATTTTCAAAGAGTAAAAAAAAACCGACTTCATGTGAAAAGTCGCTCTCTATTATTTTTAAATATCGTAGTTATAGTACGAAGTGCTGGAGCCGACATTTTCTTTCTTCTTCCACATTCCAATACTTGTCTAGAATTTGGATTGTTATAAACCTACTAATCTCAATCGCCATCGCTACCCAAGGTGTAATGGCAACAAATTTAATCGTCAACTTTCATTTCCTTTAGATCATAAATGGAGGCGCTATGATTGAACAAATATTTTAAAAAAACACTGAAGATAGAAAACCTTCTTTTTTTTAAATCATTTATATACGTTTCAATATATATACTAACTTCGTATATATCGTAAATTTGATATTTATTACATTAACTAAGACATTCAGGCTATGTGCTATATGCTATACCAACAGTTATGGTCTGCTTCTTCGGCTAATCTGTGAAGGTTCTTCTTCTATGCATATTATTATATTTACATTGAAGTATCTATGTATGTATATGTAGTTATCTATATAATATTTTTAGCAGCACCCTTAGTCTACTCTTAACCACTGAAGTTTAGCTGGAAGAAAAGTAAAGTTACAACCTTTATATATATATTATATATATGTCCCACTGCTGGGCAGAGGCCTTCTCTGTAAAGAGAGTATAAGGGCATAGTCCGCCACGCGGCCCTAATGCGGATTGGCAGACTTCACATGTCGTAGAAAAATGTTCTAAGACATGTAGGTTTCCTCACGATGTTTTCCTTCACCGCCGAGCGCGTGGTTAATCAGCACATAAAATTGCAACAACAAATTTATTGGTGCCGGCACCGGGGATCGAACTCGGGTTGCTAGCGTACTATGCAACTTGAGGCGACCGCCCGGACACTGAGCTACCACGGCTCATGTTCATATACTTTGGTACAATAAAGGATTTATCTATGTATAAGGTTCATCACAAAAAAGCTCGTTGGTTAATTCACTCCAAAAATAAATTTCTTTGCCTTCCTTCTTGTTCCATAAATTGTGTTTTTTGCGATTCTATCTTAATAGTTATAATAAAAATATGTTTATTAAGTATTCGATCCATTACCATCACAATCCTGATAAGTATATTTTCAACCGACTATTTACTCTTTTTTTATCTGAAAGCTGGTACTTCCAGTGTGGTCCAATTCTCACATTGGCATCCATGAGAAAGCCATATAAGTCTTAATTTTTGTATCACGCTAGCCGATTTCGATGATTCGTTTTTTATAGGAAAGGATGTACATCAGGCGTAGTTAGATAAGAGTTTGGTTATGTTCCTTCAATAATTTGGAAATTCAAAGAGGTCGTCCGCGCGTAATAACGTTTAACTTTTGATTCGATTTGGAGTCGGTTTTTGTTTTATTCCTAAATATACTTGTCTGATTTATGAACATAACACAGTTGATAGGACGGACAAACAATTTAGTCCTTCGATTGGGGGCGATTGGGGTCAACTGCGCATCGAAGTGGCGACACTCGTGCCTCATCGCTAACGACGAATTACATCACGCGACGGACACGTTGCAAAACTTAAGCACCAATTAAATTCAATAAAAAGCGCTAATAGCGGAGTATTAAAATTATGTACCCACTTGAATGACTTAACGAAGGAATATGAAGTATACACGCAACTAGTACTGTTTATTACAGCTTTAGGTATATTGTTTTCAGCGCTTTTTTAACCGATAATAAAAAGTATCACTTGTATTTTGTTTTAAATATTTATTATTTTTAAAATTAAAATTTATGAAAATTGAATTCGATTTGTGTTTTTTGAAATTAATTTCCGAATTATTATGTAATGTCATTTACAACCTTACTTTCGAATCTCAGCCAGCTTGTACCAATTTGTACAATGAAATTCCGTTTTTCAGTTCATAAGATTAAAAAAAGTATATGTATATTATATAATATTTATACAATATAAGGGATATTGTAATCTATAATAATTATTTACTTATATTCGTTCAGAATGATTAAGAATGAATACGTGTCGATAGAAAAATATAAGATGCCTTTTAAAACGAAAAACAATTGTTATAACTAATTTGCACCTAGCCAAGCAGTCAGATAACAATAAGAATTGGAATACACTGCACATCTCTCGGTTAAAGAATCTATACGCGTATATTCCGCATTCAAACAAGGCTGGTCGTCGTCCCAAAGCAAAACGCAAGCTGGTAAAACAAGAAACCACATGGAATCACATCCATTATTGATGAGGAAGAAAGGTTCACGAGTAACAAACTTGTTATGAGAGGCGCAGTGCGGGATTTCCCCCTCCAGAAGTCGGACGCGATATGATTGTTTTTATTCAACTTGAACTGGTTCGCGTAGCACCTGCGCGGGGGTTTCCCGTAGTTCACAACTACTAAGTGGCGACTAAGCGGGTTCCTTATGTAATTTTCCAGACCAGACGGTGGATTACGATTGGTTTTTAAGATTTGGAAGGTAGATGGATGCAAGTAATAAACATGCTGCTTCATACACGTCTTTGAATACGAGAATTTTATGCAGTCGGAAGTCTCTGTGATTATTATTAGAAATTAATTAGTGAATTAACATTGGAGCTATATTCCGGCTTCAACTACATAATACCAGTATTGTTCACAGCATTAAGTTAGAGAAACACTTATTTTTGACAAATCTACGGTGACTGTTTAGAGAAGATGAAGGCAACAGTGTGACCAGATTTGTTACATTCTGGTAATCTTTTATAAAGTTTACTTTTAAGACAATCGGGCTTTTGTGTTTTTTTTATAATTTTTACTTTGTTCTATTAGTTGTTTTTAACTATATTTTTTTTATATAACTCCATAGAATTTACTTCCTTTTACGAGTGAAAGGTGTGGACGTCATAAAATTTAACTTACATCACTGTGTTGTATGGCCTGCTTCCAAATCTAGAAGGACATCGAGTGACTTTTAAAAGCTAATTGTTGAGTTGCCTATGTTTGTAGATCTATGACTAACAAATTCAATCCGACCTTGACTGCCTTTGATTCGTCACCTAATTCTGTACTTTCAATTGTCAACGCAATTAAAGATGTCAACATCTCAAAAGCATGCAATCAGACGATTAAGTACATTTTTCGCATCGCTTGGCAATCTTTGGAATATTTTAAACAATCTATTTGTTTTTTTTTTAAACATATCCACGCAGCGGACACTTTTAGTTTCGTAATTCTATTAAATTGTCGCAATTCTTGCTTTTTTTTTACTTAAATTTTTTCGAATGTATAGTTCTAGAAATAAACGACGCTCGTAAACACAAAACTAGAGCTATTGCAGGGGCGGCACGGGCCTTTAAGAAGAGTTCCTCTAGTACCAACGGAAACGCAGACGCATAAATACCTCTAATTAACTCTAGTATTATACCGTTGGTGTGATGGGATATGGTAATTCGATTAAACTGAGAGCTCGGCTACCTCTCACAAACCCGGTGAAACTGTAGCGGTCTCCTGTCCGATGTGCGTAGTTTCCTCTCAAAAAATAGAGTGGGATATCGCATTATATATTGAATAAAGTGTAGGAAAGATTACCTGTGATCATCGGGCAAGCGATTCTCATTCGACTGATAGATGTGTCCACTGAAGGACGGACTGCATTGACGCAGCTGTATTGTTACATAAACTGTTGCGCCAATGGGTGACCTAGATAACACCTTACAGCTTGATACAATATTCCCAGCGATGTTTAATAACACCCAGTTTTAGTGAAAACGTCTGAGCTTCAACACGACTTCTTACCGACAGATTCAAGCTTTTCGTTGTTCCTATTATTTTTATTGCTTTAGTAACAAGCCGCGGCAAGAGCTTATATACGGTGGTTTTATGTTTACTTTGAATGGTTGGTAATAAGCCGATTCAACCGATATCGCAATTTTATTGCGCTTATTAATGTGACGTTGTTTGCAACAGAATTGGTTTCCAATTAAGAGTATAAACCAGCACAGGTGTTATTGTTTATTGCGGCGTCAAACACATTACACAACCATTTTATGATACTCATCGACACGAATAATTTTTTTTTCCCATATCTTAAGTACTAAACTTAGCAATTCTTGGAGCTTTCTAATGTCCCTTATATTATCCATGGAAAAGCAACCGACGTAGCCGTGGTTCGACCCTCTGGAGCATACTCGGATGGGAATGCTTACGCGTAATAAAGTAACTATCTTTTTATCTCTTTCTTCAATCTCCTCTACTAAGGCCCTGCTACTATACCCTATTGTCTCTACAGATAAGGCCTGTGCCCTGCAGTGGGATATATACATACATATAGAACTCTAACTTAAGGAAAGGGAAAGGAAGGAAAGTCGTCTCCGATGGTATGGCCACATACCGCAGACCTCCTGATTATGTCGGATAAAGATGCCTACTTCTCAACTTACCAGGCCCAAGATCCCGCGGCAGGACCAAAAAACGCTGGCTGGACGTTGTGGCGGATATGTCAGAGAACCATTTAACATAGGAGGATGCCGGGCAAAATCGACGAGATTAGGTAGGAAAGCGTTACCCTGGTGGTAGGTTGGGAAATCGCTAGGCAGAAGAAGAAGATATAGCTCTAACTTCATGATTCAGTTGATTTTTGTTATTAAAGTCGTGTAACACTTCGCATGCGCGCCCGAAGCTTTCCAGTGTAATTAATATTTGTATCACGCGTATAATTATATGTTCGCGCCGGCTGTTTGAATAAATCGTGGCAATAGAATTTAGATGAGGAGTGTTTTCAAGTTAATACTGTTATGAATATTGCTTTTGTATAAACATTTTAAAGAAATTTCTAATTAGCCTTATATTTAATTATCGCGCAATGTGGATCCAATTTCTGCACGCGTTGAGAAGTTATTATTATCAACTAGCAGATCACCGCTGTGTTATTCGCGATTAAAACAATATATTATATTTTTTTAAAGATTTAATTAGCATAACTTATTCCTTATTACATGAGTTATTTTCTAGTGAAAGTCTCTTCCAAATCGGTTCAGACAACACACAGGCAGACAAAAATTGTAAAATATTTTGAAAATTTAATGTTATTCACATGCTTGTAATCAAGCGGTTTTTATCATTTTAATATTACAACGGACACTTCAATGTGTTTTATTTGTATAGATTATCGAAACAATTATTCTTAAAACTAATCACATATTTGTGCTTTTTAGAGTAAGTAACTAAGTTAGAAGGGAACTGAGTGATGTGTCTTAAGTCCTGAGGATGACAAACTCTTTGGAATGTATGTCAATGTCTGCGGTTTGTTAAACCGCTGCTCTGCTCCGTGTGGTTAGTAAGGAAACCCGCAACGTCTAATTACTGATAATGGATTTTTTCACACGTTTTTATTAGTTTGTTAATATAAATTTCCATGTAAATGGTTCAATATTTTTTTAAAAGAAAGCTTGCAATATTTCTTTTTCTTTTTTTTCAGAAATATTACTAACAATCCTGTTAACCATTCCAACTAAGCTTAAGCTTGTGCTAGGACATGGTTCACGGCAATAATCGAATGGTGGATTCTAACCCACGACCTTACGATTCGCAGGCCGTACCCTTAGCCATTAGGCTATTGACACTTCTAAATAGCCTAATGGCTTAGGGTACGGCCTGCGAACCAATTAATTTTGATCTACGTCCAGACGTCTGAATATCACATTTGGTAAACAGATAATGCTTTCTTATTTTTGAGCTAATGTTGCACATTGTAATAATTTATTGTTTAAGATCCTGCCTGTGCTTGAATGAGACAATCACTAGAATGCGTATTACAACGGTGCACAAATTGAGGTATATACGTTTCCTTTCAATTTTTTTTGTACATCGGATGCGGAAGGCTGACTCATCGAACTGTGAGATTTGGCAAGTGGCGGATGATGTGTACCTCATAATGGGGGAATGTGCTAAACATGAAGCGGAAAGAAAGCAACATGTGGGTGCTTTTTTAATGTTGTTGTCTGACCAGACCTCAGAGGGAGCAAGGAGCTTCATGCGATCGATGTGTGTGTAGCAATGTTAGTGTACGATAAACAACAAAAAAAGACGCTGCCATGTTTATATTTATGTACCTGCAAATCTTCGCACATTTTTCTTAGTCAAAACGTTACATTTGTAAGCCCAAGTATAGTTATGTAGACCGTGCCAAGGATCAAACAAACAATGTTTTTTTTACAATAACGCTCTTATTTGAAGAGCCTTATCGCAATCATTTAAGTGAAGCGCTTCCTGTTTCCCTCTCTCCGAGATGTAAACGTGTGTGCGCGGCGTACAACGAGAACTCCAATTATGATGCCGGGAAATTATCATAATTGAATTAATTATGAACATTGCTTATTACTCATTTAACTTACCCAAATTATTTTAAAGTTTTCAAGACGTCATTACGTTGTTTAATTGTGCAGTGTGTTCTATTTTTAAAATTATGTGTAATGTTCATTTAAGTAATAAGGCAACATATTACATAATAATCTATTTTCAACTTTCCTACAGCTCCCCTTGTGTAGTGGATGTTCATGAGCGAATGTGATCACATTCTTTGTTTTTTTATGAGAAAAGTGGCAAACGAGCTAACGGCTGACCTGAACTTAAGTGATCACAGTCACCCATGAACGTCGACAGTATCAGAGGAGCTACAGGTGCGATGCCGGCCTTTGAGATAGGAGGAGGCTCGTTTCTTTAAGGTCCCCAAATCATATAGGTTCGGAAACACACCGCAGGTTGACAGTGCGTGGAAGAAATTAACGCGAGAAACGTAAAGTCATGGAACGCCAACCATCAAGTCAAAAATATTTTTCCTATGAAATTTAACTGATATTGACTAATGAATTCTAAACAAGTGACAGACAGAGATTACTACATCTGGCCACAAACCTCAGGAGTACTACGAAACTGTTGTCTTCTCCGGGCATAATGCCTTCAATGCTCTGTATCTGCTAAATCAATTGAGTACAAAATGAACGTTCATTGGGTTCATAGTAGTCGATATTTTTTTATTGTTTTTTAGTTATAATTTATGGCCACTATTATATGACGTTATATACTATATGACGTTTGGTATGGCAAATGCTGATATAGCACGTAGAGTTTTTTTTAAGATGCATCGTGTATTGGTGAAGCTTTAAGTATATAATATATTGTTTATTACTTATCTTATACGGATCTCTATTATGTAATATATGATCTAATAATGTAGTGATTATTAATAATATGCTAGTGTTATGAAGTGCAGTATCCCCTGACGTTCAATATCTAGAAGTGCGTATGTGCGATAAGAGGAAAAATGCTTGCTTTCATTGATAAATGCTGCTTGCGTAAACGTTGTTTTCAATAGCGTAACTGATAAGACGAGGCACTTGCATTATAACTTGCACTTGCACATAAAGTTGCTTCTACTTAAGTAACTTCTAGTGCAAAACTTATGAACATTTTAATTTATGCTGTAAGGTCAAAGAGTAATCTAGTATTTGTTAAAATGACTGTCTATGGCTATTCAATTAACGTCAGTATATTTACTATTCAAACTTGTCAACTCTCTACAGTATACAGGTATTATCAACTCTAGGGGTTTTAGTAAGCATAGGGAAATGATAGGTGGTGTCTTCTATTGTTTGAAATGGCGTGTATTATGATTATTAAATAACCACCTATAAGATGGTCCGTTCGCCGAATCGAAGGACTTTGATTATTGAATAAAATTTGCAATTATTGAGTTGTGTAATTGCATTCTACCGTAACCTTTTTTGATTTGAGTTCTCTTAGCTTAATTATAATAATAATAACTTTATTAATATCACAAAAACAAACAAGTTACATATACAGGAGCTCTGTTTCCTGAACTAGGTACAGTGTACCTGTATCTCAGGAGGCAGTGCCTTCCAGAGTCACAAACAGTAAGTCCTGCGTACAATAAGTTTTTAATATAAGTTAAGTAAATTAAACGATAATTAATAATTAAAAATATATATAAAAAAAAAACAAAAATGTGTGCAAAAGGAAAAAAAAATTGGAAAGAACTACAGTCATAGTTGAGAAGTTATGCGAATGTGTAGTGTGTGTGTTTGTGTGAGTGAGTGTGTGGTTATGATGAGGTTAATAATATATTTTCAATTTGGGTGTAGTCCTGATTCTGCAACCATTTTATTTTAATAACAATCCCTTGAACTTACGACTGTTAAGCCTTGTGAGATAATTAAGGTCGGATGGGATTTTATTATATATCCGTGGTGCAACAGAGATATAGTGGCGTTGTGCAAAGGTGGACCTTGTAATTGGCACCGGGAGACGAGAGATTAGATTAGTAGGTTCATTGTATGGGGGGCTATAAATGTTATATTTCACGCTTTCTCGGTAGGTAGAAATATCGTCTTACGTTCTTTCATTTCGTTCGTCTTTGTTTTCTAATTAAGAATATTTAATACGTCACGTATTTTATACCCCATCTTTATCGGGGTAGACAGAGACAATCGCGCGACCGTTTGCACCAAGAGATAAGAATTCACATCAGCCTATCGGCATACACCGGGCATAAATTTTAGCAAGTGTATTTTTCTGTACGTAAGAATTCGAAGATTATAATATCGTACTGTCGACCGACTAACCATTAGACTATCCTTGGCTAATTTATATAATTTTTTAACGAACCTGTACAAATTAGTCATAGAAACTGGACTGTTTCATTAGATTGAGAGGTGGTGTAGCTCTTAGGTCGCTTAGCCTGAACCTCTAATTAATCTAAATCCCAATCTCTTTTATTATACTTTATATGCAAGTGCTTGATCACGACCTCACCTGAGTGGAAATGGATACAATACAATCTTGGATAGTAATAGATGTAGTACAGATATAATAATAGTATAGCACATTAGCTTGTTCAGAAGTTTATATGTAATGAAACAAGTTCCAGCTGAACTCGTCTACCCAAAACTGTAAGAACAAATATCCGGCCCTGGTTCACCAGGCTTTTACGAATACATTAAAATAATTATAATTTTCAATCAATGACTTCATCTAGTCTGGTTGGTTAAACAAATGTTGTAGGAGAATGGTTTTAAGAGTATCTGTGATAAACAGCTGATAAACATTTTCAAACGACGTAAGCACAATGCTCGTAAGAAATACTGTACTCAGAACTGATAAAACGCGTAAGCGTCTCGAGTTCTATAACGTCTGCAAATTATTTCAGAGATATAAGGTATACAGTATACATTTAACAGAGTATTTACAAGAATGCGTTATTGTGTCGCAACGTCTTGATATTATGAGTATGTCGTCTTCTCTATTCAGACATGTAGATAGTAGAGATAGTATTTGTTTTTTTTTAATGACGAACTACACAGATTGGCCAGAGAAGCTGGCCTTGACTGCTTCACCGGATTGAGAGGTGGCATAGCTCTTAGGTCGCTTAGCCTGAACCTCTATCGCTAATAACTCGACACAAGGGTCCCCGGTGGTAACCTCGGCGGACGGTTACTATGTTACGCGTAAGCATTCCGATCCGAGGGCGCCCGAGAGGAATGAACCACGACTCGGTCGGTAGCTATTTCAAGGATAATTATTTGTTTATTAAAATAAAGCTCTTAAGCCATCTTAACGCTAACAATGAATGTCACAGATTCTGCTAAATAATTCAAACAAAAGCATTGTGAATGCCTGTTGAATGTATTACAGTTTTTAAAATCCAAAAAGTCACCTGCTTAAAAATGCCTCTTGTATTGCGATGGATAGAGTTAGTTATTGTGAGGATTCGTTCCGATGAACTGCTCACAATTAGTGAACGAATTGAACTCGTTCACTGCTGTGCTGTATTTTCGTTCCACAGTTCACTGGCTCATCAGATTCACGTCAGGTATGTACACGAGCCGATTCAAATATCTTAAATAAATGAAAACAGTTCATGAATAGCCGTACAAGTTCGAATTCGAATTCAACATTGACATTTTACATTCCTTTCGATACTGCTGATTTAGGGAGCGAAATTAACTGTGGAACGAGTACGAGTTTACGTTCCGAAACGAGATTTGATGAATGAGTTCCATAAAGTGAACGAAATTGCCCAAGTCAAGCGATAGGCTCACTCACAGTTACCGACTACCCAGGTAGCATTAATAGACTTGTAATTATTATTTCCTTTATTCAGTTTTAATTTAGGTTAAGGTTTTATAATATTATTATTAATAGTAAAATACATCTAATGCAAAACAATAAAAAAATTGGTTAACCAGGGTGCCGCCGGCAGCGAAGCAGGGCCCAAGAAGCCAGTCTTTACGGCGACATAGAGAGAAACCTATCGATGCCTGCCGCGTCTAGGAGTACCACCTTCAGTACCTGACCCTTGACCTAGACATCTAACGAAAGTCTCTTGAGAAAAACCGTCCACAGAAACGACTATCGGGATAATGATCGTCGAATCCACATCCCACATGGCGGTCACCTCGTGAGCCAAGTCGAGGTACATTTTGAGATTTTTTCCCTTTCGGCCATCACGAGGTTCTCGTCATGTGAGATTGTATATCGACGACACCACACCGCCTGTCGCGTTTAATAATAATAATAATAAACGTTTATTTGCTGGAAATATGGTAACTGACATGATGAATAATTTTTGGTTACGCACTAGCATATTTCGCCTAACCGGCATGCAAATATCACATCAAAAATCTACAATTTAAATAATCCCTTTTTCAAATTTAAAAATCACTTCACGCACTAATGTCACTTTTCGGTTAAAACGTGTAAAATTCGTTAAGAGAATAAGAACTGTTATGAATCAGCCACTGTTTGAGTATCTTCTGAAATTGCTGCAATGATAATTCTCTCATTTCCCTTGGTATTTTGTTATATATTTTAAAACTCATAATGTGGCAGTTTTTTTGATAAAAAGTAGTTTTCTGTCTAGGAAATGTTGACTTTGTTATATCTCTGTCTAAGTATTTTTATTTGTGTTGGGTATCTACATATTCTTTAAATAAATTGGGATATTTTTTCACGAGTTTTCCAATCTCGTATATATATAAACAGCAAAGGGTCATGATATTTAATTTTTTAAAAAGAGTCGTTGACCGATCTGTCAACACATTATCAGGTTTATTGGCAATAATAGTCTGTAATAAACGATAAAAAAGTATTGCATGCATTTGTAGTGCAAAAGTAAGTTTTACATATACATTTCTATGTACTTTTTTATTGTCCCCTGAAATGGCAATCACGGATAATACACGTGCTGCTCAAAACATAAAATGATAAACATTTTTTATGTATTTACATTTAACAGAAATGCTATATTCAATACAATGTTGTTTCTTCGCACCCTTGTTTTTCTAAATAGGAGATACAAAACTATTTTTTTTTTTAAATAAAGCTAACAATATTTCTTTTTTTTCAGAAATATTACTAACAATCTTGTTAACTATTCCAACTAAGCTTAAGCTTGTGCTAGGACATGGTTCACGGCAATAGTCGAATGGTGGATTCGGACCCACGACCTTACGATTCGCGGGCCGCACCTAAACCATTAGGCTATTGACGTTAAGGACTGTTTAATTAACTTAAAAAATTGCCGTGGAGACCTTGGGGCCTTGGGGTGCGGAAGCCCGTCAGCTGTTCAAGGAGATTTCCGCACGCCTCATCGACGCCTCAGAGGATCCATCGCTGATCGTCAACGACAGGTACCTCCTGGGAGCAGTCAGTAATGACTGTCTGAATGTGTCTCGTGAGCGCGTGCGCTGCGAGATTGGTCTTGAGTGGAGAATCTACGTTCTCTGGAAACGCTTCTAAGTGGGGAGCTGGCATCTTTCAATTGGGACTCAAGTTTGTGCCAGTCGATGACGGTTTTGTTTGAGGGCGGTTTGGGCAGAGGGCCTAGCCGCAGAATTACAGGGCGGTGATCGAGTGAAGCTCGTGTATCACGTACAGGTTAGTCACTGTGAGAGTGATATGACGGAGAATAGCAATGTCTAAGACATCCGGTGTGATCCACATTATGTGGGAAGTGAGTGGGCTCATATGGTCCCACGATCTCGAAGTCGAGTATCGACCAGAGATTCGAGGCCAGCCCGCGCGGATTGGTCATACGGGAGAACCACCGAGGATGCTTGCTATTGAAATCGCCGGCTAGGATCGTAGCATCTCCGAGAGAGGAGAGCTTCGAAGTCCGACCTAAGAATTTCTTTGCTACGGTGACAAGGAAGATACACCGAAGCAATAGTGATAGGGGCGTGGCCTGTCATGGCTAACTGGCAGACCGAGGCCTCGAGGTGCGCTAAACGCGGCGTGGCGATCGGAACGCAATGCAAGGACCTCCTATAGTAATGAGAGTGCCACCACCTTGGGCGCCGGCTCTATCATTCCTAACGATGTTATAATTCGCAATCTTCGGATCGCGAACGGAGGGTTTGAGAAACGTCTCCTGCACTAACATTACGTCGACTTGATGTTCGCGGACGAAGTTCGCTACTTCGTCTTTTTGTTCCCTAAGCCCGTTCGCATTGAAAAACGCGACGGTCAACGAACGGGGTTTGCATCTGGCCAGGGGAGTCATCGAATCGCCATAAGGACATCCTGGTACATAAGGATAAGGGCCGCTTTCGAGCCCAAATCCTTAGCGTTAACGTAAGCGTTGGCGAACCCAATTAGGTCCTCGATGTTCACTGAACGCAAAACTTCGTTCAGTGCCTCGAAACCGCAGGGATAGCAGGCGTCACTGTGGACGCCAGAGGAGACACTGGCGCGGACGGACGTACCGGCACCGGGCGCGTGGGTGACGCGGGAGGCTGGTTACAGCGGCGGCGGCAGCACCACTCGCTGTAAATTTAAGAGGAGTTTGCCACGCGGGGCGTAACGGCGGAAATGCGGACGGTGGCGGCACCGTCGGACGTCTAGCGACGGTCGCGGTTTTGACGGCCGGCCGTTTACGTTGGGGAGCATTAGGGCACCCTTCCAATTGGCCGTGTGGCCCGTCTGGGTTTGCAATAATACGCAAGATGGTTCCTCTGTCTGGAGGGCTCTGTCCTTCGGACGAGGACAATCGCGTGTGCCATGATCGCCGAGGCACTTAACGCAGCGCGGGCGCGAGAAACAGTTGCGTGCGGAGTGACCGTACAACTGGCATTTGTGGCATTGCCCGGGCAAGCCTGTCTTACGCGGGGTCTCCACTGAGATGCGCGCGAACCGACATAGGGTTTGAAGATCGAATACGCGCTTCCCCTCGGGGGTGCGCTCTAACGTGACCTGGACCATGTCCAGGGGAGATTTATTCCGCTGCCTACGCATGCGGTGGACGCTTAGGACAGGGAGACCCTGGTCCTTAAGGTCGGCGGTGATGTCTTCCACGGTAACCTCTGCGGGAATCCTTTTAATTACTGCACGCAGGGTGCGCTCTTCCGGGAGCGCGTATTGTGAGATAATTAAGGTCGGATGGGATTTTATTATATATCCGTGGTGCAACGGAGATATAGTGGCGTTGTGCAAGGTGGACCTTGTAATTGGCACCGGGAGACGAGAGATTAGATTAGTAGGTTCATTGTATGGGGGGCTATATATGTTATATTTCACGCTTTCTCGGTAGGTAGAAATATCGTCTTACGTTCTTTCATTTCGTTCGTCTTTGTTTTCTAATTAAGAATATTTAATACGTCACGTATTTTATACCCCATCTTTATCGGGGTAGACAGAGACAATCGCGCGACCGTTTGCACCAAGAGATAGGAATTCACATCAGCCTATCGGCATACACCGGGCATAAATTTTAGCAAGTGTATTTTTCTGTACGTAAGAATTCGAAGATTATAAAATCGTACTGCCGTCCGACTAAGCATTAGACTATCCTTGGCTAATTTATATAATTTTTTAACGAACCTGTACAAATTAGTCATAGCAACCGGACTGTTTCATCAGATTGAGAGGTGGTGTAGCTCTTAGGTCGCTTAGCCTGAACCTCTAATTAATCTAAATCCCAATCTCTTTTATTATACTTTATATGCAAGTGCTTGATCACGACCTCACCTGAGTGGAAATGGATACAATACAATCTTGGATAGTAATAGATGTAGTACAGATATAATAATAGTATAGCACATTAGCTTGTTCAGAAGTTTATATGTAATGAAACAAGTTCCAGCTGAACTCGTCTACCCAAAACTGTAAGAACAAATGTCCGGCCCTGGTTCACCAGGCTTTTACGAATACATTAAAATAATTATAATATTCAATCAATGACTTCTTATCTAGTCATACTGGTTGGTCCAACAAATGTTATAGGAGAATGGTTTTAAGAGTATCTGTGATAAACAGCTGATAAACATTTTCAAACGACGTAAACACAATGCTCGTAAGAAATACTGTACTCAGAACTGATAAAACGCGTAAGCGTCTCGAGTTCTATAACGTCTGCAAATTATTTCAGAGATATAAGGTATACAGTATACATTTAACAGAGCATTTACAAGAATGCGTTATTGCGTCGCAACGTCTTGATATTATGAGTATGTCGTCTTCTCTATTCAGACATGTAGATAGTAGAGATAGTATTTGTTTTTTTTTAATGACGAACTACACAGATTGGCCAGAGAAGCTGGCCTTGACTGCTTCACCGGATTGAGAGGTGGCATAGCTCTTAGGTCGCTTAGCCTGAACCTCTATCGCTAATAAATCGGCACAAGGGTGGGGGGTAACCTCGGCTTGGACGGTTACTATGTTACGCGTAAGCATTCCGATCCGAGGGCGCCCGAGAGGGCCGAACTACGACTCGGTCGGTAGCTATTTCAAGGATAATTATTTGTTTATTAAAATAAAGCTCTTAAGCCATCTTAACGCTAACAATGAATGTCACAGATTCTGCTAAATAATTCAAACAAAAAGCAGTGTGAATGCCTGTTGAATGTATTACAGTTTTTCGAGTTTTTTAATCCAAAAAGTCACCTGCTTAAAAAAATGCCTCTTGTATTGCGATGGATAGAGTTAAGTAATTCGTGAGGGATTCGTTCCGATGAACTGCTCACAATTAGTGAACGAATTGAACTCGTTCACTATTGTGCTGTATTTTCGTTCCACAGTTCACCGGCTCATCAGATTCACGTCAGAGTATGTACACGAGCCGATTCAAATATCTTAAATAAATGAAAACAGTTCATGAATAGCCATACAAGTTCCGAATTCGAATTCAACATTGACATTTTACATTCCTTTCAATACTGCTGATTTAGGGAGCGAAATTAACTGTGGAACGAGTACGAGTTTACGTTCCGAAACGAGATTTGATGAATGAGTTCCATAAAGTGAACGAAATTGCCCAAGTCAAGCGATAGGCTCACTCACAGTTACCGACTACCCCGGTAGCATTAAAAGGACTTGTAATTATTAAGGTTTTATAATATTATTATTAATAGATAAAATACATCTAAAGCAAAACAATAAAAAAATTGGTTAACCAGGGTGCCGCCGGCAGCGAAGCAGGGCCCAAGAAGCCAGTCCTTACGGCGATATAGAGAGAAACCTAACGATGCCTGCCATGTCTAGGAGTACCACCTTCAGTACCTGACCCTTGACCTAGACATCTAACGAAAGTCTCTTGAGAAAAACCGTCCACAGAAACGACTATCGGGATAATGATCGTCGAATCCACATCCTACATGGCGGTCACCTCGTGAGCCAAGTCGAGGTACATTTTGAGATTTTTTCCCTTTCGGCCATCACGAGGTTCTCGTCATGTGAGATGGTATATCGACGACACCACACCGCCTGTCGCGTTTAATAATAATAATAATAAACGTTTATTTGCTGGAAATATGGTAACTGACATCATGAATAATTTTTCGTTACGCACTAGCATATTTCGCCTAACCGGCATGCAAATATAATACATCGAGTCTAATCTACAATTTAAATTATCCCTTTTACAAATTTAAAAATCACTTCACGCACTAATGTCACTTTTCGGTTAAAACGTGTAAAATTCGTTAAGAGAATAAGAACTGTTATTTATCAGCCACTGTTTGAGTATCTTCTGAAATCGCTGCAATGATAATTCTCTAAAGGGAAATCCTTGGTATTTTGTTATATATTTTAAAACTCATAATGTGGCAGTTTTTTTTTGATAAAAAGTAGTTTTCTGTCTAGGAAATGTTGACTTTGTTATATCTCTGTGTAAGTATTTTTATTTGTGTTTGGTATCTTTAAATATTCACATATTCTTTAAATAAATTGGGATATTTTTTCACGAGTTTTCCAATCTCGTATATATATAAACAGCAAAGGGTCATGATATTTAATTTTTTAAAAAGAGTCGTTGACCGATCTGTCAACACATTATCAGGTTTATTGGCAATAATAGTCTGTAATAAACGATAAAAAAGTATTGCATGCATTTGTAGTGCAAAAGTAAGTTTTACATATACATTTCTATGTATTTTTTTATTGTCTCCTGAAATGGCAATCACGAATAATACACGTGCTGCTCAAAACATAAAATGATAAACATTTTTTATGTATTTTCATTTAACAGAAATGCTATTTTCAATACAATGTTGTTTCTTCGCACCCTTGTTTTTCTAAATAGGAGATACAAAACTATTTTTTTTTTTTTAAATAAAGCTAACAATATTTCTTTTTTTTTCAGAAATATTACTAACATTCTCGTTAACTATTCTAACTAAGCTTAAGCTTGTGCTAGGATATGGTTCACGGCAATAGTCGAATGGTGGATTCGGACCCACGACCTTACGATTCGCGGGCCGCACCTAAACCATTAGGCTATTGACGTTAAGGACTGATTAATTAACTTAAAAAATTGCCGTGGAGACCTTGGGGCCTTGGGGTGCGGAAGCCCGTCAGCTGTTCAAGGAGATTTCCGCACGCCTCATCGACGCCTTAGGGGATCCAAGGGTTGGCGCGCATTTCGGACAAAGGTTGAGCCTGGCCATTCAACAGGGAAATGCTGCTAGCCTCTTGGGCACCCTGCACTGCGAGCGCAGTGATTTGGGGTCGATATTTTACATTATTTAGTTTTTTTTTTAGTTTGGTTTATAGTTTTACCTATGATTTTTAGTTTTTAAATATTAAAATTATTGTTTTAGTTATCAATAGTGAAGTGGATAATTTTTAGTTTTCAAAGTGAAGTTTTTGTTGTAAAGAATATAATGTTTGATAAATAATAAAAAGGTAATTAAAATATTTATAAGTAAGTATATATAATTGTTTTACTTTTTGACTTGCCATCTACTGAAGGTCAGCTTTCATTAAGTCTATTTAAATTATTTAACCCAGCCGCACGAAACACGTCTTTTTCCGGGTAGTCATTTACCCTAGATTTTTCCTTGGATAATGAGTTAGAGCAAGTCGTATTTACCTACACGCATTATATGGCCAAACCACTGCTGCCTGCGTTTATAAATAGTAACAACATTTAAGGACATGTACTTTCTTATTCAATATTTACAATTTTTTTGAATTTTTCTGGCTTCTAAGCTCTTGCTCATATTCTAACTCTATTTTATAAATACATTATGTATTTGGTTTTAAATATTAAATATGTATAAAAAAAACAGTCCTCCTACTTATAACGTGCTAAGTACTCGAAACACGCCACGTTATCAAAACAGACAATTTTTTAATATATTTTTCTAGAATAATCCTTAGTTTCAGATCTTTAATTATAAATAAAACTAAAAAAAAAGTTACATGAAATCTGAAAATAACACTAATATATGAAACCTTTGATGTGAAGACACTATCCATTGACGAATAGTGTCAGAAAATATGTCTCGAAACGATCATAAGAACTCGGAGACTGCAAGTGCATTAAAATGCCTTCCACCTTCCACACGGAAGTCGGAACAACATAATAAAGATCTCGCTTTATTCATCTGTCTATAAATATTTGTTTTCCATTTACCTAAAGTTTTGCGCTCGAGAAATGTTCTCGAAAATAGTTGACTTGTAGATATAAAATACACCTACGATGTTTAGTTTGCCTTAGATTTATGTTTCCAGGCACTTAGATGTTAAAAAATAAATAAATAAGCTCTTCCGCCTTTTTTAAAGCAACCGGGCAAGCACAGATAGCTATCTAAAGATTGCAATTATTAGAGGACTAAATCTATTTCTTTATTTTACTACAAATGGAAATATTTGCGGTATATTATTTAAAAAATACACAAGCCAATTCAAATCGCCGGTCGATTCGAAAGCAATTTTTTTCGTAATTAAAAAAAAATATGATGGAAATAGTTTCTTCAAACTTGTCTAAACGTAATTTTCCCAACATATTGAAATTTCCTAATTAATTCAAAAATCATAAAGGTAAAGTTTTTGGCAGAGGAGTAGCCTCCTTGATGCTCGACCGGAGCCGAGCCTTAGAGCATTCGCGCCCTACCGGACCGTTCAAAAAAATAAGCACGCGAGAACGGGCGAGCCGCATTCCACGACTGGGTCGACGGCACGGCCCCGCGCGCGCCGCTTCCCTTTGCCTCCAGTCGTTTGCGCGCGTCGTTCGTGATAACTAGTCTATATGTTGTCCGCTCCGTATCGCGCGCTGTGTTTACAATACAGTGTTGTTTGTTATTGTTAAATTATAACAACAAGTGATCTGTGCCAGTGACGGACTTTACAGTTGTGTCAAACGCTTTATTACAGTCTTGTCAGTGATTTAAATAAACGATTGTGATACACGAGGAACAGGCAACCACGGCGCCCGCCGAGCTCAGGTAGCGTTTCGTATTAGTTTTCGAACTGATTATAGCTAGGTTAATCTGGTTCAGTGCGTAGTACGGTAGCGTAGGCTCACATCTCTGTCGTAGTACAGGTATGACTGCAAGGCTACCACGTGACTGCGTGCATCAATCGGCCACCACGTGGTGCGTTGGTGTAAACAACGGGTTGGCCCTTTTCCACGCAGCGGTAAAGCGCCGTTGAAGGAGCTGCGAGGCGCTGCCCTGCCGTACTAGTTACGAAGTAAACACGACGCTGAGTGTACAATCTGATATTTATATTTGTCATATATCGTAGTTGACGAAACAATTGATAACTTAAATATTACCTAATGTTATTTTTATTCTGTGGAATTGTTTTTACGTTTGAACCAGTTAGATAAAATGTATACATTCATAAGATTACCAACTGACAGTATAAGCAGTTAGTAAAATATAACATAATCACTACGAATTGTGTAAAAAAGTAATGAGTTTTAACCTAACATACATGTATGGTAATAATAATATATATAAATATTTATTGTTGTGAATATATTACTAAATGTGGTATGTTCAACCAGTAGTTATTTTTCGCTGGTATTCTAGAAAAAACTTATTTCCCGGTAGAATAGAAATAATTTTATTTAAAAAGGTATAATTAATTTTCGGTAACTTTTAAAGTTATAAAAATTATCGAATAACAAAACTATAACCGGTTAAATATAAAATGTCTAATAAAGAATAATTGGTTTGTTATTTCAGCATTTTACACAACTAAAACGAAAACAAAAATTATGACTAGAAAAAAAAACGCACCAAAAATAATTATACGAGTCAACAACCTTAACGTTAAGCACTATAGTGACTGTTGTTTAAAATAGTATATTACGACAAATTATTCTTGAATGTACGATGTATTCACTCGTATCACGTGTCAGGCACTGTTGACTGTAAGCATTTGTCTATTATTAATAGAAGGTAATTGTACTCATGGAGTTTTAACGTTTACGTTAACTTCCAAATTCGCAAGGGATTATGTTCCATTGTTTATTTTACCCAATGTAGTGTGATGTATAGTTTTACGTCGTAGGGAGATTGCGACTCGCATGTTATAATTACTTAGCTAAATACAGTTGTACTGAATGAAGGCTGAACGTTTGTTGTGCTTTTTGTGTCTGGGCATGTTGTGTATGTACCGTATCTCACTTTGAAGTTCGAATTGACGTCACGGTGTAACAAGTACATACAACGCGTACATTTCTTTCACGGACTTCATCAACTTGTTGAATCACCTATTTTTTTAGTTTTTGAACCTATACGATTCGGGGACCTTCAAGAAACCAGCCTACTCCTTTCTTACGGGACGGCAACGCGCGCAGCTTCCGGTGTTGTACGTGTTCATGGCCGACGGTGATCACTAAAGATCACGTAAACCGCTGTTTCGTTTGCCCTTTCTCCTATAATGAGTTGCAACACCGACTCCAAATCAAACTAGACAGATCATAAACATCATCGTCATAGTTATATTACGAAGTTCTGACGCCCCTCTCTTTTTTTCACATTCGCGGACGTTGTCGTTACCTAGTCTTGGATTATCATAAATCTACCAATATCTTAATTAAAAAAATATACGGACTAATTGTATACCACTTCTTTTTTTGAAGTCGGTAAAAAAGTCCTCATCGGTCGGAATGTACCAATGTGAAACAGAATGCGTTACTTACTTGATATCGTGTTTCACGTCTTGTGAGGGAATCAGATACTCAGAGACGTATTTCGTAAAAATATGAAGGGGGCTGCTTAGCGGCTAAGTGTTCGATATACTATGTGATAGTGATAGGTAAAAATACGAGCCGCTTTATACCAACTATGTATGAGATTCTATTTATCGATGTCTTACAAAAAAGGTGATACAAAAAATATCACAAATTATTGCCCGTAATTTTAGGTTGCTGGGTCTTACCTTGTCACAGATGTGGCCTAATAAACTTGTTAAATAGCGTTTACCATGTGTCAGCCCCACTCGTGTTAACAGGGCGTGAGAGCTATATACTCGTATTATACTACCTTAATATTTAAAGTTGTGTGTGATCTGTCAGATGAGAATATTTAAGTGATCACTGCTTAGTGTGGACGTCCACAACAGCTGGTAAAATTATGTTAATTTTTTTTTAAATTTAATTGTCAATCATTGAGAAAGTAGTAGTAGTAATTTTATTTTTTTAAGATTCCAAATTCGTAATAGTAATTGAATATCATTAGCGGTTAATTTTTTGCAGTAGTATTGCATTTGTAGTTCTGTCTTGATGGACGCAAGTTATATTAAAAGAAGGGAATAATTCGAAACAATTTCTTGGAAGATTTCCCGCCTAAAATGCGATAAAAGATGAATGATGTAACATGCCTTCGCAAGGCCAGTGGGTCAATCCGATCGGAATGAAATTGGCCGTAGGCGTTACTAAGAACATATTTTAGGAGGGAACATAAAACACAAAGCTTGGTATCTCAGAATAGCGGCGGCAACTCTTCTACGAGGATACGGAGGCAACATTACAGAGAGATACAATTTCAATAATAACTTGCTTGTACATTTTTATCGTAATTTCACATAAACACACACATTCATACACATTAGCACACTCCCACAATTATTTTATATTAATTAACTTAAAAAAAATTTAAACAGTTATGAAAGAGCTGGATCTTCTGGCACAAGTGTATTGTATACCTATTTTGTTTGTCTTGTTTTTTTGAAAATAAAGATTTTTATTATTATTATTATTCTTTATGAAGTACGCAGATAAAATATCTACATACGGTATTTATTTAAAAATTTATAAAAAAAGAATACGAAAAAATCCTTATTTAGCTGATAAAAACTAAGTCAACGATTTGAAATTTGTATAAAACAAGTCTACTTTTTTAATTAAATTGTTTCTAATTTGTACTCTTTTGTACACATATAGTATAATCTCTTTTTTAGCCAATATATTGTCTATTAAAATATGTTTGAGATTTAATATTGGCGGTAAATGACTCAAACGTATGAGCTTTATGTCAAATGTCATTAGTTTGTTTACATATTGTTTACGCGTTGATAATTTGTAGCAATCGGCGGATAATTACTACATTTTATGAATTGATATCCATAGAAAACATAGCAGAATCTTGATCAGATATAAAAACCTTAAGGTGAGTAATTCTAATTATTAAAACAAGTAATATGAGCGCCTGTGCACAAAATGTCAAAAGTATTTACTGTCTTATGGCATTTCAGTCTCTTCGCTTATTTATTTTGGCGCTTTTTACGATTTTTCTTCTTAAATGTTAATTCAAAAATTAACATGTGTATGAATTGTTGTGTGTTATAAGTTCTTTACTAAAAAATTTTACATAATTATGAAAAAGAAAAGCATTACGAAATCCGTAAAAATGTAAATCTGTAATCTATGTACACCTCTCTGGGTCATTGGCGTGAGTGCTTTTGTTTTGTTCGTCTATTTTGAAGTTTTTGTATATTTTATAATCTGACAAATGGCGTGATAGCGCGCTGAAGTCTCATACGGCGTATACCAACGAATATACATCCGGTTTTCGAATTCTTACGTACAAGAAATCGTGCGGTTAAAATTTATGCGCGGTATACAGCGATAGCTCTCCCACTCGATATTATATTAGTACTAGGTCGATAAAAAGCGAAATGTGACTAATATTCCATCTTTTGGGTTTTGAGAGCTTGAGCTGTTTGTTGAAGGTTTATTTGTTATATTATTTTTTCGTATTGCCATATGCGTATATATGCGATATATATCTATCAATTTCCCTCTATTTTTCACATGTTTTACTTTCATCAAACTGATAAACATGAATCATCATTAATTCCGTTCCTGATAAATTATATACAGTTCACGTTAGATTTCACTTTAACATATTGCTATGTATTCCCAACTCTATTAGTCGGACCAACGGTTTGTCGATAGATTTATGGCGAAAGCAAACATTCAGTCGTAAGTCACAAACAAACCATGTCATTCTTTTTATCTACATATATTGTTGTAATCCGACGTTTTCCGATACATCTAACTGTATCACATAATTTATGATAGTCAATTGGGTGCTCAGTGGAGCCGTGGTAGCTCAGGGTCCGCAGCCTCAAGTTGCATAGTACGCTAGCAACCCAAGTTCTATCCCCGGCGCCGGCACCAATAAAATTTGCTGTTGCAATTTTATGTACTGATTTACCACGTGCTCGGCGGTGAAGGACGGAAGAAGACTTACAATTTTTCTAAGACATGTGAAGTCTGCCAATCGCACTAGGACCGCGTGGCGGACTATGCTCTTATGTTCTCTGTCTCAAAAGTGAAGGCCTGTACCCAGTAGTGGGACATTTATAAAGGCTGTAACTTTAATTGGGTACTCTGTCCCGAAAACTCTTTCTTTAGATTTCTAATTTAACGGGTACTAAAGAAATGTATGACGAGGTGTTGTTGGAGTGACTACAAATATGGTTTCTGGCTCAACAACTGTTAATTTTTTTATATAAGCTCCAGCGGAAAATCTTTGCAGCTTTATCTTTGCTAGGAAAGAATTGAAAGAAGAATTCAGTTTCACTAATCACGTTAATCACATGTCTAGCGATTCGATGTTAGACACATGCATGCTGTTTAGGAGTTGCACAATATAATTTCTCCATCGGACATCAAAGAGCACTACAGGTCTCTATTGCTATGGACTTACTACAGATCGAACCGAGTGCATTATTTCTTCTTTTATTACGCATACATAAACCGATTGAAATAATTTTACGCAAATGAGCCGTGGTAGCTCAGTGTCCGGGCGGTTGGCTCAAGTTGCGTAGTACGCTAGCAACCCGAGTTCGATCCCCGGTGCCGGCACCAATAAATTTGCTGTTGCAATTTTATGTGCTGATTAACCACGCGCTCGGCGGTGAAGGAAAACATCGTGAGGAAACCTACATGCCTTAGAAAATTTTTCTACGACATGTGAAGTCTGCCAATCCGCATTAGGGCCGCGTGGCGGACTATGCCCTTATACTCTCTTTACAGAGAAGGCCTCTGCCCAGCAGTGGGACATATATATTATATATATAAAGGCTGTAACTTTAAGGCCGCGTTATTCCGCTTCGACCTCAAACTGCATTATTTCACTTAAAATCAGGTGAATTTTTTAAGCATTCGCTTAGAATTTATAAAAAGAGAAAGCTCTTAGTGTAATAGGGTTGCGCGAGTTTTTTAACATGAAATTAGTAGATTGTTCTAGAACTAGAAGATTAATGTAAGGTTGCATAAACAAATCAATAAATTTTTATACAAATTTGAATATATCCGGTTACGTAACATCCGTCAGGTTCAATGTTTGTTTGATGAATTATTGATAAGTCCAAAATAAACGAAAACAAATAAGTATCTTTTCATTATATTACTATCGTTAAAGTTCTCGTTTATATAAAATTATTTCAGAGTGTCATTTAGATAGAAGACTTTTCGTAAAAGAATTTTTTTTTCTCAGACAACCACCATGTCTGAAAAAACTTCCTCTCCATGTTTTCTTACACCGCCGAGCGCGTGGTAAATCGGTACGAAAAAGGGTAACCAACAAATTAGTTGGTGCCCTACCGGGAATCAAACTCAAAAAGGTTGCTATCGTACTGCAACTTAAAGCGACCACCCGGACAGTGAGCTACCATGGCTCTACTTAATCCTTATTCGACGATCATATGTATGCGCAGTTGTATGAATGTGGATAGGAAAGAGGAGACTCAGTAGCGTATCAGAGGAAGTCCGTAATATCTGCCTAACGAGCCGCGCAACAGGTGTGTGTTCTTATTGTTATTGTCTATACAAAATAAATAAAAAAATATCGCTTACTAGCTACCTCCTGCGGTATTACCAGCGATTAAACACAAATTGTAAGATAAAATACTATTTTGGTGATAATGGCTTAAATATAAAATATAGATGGGGAATTACAGGAGTTAAGTCCCCCATCCCCATTCTACCTTCGGACGTTTAGACACTCGACGGTTAGGTCTCCATCCTTATATAGTCGATGTTCCGCGCGTCCGAACGAAGCGATTTGAGTTATCGTTCATCGTGCGTACAGCAATGGAGTGGAACAAGTTGCCACAGTGTGGCATCAGTCTTTCAGTCCAAGTAAACTAGCGCGTACCATCTTTCGACTATATCACCACTTAACACCAAGTGAGATCGTGGTCAAGCACTAGTTTATACCCATAAAAAATATAGATATGCTGTCGCAGACTTTTGTTGTAGGACTGCTTAAGATAAATATTTCCATCATATATTATATTCGTGTACCTTCTGCGGTTTTTGCGGCGCACGCCAGAATAGCTTGGCAGACTTTTTCCTGCTTTTCATTACCTTTTGGATAATTAATAAAACACACTATATCTTTATAAACTATAGCCTATGTGTTACTCTGATGAGTAAACTATATTATTGTAAAGTTTCATCAAAATCCATTCAGTAGTTTTTGCGTGAAAGAGTAAAACTTCACATACAAACAAACATTCACGTATTTAATATTAATAGGATACGATATAAAGAGATAAGATTCGGATTTCTTAATTTGCAAGAATTAATTATCTAGTATTAAATCACGTCTAAACATGTTATTGTACTGTTAATTACGTTTAAATTTATTTATGTATGGAAATAAAGTATCTCTTATGTGTGTGGTTAAGAGTTATTTATTGAATAGAACGTTTGTGATACGTTAACTATTAATAATTTATAATGAATCATTAAGAGTATGGATGTCACGCGGAGATATCGTGCGCAGTTCGTTTCATTCAGAGATCAGCGAATGTTTATTGTAAGCCATAGATAATGAGACGCTGTCCACGCACCGCCCGTCGCCACTCGTTCGCAGTGCGGAACCAGGAAACACTAACGACAGCCGATCCGGTGGGAAACTATGTCTTAATTACGTTTTTCGGAGAAAGTTATTGACTATTACATTTTATTGGGCGTTGCGTTGCTTGAAAGAAAGCATCAGAGTATCGAATTTAGATAGGATTTCCGGATCCGTCTACCGCTATAATCTGTATCTATACATGACCGGCGCCGTTGGTGTTTTTTTTCGGTATTCGGTAAGCATTAATATGCTTTTCAAGATCACAGCTATTTCTTTTTGTATCCTCCACTTAAAATTGACTAAGACATGTAAGTTTCCTCACGATGTGTTCCTTCACCGTTGATTACATAGAGCAAAGTCGTAGTGGCTATTAACATCGTAATAAATTCTTTATTATTATCTATAATTCAATACCCACTTACAATTTTACCGATGTCAAGGTCTTTAAGTTTAACGACATAAGCAACCCAAAATACATGGCATAACAAGTCAGGGAGAGTTGGCAATAAGTCTCTGCTTAACTATCACTGCATCGATCCTTATCCAATTACAAATTAAGACTCGTTTGTCTACCATATGTCGACAACAAATCCCGGCGTATTTCGGACACACAATGCACAGAGGCGATGAAAGTCTAGATAAACTGATCGTAGTTGGGAACACCGCAGGAAAAAGATCTCGCGGCCGTTTACCAACAAGGTGGTCCGGTCAGGTAAACGACTCGTCGTTCTCCAAATTTTACTCTGCTGTAAGAGACGCGCTGGACAGAAGCCGTTGGAGGCAAATCATCCGCTCCAGGTGCAACCGTGATGGTGACCACGATCCTCAGACATGAGAGACCGACACTAGAGAGAGAACCATCACTGTTATAATCATATTTAAATACTTTTCCCCACCCCTTAGATGATAGGAGCGTTGCTGGAGTTTCTTCGGTCATTTCTTCTTCCAGCGCCAACGCTTCGCTAAGTGGCACCCAAATTTAGTTTTTTGAATGTCCCTTAGATTATCCAAGATGTCCAACCCTTGTGTTGAGTTAATAGTGATAGAGGTTCAGGCTAAGCGACCTAATAGCTATGCCACCTCCCAATCCGATGAAACAGTCAAGGCCAGCTTCCTTGGCCAATCTGTGTAGTTCGTCATTAAAAAAAAAAAAAAAATTGTGATTATATTACATTTTTTTAATGTGGGAAGAATTGACAATAAGTTGTATGTATTTATACGTTTCAGATAATTTTTTGCTCAATTCTTTTCGAGATCATTCTAATACCTTAAATTAGACAAAATGAGAGATCTCTAAGATTTATGTCGTCGTCACAGGCCACTTCACAAATTGTTCACACAAGAAGGCCTACCTTACAAAAGGACGTTTTAGTATAGAGTACTATAGAATTCAGACGTTAAGAGGTTGTTCAGTTCCTTTTAAGATTATTTCAATACCCAAAATATATGAAAGAAACGCTCGGTATTGTTTGTGAATTTTATACCAAATTTCAGAGTTAGCCATAATATAAATGGAAGTATTGTTCACCTTAGGCCAGAGGCGCCCACTGCCTACATTGTATAGGTAGGTCTCAAGGCGTGCGATAAGAAAATGCGTACGACGCACAAGCAACATACACCTTGAAGTCTTATCAAAACAATATACCGAAAACAACCTTTTGCATTTTGTTGTTACCTTGAAATTACTTTTGTCCGATTTAACATTTATAATCTATAATATAATATAGCGCTACATAATCGTGGTCCTTGCAGTAGTTTTTTCTTTCCTTGTAATGGATTAATCGCCATTTACCAAATTTGAATCACCGCAATAACCTGACGGCACTTATTATCATGCTTATTTCATCATCAATCTATATTGGGGTTGTTACGGATGGTCATGAACTTCGAACTCCCGCCGGCTTGCACGTCCCCACCCGACTGGGTTCTAGACTCGTGAGCATGGTTACCCTCCCACAGGCGCAGGAGGCCCTGTTTTTGTCACCGGGGCGAGATAGTGAATGCTAACGCGACCCCATCTCGCCCCATCACAGCGAAGGACTGCTCGCCATGGGAGGTTTTAGTCGGTAGGGGCCTCTAGTAGGCCGAGCCCGACATAAGTTGCTTCCCCGGCGGGCACGTATGAATAACAGCATGTCCTCCCAAAAAAAATGGTCATGAACTTTTGCATGCGTCACTCCCTTATATATAGTGTATTCGCGTTAACTTTATTCTAAACAATTATTATACATTCATCGTTTGTTCACGAAACGTATGGAACAATTTGGCGTAACGCTGAAGTGACACCAACTTAATTAAATATTGCGTTCCAGTACGCGCACGCGAAACTTTAGGGTTTACTTTGTAATTGCTAAAATAAATAACAAACAATACGTGTCACCCTTTACGCAATTAGATAGAGATATATGTTTTCATTATATTGTTGTTAAGTAACAATTATATATTTAAAAAACTCTTATCTTTTTAACCCTTTTAGTGGGGTAGATAGAGACAATTGTTCCCCTATATTATAAGTGATGAGCCCATCATTATACATCGGGCACAAATTTTATGCACCTCTAACCTCTTAAGAAGAATTATGGCCATGCGGCTCCAGGATTGGCAAGTTTCACGTGTCCTAAAATGATATTTCAGTAGGTTTCCTGAGCTATGAATTAGCGTTTAGAATTGCATTAAACATGCAATAAAATTACAAGAAATGCCGAACGTTCTATGAAACTTAAGGCGAACGCTCGCCACTGATCTACCACGGCTCCCGAAACAGACGAAATAAGTAGATTCCTTTTTTATACTTTTACTTACTTTCCTTATACTTTTCCCCCTAATCTTGCCTTTATGAACTACGTGACTTTCGCTTAAGTATCCTGTAAGAACATAGATATAATAATTCTGAATAATAATTCTAAAATTTCCCCATGATACATAATAAAATGTGTTTTTGTCGTCTATATGGTTTAAATCTTTTAAAAATATTATTATGAGCTAATATTTTACCTAAGCTAGCTTTATCGTGTATCTAATTATTTATCCTACAATTTTTTTTACAAACAAAACTGGCAACATAACTTATAAGGTAAACATGTTTGTAAATATCAAAACATGTAGACGTAGTCACGGAAACACACGAGCGAGGCGCCGCTCGTGTGTTTCCGTGACATTCATAGCAGACGAAACGTGGCGGTAAAATGCATGGAGGTTGTACCGTAGCGTGGCGTGCATGTTCGTTGCTCGACGCTCGGCTCGCACTGCGTCGGGGTGGGGGTGCAATGTTTTGGGGCCCGGCGCGCAACCGCACAGGCCGGTGCGCGATCGATCGTGCTGCGTTGCGTCGCTCCATTATTTATTACCGAAAATATGGCGGCTTGGTGCGGCACGCGGTCGTCAACCTCGCTCGCCACGCTATGGCGCGTAAACAACGGCCGCAGCGCGCGAAACTGGATACCTTACTTTCCTAATTGTCGAGCGCAAGCTGTGCAACTTTGCTACTCCGCCGCCTCCCGTTCTACAATGCACACTGTACTAGATACTCGTTTTTGTTGTTGTTTTACTCTCCACCTTACTCTCTCCGACCGACTGCAAGTTTCGATGGTAGACTAAAGTTTTGGAGACCGTGTTTGGGCGTCACAAAATGTTTTATACCATTGTTATTTTTTAATTATCTTTTTTTTATTTATTTTTAAACCTGTCTCAAACTATGAACCCTCGCGATACGCAAGTATACGCAATGGTCTGCGTGGAAATTGATCCTTATGTATAATTGCTGAATATATATATATTTATATATACATATATTCACAATACATACATTACATTACATAAAATAAACTCTCATATCCTTTCAACCCTATCGGCATTTTATATTTCTGTCTGAAATAGCTTTTGCTGTCCACTTTTCATTTATTCGATTATTTGGTTCCATATGTGACGGGGAAGGTGAGCTTCTTGCAAAAACTCAAATATTCAACGCAAAAATTGGTACAAGGCAGACTGAGATTCGAACTCACGAACATCAAAATCATAAAACGAAGCACTTGCCACTTAGCTATCACTGGTATATTTATATTTTGCACCAATGTGTAACATTATCTGTGCAATCAACAAAACCAAATGTTATGTAGCGTAACGTACTGGCGGGCGGGCGCCGACCGGCGTCACAGTGACGTAGTCGACGTACACAGAACACGTATGTACGAGTATAGAACGAAGCGCAACAACACTAGCTGCGTAGAATGTGTCAGGTTGTCAGGCAATGGACACTAGTGCACAAGGCGCGCCTTACATTGGCTTGTGACAAAATGGCACGCTCAATTCTACAAGCGCACACCGAAAATATTCTCCAATATTCATGCTTGCCACAAATGTAAATAACATTTCAGTATGTTTAGCAGCCGACGCCGACTTATCTCTAGACATGTCGCCTCGTTCTTTACTAAAAATAAGCTCTGTGATATGCACCAACGGTAACGTCCAAAACGAATCTTGGAAAAGACGTCGCACGAAAAACAATGATGAAATCGTTTTGTTAATTATTCTCATGTACTCAGTTCGACTGGATCGCAATGTGGTGTATTGTTTTTGCAAACGATAATTTGCCGACATTTTTAAAATGAACGGACGTGAAGTGTAAAAAACTCCAAGGAAACTACTTGTATCGTATAAATCCATACTTCTTTAGACTATTTAAATATATTTAAATATAATGGAAGTATGTAATCGTTTTTATATTTGAGTTGAGGTTTTTTAGCTGATTCCCGTTGTTGGCAGCCTTTTACAACTTCACCACATTGAGCACTAGCCGAGTCCTTCAGAACCCATAACCTAAAATGTTCATGAGTAAATTTTCACACGCGACCCGAGTCGACTACCTGGATACCGGAAGGACGACTGTATTCTAACACCATGATGTCTGAAAGGTCTAAATTTAAGTCAGCGAAAGAAATGAAAAATTCTAAAAAGGATACAATTTGTTGTACAATAGGCGATAGATGATCAGGAATTGTAGTTGCAAATCACGACGACAAGATACAGTATGATATAGATGTGTGATTATGACAAAAATCAAATCATTTGACTATAAATAACAAATAAAAGTATTCTGGAAATCTTGGGCTTATCGTCGACTTATTAAGAATTTCCATTTTGCACAGTTCTGACACACCATTATCGCTTTATCTTTCATCTTTATAAATTAACGCCCTTCTTAATTTGCCTTGCCCAGTCACTTTTGCATCATAAACATTATTGGCCTGTATTCATTTCTCTGTACTCATTCACACAGTTTTTAATCATGTCAACATTTTCACATTATTATCAAATATGGAGAACAACATAGTATTCGTTAGTGATACGTATGATACTAATATTGAAAACATAACATTTTGTACGTTGATTTCATATGTTAACACGTTGGCAGTACAGGAGGACGTATAAAGATGGCCAACGGTCGCAAACCCTAGCCGCACAAACACGCTGGTTGAATATTTAATCGACTAACGTGTTTCCTAACCGATATTTTACTACGCCGGGTGTCGTGGGAATCGCGGAGGCTCCCACGCTAATTGCTGTAGCTACATGTAACTCCGCGACCTCCGTCTACTGACTCGACGATCAATGAAAATTATTCATTCATCAATGAAACACCCATTGTTGTTTATAGTCTTTGTCTCCATTCAATTATTATTGCAATACTACGTTGCGTTGACTAAGCGGTGTTTTTTCCTGTACAACCACACATCCGTCATTTCAGTTAACTGGATAATAAATATTGATAAAGGGAATGAGCGTGATTTTGTGTCATTTGCGTCTCCGTATTAAGAATTTCCATTTTGCACAGTTCTGACACACCATTATCGCTTTATCTTTCATCTTTATAAATTAACGCCCTTCTTAATTTGCCTTGCCCAGTCACTTTTGCATCATAAACATTATTGGCCTGTATTCATTTCTCTGTACTCATTCACACAGTTTTTAATCATGTCAACATTTTCACATTATTATCAAATATGGAGAACAACATAGTATTCGTTAGTGATACGTATGATACTAATATTGGAAACATAACATTTTTGTACGTTGATTTCATATGTTAACACGTTGGCAGTACAGAAGGACGTATAAAGATGGCCAACGGTCGCAAACCCTAGCCGCACAAACACGCTGGTTGAATATTTAATCGACTAACGTGTTTCCTAACCGATATTTTACTACGCCGGGTGTCGTGGGAATCGCGGAGGCTCCCACGCTAATTGCTGTAGCTACATGTAACTCCGCGACCTCCGTCTACTGACTCGACGATCAATGAAAATTATTCATTCATCAATGAAACACCCATTGTTGTTTATAGTCTTTGTCTCCATTCAATTATTATTGCAATACTACGTTGCGTTGACTAAGCGGTGTTTTTTCCTGTACAACCACACATCCGTCATTTCAGTTAACTGGATAATAAATATTGATAAAAGGGAATGAGCGTGATTTTGTGTCATTTGCGTCTCCGTATCCGTTCATTGTTATATACGGCTATTGTACTATAAATTATTTTATTTATATAATTTAGCTATTTGCAAGATTGTACTTGTTTTAAGCTTGTACTAAGAACTTATTAGTACGTCCGGTTACAATGTTGTCTTTCATTTTAATCCTTTTTTTTGTACTTTATAAGGTACTTACTCACCTAGGTAAGTGAAAATGGAGTGCTGGATAGTAGGGCACTAGCTTAGTCAATGTCTTTTCTTTCCATATCCGGTTATATTACCAATATTGTAATCGGACGGGCAAACAGTCCCTTCCTTGAATAATGAAAGATGACGCAAAGTGCTTAATCCTTTAAATTATAAAAACAGAAAACATACGTACACAAGAGAAGCTATGATAAATAATACTTTTATATATATTATAATGCATAAGAAATATAATTTAAATTGAGGATTATATATCAAGCGTGTTTCTCAGACACTTTCCAACTGTCGCTTTAATTTGTACATACGGGAATAAATGCCCTATTTTAGTTTTTACCTTCAATACGGACACGGATGCCTGATGTGGAATTATGAACAAGCATTTAATAAGCTAGTGCACTTTAATATATGAGACTTTCTGTGCATAACATCTGATTGAGATTTGGTCAATTCTGTCATCACAAAAGTCCCTGCCTTGGAACATCATCTATGCTGATGAGAATCTTTTTGTGATCTATAATAGCTTCTCTGACCAAGCGGCGTATGTACGTCGAACGTACGAAAAAAAATCAATATGTTACCCAGGTAGACTGCGGTATTTTACGTTAGATACGTGCATCTGATCTTGGCATTTTCGATTTTTAGCAACGCAAAGCAATTCGCATGCTGCGGACACTTTGAATTGCTTATCTTTAGTGTTAGCTGGCAACACATGACACCAAGCGATTGTTATGCATAATAACTGCCTCCAATGATATCTTAGTTATTTACCTAAACCTTATTGTATCTTTAATTCATAATTATTAATTTAGTTGATCGTCATATTAACTTGGCATTGTAAACAGTAATTTAACTTTATTTTTTCGTAATCTGACTTTTAATTAATTTTGTATAAAGATTGTGAGGAAGCGCAGTTATGACGGTATTCGTTAAAATAATTCTTTGTACAACGTTACGCTGTCTGAATAAAGCGAGTGTATTAGTTGTTGGAGTATTTTATAAAAAAACTAACAAATTATAACATTAGTCAAAAATCGCTGCAGCGAACCGATTTCTTGATGTAAACATATTGCATCTCATAGCTTTTTATTGAGCTTATATGTTCACATAAAAACATGCCACAGGCGATGCACACAGTTTACTTAATAAAAACTGAACAAAATAAACAGATCGGTGTGGTGTATCCCATTCTTAATAGTTTTTACAGAAAATCGAGTTCATATCGTGTCCGGCAAACATAAGTGAAATATTTCAGTGCTCATTGTTCTTACCTTGATAATAGCCTCGCGGAAAGGTTTCCGATTTCGATTCTTGTTAGACAATGTACTTGACATTGAACTAGATTCCGCTGCGTGTTATACAAACATAGTTTTATTATACGTAATGATAGCCTAATTAGAAGTGACTAAGAGTTTTATGTAGTGTAGTTTTAGTGTAGTAAATACTATGCTTGACGGAGACGAATCGTGGCAGGCTATTTATTGTCTTTTTTCTGGCGAGGTGATAGCGCAGAAGGAGATCTCGGGACGAAGGAGACTCGCTATCGGAGCCCCTCACACACGACTTCCCACACCTTTTCCGATTTCCTTAGTAGGGCTACTAGCGGGGGGAACTCTCCGCCGGCTTGCACTCCCCATCCGTCTGAGGGATAGCCTTGTGAGCACGGCTACCCCTCGGCCCGGTTTTCATCGTCGGAGCGAGAAGATTGAATGCTAAGGCCATCTCGCTCCATCACGGCGGAGGGCGTCTCACCATGGGAGGTTTTACTCGGTAGGAGCTTCTTGTAGGCCGAGCTCGACTTAACTTTCCTGCTTCCACGTACGTACCCGTATGAATAAAAGTATTTCCTCCCATGTAAACCAAAAATTGTCTACCTTTGGCCACTTCGAAGGAAGTTGTGTTTCATATGTTTATCTCAGCACGTGGATGTGACTGAAGATGTGTGTTGTGTTTCAGCTCGGGCCATGCGAGGGGCGCGCGGATAGGCGGGCGGCGGCGCGGCATGATGCGGGGGGGCGGGTGGCGCGCCTGGCCGGCCGCGGCGTGCGCGCTGCTGCTGGCCTGCGCCCGCTCACACGCCCTCGACCACCTCGCACCAGGAGGTTAGTTACAATACCATATCTCATCATCAGCATGTTTCAGTCCATCACTAGTCATCAAAGTAAAGTAACAGGCTATAAATATATCGCACTGTTGGACACAAGCCTTCTCGGTGGAGAGTGTAGTAGGGCATAGATATATCGTATACACAACACTTATTTTTTTTAGCCTAATCCCGGCTCGAGGCAGGGTCGCCTTTTCTAGTTCTGCTTCTCCATAATGCCCGGTCTCTATACAACACCGACTTATTGCTATCCTATACGTTCACCGAATTTCCAAAAAAGATGAAATACGAAACAAAAATATAAATTTATGGGTCCTATATAACAGTAGTCGTCACACACCGGGCACAAATTTTAGCAAATTATTTATTTTGCACTTGCGAAACCGAAAACACGGAAATAAAGTAATTAAAATATTATAAAATAAACCACAAGAGTTGTCTCAAGAACGTAAAATGAAAGGACTGTTTTAGTTAAAGGTGTTGATAGACTAGGGCATTCACATGTAAAGAGCATTCTAGCGAGGGTTTTACAGAGCATTCTGTATCAATGACATTAAATTTGCTTTGTAAATTGAGATATGATCATTCGTAAAAATGTTTGTAGCCATCTTGGCTCTATGCTTAGCTCTATTTTTCTGTTCAGTTCGGCAGTATAAAAACTGCGAAGGCTCGATGTTCTGTTACGAGAACAAGAACGCTCAAGTCTATCAACACCTTAAGGATACAGTCCTTGCTGCTCCGTCTCGAATTTCGAATAGTAGAGTAGACAGTAATTTTTTTCCCTTCATTCTTAACGTAACCTTGTGTGCTGTCTAAAATATGTGTTTATTTTTAAATGGATGTTAATATAGGGGTCTTGAAAAATTTAATTATAACGCAAAAAAATCCGTAAAAGTAATTTATTCAATGAGTAATTCGCGTAAATATGTGAAGTCAGTGTTACAAAATTAAACTTGTCTTAGGTTTACGTTAAAAACGTACAGCGAGTTTGAAAAGTTTCACAAAACGTACCCTTAAACCATTAGGCTATTGACGCTTTACAGATATAAGTACACACAGATGGATCTTTTTTTCTTCTTTATACTGTCTACTCTTCTTTCCAAGCAAGTGCTTGACTACGATCTCACCTGTTGTTAAGTGAAAATACAGTCCTGGATGGTAAGGCGCTTTGGATGGTAAAATTACTATTCACTCTACTCTCGAAAACACTCACATTGTAATCGGAGGGGAAGATAAACGTGGGCAAACTATATCAGTATTTTGCTATACGAATAATGAAAGACGAAGCAAAGCGCTTCGTTCTTTGGTAATAGAACACATACTTCGCAGTGTTGCTGCAATGTGGTTAAGTGAAATTTATTTATTTATTTAAATCAATAAAATTATAACACCGATACAGATAATACCAATATGATGTTATAAAAATTAGTTAAATATATATTATTAAAATTAAAACAAATAAAAGCTGCTTGATGTATTGACAATAATATATAAATATAACAGAGTCAAACACCTTCTACGCATATGTAGGCAGCCTCGATAAACACAGACTCAGTGCAACAAAATATATCAATGTGCAGTGAGATGGTATTAACAAACCCAACCGCGCGCGTCAGAGAAGAGTTCCTGGACAATTTAGTCCTGGAGACACCTGCAGCCTGCTGTACCCGACCATGTCCACTACAAATAGGCTCGGGTACATAAGTGGGAAGCAAGGATACACCCCGTACTGCTTATAATATAGAAATCTACAAAATTTATTTTGTATCTAATCATAAATAGAATTATTGATTTGTAATTTTAATAATTAATATTTTCTTACGGCGCATAATATTGTATTGCGATAACACTTCAGTGCATTCTATTAGTAGCGTTCTTACTAGATTGGATTTAAAACGGCAATCCTCATTATGGCACTTTAGCATTTCAATTGCTATGCTAAACGCGTCGTGTGTTATCAACGTTGATTTGTCATTAAATTTGCCTTTATATGTGCGTTGTAGTGATAAAATTGAATACAATGTAATTTCGTTGACATTGATTAAAAATAACTTAGTTATTTTAATTGTGTAATGTTATGTTATGTACAGTACCTACTCTTTTGATCACTTTATGTTAGAATATATATAAAATCGATAAGTTACCAACTAGAAAGGTTCAGGCAAAGCGACCTAAAGCTTAAGGCCCCTATCACTCCGGTGAAGTAGTCGGGGCCAACTTCTCTGGCCGAAATGTATAGCTAAAACAAAATAAAAATTACGATCTGATGGTCGCGATTCCATTCCAGTCGGCAATTAGTAATAATAGTAGCATCAATTGGTAGTACCCATAAATTGCCGATTTTCAGCTTTTTAAGCACAATAAAACACTTATGATATTAAAATTTATGACCGGTGTAAGACGATGTGTTCACTTCCAGTCACGTATCCTATTATAAATATACCTAATAATGTTGGGCGAAAAGGACACGGCAATACCTGTATCTATCTACTTATCTATATAAATCTTATATATATAAATTCAATAATATAGCAGACCCATTTTACATGTCATTAATTAATAGGAAGGTTTGTATAACGAGCTAATGTTCATTTGACAATTCATCGGTACTGTATCAATTAATCTTTTGAACGGAGAATAATTGAGCAATGTCGGCGGAGCGAGCGCCGTCACGTACAAGCTCACGAGAGCTGCCATTTGTTTCCCGAAGTCGAGGCATCTGCCGCGTCTGTCGGCACCTCTTACGTTTCTGTCACCTTTCAGCCCACTCGCCCCCATCCTCCCCGCTCCCCTCACCGCGGACCACTCAAGTACTATTTTAAGCACGGCCGTCTAACGTTGACGCATTAACTCCTCGTTAATTACTCAACGTGCAGTGTTTATTGTATCGTAATTTTACATGTAAAACCTCGCGTCATGTATGTTTTTTAACTGATTTCAAAAAAGAAGGTACTCAAATCGACTCCATAATTTTTACCTTTTATTAGTTACCTCAGACTGGGTGTACCGATTCTTTTTATTTAAAAGCTGTTGCTTCCCATTTTAACATTAAAGGATACATCATGCGGACGATCTCTTTTAAGACTTATATGGTCTTTTCATGGATGCAATTGTTCAGATGGACCAAAATGGACACGGAAAGCGTCAGCTTTAAAATAAAAAAAGATTCATTAAAATCGGTTCATCCAGCCGAAAGTTCGGACGTAACAAACATAAAAAAATACAATCGAGTTAAATTAACAATACAAACTTACAGATAATACTAACTAAAACGTAGATATTTATAGTATATTTTTGATAGAAGTAGATATTTATAATATAATAGGTATTTTAAATTAAAAAGGTGATGTGCACTAGGACCCCACGGACCCAAAGTTTCTACCCCAAACGGCTCAAATATGAAACAATGATCGAGGTTACTATATTTGCGCGCCTGTGGTTTTCTCCAGTTGCAGGTGCCGCTCCAGCCTCAACAAAAGATTCTGGAAAATGTAACGGTGTCAAAGTATCGACGCATATAGCGTCCCATACTAAAGGCCATCCCATCTTCCAGGGTATAGGAGTCAGTCGAGTCGAGTGGAGAGAGCCCGTTTTTTAAGTCGGTTGAAAATGATGTAATTGGTACACGTACGGATATTACAATTCCAGATAAAACATTGTAAAGCTTGAATATACACATATAGTGTGTGTGCTGCTTTATCTACGTATTATACAATTTACTTATTGGATTAACATAAAAAATGTCAAATCGATTTACCAATTTTCGAAGACTCTTTCCTCCTTTCCATTAGCCTTGTCATGGTATTGGCATAGGCAAAGTTTTCTCGGAATAAACTGCAATTGTTATTCAATGACCTATATTTTGAAAGAGTCTTCGATCTTTGCAATTCAATGTGGCAAAATATTCAAAAATTGTCTGACCTTGACGTACAAAAGAGATATCCGCATCAATAACATTAAAATCATAAAAGTCCTGGAATGTTTTACATAAAGTTAGGGATAACATTACGTACATATCTAATTTGAAATGTATGTTTGTGTTGGGATGACTTAGCAATTAAATTTATATTAGGATTATCGAGTCCAAGTCCGCTTGTATGAATGAATTTCCGGTCTCCATACAATAATAATTTGCTAATTTAGACACTATGTATAGGCCTAACATTTCTTGGTATTAAAAATGGAGTTATTGTTTTTCGGTCTTGCATTAGTGAGATTCTTTTTCCGCATTCGTATGAGGAAATAATTACTCGCTAAAATTTGTGCCCGATGTTCGGCAATCGACTGAACACATGTAAGACCTTTATAAGACAAGACAGGTTCCCACACACAGGTTCACAGGTTGTGAGATTTTATATTTTTTAACAACTGGACATAGATCTTGTAATATTTTTTGAAATATTGTGAAGTTTTCCATCCGGACATTCGCCAATTTTCAGGAAATAGGAGGATAAAATTTGATTGTCTTATTGTTGCTTTATAGTATAATTGTAGCGTATCGGAAGCGCGCAGTACACTAGTATAACAGGGATGCCCAAATTGCGGACCGCTGTTATGATTATTTTAATAATAAATATTTTGTTTATTATGATGATTGTTTGCTTAAGCGACGTACGTGATTTAGCGTAAATAAAAGTTTGTCGCGTTTTGAACGGCGATGACCTTGACGTACTGACCCTGGGTTGGGGTATAGGTTTTAGCCATAAGTGGAAACCGAGACAATAGACTATTATATAATTCCGTCAACTATGACGCGGGCCGCTAGCGCAGATGCGGTGATGACGAGTGGAGAAGCGCATGAACATGGCCGTTAACGGCCGGATATTGGCAAAAACTTCCGCGGCCGTCGACCTCGGCCGCCGTGAGGCCAGTGGTGGGTCGCGAATTTATTTTTATTTATTTTTACTCTATTTGTGCGTGTGTTTGAGCGGCCGTTCACTGTATCGCGTAATCCGACAGATAACGAGTCCGCTCGAATGCTCGGCGCGTTGTTTGTTTGTAATTCTGCTCCGCTCGCCGGCGACGAGCTATGAGGCCTCGTTTAGGAGGCGCCCCGCGTTATCTTGCGAGCAGAGCCGAAATTCATTCGACCGTGTAATAAGTGCCGCCGATAGCGAACTCCTCCGATGTAAACAACTCCGCGGCGCGCACGTTCGTTCTTATTATTTGTTGCGAGTTTCGCTCATATTTCGCAATATTAATCTCGGAAAACATTTTTCTAACGTTCTCATATTTATATCGTTAGATCAGATAGGCGAGCGATAATCCGTTGCGGTATTTCCTACCGATAGCGTTTTTCGCGTATGTTCTTCCACTGTGATAATTTGATACGAAAATATGCTTAGTGTAATGCTGTTGTTAAAACGGGAAAAACAATAAAAATCTTACTGCGCAATATCGAATATGAGATTGTGTGGTGTACTGTGATTACATTATTTGTTTAAATATTATCACAGGGTTCTGTTTATATCGAATATTACAAGCAATAAATTTACTGAAATCGTGTAGTAAGAAGTGGTCAACCACCAAATCCAGTAACCAAGAGCTAATTCACGTAAGTTACCTACTAATCACTGTTGCACAAATCTAAGACAACTTAAAAGAAGCTAAGAAATCTTATATAAAAGAACGACAGTGTTTAAGTGCAAGGGGTATCTTTTAACTCAATACAAACAAATCTCTGTGTGTAGAATCTGTGTGTAGAACTGTCGGTTGATAGGAGCGGGAGTTGATACTAAACTGTTCACTCTTGAGTACACGTGTAAGGTGGCTATTCTTTTGGTATTTCCAGGAGATTGTGCACAGGCGCACGATCCAATTCTCTATCCCTGTATCAGCATTAGAAATCAAGACGCTCAGTAGGTTGGTATCCTGTAGGACGAAGCCTTCTTTAATTTATATTGTTGCGAAAATAGATATAAATTGTCCGTGTTAATCTTTCCCTCCGAATATAGTGTCTATTTCGCGTAACTTAGAAGAAACAAAAACACCTCTTCTGATTTTGTAGCGCGATAGCTACCTGAGAGCAAAACCGTGATAGCTCAGTGTCCGAGTGGTCGTCCAAGTTGCACAGTACGTTAACAACCCGAGTTTTTTCCAACCAATAAAATAGTTTGTTGCAATTTTAAGTACTGATATACTACTCAAGTACGTCGGCGAATACTCAAGTTCTTTGGGCATGTAAGCCGTCGTGGAAACGATTGTTTAGAGCGTCTTGTCGTGCAGGGCAGAGTAGAGGGAAGCAGACCACGAGGTAGATCGCCGATGCGATGGTTGGATCAGGTGCGGAGTATGGTGGGTGCTCCCCTCCACGAATGTGCCCGATAGACGACCAGCAGCCGGAGGTGGCGAGACGTCGTGCGGCGGATGCTGTTTGCTGCCCTACCCACCGGATCATGATGACCACGACCACTCTGACAAGAGCGAAGCGATCAAGAAGAATACCACGCGCATGGCGGTGAGGGATCGTGAAGAAACCGTGTCTTAGAAAAATTTCTACAGCATGTGAAGACTGCTAATCCGGATTAGGACCGCGTTGCGGATTGTGCCTTTTTACTCTCTTTACAGAGAAGGCCTGCGGTCAGCAATGGAAACACCACCACTAAATGTCAAGCACATTGCATAATGTTGCACGATGTTGTTTAACCACCGTAAGTTATTTTTCTCTGTGTAGAGATGAAGCTAGGAGTTAGACAAGGTCCTCGCCATTGCCGTCTTACGGATTAGCTAGAGACTTCCCAATAACTCCCAATAGCAAATGCTTCTAATAGAAAAAATATACCTGTGATGCGACGTCATAAGATTACGTACCTTATATCGTCAAAATTACTTGTGAAACGAACTAAAAACGTCAACATTGACTTGAGAACCGTTTAACGACGTGCTTTATTAATTTATGTATTCTGAGACTCACGACATGTGGATATTACACATTGTGTTTGCACACTATCGTGGTATAAGGCTCCCACAATGGGGCTGGCCGTGCCAAATTTCATCTCGCAATTTTGGATTTAGTCGTAGGACTAGCAGAGGCTAATTAATGACTCAGACGCAGCCTGAAATCCAATCTGCGCAGTGCTCAGTCTTGAGAATAGATGCAAACTTAGCCTCCTCAGTTTTTAATAACTAGGACTGATAATCTTTGGTGTGTGCCGGCCGGATTGTATTGTATAATTCCCCCATCCATTTTTCGTCATTGAAAATTGCACCTTGCAAGGCGGATTTCCGTTTATCTTTAATTCTTTTATGTAATTTATAAAGCAAAGGACTGGCAAAAAATTTATCCTCGTCTGTCTGTCCTTTTAATTTCAATAGCATTTTCCTCTTTAAATATGTGTCCCAGGTGAATAATTAACAATATAATATATACTTAACCCTTCTTTAAAACATGCAATATCTTGTGGTATAAGCATCATGTCTATCCTTTCTGTAGATTTTACAGTAAAAAGTGACAAAAAATGTCTCCTCTTTTATTAATGTACATAATTTAGGTTGTTCAATGTGTGTCAAAAATCTCGTTAGCACGTTATATACAAGCATCCTTTCATATCGTCACTCGACGAGAGTGATGTCACTATGTATTCTTCACGAATAGACGGACTGGAGATTGGCCAACCTACTTTCACACCGTTCATAACAAAATCACTTCAATGGTAGACATCATGGTGAAATGGTTCACTCTATAGGTGAATATTTCACGAGCAAATCTGCAGTGTATTAGGAAACCACCAAGTTAATAAACTGCAAAACTACTACGCTTCGTGAAACCGTTCGTACAACGTAGATACGCTAGTAAACATGACATGACAAAATGCGTCATATATTTCAATGTGCGGTAACGCGGCGCGGTGAACGCTTCGGATATGAATTACTACGCATGTTAATTATTCTGTCGTACACTATTTATATATCTGCGTGTTAACCGATGGCACACTTTGTTCGAATTAATATTTCCTTTTGTTTTGTTTTTTTTTGGAACATGGTAAGTTTGTAACGTCTTATTTGAGTTACAATGGTCTTGAAAAAAAAATTGTGTATATTAATTACATAATCGTCGAATGTTAGAGCATGATTATTGTTTCGAAAATAGTTAACCTCCTAATATAAGCGATATAAACATATAAGACTTAGAAAGAATTAGCTATATCTACATATAAAATAGGCTAAAAGGCTGTTGAGAACAGGGAATAATTAACTAAACTAAAACCTATATTAAGACTGATTGCCGTTATCGGCCTAAAGGGTTTACGCCTCCCCTGGATTGGAAGAAGCTCTTAGAACCCACGGTCTGAACCTCTATTACTAGTAACTCAACACAAGGGTTACCGACAGGGAACCTCGGCTTGGGGCGTTACGATAGACTCGATAAAATTTAGACTTCAGGGTGATCCAGAGGGCCGAACCACTGCTGGATCAATTGCTCAAAATCAAACCGGAATAAAATGCGTCTCTAAATTTTACAATGTTTTTGTTTATACGAACGAACTTATGCTGTCGGTCAACGAAGCTGGTTGCTACATTTTCATTGGAATCTGAGACTTGATTGCCTAGATATCTGTTACTCTAATCACGAAAGCATTGTGATCCGAGAGGGCCGTACCACGATTCCGTCGGTAACTCTCAAAACTAAATTATTATTTCAAGGGCGATGTAATGTTAGTATGGGAAATAAGCAAATGTTAATATTTACAAAGTGCATTTATTTCGAGAGATGAACAGGCCTAGTGTTTCTCTGTTTCTTAAAACTGAACAAGGCCGGCGCGGCGCGGCGGACGCATTGCCAAGGTATCAAAATATTTGCTTGTTATAACTGGAAACTTTATATTGATATCATCGTCATATAACTATAACGCTTCTCACTATATAACTAGGATACAACGTACCATTATAAGCTGCCTCCTTCATCATATAGTATATAATATAATCGAATGATGATAAGACAGTCACTTGATGGTTGGCATTCCACTGCTATACTTTTCGTGTAATTTTTTGCACTTTTTTCATAAAGCCGTAGAATCAATTTTTGGTCATCAATCAGGTTTTGGTTTTGTAAAAAGATACAAATCAGGGATTTATAATATTTATTTATTTATTTTTGTTCATTTCACAAAGTACACGGTACAGGCTGCATTTACTTTTAACAAATACATTGTGATCGTTAATGGGTAAAATTATATTAAATAAACATCCAATACGAAATACTACAAATCAAAATGTCAAACTGTATAGGATATATTTAAATGTCAATTCCAAATATAATAATAATGTCAATTTAATTACTAAATTGAACCAATTAAAATATACATATATTCAAAAGTAAATTATGTATTACTAGTAACTGGTGACAAGGGCAATGGTCGCAACAAACGACAAAATTATAGACTATAATCTAAAAATGGCCATGAGAAATGGCAGCGGTCGCGGAGAAACTTATAACAATGCAACGGGGCGTCTTCGACGCGTGAACCAGGGCACTCTCCAGCACCGCCCTCAAAAATTCAGGCATTAAAATAAAAAAAATAATGTAGTAACTGTAGAGGCAGCACCCTTGCGTGGTACTTTACAACGGTCGTGATCACGGAGAGAAGTTTGACATTTGATATCCTACTGTCATATCAGATATCGAACAAATATCAAATACCGTAATATATGCACTTTTAATATGTAACATTAATATAAATATAAGGAGTCAGTATAAAATAATTATTTATGACGTCTTTCTTGTAAAGGCTTCATAAATATTTAATGGTATTTCTGTTCAGTAAATTTGACATTCAGCATAATTTCCCGTTTTCTGTGTAAAATTTTACCTCGTGTTACGAAACGTCGCATCGGTGAAAGTTTACAAAGTAAATAGGTAACGTTAATGTCAAACGTACACGGTAATGTTAAGTAAAGGCTATTTGTAAAGTGTCTCCAAGCCTCATTTAAACAGTGTAATTTATTTTAACAAAAAAAAAACAATCATCGTAAGCTTAATATCGGACCACTTTAATTAAATAATCTAAATCTTTCTCCTTTTAACCCTAACGACGTAGATGGGATAAAATTTAGTAAAGAGTTATCATTATTGCGCATCAATTAATAAATACATAACATAATTAAATTTTACATATATAATATTATTGATTACTCATACCGATCTCATCGGAACAGACAGAATCAAAATAAAACATACTATTAACAACATTATGTAAATATAATTGTTATTATTAATAACAAAAAATAGTGTTTACTCAAAGCCTATGTGAGTGTCTTATATTTTAGCTGTTCGTTTATACTAAAAACAAGGGTATGGATGCAGGTTTTAGAACATCATTAGATATGTACAGGTTTTTAAAATTTACTAGTGATAAAAAGTTTACTGCACAATAGTGCTTAATATTTTTATAGTCATCATCATTTCAGCCGTAAAACATCCACTGCTGGACATAGGCCTCCCCAACGATGTCCAAAAAGACCGGTTGTTAGCGGCCCGCATCCAGCTGCGACCTTTATGAGGCCGTCAGACCACCGTGCGACGTCCCACACTGCGCTTGCTGCTCCATGGTCTCCAATCGAGAACTTTTCGGCCCCATCGGTCATCTGTTCTACGCGCTATGTTGCCCTGCCCATTGCCACTTCAACTTGATTATCCGGCGATCTCGTAGAGATACTCCGAGCAAAGCCCTCTCCATAGCTCGTTGTGCGACTTTGAGCTTGCTTATGAGGCACATAGTGAGAGACCAAGTTTCTGTTCCATATGTCATCACTGGTAACACACACTGGTCGAAGACTTTCGACTTCAAGCACTGAGGTATTTATATTATCTAAATATTTATTTTCACGTATTTTTCTATAATGATTACAAAAAAACTGCCAGTGACAAAGTTAATTTGATTTTATTATCTGTACCATCATTGACCAACCCCGAATGCTTAACTTGAATCATCTTCATAGAACTTTTAGAGCCATTCTCACGGTTTCTGTAAAGCACGGTTTTTTTTTAATGCGGGCTCTGCGGTGCTCGGAATACTGGAACAAAGTGCGCAGATAGCTTTTCAACAGAAATTAAATTCATGGCGTACACTGATACAGGGGGTCGTAGACGGGGTTGTCCCGGCCCCGGTCGTTGACCCCGCCAGATGGCTGCTCGGCATGCCTGGCTGCCCGTCCATCGTGTCGCAGGGGTGACTCGAATACGAAACTTGACATCCTGCCCCTAATTTTCTACCTTATTGATTATTATTTAAGTCTAAAACGATTTGCCCGGCCTTCGTCGGACGGTTTCCGGAGACAAATTGATAATTGTATTATTTTCAGTTGCAGCCGTACTTATTGTAACCCCTGATAAGAAAAAACCTGTAAATTTCGTATTATGAAAAGTAACAAGTCAATTCGTGCAAAATTTTTAACTTCAATGTAAAAAAGAAACGATAACTGGCTCTGTATAATAAGGCACAGACTATGAATCGAAAGCCACAAAGTAAGTCTCTGAAACGCACACTTCGGGGGTACAAGAAAAAAAAATTAAACTAAGGTTCAGAGGCGGAATTAACGCCTTAGTGGCATGCTCTACCAGTCAACCGTAGGTGACAGGCAAAAATATATTGGCAGGTGTAATCGTCGAGGAAATATATAAACAGATAAATATTCTTTATTTTTTGTACGTTCACGTCTATGGACATTTTATTTTAACATATATATGTACACAAGTAATAATATCTGATATAAATAAGATATCTCGTCTTTAAGTACTGGCGTTGTAGTCAGAGACAACAATCACTTCTGTAGTTTTCGCTTATCACCACCACCAGAGTTCATTTAGTGGTGGTCATACACTGGCCACAAATTTAAGAAATTGATTTTTTTCTTGAATACACAACTGCACTCCTTGTGTACAATATTTGGCCTTTAATTAATATTTAGCGATCAATAAGAATAAAAGATGGAGAAAACTTATGTAAATAATATCATTAATTACTAAGATAAAGAGTTGAATTTGTTTTATGCAAAATAGACATCTGTTTGTGTGCTTTGTTAATGTGCTGCTTACTTATATATTGATAAACTTGTTCTCCGCCATAGAATACGCCTCTTATATAAAAAAGAGGTATTTGTAATAGCTCGGACCAGTCTCCATTTCAATAATGCTTTCCGTTTATTAATTGCTTTTTTATTGTTATGCTTAAGCTTAATTTTAGCTTAATATTTCTGTTGTTAGTTTAACATTCTAAGAACTAAAACGAAGTCATTTTTCCCAATTCTTCAAAAGGAGGAGGTTATTAATTCGGTTTTATTTTTTTCTGTTAAGTCATAATTCCCGGCCGTTCGCCAACAACGTGGTCTGATCAGATAAAAGACTCGGGATTTTTATCCATTCGCGACCGTCGGAGGTTGCGAATAATCCTTGCGCGTTACCGCTATTTTATGGGCAGGCCTCACCCCTTAGATGTTAGGAGCGTTGCTGGAGTTTCTTCGGCTACTTCTTCTCCCAGCGCCAACGCTTCCCGAAGTGGCACTCAAAGTTAGTTTAGCTTTTGAATGTCTCTTAGATTATCCGTGAAATAGCAACCGGCCGAGTCGTGGTTCGGCCCTCTCGGGCGCCCTCGGATTGGCATGCTTACGCGTAACATAGTAACCGTCCAAGCCGAGGTTACCCCCCACCGGGGGGACCCTTGTGTCGAGTTACTAGCAATAGAGGTTCAGGCTAAGCGACCTAAGAGCTTTGCCACCTCTCAATCCGGTGAAACAGTCAAGGTCAGCTGCTCTGGCCAATCTGTGTAGTTCGTCATAAAAAAAAAAAGATAAAAGACTCGTCGTCCTCTAAATTTTACTCTGTTGTAAGAGACATCCGCTCCAGATGCAACCCTGAAGGTGACCACGATCCTCAGACATGGGGGACTGACACCAGAGAGAAAGAGAGAGAAGTCATAACTCCGATACTTTGTAAAATAATTAGAAAAAAAAATATTTTTGTCGTAAAAAGGTATTTTCAATATTTTGTCACATTACCTTACAATTTTTTGCGACACTGCGCAATCTACGTTTATTTTTTGCAACACCGCGCGATCGACTTTAATTTTTTTTAGACGCGATTCATTCCGTCACCGACGGCCGCTTTGGTGTGAACAAGGCTTCAATTACATAGAAACGTTGCGCTCGCACGTTTGATAGTTATGGCGCCAAGAATTAGACAGAATACTGTTGGCAATCGTCGATAGAATTCCGGGATCAACCAAACCGATGTTCAATTGATGATTGATACGGCATATTTCAAGATAATAATTATTTTTTAATGTTTAATAGAGGCATTCATTCGTCTTCTGCAATCTGACGCTATGCATGAAGGGGAAGATTCCGATGTGTCAATTTTAACCCACGGACACAACTAAAATGATGTATGTGTTATTTACACATTCAATCGTATTTAATTCGTTAATTAATAACAAGCAAGCAATGTTTGTTCGTTTTTCAGTTTTTACGTTTCTGCTTATCACATTTGAGACACCGCCGACTCCATTGCGATTGTTATTTCTGTCTATCCCGCTAGAGTTAAAGGATTTAAGTTATAATTTTGTGGAATATTACTTTTATTTATTTTTTTTTTAATATTTACACAAAATCCAAATACATCTTTCGCAATATAACAAAATATACGAGTATAAGCCTCTATAGATTTAAATACACGTTTGAGACACCACGGAATAAGCTCGCAGGAAAGTGCATTCCATTTGTTATCTGTATATCCGGATAGATATATATACAATTTATATATAACTAAAGTATTTAAAGTATCTTTCCGTGATACATTAATTTACTTTTACTATATTATTTACACACAATCTATATAAATCTATCATAGTATCATCATCAAAGTAAAGGAAACGATGTATTCAAGATCTAAGCCCTTATAGACTTATACTCGTATATATCATGTTTTCCAGTGTTTAAACGAAACTACTTTCAATGTACAAACTTGAACTTTTTGAATCTCTCTATGACAAAGTATTGACCTATATCAATAACGTATTTGTCACCTTTCACGAATTCATAAAAATACCATTGATTTACGTGATTAGGTAATTAGAGCGTCCGCATTCCGACCGCTGTTACACGCTTACGTCTCAAATTCCTTAAGAACACTCTAATTGGTCAGCTCGGAAGTGTTTCCGTAGTCCTAACAATCTGCGTGTTTTCTTTTATCGCTAACTAGCGTACCCAGCCACTTCACAGGGCTAGCTTTTGCTTTATTTTATTTAAACAATAAACTTACATCATTTAATATTTAATTTAACTCTCACAATATATTAAATTATTCATTTTTCTCCGTATTTATTCTCTTCTCGAGCGAGTGATGCTCCGATGGTCACGAAAGTTTACAGGATTACTCCCAATCTCAATCTGAAGATTCCTTGAAAGTTTCATTCAAATCTGGCCAGCCGTTTCAGCCTATACGGAACATGTGCGTATGTTACTTTCTATTTTATATATATAGATTAGCTTGGCTGTAACCCTTTACAACCAATTATAGTAACAACCTCAAATGTCACATGTAATTCTCCAAATTGGGTATTTAGAGATAATAATACCCGTGTTTCAATTGCGAGTAATAAAGAAATATGAGTTGAGAAAATTAATGTCTTAAAAATACGCAAAAACGAGTTTTCTTCACTGTATGTATCCCCCACTGCGAAACATGTATCTGCCATTAACTTGCAATTAACAATTTCATTGGTGCCAGGTTGTCACCGGTCTGCATGTTAATTAAGAATTCAACCCACAATTATAATTAACCCATTAACAGTAGACAGAAAAGCTAGGAATCGCTATATTGTTGATTTCATTGCGTCTTAATCTGATGATAAGTGAATATTTCGATGATTGTAATCCGAGAATTCGAACATATAATACAATAGCGACAGTTCATGCTACATTCTGTCTATTAGGTTATCAGTAGACAGCAGGTTCACTAACTCGCACAGACTGTTTTAGCCACTACTAGCCCGAGAAACTGAGAAGCGGCCAAAAGCTGATTGGTGGCATCTGCCAAAATTATGCACGCTACTTTCGTTGCTCTAATAATAGAGAGTAATTCGGTCAGTTTGATAAAGTCCCGCTGAACTAATCACAGCGGGTGTTGTTGTTAGTAAAATGCGTCCGATGTCTCCGATGTGTTTCGTGTTCATTACTTTTGAATAATAAGAAAAAATTACGAGCTATTCTGACCGATCGGAGTAGACACAGATAGCGATAGATGATTATTACCGTCGCTCACTTCGAGTTCGGAAGCAATGTCAAGATCTCGTAATATAGCCATTGTTGTGGTCCAATAGTGGTAAAACCTGCTGTTGTACAAATGGTTTGGCAAAATCGGATACCCATCTCTCGCAGAATACCCACATGTAGTAGAGGTATGTTATATTTCCCTGTTTCGCTTGGTGAGCGAGAAGCCGACAGCCCAACTCATCTTATCTCAACATTATAGTTAATATCGAAGTATCAGTTTTACTCTATCTTTTTTTCACAAATATTATTAACATTCTTGTTAACCATTCCGAATAAACTTCGGCTTGTGTTAGTAGATGGTTCACGTCAATTGTCGAATAGTGGTTTGAAGCGATTAGGCTATTGACGCTTATAGATAATACGGATGCTTCTTTTTTAACCTCGTCTCACAACTGAGAATCGTGACCTCGTAGAAGCAGCCCATATTAATTGTGGTCATATACGGAGTGGACCGCACGCTGTATGGTAACTCCCACCGCCTTCGTGATTTAGTGAGACCATTTTGTAGGCGCCCTTACCTGAGCACGCAGAGATGTTTACTGAGCTATATTTCTGTTTCATAGTTATTTTGCACTAAAATTTACATTAAACTTGTTCTGTTCTACGGTTATTTTCAATGAGTTTTTTGGATGGCAGTTGAGATTCGAACCAGCGTCCATTATATTGTGGGTCTAGGTCTTATCATATATTTATTTGATTGATAAGGTGTAAAAAACAAGCGTAAGCATGGATAGCCTAGTTTCGATAAGGAGCGCGGCGCCGAAAACATCTCCGATAACATCAATGGCGCCGAGATTAGGTACGTGTTTATTGTGATGTTACAAAATATGGCACTATTAAAATTGAAGTGTTACTAAACGTTTTCTAATGTGACACTTTTGTCGGATATTGAATGAGACATTTGTAAACCAAGAAATATGTAACAGTTACGGATATGTCGGGCAAGGCACATAGACGTCAATGAATATATGAGAAGTAGATCTCTCGCTTCTGTTCATCTATTTATCAAAGCCTACAGCTCATTTGCGTTCCAGATCTGTGAGAAGTGTCAGGCCTTTAGTACATATTACTACAATTTTTTTTGGGCTTTCATTGTTTGCGATAATTGTTTAGGATCGTCAGAATCTATATGAGACTGGGTATAATAAAAAACACGCAGTTATAAACTCATTTGTCTTCAACACAAATTAGTTTGACAATGATAAACGTCAAACACTTCTTGGAGCTTAAGAACCGAACTGGACAGAGCGTGGGCAGATTAGCCAAAAAATTATTCATAATATCGCCATGGCGATGCCGTGTGATTTTCCACCTTAATGTCCTGAATACTAAGTTCCTAATCCGATTTATTAAAATGGGAATATTTCATTACCATAAGTAGCTGAGGGCGCGACATTTTTTCAATAACAATTTTCTTGTATAAAAAAAAATAATTGTGGCTTACATTGTCCTTCTTATAAATAATTATGTGTATCAAAAAGATTACGTATAATTTTTCCCTGAAAACCTGGAGGCCTTGAGGGCCGGTGAAACAACCGGCTATCCAACCCCTCGCGTTAGATCTTTTTTTTTGCCGGGGTTAGGGAGGGGAGGAACCTTCAACAAGGATATTACTTACTAAAACCCCCGATGACCCTCCTCGATGCCATGGCGACTGCCCCGGGATCTCCAGTAGAACGCAAGGAGCCCTCTGCACTGTGTTCTGAAGCACGTCGCGGGGAGGTTACTCCTTCCCTTAGCGGCAGATCTGGTCCAATCAAACCTAGAAGCAGAAGAGATGCCCTTCTCGCAGTCCCTTAGTTGCATCCTCGATGTGGTAGTCGTGTACCGAGTGGCGTAGCAATAGTGGTGATATATCTAGTAACTACATTTCTATCCCACCTCTACTCAACCATGGCTACGAAGAGACGGTGCAATGCCCACGTTGCTCGCCAGAGTCCACTAAAAGCGGCCTCAGAGAGTCTGGTATTGGCCAGTCACACTCCACCCCATGTTGATTCACCTTGGATCATTGGCCAAGGCTATTGAGTACACCCGACACCACAAGACAAATTCAGAGATTACTTCAGCCCTGTGTTACCAGCAAATCGCTTTTAATGCTCAAGTGTTGATCACTAAAGTCGAAATTGTAAGTCATACTTTCAGGCCAGGGTAAAAAGTAAAAAGCCAAAAATTATTATTATTTACGGCTTATTTAAAGCATTCAATATTGAAATATTATTAGTTAAGAAACGGATATTTATTTGGCCAAATAACGAATACAGGATATCCGGCGAGCTATGAGGCCGGATAGCCCGGTATCCGGCGATGGATTTTCTGCTTGTTGTCAAGGTGCAATTTTCGACACTTTTGTCCTTCTTTTGTGTATAAAAATAAGCTATTAATTAAAGTATCTACATGTACTTACATTCTAGATTTCTAATCCAAGCAAGTTTTAATTAAAATAGAATAATCGTTTATTTGGTTGATCATATTTATCTTAATAAAACAAAACAAATACATGAAAAAGTAAAAACACTGAAACAAAATTAAAAACAAAAGCAAATTATTCAAGTAAATAAGTAAACCGTAATATGACGCAAACAAACGGGACAGCGCTCAGTGTATTTATGTACAAAACACAGGATATTTTAATCTCCATAGTATCATATATAGTATATCTAAGCATCACAGTTTATAAAAAATAATGTATATGATTTCCGTGGTGTATCTTCAGAACCCTACGTCCTATGATACCAAAATATTGAGCAGAAAACACAAATATAAAAATAATACAGACGATTTGAGAACCTTCTTATAAAAAAGATAAAAGATTGCACGCGAGTCTAAGTGCTCCCTAACCTCTTTGCGCATACATTAAGTGAATATTCATTAACATGTTATTTATTGCATTACATGTTATTAATAGAACCTCTGGCTGCACAATAATATGGTTGCATAAATATTTATATGTTTTCACTTCAGTTACATTCTGATTTATAGATAACCTCGACGTGATATTTTAACATTGCTTGTTCTGTTTATAAATTAAATAAAGTACTCACGCCTTTCCCTCGGGGTTCAGTACTGCTAAGATTATGGATTTTTAAACATGGTTCCAGCACATCTCATACACTGTCTTCTCTGACTAGCGAAGATTGGCAGTCAGTTCACCATATTTCCTTCCATTTCTTGTGGGGCGAAACAAATGGGCAGCGCTCGCAATTCCGGTCCACTCTCTGATACAGCCATGAATTCCTATGTATACGCTTGTTAGTAGTGTTACTAACGTACTGTTATGTCTGTCAGTACTCGGAGTGGGCACCGTCAAACCTCAATGTATCACTAAATAGGTGGATATAAATCTTCTAGAGCGACCCCGCAACCTATCGGTATTTCAATTGCCATTTTCCGTCATAGATTTTTTCGTTTCTTTTTCCTCATGAATGCTTTCTTAACGCTGAAACCACCGGAGTTTAGTAAATAATTATAACTTTTATGTGTCTTCTTTAATAACATTTTATAGATATATAACTGACGTAATAAGGAGTAATTTGGGCTACTTTTTAATGAAAAATTAAAAATAAATAGTTTTTAATCGCTGGTGACACCGTGGGGCGCAGTGGTGTCAAATATAAATTTGCCTATTAAGTGAGTTGCTTAGTATAAACACGCTTTTTTTTGTTGACGGAGGGGAAATCTTTAACAAAATACCCAACCTTCTGGGGGGAAGGCGGGGCTATGTGAAGTTCTTACTCACTAAAACCCCCTTTCTCAGTGCATGGTGAGGAGCTGCCAGATCTCCAATCGAACGCACCGGAGACCTAATAATTAAAAGGTAATCCCTCCCCCCGCACCTTCGCAGTGCATGGCGACACAGGCCCGCCGATGTGTTCTTCTTCCCGGCTCCACTGTAGTGAACGACAAAGGCCACACACTTGTGGACCAGGGCACATGTCGGGCAGGGGATACGTAGCTTTTTTTTTATGACGAACTACACAGATTGGCCAGAGAGGCTGGCCTTGACTGCTTCACCGGATTGAGAGGTGGCACAGCTCTTAGGTCGCTTAGCCTGAACCTCTATTGCTAGTAACTCGACACAAGGGTCCCCCCGGTGAGGGGTAAAGATACGGTATTCTATGAGCCCAGGACTACCGGGCTAATGTATAAACACGCTAACGTAACTGTGTGTAATGCGAATGCACTTTGTACGGAGTGGGGGGATGGGAGGGCACGGGGATGGAAAACCAAGTCACTATCTCATTAAAAGCAGATAAGATAACGCGGCAGAGCGGCCGGGCGTAGGTTACAGGTTTGATTATATCCGGAGCGATCGCTTATCACAGTGCTGCCGGCGTGAGGTAGGTCACGGTACTTCTCGCTACGAACTTCCGCCACGCGTCCAATCTTAAAGTTCATTTTCGTTTGATAGCCAAGGCGACGTGCAACACAAACTAACCGCCAATGTCATGTAGAGGATGAAAAATAATTAAATACCTGCCACGTATCTACCAAGTTTATTAAAGAATAATATATAAAATTTATTTTTAAAGTTTATATTCGTGTATTTTTTTTAATATTTATAATGTAACCTTTTAACCACTGTTTGCCTTTCCCCAAGCTTATTAGGTCCTGCGTATGGCCTATCGCAGTACACCGGGACGATTTTAATTATTTTTTTGTACTTATGAAAAACGCCTTTTTCGACAGGCAGGTATATACCATACCCTTATTCTATACACCCAGGACTACGGGGCTGAAGTGAAGATCCTTAATAGCTAACACAATTAATATGGAACCTAGTTGAAACTTTTTTAATCCAGAGAAATCGGTTCTATTATGGTAACGGCGCTTTGACACAGCATTAAAACAAAAAGACGAATTTAGATTTTTTTTCTACTCGCTTAAAATAGATTGTTTACGTAAACGATAATCTAGGTAATTGATTAATACGAGTATCACAACAACGTGATGCAACCAAGGAAGGTACTACAGACAGAAAACGTCCGCTTTAGTCCAATTATTCATTCGTTAGTACGTAGTGGTTACACACTCGTATTTGTCCCCGCGCCAGCTGCAATTAAAACTAATTTAAACACTTTCCACCCAAAGAGTGTTGCAAATAAATGTTTAAAATACAAAAACATATCTCGTCTCGTAATTGCATTCAACTCGTTTTTTTTTATCCCATATTGATTTTGTAATGGCACGATCACATTCTCGACATTCCTGTTTTTGTTCGTAAAAATACTGATGGTTGATTATAAGGATTCTATCGTCTACTTTGCAGTGCCCATTAAAAACAGATGTACGGCTTAATATCATAGTCGTTTTCCTGTTACGTTTGTCTTACTGTAATTTTAATTCGCCCTATTGACCTAAAGTTGCTAAGTTTTATAGCATGATCGTGAATATTTTTTTCTTGATTTTAGATTTACATTTAAAACTTATAAGGCCAGAAATAACTAATAGTATGCCATTGACGTAAAAAACAAAGGCTGCCAAGGCTAAGACGAAACGTTAAGTTCGAATCCACCATTCGACTATTAACGTGAACCATCTCCTAGCGCAAGCTTAAGCTTTGTAGGAATGGTTAACAAGAATATTAGTACTATTTGTGAAAAAAAAATATGTTAGCATTCTTTTATTTTAAAAAACAGGAGATCCTCTGATGTTCCAGTCCTAGTGCCAATTGACAGAAATTTTCTAACACACATAGTTTTCCTCACGGTTTTTTTTTTCACCGCCGAGCGCGTGGTAAATCAGCACTCAAAATTGCAACTTGGGGTCGAACTCGGGTTGCGAGCGTACTATGCAATTGGTACGGTGTGCAAATCGTGAACCATCTCCTCCTACAATCTTAAACTGGTTGTTGGTGACAGTTGGAATGGTTAACAAGCATCTTAGTTATATTTCTGAAAAAAAAAGAAATATTGTTTAACTTTCTTTATAAAAAAAAACCAGGAATAAAAGGTGAAGTTAGTGCATCTTAAGACGGCCCATGGACGATAGTATGTCTTCATAAGTTCGATGTTAAATCTCACATATTATTAAAAGGAATATTCCAGATACGGGCGTCTACATAACGAATATGACATGACGTGCAGTGGAGGTCGCGCGCCGCTCTCGGCCCGCCGCGCCGTTGAATAACGCATACGGAGCGCATATCAGCTATCGTTGCTATCTGGGCCTGACCTACCGCACGCGCCGGCCAGCTCACCTCTGGCGACCTATCATGTTTTTATGCTAAACCCCACCCGTTAGGACAGGATTTGCATTGCGTTGATACATTCTAGATCGAGCCGTGTGTTGTTTTTGTTTTTATCTTATTTTTATTTGCTAGGAAGTCGTTGTGACACTCCGCTATTAATATTCTATGCAAAACTAAAGTCAACAATTTTCGCGCACAACATATATTGTCGTAACAATACGCTACTTTATGCTCACATTCCTTATTGTTGTTTATTGATTATTGTTATCGTAAACTTTCACTTGATTGCTTGACTAGGACGATGTTATTATAATGAAATATGTTCTTCTGAGAAATGTTGCGGACAAACAAACCACTTAGGTGGTTAAGTGAATGTAAATGTTTTGCGTGTTTACGTGGTGACGTAATCTTTTTGCAGTTATCAGCGGTTATCTCGCGCGGTCGCTGCAGCCGCTGTTTTTGGTCACTATCGCGAGGTGCAGCAACTAATTGACCGCATTCCTTGTCCGAGACCCATGTTCTTATAATTTTTTATATATTACGATTTCTGTTATACGGATTTTTTTACAATCCTGGCTTTTCTTTGTATTACGTAGAATTAGGCGAATTTTTTGTTTCTATGGACTACGCCGATTGGCCAGGGGCCCGAGTCTACTAAACTTATTGTTTTTTGGCATCATAGTAGTGGATATTTGCTAGTTTTAGCAGTCTTTTACTTCATTGGTGTCACTATAGTTTAACTATGGCGTACCATTGGGGCTCCTATGGTTTGTGTTAGTATTTTACGTTTATTTTTATGGCGGAATGATAATTGATATGATTATAATAGATTGGTTTCATAATTAAACGTGACTGGCAAATAGCAGACTTAGCTTCAAGAGACCTCTACAGTTTCACTAAGTTTTTAAGAGGTGGTACGTACCGTTTCGAGTGCGACCAACAAAGGGTCGAACCACGTCTCAGACGGTAAGTTAGGCGGATATTGTATATGGTAGATATATGGCGGATATAGATACTTTTTTCGTTTGGATTTGTGCATTTCCTTGCTAGAGCTTTGGCAGACATGTATGTATTAGAAAATTTTCACGATGTTTTCCTTTAGTGCATGGAAAATTTACACTTAAAATTGCAACAAAGAATTTCATTGGTGCCGGCACCGGGGATTGAACTCGGGTTGCTAGCGTACTACGTAACTTGAGGCTACCGCCCGGACGCTGAGCTGCCACGTCTCGATCCATCGATGCAATTGCTTTAATCTGCGCCGACGCATGCGTCACACTTTCACCAAAGCCACGAGAACTGGGCTAGCCGGAAGTATTGAAAATGCGGAAACGTGTTGGCGTGTAACGAGTATAACATGCTAAATGAATCCGAACATAATTTTTCATTCATCACACATTACTTTATCTTGGTAAGTTTACTTCTACGTAAATTATATGTCCGAGCGGTAGCGTGGTTTTCAATACATTTCTATTTATTAGAGGTGTGTATATCACGCTTTAAAATTGCATAAATAGCACACCGTTATATCGAGCTGGAAATAAGTGCTATAAAAGAAATGTTTTGAAGACAAAGTAATATTTCAACCGACTTCAAAGAAGGTTCTCAAGTCGTCTGTATATTTTTTTATTTTTTAATGTTTGTAACCTCATTACTTTCGACTTTGTCAACCGATTTTGATGATTCTTGTTTTATTTGAAAGCTGGCAACTTGCAGCTATTTGTTCTAGTTCTGACGATGTCATCCATGAGATAATCATCTGAATCTTAAGCTTGCATTAAGTATGTGCGCGACAAATGGACGAATATAATAACTCAATATCACGCCAACCGATTTTTTTTGTTTTTTATAATTTCTAAGCAAGTGCTTGACTACGATCCCACCTGATGTTAAGTGGAAATGCAGTCCTGCGATGCGATGATTCATTTTTTATGAGAATGTATGTACTTGATGAGAATTTATTTAGGTCCTGATTAATTCTATTTATCAATTTTGATATGCCCGATATTACGAAGTAGATATAATTTGAAGTTTTTTTTTGTAGTATTGTAGTTTAATCTATATATATATATATAAAGTGTGTGGGTTTGATCAGTGTAGGCTTTGAAACGATTGGACCGATTTCAATGAAACTTTCAATGAATCTTCAGATTGACCTCGCGAGTGATCCTGTAACGTTTGGAAGTTTGGTGACGATCGGAGCACTCCTCTTTTTGAACTGTCAAACAAGCCATACATCGTACTTTTATTTGTAACATTAACTTAAGCCCGATATGTTTTTGTATAAATGATAAGAATGATATTGTATTTACTGATATGTTCATGGGTGTAGGTAATGATCTTCACCCGCTCGAGAAGAGAATGAATACGAAGAGAAATTAATAATTTAATATATTGTGAGAGTTAAATTAAATATTTAATGATGTAAGTTTATTGTTTAAATAAAATAAAGCAAAATCTAGCCCGGCGAAGAGGGCTGCGTACGCTAGTGCTAGTATAAAAGAACCAACGTACGTATCGGTGTATGGTATACATTTAAAAGGTTTGTGTGGGTACGTACGAGGCGTAGGGAGCAAGAAGAGCTCTAGATAGTGCGGTAGGCGACCTATTGCGCGCCGCTGGCCCGTCCCGCCGGCGCGGCGCCTTTCCCTCTACTTAATGCTAAGCTGCCACATTTAGCTGCCTCGGTACGACGTACACAGACCTAACTGGTCGTCCATTACCGACTATCGATTTTAATGATTTGTTTGCTGTGTGGAATATGACCAATGATTGATTTACTACTATTATTAATAGGATCAGTTGTCGTGAAATTTATTACCCGCCAATAGTTCTACGTTCTACATAATATATTCTTTGTATATTTAGTTCATCAGGAAAGACTGATAGAAGAATATTATTTACTTTAATGAAGGAAAAATGCAATACTTTTCCATGGAGTTACATAAAAAATATAATTATTTAAAATGAATCCCGTTGGTCCAGAATGGTTGGCAGATATTACAGATTTTAGTTTTACATTGTCCTGACATCAACTAATTAACAACTATCCCGCTGACTAACGTCACTCGTCGTAAATTAGTTTGTCACCCACTTGGTCGATATAAATCCGCTAAGACTGCCATTTACTTTTAGCAGCATACTGAATAAAATACAATCAACCCAATCCGAGCATCATCCGAGCATACCTTTCTCAATTCTAGTCATAACGTCTTCTTTAAAGCTGACTCGCGTATTATTCGTTTTATCTTAGTTTTTTAACCTGTCATGCAAATGCCAATCAATTTACTCTCATACTGTTTCTGCCATACCCTCATTGCTATAAATTGAAGTTGTGTATATATGTAAGCAAAAATAAAGGGTCGGTTAAGAAAGGTTTATTATCTATCTAAATGGAAGGCGCTGGTCTCCTTCTGCGAGTCAGTAATGACCCAGAAGGAGACCGCAGAACGGGATCGGGAGAGGGCCGATCCCGTTCGGAGAATAACAGGCGGGCCGGTGGCAGACCGGCCCGCAGCCCTGTAGTTCTGGGCTCTCAAGAATAAGACTACGGTATCCCCTCGCTGTCGTAGAAGGCGACTAAAAGGGGCCTCGGGTTCACTGGGCGACAAGGGTGGGGGGGTGGTGGCCTGAGTCGTCCACCAAAGTGGACCCGGGAAGAAGGCGACATCGGCTGGCCCGTGTCGCCTTGCGCTGCGAGGGCACAGGGGGGAGTGAGTAACCTCCCCCCCGGGACGTGCTCTCCTTGAGCACAGTGCAGAGGGGCTCCGGTGCGTTCCACTGGAGATCCCGGAGCCCCTCGTGATGCACCGAGGAAAGGGCCACCGGGGAGGTTTTAGTGGGTAAGAACCCCACATAACCGCCGCCTTCCCCAGAAGGCGGGGTATCTTTCTGCAGATTTCCTTCCCGTCAACAAGAAAAAAAAAGGTTTATTATCTCGACAGATAAAGATGCTAGCTAACTGAAATAAATTGTGCATGTTAGACGATTAAATATCTTTAAAATAAAATAAAATATTTTTTTTTATTAATTTATTTATATTTCATTAAAAAAACATACATTTAGTACTTAGTGTCGCCACATGGAGGCAATACTAAGTACTAAAATTTATCCAAGTTTACGTATGATATCCTTTTTCGTTTAATTTTATGTTTTTTAATGAAATATAAATCAATTATAAAAATATTTTATTTTAAGGATATTTAATTGTCTATCATGCACAATTGATTTCAGTTAGCTAGTCTTTATTAACCGACGTATTCAAACTTTCTTAACCGACACTTTATTTTTGCTCACGAGTGTACTCGTATGTATGTATTATGCACAGTGGTTGTTGCATTTATTTATGACTCGCCTCCAAGATGTTGGAATAAAAGAACGGTTAGGTAAACAATATTTTTCGTGTTCATTTTAATAGCAATACTGTTGCGTTGTGTCCTCAACCAGCCTTGCCTCTGTCTATAGTCGGGTCTAGAGTGGAGTTGTGATGGCACCGAGTGGGAAGCGCTCCCTCCAAAGTTATTCTGAAGTAATTTGTAAAACCGTATCACTGAAGGGGATAAGTGTGTGATTATTTTTGCCATTCTCTTCATCTATTAATGCTTTATTATTTGTGTTCCAAATACTTTGGCGATATGGCACATTTTATGCATGCACCAAGTGGAATAACTCAAGGAAAATATTATAGGTTCTTTTCTTATATTACCTTGTTTAATATTAACTAACATAAGGTCTCGTATCTTGTTCACACGATGTCGCTTAACTATTAGGTAATACCTATATACTTGCAAATGCCGTATTTAATATAATGAATAATCTATTTGTAATATGCGATGATGAATAATATATTGTTTTATAGGTTCTAATGTGAAGAATATTGTAATGTGACTCTCCGAATTGTTTGAATAACAGCCTTGGAGACCTTGTCGACTATCCGCGGCGGATATGGCAGGACTCATAACATGCCATTTGTTTGACCTTCTCGTGTAGCGATGTTTTGCCGCGTTGCAAAATTAAAATTCCTAATGTTCCTATGGTTTATAAATTCAAATCAAGTTCTATTCTCGTAATGAATTTTCTAATATCATTAATAAAACATTTTACCCATTATTCTAATTTCATTACGTAATTTATATATTTGAATAACAATTTTTTCCAACGTTAAACCAATCGGAGATTAATATAGCAAATATTCAAATCCTTCACCTTTAACATGGGTAATGGTGAAGGTTAACCTACGTAAATGTATATTTATTTCTTTGTATAAGATTCTCTATTCACTATTTTTCTGTTCCACTTCACTATTAGACTGCTCTTAACCACCAAAGGTTAGATGGAAGAAAATGCTAATAATTAAATTCGCCTTTGTAAATATATTTTGGTGCAATAAAGGATGTATCTATCTATCTAGAGTCACGAGTAATGCTAATCCAATGCTATAGTAAATTACTACTAATAGCAAAGAATTAGAAAATGCGACCGGATAACGTATATGTATACCGCCGTACTTGTTTTCAAAATAAAATAAGTTTATTCATATAAACATAATATTTAAACTACACAGATTGGTCAGAATTGAGAAGCTGGCCTTGACTGCTTCACCTGATTGAGAAGTGGCATAGCTCTTAGGTCGCTTAGCCTGAACCTCCATCGCTAGTAACTCAACACAAGATTCCCCCCGGTGAGCGATCACCTCGGCTTTGACGGTTACTATGTTACGCTTAAGCATTCCGATGCGAGGACGCCCGAGAGGGCCGAACCACGACTCGGTCGGTTGTTGTTTTCGGATATTCTAAGGGACATTCAAAAGCTAAACTAACTTTGAGTGCCACTTCGGTAAGCGTTAGGCAAACATAGGACTATAACGAACCTTACTACACCTAGAACATTGGCGCAATTATTAGAAGTGTCGAGAAACTTTAGTCTGTTGTCTTTAGGCGAGATTCATTTAAAAGCGAAAGGTATTATTCCGACCTTCAACGGCGTGAGCGATGCTTATGAAAAATGCATTTGAGCCTTCAACAAATGCAAAACCCATTGGGTGTGTGTATCGGATTACATTTTGATATGTAAGGCGAAAAGCGATGCAAAATGCCCTAGTCCTAGAGCGATAGGCGTCTAGTACTCTCTCTTTTCTTCAAGTAACACTGTACGCAGCAGATATATCACCCAGATGGTTGCGAGAAGACAGTGATCGCGTAACTCAAGATCGAATCATCTCTTAAGCTAAGATTTGCCAAACATTTGTTAATATTACGACAAATATTACACCAAAGAACAATATAGGGATGCGTATATGTTTCTGATAAACGTGATAGTGTATGTGTTTCTAAATTATTGACGTCTATGGCTGTTTGTCACATATCACGGTTCTCCGACTCTCGGTGGACAATTACAGCGACAAGATGGAAGGGGCCAGAGGGGATAAGAAATGTTAGCAGACCACTCAAACGGTGGACTGTTGATCAATATGGAAGGAATAGAACTGCCTGGAAAAAGATGGAGGAGGCCTTTACCCAAAAAGGAGTCCATATCTGCACCAGTGCAACTAACACTACTAATATATAATATAAGTTAAAGACTGATGAGAGATAGGAGAAAAATAAACGGCTTTATTGTTATTTATTATGGCTGTTTGTTATATACAGTAGTTCTTTGTTTATTGTAATGTATGATTTATGTACAAATGACGTACGTATTTAATGATTGTGCTCTCCGTCTGTTTTAATGTGTCCAAATAAGCACGTTAGTAATCTCTATTGTATCTTTACTTGTGCAAATGAATTTGGTTATAAATAAAAATGTAGGATTTTCAGATATAATATATATAATATAATTGATCAATTTGAAAATAATAAATAATGTGACGTGGTTGATTATCCATGAATGTATCGCGTCATTCACGATTCTCTGTAAATTAGCACAGCTCGTTGCTTAGTAGGAAAATTATATGTGGCCTCTTTTATTACCACACGATGAGTTGGATATTATTCCGCGGAGCTCTCCTAACATGTTAGAGAAATAATAACGCCTACAACAATAACAGGCGGAAAATAAAGTCGGGCCAATTCATGCCAAATACCAAATAAATAACCGGCGGCAAATGTCTAATAGCGCCCCGACCACGTGACTAGAGAACATTATTTATTATTCGTTTGACGCTTGTTATTATTCCAATGTAGCCGACATTAAATGCAGTTTCAAGGCTTCACACGATTCTATCGCGCCAAAGATTGACTTCGAAATAACTTTGTTTTCGTTCTGATAACGGATGATAAGGGACCGGCGCGTCGCTGCTACGTTGACGTACCGCCGCTCGATTCGTATTCATTCATTATTACATTTCATGTCTACGTTGTTTGTTTGGATGGTATTTTGCAACCTATTAAAGCTTAGGATTTTAAATTATATAATAAAAAATAGAAATAATAATTTAGTTAAATAACGCAATAACCCATAAACGTAAAATAGAATGGAAAATAAAGCATAATTATAGTACAAAGAAGTGCTAAATTATTTTGCAAGGAATAAAGATGAAGAATGTGAATGAAATCATTTGAGGAAGAAAGATTTTCTTGGAAAGGAAAGAATTCCTCCCTATAAATGCCGGGGAAATAGAATGGATTTACATTGGCTACATTGACAGGTCAAGAACAAGGCTAATTAACGACTCTGGTATCTTATTCCAGAGGGAAATAAGCCTTGTTACAATATAAAAACCTATTTGAGGACAAATTGATTAATTGTATTATTTAAATTTTCTAAAATAAGGATTTAAAAAAAATATATATGTTATAAAAATCATATATTGAATTATTCTTCTGTAAATGATGATGATGACTTAAACCATAGGGTTCTAGAATAACAAAAGAGCGAGCTTGTCCTTTGTTCCTAATTATCATCGCGACATCGCGCCAGATTAGCGGTGTGCGTGGATCATTTGTACACACGGGCAAAATTTACCACTGGTTATTATAACTGGCCTTATTATTTTTCTTTTTTTATTTTCTAAGCAAGTGCTTGGTCACAATCGCACTGTCGCATTAAGTGGAAATGCAGAGTGGAATCTTAATCGGAGTAGGAGACAAACGAGAATGCGGCTCACCTGATCTTAAGTGATGCCACCGCTTACGAACACTTTAAAGGGATTGCAGATGCGTTCTTAATCTATATATCGACGCTGGAAAACAAAAACGCAATAACCCACAAAAATGAAATTGTTCACCAGAGCCGAAAAACATTTCAACTTTAAAAAATTATAACTTTCGTGTTTGTTTATTAAAATTGTTTATTAAAAGTTATAATTTTTAAAAGTTAAAATGGTTAACACGATTGTTAGTAATATTTGTAACAAACTTATTATGAGAAGTTGTGCCATCCTTATTTTTCACGTTCATGTAACCCTATTGGATTAAATAGAGTTAATAATATATTACTTTCGCCGCGCCTAGTAAGTGATTTTGTTAAAAACAGAAATAATAATTTAGTTAAATAACGGAATAATCCATAAACGTAAAATAGAATGGAAAATAAAGCATAATTATAGTAAAAAGAAGTGCTAAATTATTTTGCAAGGAATAAAGATGAAGAATGTGAATGTGAATGAAATAATTTGAGGAAGAAAGACTTTCTTGGAAAGGAAAGAATTCCTCCCTATAAATGCCGGGGAAATAGAATGGATTTACATTGGCTACATTGACAGGTCAAGAACAAGGCTAATTAACGACTCTGGTATCTTATCCCAGAGGGAAATAAGCCTTGTTACAATATAAAAACCTATTTGAGGACAAATTGATTAATTGTATTATTTAAATTTTCTAAAATACAGATTTAAAAAAAATTCTATACGTTATAAAAATCATATATTGAATTATTCTTCTGTAAATGATGATGATGACTTAAACCATAGTGTTCTAGAATAACAAAAGAGCGAACTAGTCCTTTGTTCCTAATTATCATCGCGACATCGCGCCAGATTAGCGGTGTGCGTGGATCATTTGTACGCACATGCAAAATTTACCACTGGTTATTATAACTGGCCTTATTATTTTTGCTGAATAAATTTCGTACCATGGCATTAACCTAGAGTTTCCTAAAAGAAAATCGTTTTACGGTAAAAAAATAAAAGAGAAGGAAGTGTCAATCTTGAAAATCCTATTTTCGCTATTTTTCATCTAATTGTTACAAGTCATATATCATTCGACGCATCTTATTTTTCACGTTCATGTAACCCTATTGGATTAAATAGAGTTAATAATATATTACTTTCGCCGCGCCTAGTAAGTGATTTTGTTAAAAAACAGAAGTTTAGTCTTCCATCAATAAGTTTCTATTCCTATACCTAACCCACCAGATCGTAAGGTAAACGCTTACCAACTGACTGATAATTATTCGCATATATTTCATTCCATTCGCCATTCCAATATGATTAATTATAATTACATTATCTGTTGGATACATTCTACCTTATTGTATACTGTAAAATTAGCTCAATCTATTTTCATGATATATTATGATATATATACCAGGATGTACTAAAAAGATATTATCCTCGTATATCAAAAGTACCGTGTAAGTAACGTGTTTAAAAATTGAAGCTTCTATTGAAATATTTATAACCTTCCTATCTTTATCCACCCTCGTTCATTTATAAAAGATACGAGAAATTAAATATACATATATCAAAAAGGAAATTGTAAGTGTGTGTGTAAAGGGCCATTATTCATTTAAATTCGTGTACAATATAACAAACTGTTTTTAACGCGAGCTATTTGTGTCCGTTATACTGTTTACTTTTCTAATTACAAGCGGCGAAAGAAATAGACTCGAAAACGGCTCCCGTTTAAAATTAACTCGACCTATTTTCTAAACAATAAGAATTGGGTCACAGGGTTGTTCATCTTATGCCCACGGCCCAGTAATGCGTTTATTCTAGTATCTATGTATCTAAATATCCACGTATCTTATCTTGATAAATATATTTATAAACTGTAACTTTTGGTTTATTAATATGAACTAAAGTTCGTTGGCATCAGCCCTGTTCTGGGCTCATAGATTAAGAGTACGGTATCCCCTGCCTGTTATAGAAGGCGACTAAAAGGAAAAAGGACCTCGGGGGGCCTTTGTCGTCCGCCAAATTGGACGGGAAGGAGGCGACATCGGCTGGCCCGTGTTGCCTTGCACTTCGAGGGCACAGGGGGAGAGGGATTAACCTTCGTCCCCCCGGCACGTGCTCTCTGACGAGCACAGTGCACAGGGGCTCTGGTGCGTTCCCCTGGAGATCCCGGAACCCCTCACCATGCACCGAGGAAGGGCCACCGGGTTTTAGTGGGTAAAAACCCCACATAAACTAAAAGTTTTTGTCGTAAGGGAATAGCCAGTTTAAACGTCACCTATGTAGCCATTTAACGGAGAGGCATCTTATACACTGTAATTAAACGTTTCACTATCAGGCTCAAGTTAAATTAATTAATTGAACGAGTAATTACACAGCGCGTTAGCTTCATGTAAATATTGTCTCATAGTTCATACGACGCCATGCGATGATATAAGTTACCTGTGTTTATCAATACTAACAATCTTTTATTTATATTCTATTTATTTCAAATAAAATATGACAATATTATTAATGCTTATAACTTGTTTGAAAGTTTTATTGTAAAGCTTTTATATTAACGTTTAGGCATTGCATGTCCGTTAATACATACGTTTTTTTCGTGACAAATCAGCCAGTGAAAGGCACTCCAGTCAGTTGCTACCTCTCAAGTCCAGTGAGGCACAGCTCACTGGACTTGAGAGGTAGCAAAGCTCTTAGTTCGGTAAGCCTGAACCTCTATTTGGTGCAAGCACGAGAAGAATCCTCCCGGCGAGGAATATCCTCGGCTTGGACTGTTTCTAGGCGCGTTAGAATTCCAGTTAGACGCCGCAAAGCCGAACCGGGACGCGAGCGGTAGACTTACCTCGCGTTTTAATCTTAAAACGTATTGCGTTTCGGACAATATTTATTATTTTTGCTGAATAAATATCGTACCACGGCATTAACCTAGAGTTTCCTAAAAGAAAATCGTTTTACGGTAAAAAAAATAAAAGAGAAGTGTCAATCTTAAAAATCCTAGTTCGCTATTTTTCATCTAATTGTTACAAGTCATATCATTCGATGCGTCTTATTTTTCTGATTCCAACGATGTAAAAAAGTGAAAATGGCCTTAAGTGTCACTTACTACGTTTTTGCTTTCCAGCGTCGATATTTAAAGAGACAATAGCCTAATGGTTTAAATAGAGTTAATAATATATTAGTTTCGCCGCGCCTAGTAAGTGATTTTGTTAAAAACAGAAGTTTAGTCTTCCATCAATAAGTTTCTATTCCTATACCTAACCCACCAGATTGTAAGGTAAACGCTTACCAACTGACTAATAATTATTCGCATATATTTCATTCCATTCGCCATTCTAATATGATTAATTATAATTACATTATCTGTTGGATACATTCTACCTTATTGTATACTGTAGAATTAGCTCAATCTATTTTCATGATATATTATGATATATATACCAGGATGTACTAAAAAGATATTATCATCGTATATCAAAAGTACCGTACTAACGTGTTTAAAAATTGAAGCTTCTATCGAAATATTTATAACCTTCCTATCTTTATCCACCCTCGTTCATTTATAAAAGATACGAGAAATTAAATATACATATATCAGAAAGGAAATTGTAAGTGTGTGTGTAAAGGGCCATTATTCATTTAAATTCGTGTACAATATAACAAACTGTTTTTAACGCGAGCTATTTGTGTCCGTTATACTGTTTACTTTTCTAATTACAAGCGGCGAAAGAAATAGACTCGAAAACGGCTCCCGTTTAAAATTAACTCGACCTATTTTCTAAACAATAAGAATTGGGTCACAGGGTTGTTCATCTTATGCCCACGGCCCAGTAATGCGTTTATTCTAGTATCTATGTATCTAAATATCCACGTATCTTATCTTAATAAATGTATTTATAAACCGTAACTTTTGGTTTATTAATATGAACTAAGGTTCGTTGGTATCAGCCCTGTAGTTCTGGGCTCATAGATTAAGAGTACGGTATCCCCTGCCTGTTATAGAAGGCGACTAAAAGGAAAAAGGACCTCGGGGGGCCTTTGTCGTCCGCCAAATTGGACGGGAAGGAGGCGACATCGGCTGGCCCGTGTTGCCTTGCACTTCGAGGGCACAGGGGGAGAGGGATTAACCTTCGTCCCCCCGGCACGTGCTCTCTGACGAGCACAGTGCACAGGGGCTCCGGTGCGTTCCCCTGGAGATCCCGGAACCCCTCACCATGCAGCGAGGAAGGGCCACCGGGTTTCAGTGGGTAAAAACCCCACATAAACTAAAAGTTTTTGTCGTAAAGGAATAGCCAGTTTAAACGTCACCTATGTAGCCATTTAACGGAGAGGCATAGCGTCTTATACATTGTAATTAAACGTTTCACTAGCAGGCTCAAGTTAAATTAATTAATTGAACGTGTAATTACACAGCGCGTTAGCTTCGTGTAAATATTGTCTCATAGTTCATACGACGCCATGCGATGATATAAGTTACCTGTGTTTATCAATACTAACAATCTTTTATTTATATTCTATTTATTTCAAATAAAATATGACACTATTATTAATGCTTATAACTTGTTTGAAAGTTTTATTGTAAAGCTTTTATATTAACGTTTCGGCATTGCGTGTCCGTTAACACATACGTTTTTTTCTTAACAAATCAGCCAGTGAAACTCACTGGACTTGAGAGGTAGCAAAGCTCTTAGTTCGGTAAGCCTGAACCTCTATTTGGTGCAAGCACGAGAAGAATCCACCCGGCGCGTTAGAATTCCAGTTAGACGCCGCAAAGCCGAACCGGGACGCGAGCGGTAGACTTACCTCGCGTTTTAATCTTAAAACGTATTGCGTTTCAACATTAAAATGAACAAAAGGGCCGGTCTGATACGTTAAGGGAATTATAAGAAATGTTAGAAAATAAAGTAAATTGCGGCGTAATTGTTGAAGAGAATATTGAAATACGAAGTTTTTGTTAACATAAAACTATTTTGAGAACCAAAGTATTAAATGTAAATTTCTCATGTTAAAAACAACGTAAGTTTCCATTTTAATTTAATTAAATGTCGAGACAAGGTTACGAAAGTAAGTATTGCCTTATATAAAACGCGGAATGCGGATTCTTTAAAACGGAATAAACACATTCCAGTGTCTATGACGTGATAAGGTCACTACTTTTTATTGTATATCATTTAAAATGGAAAAAGGCCCGTTCAATATGTTGAAAGATCAAAAGATATATAATTTAAAGTGCAATTATGTTCCACATCATTTACTGCGTAGGCGATGTTTGAATATTGCTTCGTACTGCGCGGTCATAAATTAAATGGAACCCGACGTATGCGCCGACACTCACACACACATTTATCAGTTGACATTTTTCAGGGCCGGGAGGAATCAAAACAAACAAACTTTTGGCCCCATCAAACAAGATTGTTACGTCGCGTATACGAATCGTGATAAAATTAGCCGATACGCTGACATTGAACGCAAAAACAAAGTGGAGCGAAATTCGCGCATGCGCACGTTGTTGAGGTGGTGCGTAATGTAGGGCAATTTTAGCGATCGCATCGCTAATAGCCACGCCGAGAGAGGCCCATACGGGGGCCCGGTGTAACTTGGTACCTGGGCTAACACTAATTAGGGCCGGCGAGGAAGTTGAGCGCCGGTCGACGACCGCAGCCTTCGCCGGTGGAGAGCACGCCGCAGGTTGTTGCCCGCCGCACTCTGTGCTCCCACGTGTCTTCACAACTACACCTATCAAAATAGTACTACTTAGTAGTAGTTTAAAAAATATCTTATAAAAATATAGAAAACAAATATATAAACAGGTATATTACCGAGTAAAAACTAAAACTGACTTCAAATAATATAGGAATATTGCGAAATAGAATTAATCGGAATCTAACCTAATCTTTCAAGTACATCCTTTTCAATAAAAATGAATCATCGAAATCGGTCGGCGTAGAATTTGTCGCAAATTTAAATTTGGCTTATATTGTTTTATCATTGATGTCACTGGCAGAACTGGACCAAATTTAAATGAGACCACACTGGAAGCTTCAGCAAAATAAAAAGAATCATCAAAATCGGTTCACCCATTTGAAAGTTATAAGGCAACAAACATAAAATACATCACAGGAATTGACTACCTCTTGCTTTTTTGTATTTTGTATTGGTCTACGATATTTATATTATACCTGTATTTGATAAAAACATACTTTTCGTATCGGAAAAGTTTTTCGTCTTCTGTTAAATACGAACGTTTTTACGCACCGTCGCACCCAACCATTTTATAATACCCACGACGCGTGATGTGTTCGTCCATAATTACGATACATAAATGTGTCGTGAATCCGTTAGCACCGCCTCTAATATGCGCCTCATGAATGATTTCACAATTGAAATGGCCGGTCCTCTACATAATTACCTTGTCAACCTGTCACTACGTGCGCTCATGTCTGAATTCCGTTCCCACATTAACCTCTGCCGTGCGACGCTTCACAAAGTGCCATAGTTCTACAGCTGTTTACCATAATTACCTATTGGGACCGTTGCTCGAAGAGAAACCCAACAATAAAAATACGATAACAAGTAATTGATGAGCACTTCTTTCATTAACCCGCGCCGCGATAAGAATTCGCGATAAATTATCTGTACCGTACATGTGAGAAATGTTAACCAATTAACTGATTAGTGACATGAATCGAAAATGGAATGGCATTCGGTTGGTTCTCTTCACACTAACATAATTCATCCGGTCTGTTTTAATCGTTCAAGTTAAAGTATAAAAAAAGAAACATGTTTAAAAGTGGACTGAAGTGACATGTAAAATGGCCAAACATACGTCCTGTTGTTTATTTTGGCAGTTAAAGTTGTTATTGCTTTTACAACTTGGATTAGAAGGTGGAAGAACGCTCATCTATCGACTGAACGTCTATTTTGACTATCCTTCCATTATAGTTCCGACATGGCATCTTAGCTTGAGTCGTTCCTTTAAGGCGACATAGAATTCTGATTACTGGCACAATACGGCTATTTTTCCTTTTTTGGAGAATGGCGAAAAATCATAGAATAAATTTTAGGATAAAGACTTGTTTTTTTTGTACAGTTCATTAAAAAAGTTATAGTAACAGCTTATCTATGAACATTCGTCCCATTGTACCGCACAAGTCTTCCTCGGTCCTAGTGGGGATTGGCATACTTTACGTGACTTAGAAAATGTTCTAGTGCAAGGAGGTTCCTGATGTTCTGAGCAGATCCGCGATGTTTTCCTTCACCATAGAGAGCGTACAATAAATAAATCAGCAATTAAAATGGCAACCAACAAATACATCGGTTTCGGGGATCGAACTCTGGTTGCTATTGTACTACGCAACTTGCGGCCATCGCCCGGACACTGAGCTACCACAGATCTTAATATTTAATATTAGCCGTAGGCTCGCTTGTTTGCGTGGTACAGTCAACAGCCCAGTTGTTGTGAGGTTGCAAGTAGGGAAAGATAATGTGAGGTGTAGTGGTACGAGAAGCGATGAAGTTGGAAGAGCTTGTGGCGGCGGGCGCGTGACGCGAATGCTTTTCGCTATTTCCGCAACAAGTGTTGTTTAGCAGAGGCCCGCGCGGGCGAGCTCGCCGGGCACGCGGCCCGCCACCCACAACCCTCAACGACCTCACATGCCTCGTACTCCGACGCGCTGCTAATAAAATATAATCGTCAATATTTACTTTTTTTAAAAAAAAACAATGTTAGTGTTTTTTTATAAAGATTATTAACATTCTTGTTAACAATTTAAATAAGCTTAAGTTCGTGCTATTTATTCTATATTTCATACATTGGTAACAATTTTGCCCAGTTACATTTTAAATTTTTTCGCTTTTCACGAACGAAAGTTAACGTTGCGAATTGTATACTTTTGAGAGGCATCGGTCGAACTTGGGCCTTGATTAGCAGAAAAGGAAATACGTGAAGGCATTTGCATACCAATGGGATATGATGACTGATAAAATATCTTTATATAGTAATGTGCATACAGATGATTGCTTCAGGCTGTACTTAGCGGGTCCTTTAGGAAAATCGGAAGCTTCTATATGGTGAAATGTGTGTGTAGTCGTAAATTGAAGGTATTAAAAAGAGTTCATTACACGCGGTAATCAAAGCAATTGACAAACATGATCCGATTACATTACTTACATCGTTCTTAAAACTTGCAAATCTTATCGCAAACAGAATATTTTAAGATAAAATTAAGATAAAGACGTTTCTGATGTTGCACAACTTAGCCAGGTCTTGATTGTGGTGCCACTGTCGTCCTACAGTGGACCCGGGAAAAAGGTGACACGGGTGGTTCGGTGTCGTCACAACACAGAAAGTGCTGAACCTCCCCCCTCAACATTAAACGTTACTACGCGAGTTCCTTAGTCTATGGTAACCGTAGGCATAGGATCTAATTAAAACTACTGTTTTTTACTTTCTAAGCAAGTGCTTAACCACAAATCCTATTGATTTTAAGTGGAAATGCAGTCACGGATGTTAAGGCGCACTTGGTTAGTAGATGCCTATTCACACTCTTCTGTTGTAAACTCTCTCATTATAAACGAAGGGAAAGCCCAGACGCGTACAAAATCCTTCCAAACAAAAAGAATACAGACAAATAAAGAATCTCATCTTTTAAAGTCGAGGCGAAATTGAAAAATTTCAGTAATTATTTTTTGTAGATTATCTTTAAAATAAACACAGGTTTTAGTGTTTTTCCGATAGCGAGGGCAACAACCCTAGGTGCGTGAACCGTAATCACGTCATCTGGTGCTTTTGATGTTCGGTTCATTCGAGATTTGATTAGTTTAACATAGCTTCGTGCGCGTGTACCAAGTTACTCCGTCACATGTACCCAAATACTGCGTCTTGTCATCGGCTGCGTCAGCGCCGCCTCTCCGCGTGCTCGTAAATCCATCTTTAAATTTTTCTTTGCACCTCACACCAAATATGGAGTGGACTACAGTTTTTAATTGTGCATTGATCATATAGATATATAGATACATATAATACAAACTTTATAGGTTTAATTAATTTATTATTTATTTTTTAAGTTAATAGTATATTTATTTATTGAAATTTGTTCATATTATTATTTTATTTTCTTTTTGACTTTTATTGTACTCTTAGTATCACTTAAGATCAGGTGAGCCGTAAGCTCGTTTGCCACTTTTCATATAAAAAAAATGTAGTATTGCGCGACTTTGGTTGGTCCTGGACACCGCTGAAAATCAGCGCTGTCGCATCCTTGCATATGCTGAGACGGTATCCAATATTTTCTGTCTTTTTGATGTGTTTCATATTTTGTACCAATAAGGAATATGTCTTTGTCTATAACTAACATTATACATTTCGTTGTACAATGGGCGACCTTACCACTAAGAACCATCTTAGTGATAAGGTCGCCCGGGCGACCTGTGTATGGACAGGAAATATATGAACAAACCAAAACGATGTCGTAAAGATACAAATATTATACATATAATTATTAATCTACACTAACTAATCTACACCTAAATAAATAACTTATTAAAAAACATTGTAGTAATACATAAAATATAGTGCGTAGCTTACCTGGGTGTCGATACTATTTTTACTTTTTTTTACGAGTAGATACTATTTTTTTGCAATGAAATAAATTTATTAGGTAAAAACAGATAACAAGTATCACATTTTAAGAATGAAAAACATAAAAATACACTATTTACATTGGGATATAAAACATATAGACGACGTGATAAATTCGTGTTGGAAATATATGGGGACGTGGTGTCCATTTTGATCAAGGATCCTTGTACTACGTTAAAACCTATCTCACAGGGAGCTGCTGATCCAAGACTAGTTAAATATTCCTTAAAATAGACGAGTGTAAATGTGTAAGAGGAGATGCTAGAACTTCGATTCGATAAGAAGCGGTATTGGTACTCGAAGTTTTGTGGAGATGCTTTTAAAATGCCACGTAAAAACCCGTATCGTATACAATTTGCACGATGTTACAATTCACGCTCATGTACACACTCGCACATACACCCTCGCATGCTCCCACGCACACTATTCTCTCCACAAATACACTTAATCACATAAATTATTAATATTTAGTTCCTTAGATAAACTCGAAGTTAGGTACAATATCTCCCTAATACAGGCTATGTATTAGTCTAGCAGGGAGATGTGTACCGAAAATCTGAAAAAGAAAAATGTTTATGAAAAATAATAATATTTATGTTGTGTGTATGTACATCATGTGTGCAAAATGTGTGTGTGTGTGTGTAAAAATAAAAAAATATATTTCAAATATCATTACGCGATTGTGCAATTGACAACTATATCGAGATGTGTTTATTTTCACTTCCTGATGGTTCTATTACTTCACGTAATTGTGTTGTAATACAGCCTATGTATATATGTCCCACTGCTGGGCACAGGCCTTCGCCATAAAGTGAGAATAAGGTAATAATAGCACGCGGTCCTAGTGTGGATTGCCGCATTTGAGGTCATAAAATTCCTGTTTATAGCAATTATTTAACAAGTACAGTGGTACATAGGAGCAAACATACGAGCAAGGTTACGGAACGAGTTAAACCACTGTAGTAACATAAATAGTTTATGGGGCTATTTCCATATGACATAAGTGCAGCACGAAGTCTACATCAGTTAGATAAAGTAGGCAATGGTGGGGCGCGACGGTAAGAAACCGGTGGGATGTTTGTGCGGCGGCGCGAGGCTGGCGCGGCGTGCATTCCGGGCGCATTCCTCGCCGCGACCTAGACGCCCTCCTGCGTCTGCGATCCAATTATCAACTCTACATTCGTCTATTAACGTGAACCATCTCCTAGCACGAGGTTAAGCTTGAATGGTTCACAAGAAAATTAGTAACATTTGAAAAACAAGTATATTTACGAGTAAAAAAAAAAAACTCTTTGTTTTTACTCGTACCGTTTAACCGCCATGAAAGTGGTTATATTCAAAGAACAGTACATTTAAATAAGATAAAGCGTATTAAACTTGCGGAAAGCTTATATCTGTCTCGGAAAGCAAAAAAAATACATTGACTTATTGCGCTTTATGCAAAATTGAATGCACGTTAAGCGGTGTAGGAGCGCCGAGAGGGGAAGGTCTGTCTCGAGCAGAGCAGACCTCTCTCGCTTCCGGGTCGACGACCGTACGCCGCGACCTTGCTTGGTTCCTAGCCCTTTACACGTCGGAAAATTATGGCTTAGTTTCGTGCCCACAACAGATAATGCGTCGTCGTATAATAATTTTAACGAGGAATATTTGGAATTGCGTCGCTGGAGTCGGTGAGAGGCCTCGTGAGTCACGGAGGCGCGGGCGCGGGTGCGACGTAAACAACCGGAGCTACGCCCTCCAAGGCTGCCGCGTGCAAACGGAAGCGTCTCGCGCGCCCGCCACGACGACACCGCGGGGCGTCGTCATCTTTTTTAACCGACTTCAAAAACGGAGGAAGTTCTGAGGCTTGCAATAATCTTAAGATATGTTACTACTTGAGATTATTTTGCAAGTTTAATGTATTTATTTAAAGTTTCAAATAACTTATTGCTTGATTGTACCCGAGACCTGTAATGCGTTGATAAGCGTGTTAAAAGAAAACATTAAGCTAAGAAAAATAAAAATAAAATAACATTTAAATAAATAGTGTATGATAGAATATATTAATAAAAGTATTTTATTTTATTTTAAGGATATTTAATCGTCTATCATGCACAATTTATTTCAGTTAGCTAGCGTCTTTATCTTTCGAGATATTCAAACTTTCTTAACTGACCCTTTATTTTTGTTCATGGCTATATCTAGCTGTCGTTCTGGTGTAAAATATCTGAGTAATCGTTACCATGGACATCATACTTGAAGTCGGTTCTTGGCTCCGATACTTCGATCAATCTGAATTAGTTGAAGGTATTGGAGACACAGCATAGTTCCCAGTACCAATAATGGCGTCATACAATAAATTATCGATATCCCGTTGCACTAAAATCTTCATTCGCCCGTCTTTAATTTTCCTTAATTTCGCTGCAACGGCTGCAGCAAAAATGTCATCGTCATCATGTTTCTTTGCTTCCATCTGCTTCTTTACGTTACTCATAGTGGATAAATCGTGGTCAATTCCCGGGTCTTCATTGTCACCACGACGTTTCTTCGGTACCTTAAATTTTTTTATTGGCCTTTCATGAGGACATTTCTGATCTTCATTTACTGTGTCATCCTGGATGTCTTGCTGGATTAACTGAAATAATGTTTTTCAGAAGAATGGATTTATAAGAATGGACCTTATTTGGAAAGATCATGTTTCGATTTTCCTACATTGCATTGGTGCTATGGATAGGTATGTGTTGTTCGTAGTTGTCGATGGTAAAGGAAGAATATCAGTTGTTGGTGTCTTCAAAAATACTGTATGCATCTTAAGTAATGAAAATTGAATTTGCTTCAACCTTACGCGCCACCCGGATGAAACAAACCCATACCGCTTGTTATTGTGGTAGATGATGCTTTTGAATTAGATATAAATTTATCGAAACCAAATTGCGGTTTACATGACAAAAGATCAAAAGAAAAATATTAAATTATCGATTGTGCAGAGTTGGACGTATTATGGACAATGTATTCGGGATTCTGTCAGCTGTATCACGTGCTCAGAAAACCTTTTCTGTTAAATCCAAAAAAGAAACAATAACCACTGACATGTTTGACATGTTGAGCGTCAATAGCCTGATGGTTTAGGATACGGTCTGCGAATCGTAAGGTCGTGGGTTCGAATCCACCATTCGACTATTGACGTGAACCATCTCATAACACAAACCTAAGCTTATTTGGAATGGTTAACAAGAATGTTATTAAAAAATTTACAATTCTTTTTAAATGAAAGAAAAAAGTTGTTAATTGCTCGAGTTTTTGATGACACAAAAACTTTTGTGTTTCTTCACAACTTTATACTTCTTTGTCAGGATTACTGACTTTACTACTATTACTGATATCGATAGAGGTTTGCGATGTACTCATGGCAAACTTACACTACCTGTAAGACTTTCGGAAGAGGACCGTCAGGAGATGCAGATGGCATATAAGACGGATTTGCACATCCAAACTGACTTCGGAATGGTGCCACGGCAACAAACACTAGCGTAAAAGCTTAATAGTAAGTAATAGAAGAAGAGGTTTGAAAATATAAAACCTACCTGTTCATTTATTTCGTCTTGTGATGTCATGCTGGCGTTCCGTTCATCTCTTCCACGAAAGAAGTACAAATATGCATAACCAAACCATTTTGGCTTATATATATCTGAAATCTCGGAACCAGAAGATTTTGAATCCGAGATTTTCTTTTTTTCTCTTCGATATTGAGCCAAAATAATCTTCCATTTTCTCTTTACCTCAGTCGAGTCACAATTGAAACTTTGAGCCAACTCTTGTGTGGCTTTGTCTTTTTTGTTTCTATTTTTATAATCACGGTGACTGGAATCCCATAGAATACGATAACTTTCAATCGCTCGAATAAATTTGATAATTTTTTCATTCGTCCAATTCATATTTTAGGTTATAAATATTGACAATTAAATAGACAATGGAAAATTGAAAAAGTGCGCGGCGCACTTAAATGTTTTCGCTTTGGTAGCGGAAGCAAGACTGAGTTCGCGAACAACAAGTGTGCACGTTGACACGAGACTCTTGTACCGTGTGCGCGCACACAAGAGTACAGTTGTGCGCGAACATTGCTAAAATAATTGCGCACAATGTGTTATTATTAGCTTGAGTGGCTCGACCAAAACAAACATTTATGCCGTACTCTGTGCCGCAAAGTTCAGTACTCAAGCGGAATCGTACCTGTAAAGACAACGATCAATGTGAAAGAAGAAAGAGAATGTAGGCGTTAGAATTTCATAATATATCTACGTTTAATGCTTTACCTGTATTAATGGCAGTACGTTTGCATTTCGTTTTTAAGACGGTTTTTGTTTTTATTCATAAATATACATGTTTTTGAATCGCTCAATAAACTTGATCAAAATCACTAGCACCCGGCATGGAATCCGCGTCCAAGACAAACACATTTTGATTTATTCGATTCTTATGACATGCGTTGCAAAACACCCACACGTTGAATAAACATCGTAAACACAGATATGTGGTCAGGAACGTGTAAAACAATGTTCCCGGCAAGATTATAACTGTGATTATGTGCAACGGGAATGTAATTGGTCAATTTATCGCTGGAATATTTAACTCAATAAATTTTTAACGCATAACGTTACGGTCACTCGATAAAATATTTTTTTAAAAAAAGCAATATTTCTTTTTCTTTTTTTTTTCAGAAAAATAGGAATGCCTAACACGAATATTAGTAACATTATTGTTAGTCATTTAAACTAAGCTTATGCTTCGCAGACCGTACCCCAAAGCAAGCCTCTGTCGCCCGCCAAGGTGGACCCGGGAAGAAGGCGACATCGGCTGGCCCGTGTCGCCTTGCACCGCGAGGGCACAGGGGGGGAGGGAGTATCCTCCCCACCCCCGGGATGTGCTCTACTAGAGCACGGTGCAGAGGGGCTTCGGTGCGTTCCACTGGAGATCCCGAAGCCCCTCGTTATTCACCGACGAAGGGCTACCGGGGAGGTTTTAGTGGGTCAAACCCCACATAACCGCCGCTTTCCCCCCAGAAGGCGGGGTATCCTTTTCAAGATGTCCTCCCCGTTAACAAAAAATACCCTAAAGCATTACGCTGTAATAAATGGATAAGTGTTTTATTAGATTTTAAGATCAATAAATTTGTGCAAATACTAATAAATGATATGTACGTGTTTCTAATAGCTGATTAAATTCTGACTGACTCTAAATCCCATACACAATGTTCAACTTAAATTCTCCACTTCAAATTCATACGTTGAATTTTAATGAAATTTTTAATAACTTATGACTTCAGAAGTCTCTGAGACAACTTTAACTTTTAAAACATATTTAAAGAAAACTTATCTAAAAGTGGTATTAACATTGCAATAGCTTCTACTGTTGCATGAATGTGCCAGCTTGAACGGCAAAGTACAACGAACTCGTAGAGTACCAACGTGAAATAGACACCTTATACTTCTGCGTTTAGTAAGGAAGGTGGCCGGTTAACCATTCGGCCGGTCAACCATCATTTATATTAAAAGGTTGGCAACTAGGCGACAATTTATTGATTTTGATATTATATCACTGAATTTTACTTTTATCACTTAACACTAGCTTATCCGTCTTTAACCACTTTTCTTATATTAAAATAAATCATTGGCACTTTAAAGTTTTTTCCTTGGTAACGCTACCGTTTTAGTCGTATTTCGGTCCTCTTGGGCGCCCCGATCTGGAATGCTGACGCGCTTAGAGTAACCGTCCACGGGTTTTACCTTATGGAATCCTTCAGTCGAGTTACTAAGAGGTTCAGGCTTGGCGACCTAAGAGCTTTGCCACACACACAGTACAGGCCAGCTTCACTAGCTAACCTGTATAGAATCCCTACAAAAAAAAAAATTAAATTGCGAAGTGGTACGAAAGTGGTGGGACAGAGAAACAGAGCTTCTGTTTCTCCCGATTTCCATATGTCATGATGATGCTGATCATGCAAACAGCATATTTCTAAATGCAATTTATTAATTCGCGACTGCTATCTGTTAGTAACGTTTTGCCGACCATGACAGACATGTTATAAAAGTTGTTTGGTCTATTAATATTATCTATATCGCAGAATGCTAGACAAAGGATAATACGTTTAGTCCGTTAACGCAATGCGAACCGGCTACGGCGAAGCGAGGAGCGTCGGACTTATGAATCAGTTGGAACCTGCGCACGAGATTGCGGAAATCTTAGATCATACGTTAAGATTTTATAATTTATGTTTTTGCGTTTCGTTTTGTTAATTTTCTGTAATTTTAATTTATGATTTTCTCTCTCCATCTTATACTAGCTATAGCTATATTTTACTAGCCCTTTTTTACCCTTATTCGTGCTTTTATTAGATTAAATATCTAAGTATCTATCTATCAGTGTAACACAGACGTTGTAATACATTATTCACCAATTTCAAGATGTCGGATTATCTTCAAATTTAGAACGCGTGTAAAGGACTAATGGCAATATAATAATTATAGCATTTTATCCAAATATCTTGGCTAAGGTCATCGATATAAAATTTACTTAACGTACAGGTTGAACATAACTTTGTTTTGACAGGATATATTATCAAATACTTTCTAGTTAAACTATAACAAGCATTTTTTTTATTTACGGCTTTGTTATATGAAAGTGGTAACAGAATAGCGACTGAGCTACGACCTGAGGGACTAGGGTTGCATTCCAGCAGGCTTGTATCATGATGTTTCTTGTTTTAGGAGCTCGATGCTCATGTAAGGAGTATATGAGCATTGAACTCCTAAGGTAAGTTTCGACCACTTCACTCACTTCGAGAAAAACGTATAATAATTTATTTGCAATGCAATACTCCTGAATTAGGGACGGGTGTATTTCTATAGGCTTACCTTCTATGACATTTCGGCTCTTACAAATTTGTTATAAACCGGATAGCGTTTTGTAGTAAGAAGTAAAAAGGTGAGAAGCTATAATTTCGGCCACTATTATACTGTAGGTAGCTCAGCTTAACTTGAACCTTTATTGTAAATAACATTTACAGTAATTAAAATAATGTGTTTCGCGTTTCGCATCAGTGACCTCTTTTAATTAAAACACTCGGCCGGAGAGTACAAAAAGACAATAACACGTTTCGAGCGCTAGTAAGAAGTAATTCCTACCTTGAAAATGTTTTCCTCAACCTTGCTCATTATTTTCGACGCGGCCGTACCATTCATAAGTTGCGTACACACTTGCGGGGAACCTGTCGGCACCTGTAGTATGATCCATCATATTGCCACATTTTAACGTACCACCTTACCATTGTACTTATGTAAGGAGTGAATGATATGAAATTTCAATGGAGCCGTCGAATTGATAGTAAATTTACACTCGCGTTACCAAGGTGTGAATACTATAGGCCAACGAACTGATTGCGTTTTTATTATGTAACTAGCGTACCTAACCCGCTTCGCCGGGCTAGATTTTTCTTTATTTTATTTAAACAATAAAATTACATCAATAAATATTTGATTTACCTCTCACAATATATTAAATTATTCATTTCTCTCCGTATTCATCCTCTATTCCTACACCCATGTACATATAATTAAATACAATGTCACTCTTATCATTTACACAAAAACTTATCGGGCTCAAGTTAATGTCAGAAATAAAAGTACAACGTATGGCTTGTTTGACAGTAACAGTACAAAAGAGGAGTGTTCTGATCGTCACCAAACTTTACAGGATTACTCGCCAGGTCAATCTCAAAAGTCCATGAAAGTTTCATTGAAAACGGTCCAGCCGTTTCGGAGCCTATATGGAACATACCCGCACGCTTTCTCTTTTATATATATAGACAATGAACAGTTTTAAGAGCTGTGGTAGTTCAGTGTTAGGGTGGTCGCTTCAAGTTGCATAGTGCGCTAGCAACCCGAGTAACAACCTTCTCCGGTGCGGGCACCAATTAAGTTGTTTGTTGAAATTTTAAGTGCCAATTCACCTCGGCGGTGAAGGAAAACATGAGGTAACCTGCATGTCTTAGAATTTTTGAATTGAATGAGGCAAGTGAAGTCCACAAATCCGCAATAAGGCCAGCGGACTGTGTCCTTATACTCTAGAAGGAAGTCCTGCGCAACAGTGAGACAAAAATAGGCTGTAACTAATACAAATACATTATTCAAAAATTTCTTTACAAATACACGAACTCCCCGACTCCTAAACTAGGAGTTAAACCTGTATCTCAGGAATCAGTGCCATACATCAATTTTATTTAAAATTAATTTAACAAAAGATATAGAAGATGGTTTAGTAAAAGAAAATTAAATAAATATTAATTATATATATATAGATAAATGTGGACGTGTTGTAGTGCGAGTGTATGCGTGTGTGTGTGTGATGAGTGTGGTATTTATAATATAAGTGGAAGCATAATTTCTTCTGTCTGCTTATAATCGAGCGACAACAGCCAGTTTTTAATGTTGACTTTCATTTTATATGTGTTCAGTGTATGAAAGTTTAAGATCTTGTTTATTCTATGGATGGAGATGGGTAGCAAGATAGCCATGTTGTCTTTTACCGAAAGATGTTCGGACAAGGCATGGGGCTATGATGTTCGTAGGATGAGTAGCATTTTTATGGCTGATTGTCGTAGTTAGCATAGCAAGCGCTGAACCACTGCCTGATCAGATGTGGACTTCCAGAGAATATACTCGCGTGATCGACTCTTCGCGAATTGATTGGCTTGGGTCATCTAAAAAGGGGAAAATCTATCTGTATCGCGGAGTAAACGCAAAGTATGCCGTCTTGTCGTAGCCGATTGTATTACGTTTTGTTTTCCAACAAAAACAACGATTACCGATAAAAACGTGTGTTGTCTTTATTAAAGACTACCACGTCCCACGGTGTTGCAATTAAAAACATTTTATTTGAAAGTCCCGCCCGAAATCAGTCCCGGCGATCCAGAAATAAGCCGGAACAAACAGACGGAGAAAAATTGTAAAAAATATTATTTAGATATATGTACCGTATAATTCATATGTATTAAGAAGTGGTTATTTTAATAATATAAAAACAGACACTCCAATTTTATTAATTTGTATAGATTGTTTTACCTGTCAATTTATTTGCATTATCATTGATATTAATTTACGATCCCGATAACACGCGTGCGTATGCTGTGATATCGTGTTTCCTTCGTGTTGCTTTTGTAATTTTAATAAGTGCGAGTTGGCAGAAAACATAGGAGTATAGTAACATTACGTGGGAGGCACGTGCCGCGTTTTTTTTTTAAGAATCGAGGTCGTTGTCAAAACAATGTTGCAGTACTTACAATGCATAATTATTTTAAACCGTTCCTATTTTGAGGGTGGATAACAGGAGAAACTTCGTGTCTTAAATATAATGTGTCTTGTAGTTAGATTAGGCTTTCTATTAACGAAATGAAAACTTCTGCTTAGATCACTTTAGAATATTTAGAGGATTCGGCCGACTTTGAGAAATAAAGAGTACGACATCTCGTTGTAGGCCGAGCAATTATTTCACAAAATAACGTAATCATTTAATAGGTGCCCATGCCCACCCTTGGTCTATATCATATGGTGAGGAATTAATACACAAAACGGGTTATGTGATCCAAATATTCGAAGAACTGAATAGCAATTTGATTACTAATCGAACAACGACGAAATACTGAGGACCAAAGTCAAGTCAAAAGTATGACATAAAGTTAAGTAAACATAATATGAATAGTAATTAGGCTATTGTCCAGATTATTTCTGCGTCTCGTGATAAAAGAAACAATATGGGACATCGCAGGTTTATAAAATGTTGGAGGCTATGTAAGATTGGAGGCTTTCCGCCGGGACATTTATTCGTAGAATGTAATAAAAATGGTGTGGCCGACGCGCGTGACCTGCCTCCGAAGCCTACGACCAAATCCCAAGGCACGACGTATTTATGCATGCCGCGCAGATGTTAAGAGCTATTACAGCTCTTAATGTTTTCAAATGTAACCTTAATTTTACCAACACTTTTTTTATTACTAATTATTTTAACTTACTGCGAAATTTAATTATTTCTCAGTTAATAAAAAAGTAACCTAACAATTGTGAAATAAAAATGACCATGTGAAAAAATCGCGAATCCTATCGAATACATCTCTCTCTAAATTGTTTTATTTACTACGAGAAGCAGAGATGCATCTAGTATATTACTATAATATGCATGGCGTTAGTAGTTAACTAAGATTTCATAGAATCGGTAAGGAAAAAAACGCGTCGAGGAAAATATTGATAAATTACTGGGTGGTTTCCTGCCGGTTTCCCCGCAGATATTTTTCCTTTTTAGAATGGCTAGTTGATATTTAAGATTGTAAAACAACAAACTAAAAAATAAATTAGTAAAATATCTTTAACTTCGAATGACTTCACTATACAATACTTCTTGACTGTTTGTGAATTGAATGTGGACATCGTCGATTGCAAATTTATATGTGTTTTCAATCTTGATATGAAATGAAAACATCTCTAGTTTATGGATTTAAAATCAATCATATATCAAATATATAATGAGGGGTTAATGACATTTAGGTACATAAAACTTCAAAAGGAAACTCAATAAATTCCGAATCACATATTTTTAAAGAAGAATTGTTGTGGCCCTTAATTGTACACGTTTGACACGGGCCAGCCGATGTCCTTTTTCACGTGTCCACTTTGGCGGACGAAAAAGGACCCCACCCTTGACGCCCAGTGAACCCGAGGCCCCTTTTAGTCGCCTTCTACGATAGGCAGGAGATACCGTAGTCTTATTCTACGAGCCCAGAACTACAGGGCTGTGAAAATCTAATCTAACTACGAGACACATACCTAAAAACCAAAGTCTCTCCCTTTATCCACTCGATGCATTCATCAAATTCTTCTTCTGGATGGCATATCATTCATCAATTCGATAAATCGATATTGCATCGTCTTTTATTGAAATACATCCCTCTTATTCCCCCTTATTAGGATGCTTGGATCTAATGTAAACTGTTTAAAATACAACGATGTAGTAATAAGTAGGTATATTATTTACGCATTACAAGCGTATATGGCAGCTAATGACGTGTTTACTTTTAAATTTCTCATTTAAATACGAGTTTTTATAACGTGCTCAAAATTAACATATGTAGGCATTAAATTTGAGAATTTATATGAAAAAATATTTTTTACTTAAAATCTGTTACTTACATGCAATCTCTGAAATTACTTTCATTGTTTCGTTAATCGTAATCGTGTCAATCGGCCTCATGATCCTTTAAAAGTTACAGGCTTTATGTATGTCCCACTGCTGGGCACAGGCCTTCTCTGTAAAGGGAGTATAAGGACATAGTCTGCCACGCGCCCCTAGTGCGGCAGACTTCACATGTCTTCAAAATTTCTATGTTTGTGTTTTTCCATGTTTTCCTTCACCGCCGAGTTCGTGGTAAGAAAGCACATAAAATTGTAACAACAAATTTATTGGTACCGGCACCGGGACAACGTACTATGCAACTTGAGGCGACCGCCCGGACACGGAGCCACCACGGCTCTACTGAACTAACGATGGCCTCGTTTGATCTAAGATCTGACGACCGGTAGACCAAAAGATTACTTGTTAAAATATTAATCCCGTATATGGCGATGAGCTTATCCCTGTCATATTAGTGACTGAATCACAAAGGTGAAAGGAAAAAAGATCGATTACTATTTTTGTATACCCCGTCATACCCCAGGACGTGGCAGCTTATTTTTCTCATGCAAAATTGAACTTAAAACAAATATATAATCATAATATCAAAATACAAACTACTTAATTTGTAGAAGGTTGAAAAGTGATAATCAATAAGATCGTATTTTGTAATAATAAGACAGATGTTCAAGAACATCCGAGGGGTTAGATGTTCAATGTTCCTATCACGGCGACAACGCTTAGCTCTTCCGTGACCAGTTTTCCATTAGTACTCCGGCATCGAGTCCGCTCGCTTTACGAGCGTGACCCGAATCCCGCGCGGTACCTTTTCCTTTCTTTATTACAGCATTATCATAATTTGCTAACGTTGTTGGGATGTCTTATCGGTAACGTTGTGTTACCTAACGTACATGCGACTGTTCATATCGCGATCGTTTTCAACCTATTTCAAACGAGCAGGTTCTCAATTTTATTTTTTCGATTATATTTTTTAATGTTGGTGTTGCTGCAGTCATTTTTGAGTCAAATTTTGAAAAAAAAAATAGTTTCAAGGCATTTGGTTTTAATTAGTTCCCATAAGAATTTTGTCTATATGCCTATTGATTCGAAGATATACCAGGAACTCCTAATGATTCTATAGAAGAATAGTAGATGATTGAGATGTAGGTAGGTTTATGACTAAGTGTTGTACTAACTTAATCTCAACGACACCAAACCATGGTTGTGGAAGAAGGAGGAGAACTGTTTAATCCGTCATGTTTGACTTCATTTCAAGTTATTGTTTTTAATCGTAAATAATTTCAATGTCATCACCTATTAAATACTAGTGGTTTTGACGTCACCGATGTAGGAGGAATGAAATCATCGGGTTCAATTTATAGGGCGACTTAATAATTGACTCTTGTTGTCTGTGGACAATCGTTTCTCGGTCTTTGCTTGTACATAATACATATTAGATCATATTATGGCTGGACATTACAATTTGCTAAATTAAGTTTGCGTCGTTTTAAGTTCAGACTTTGCTGGAGATTTGATTCGGCTTGTGCCAATTAGAGAAAATCCCATCATAATTAGTACACAAAAAAAAGTAACATAAACAATTACTTGCTAAAATATAGTTTCTTATATAGATAGAATTTTAAAACACACACACACAATCTGTATTGAGTGTGTTTTTAATATCAGTGAATCAGAGTTCAGGGATGATGATTAATGAATAAAATGAAACGTTATTCCTGACCTCTTACTCACATACAGCACTCATCTTTTTAGCATAGAACATAGGTGTATCATTAATCAAAGATAGATACTGGGCATGGCTGGGAAAGGACGTTCTTCCCGTGTCCTGTCGCTGACAGATCCGGGGCACCCCGCCCATAACGGCTGATGGCATTCGCGGAAGGTTTAGTGGGTAGGGGCTGCCCAGGCCGTGTCCCACACATCCCTTCGGGCCCACCCAGGGTACCGGAGGATGGTCTATAAAAAGATTCCCTCGCGTGAAAAAAAAAAAACGTTCTTCCCGGGTGCAGACGAAGTGACGCAGGCGGGGCCGCGGAAAGTGCGAGAGCGTTCTCGTAGCACCGGTTACATGCCATAACATGACATACCTCGCCCTTCCCTCTGGAGGGTGCGTACGCGTTTGATGTTTCCCAAGATTGAGGGCCCAACACCAAGTCTAAGGCTATCGTATCCACTGTTAATAATCGAAATATAATATAGCTGTGGAAATCGATAGGCATAATTTTGTATTAATTCCGTTACTGTATGTTATATACGATTTAAAAATTATCCCCAGTGTACAGCCGTAACAATAGAATTAATATCACATGATTTATTTTGTTTCTAAGTAGCTCTGCGAAGCCGTCCATTACTTAATGAAGCAGAACGATAATTTGATTTTAGTTTCTTTACACGAAACTGATGCATAACTGTTTTAATATTGTTAAATATAAAATACTTACAACCCCATTGGGATAGAGCAATCGATGTTAAAAATAGTTCCGATATGTGTTCTTTTATGTAAGAAACAGGAAAAATGGAAACTCATGAGACAAGCCAGTGTGTGTACATTTTATCCATAACAATAAAGTGCTATCCATTTTTCAATATGAAATTCGACGCAGCGCTGTTTACGCTCATCGCTGGGTATAAGACGGAACATCTCGTTAGCCTATTAATTGCACTGCCATCAATGCCTTTTAAAATGGTACATAGCGACCTGCTAAAAATAAAGACGTCTTGATAACTTGGTTATTAATCAACTCAAATTCAAGACAGTCTAAGAGCTCGAATGCGCCTCGAAGGACCAATTTTGGGTATGCCTAAAACGGAAGACTATTATAACTAATATAAAAGATCGATTAACTGTAAATAGCTGATATTATATATATAAGTATACATGTATATGTATACTTATATACTGAATATAATAAAAATATGAGATGAACGATGGAAATTTGGTACAACATCAACCTTTACATATATCAAGTACAATGTACGTGTTGGCTTGTACGGTTATATCGGCTTTTTAATACAGATACGTGTTATGCAAGTATCTGTGCTACTGCCAATCATGTTTACAGTAGTTAATGTTAATTTAAATATTATTAACTTTCATAGTAATCGAACTTCCCGGATTTGGTTATCGATGTATCGACAAAACAAGTCGTTATTAAAGCATAAATAAAGTTGATATTTTTAAATATGGCGCTATCTTATACACGCTAGATAGTAATTAATTCTTATATCAAATTATCTGTTCGTTGTCCATATGTCTGTGCTTCAGATTGTACCGACCCATTCGTGCAACAACACGCCGTTAGAATTAGTCCTACCATTGTTGATTTTATTTTTTTATTGAAAATCCCACATAAAAAATTTTCACGATATTTCTTGCCATTCTTCCATCATTACAAAACGAGCACTTAGTTCTCGTCAATAGTGAGGGGTGGTTTCGAACTTACGACTTTCTACTGGCGTTTTGACCCGCTAGTGTGCAAGGTTTCTGACGGCGGTACTCGTAAATACGTTTTACGAGCGCTTTATCGACACTCAATTATCAAAATGAATAATGCAAAGTACTTTACAAGTGAGTATTACTTTAATACGTCGGGGCTTGGCTGTTGAATTTGAATGAAATTGCTCGGACAAAGCGAAGCAATGCTTAACTCGATCCAAGAAACTTTTTTTTACCTCTTGTGCCCGATCAGTTTTGTGACAAAGGAAAAAGTCAAATCTTTTAAAGACATATTACACATCATATTTTTTTAAACGAGCTATACATATGAAACAGCTTGTACATATGAAATAACTTTAAAACTATTTCTGCTTTCATTAGATTTTATGGTAAATACGTTATATTTAAAAAATGCTTTTAAAAACATGGGAAGTCATGTATTGCTCTTTATATATTCTTGTTAGTATTGCTATATAGTACTCTATCTTAATCATCATTAAAACCTACCAAAGTCATAATTAACAAGCAATCTTACATAGGTTTCTTAGCAAAGAGTTTGTTAGAATATCTTCGGAACCCAAGGTCCTATGCTAACAAAATTGACAAGGGACCTAATTAACACCACATCCTTTAAAATGAAAACATCGTAATCGGTTCATTAGGGCTTAGAATATTGTTGTAACAAATTTATGGTTTCTAGGATTAACAGGAGACAGACAAAGAGACAGCCATATCTTATATATTAGGGATGGTGAGCCTACCGCCATTTGGTACGATAGAAACCGAAAAGAGAAAACTCACCGAACACCCTATCATTTAACATTGTAAAGTCGAACGCTTATTCATTAGGCTATTTCTATACATATCACTGGTTATTCATTGGCACCATGCAAATGAAGCCATGGCTGTATGAGAAATCGGCTATATGAAACATTTTCAATATCACAATTATTGTTGATAATTTTTGTAACAAGGAAAAGAAGGTTCTAGGCTAGTGGTTGGCAACCGGTGGCTATTTTAGTAACATAATATTATTAATAAACTTTTATTTACTATAGATAAAACTTGGACCTATTTGACAAAGGCAAGCCCAATTGTATACGTTTACTCGTAATATGGTTTCCTAGTTTAAAAAAATCAATTATATCTCTTGTTTGTATTGTCCAGGCTATTTAGATAAATTTCCGTAATAATCAGTTGAATATTAATAGCTTCGTGGAAGTGCCGGTAGACTCGCTATGAATCACACAATACGGAGCCAATCATTGCTACCAATCTCGTCTGTCTATAGTCGATTTGTCCTCTCGAATAAGCCGCACAATTTTTTTATTAATTAGAATTTTGCTAGCCTATTTTTTTCAACTACTATCTAATTTTGATGACAATTTTATATGAAATTAAAACAAATGCAAGATACGTGCTTATTTTGTCCAGTGACGGCATAAAATACGAATTAAAAATAATAATAAATTGCCTTACTAAGGAGTATACATAATATTAATATTATAAGTTCATTTAATTTAATTATAAGTTATATTCATTTAGTTTCTGTAAAATTATTAATGAAATGAATTTCGTTTTTTCTGTCTTGTTCTTACACTATATAGTTGGTCTTTAGTAACATGAAGTTATTTATCGTAATATCCTCCTCCTCCTTGCGTCGTTTTCCTCATTGCTGAGGGTCGTGACCTCCACGAATTATGTGGCGGACGATCGCTTTCCACCTGTTGCGGTCTTTGGCAGTGTGAAATGCCTCGTGGACTCTCCTGCTGGTGTTGGTGCTAATTTGGTCTGTCCAACGCATAGGGCTCCTCCCTCTTGGTCGTTTTCCCTGTACTTTGCCTGTGACCAGGAGTGTTTCCAAGGTACCGGTTTTCCTGGCTATGTGACCGAAGAATTCGAAAACTCTACAATTTGACAGTGACACCCACTTCCCGGAGAATTGACGCATTTGTGCGGTGGGCTGTCCAAGGTACTCGCAACATTCTCCTCCAGCACCACATCTCAAATGCGTCAATACGAGATCTATCTGCCTTCTTGAGGGTCCAATATCGTAATATATGTACTGACAAATGCAAGAAACATCTGTAAATCGCTCCGAAGGGTTAAGCTTTGAAGGCAAAAACATTCACCTTCACGCCGATATTAATTTAATTATTAATAGGATTATTAGGCAATGTATATAATAAACTTGTTTCTTGTTTTAAACAAAGTGAAGTATTAACAAGATTCATTTCAAAACATATAACGCATACAGAATCGCCCTATATATACAAATAAATAAAATTGGTCTGTTTGTAATATTAAAATAAACGCTTTTTACTACATGCATATGAATATGGTGTATTATGATATAGATTATACGATTTTGATGATGAATAAGGAGTAAATTATGCTAATTTTATTTAAAATAATAGTTTTAACTGTGGGTAGCACCGCGGAGCGCAGCTAGTCTACAACATAACGAAGTAAAGGAAAATGTTCTCTAGCGTGTAGCCCAGCTGTACTGCGATACTGTGCGGCAACGCAAACACTCGTCGGTGGACATTGCGTAACTTGTTTTGCTACGCAGTACCATTCCACTGCTACCTACCTATAGCAGCGGTGCCCACATGTAGATCCATTATGTATTTAACGTTTTAATTGGCTCCGTGCCTTCAACGGAGCAAAACAAACTTTCGTAGGCACCCGCCCGTATCTAGTGTTTTAAATACGTTGGACGCCCGTCGTCGTGTTATCATTCGCATCCATAGTATTTATGTTGAACAATTAAATCGGGTTGAAGATCTTATTCACGTTACCGACGCATGTAACCGTAAGCGGGCGTTTAGTCCTTTATTCCTTTTTTCTCCTACTGAATGAACTACGCTGGTCATCCAGGCGCCGCTACAGTTTCATCGGGTTTCGAGAGATGGTGCAGTCCTTAGTTCGTTAAGCTTGAGCTTCTTTCACAGGCGCGAGGGCTCCCGTTAACATGCGCCCAAGATCCTTGTTCCGGGCTGTTACATCAAAAATACTAATAGTGTTAATACATCAAACACACACTCAATAATACTTTTATTGTGCAGATAAATTATTAAATCCAGTTTACAGTTTAGTTTAAATTAATAATGCATAGAAAAAACAAAAGAGATTCGTAATCAGTGTTTTCTTATTTTTAAAAGTCCCGCTCGAATTTCGGTCAGCAATGCGACTTGTACCGCTGCCTCCAAACATTGTAGGTGTATGCAGCGGTTCGTAACATTAGCCTAAATGATAGCCGACCTCCGGTAGGAGATGGGACATCAGGAAGATGAAGGGCCTCCAGGGTGATATCTGTTTTAGCGTTAAGTGTTTATTTTATTGTATTGTTTAGATCAGTCATATAAAAGTGTGTTGTATAGATACCTGATTCATATTTAACAATCATTAGTTAAAAGTTAATGCACGAAACAACGGTTGCGTTTCACAGCTAACGGTTTTTCGAGGCGGCGGTCTGAGCTGGTCGTCGCAGTCGCGGGCGGATGTTGAAAAAATACATACGTAGGTAATTTACATTGGTCGTATGTAGCGGGCGGTGTGAATGAACAGCCACAATAACACACGTCGTATCATGTGAGCCGACCATTGATATCTTCATTCAACGACCGGAAATATAAATCAGCGTAGCGCGACGTTACGCGGCCCTGGACTACGCGACGCATATCTGCAACTCGCGTTTGTCATCTTGACTACTTTGCCTTAATCGTTTATTGTTTATCTTGGAGTTGTTGTCTTATTGTTATGATAATGTTACTTTTTAACCGACTTCAAATAAGACGATTCTCAATTCATCTGTTTCACAAAAAATTGTTTTTATGTTTGATACCGTATAACTTTCGACTGCTTCAATTCTGATGTTTCTTTTTATTTGGAAGGTAGTGCTTCCCGTTTGAATTTGGTGCAATTCTGACCATGCGAAAATCATATGAGGCTTAAATTTGCATTAAGTATGTGCGCCATAGAGCCGTGGTAGCTCAGTGTCCGTGCGGTTGGCTCAAGTTGCGTAGTACGCTAGCAACCCGATTTCGATCCCCGGTGCCGGCACCAATAAATTTGCTGTTGCAATTTTATGTGCTGATTTACCACGCGCTCGGCGGTGAAGGAAAACATCGTGAGGAAATCTACATGTTTTAGAAAATTTTTCTACGGTATGTGAAGTCGGCCAATCCGCATTAGGGCCACGTGGCGGACTATGCCCTTATACACTCTTTACAGAGAAGGCCTGCGCCCAACAGTGGGACATATATAAAGGCTGTAACTTTTTAACATGTGCGCTATAAATGGACATATGACTTCGACCAACGCCAACCGATTTCAATTATTCATTTTTTATTGGAAAGTATGTACTTCAAGAGTAGTTTGAATAGATTTTGGTAAGGTTTTGATTTCGTAATATTCCTGAGATTAAATACAAAGAGGGCGTCCGCACGTAATACGTTTGATTCGATTTTCAAGGCGGTTTTATTTTTTCTCGTAAATATCCTTGTTTTATAGAAAAAGAAGCAAATGAACTTACGGTGATTAAGTGATCACCGTCGCCCATAAACATCAACAACACAACAGGAGCTACAGGTGCATTGCCGGCCTTTGAGAAAGGAGTAGGCTCGTTTCTTGAAGGTCGGAAACACGCTGGAGACAGCTGGTTCCATAGGTTGATGGTATGTGGAAATAAGTTACGTAGATGCCAACCATTAAGATGGTGTCGATGGAATTTGGAATTCTGCCGAGTTGTGCGGTAATGGAAATAGGTGTCTGGGATGATTCCCATGGTAAATGGCTTAGAGTATGCAAAGAGCCCCGACATCTTGACCCATTCGTATTTTTCGTTCAAGGACTGGATTAGTTTGCCCACGTCTGTCTCTCCGTCTGCTTACAACGTGGATACTTTCAAGAGTAGAGTGAATAGGCATTTACTAAGCCAGTGCGCCTTACAATCAGGACTGCATTTCCACGTAACATCAGGTGGGATCGTAGTCAAGCACTTGCTTAGAAAGTATAAAAAAAAATCGTGAGGGTTAAGTCGATCGGAAAGACTCATATCGTCGATGATACTGATATATTTAATATATCATATACATACCTCACAACTTTCGACTGGGTGAAACGATTTGGGTGATTCTTTTTTATTTGAGACCTGGTGCGTCCAGTGGGGTCCCATTTCAATTGCAAAGTTGATCCAATTTTGACAATGGCGTCCATGAGAAAAGATTCTTAAATTTGCATTAAGTATGTATGTGTGCGACGAATGGGCCAATAACTTAATATCAAGCCAACCAATACTATGACAAATTTCTACTATCTATGGTGATTGCAAATCTACGTATGACATATCTATCAGACTGAATCCGGAGATTTAACCTATAAGACACTTCGCGTGGTCGCGGACAGGCTGCCTGTAACCATTGCGCGTCGGCGAGGCCGCGGAATGCGAGACGTCTCCGCGGGCCGGATATCCGGGTCCGCCGGCGTAAACCGGGTCGGTCCCGCGCGTCGCACGTGGGCGCCGCTGCAGCCGCACTGCAATGGAATAACGCCAATTATCCGCAGACAAGCGGCTCTATTTGCAGTGAAAGTGCACTGAGTCACGCTCCACGTCGGAAATAGAGCTGCGCCTGCGCACACCGCCGGCCGACTGGACTATTTTGTGCACATTGACGGACCCAACGCCGGCTTACGAAATTAACGCCACTGTGTCATGTCGCAATGTGCTTGTCTGAGCAAACATTCGGCTAACAGGAAAATACTGATATAAACTATTTAAACTTTACCATTATAAGTTATTTTCAAAAAATCGTGACTAATTGTTGTTTTAGGATAATTTCCATAAAGTTGTTTCTTAAAATCAACCGAATCTGACGTACAGTATTTCTGCTGTAAAATTTTGAGGAAACGATAAATTAATGTTTTATATTTAATACATAACTATAAGAAATAAACGTGGATTCTTATTCATATAATAATGTTAGATAATTAGTTAGTTAAATAAAAGAGAAGAGAAAAAGGTTAAACAATACAATTGCAAGATTAACTGGTTGTTTATATAATCAAGTCACGCAAAGAAATATAGTGATTATTTCTTTGTACTTGATCGTATTAGATGGCGGAACTGTTTATATTGCTTAGGACTGTAGCTATAAGTTATGGATCGAGAGAATTAGGTTAATAGAATATATAACTCTCGCCTAAAACAACACAACCGTAATGTCTAATTACCAAACGCATTAATTTAACAAATAGTCTCACTATTTTGAAATTAATGAGTTTGATATTTTGAGTAGCAGATGGAGTTTTCCTGCGTGTTTCTCTTTTATAATAATCGTATTTTTACTAAGAAAATAGATTATATTTAGATATTTATTAAGATTGAGATTATTTAGAGAAGGAAGCGGGTAAGTATTGCCAGGATCGGCCTACAAGAGGCCCCCTACCGATTAAAACCTCCCATGGTGAACGGTCGTTCGCCGAGATGGGTCGCGTTAGCATTCTACGTCTCTTCCCTGCGATAGTCCCGATGAGGAAATCAGGCCCCCTACACTGAAGGGGCCACAGACACAGGGCCTATGCCATCGGCGGAGAGTTCCTCAACTACCGCTACAACCCCGCTAGTGGCCCCGCTAAGGAGGTTGGGAAAGCGACCATTAAAGATTTACGAAGTGGCTATCACGTTTTTTTAACTCTAGCGGAGTAGACAAGTACAGCTTTCATTGGCTTGTCACCAAGCTATTGTGGAACATATATGATAGGGGTGAGCTTGTCTTTATACGTAAAAATATAATGTACTTAAAAAACCACAATTCATTGGCAAGCTGACTGGGATTCAAACTCGCCACCATCAGCTTAAGAAGTCCCCAAATACATAATAGATCCAAATAGAACTATTACAATGAACTGATGAGTGAAATGAATTTTTATATTTTGGGGTGGCATTTTTGCCAATAGAAAAACAATGGAATAGTTGCATGCTTAACGCCATTAATTGTAAGTGAAGGCTGCATGCGACGTAGATGGCGAGTGACTATATTATAATGTAAAAAACTCAAAAAGTAAAACTGCAAAGAGTGAGATACAATTTATATTGTCCGTCTAAAGATCTTATGTGTACGGATGAAATGCATAATGTACAGAATACATGGACCCGATGTGCATTACAAAATACTCTACCTGTGTAACGCAACCTGTTTATCCGTTCAACATCACACGAGTGCCCTCAATGACTATAATTTTACAAAATTATCGTAAACGTAAAAGCGACGCGGAGTCCGCCCATTAATAACGAGGCGCCTCCCGTACCACGAAACAATTTAGATCACCTTCCGCTGCCTTGAACTTTCCTGTCCGTTTTGTGATGTGATACGAATTCGCGCTTTTACGCTGGGCGCCCGTTGCGTTCGACTCCGCGACGCGACGTCATGGTACGGGGGCGGGGGCGCAGGCGGGGGGAGCGGAGGCTGTAGTAGCGTCGTAGTAAGCGCTTCGGGGCAACGTGCCGCGCTCGGGGCGCTCGATATTATGTTTGTGTTGTACAAGTGTAACATCATAGAGATGTATGATTTTATCGATAATATGACCCACATAGAATAAAAATTTATTTTTAGATTTAAAATGCGGTCGTTGCGTTGAGTTACACTTAATGTTTGTTCAACTCTAATACTTCTTACTCTGGCTTAATATTTCTTTATCATTTTATAAATCGATCATCAAGGCATACCACGACTTGGGTGTTTGTAGTGGATCTCCTGGGCCTGGACGAAATTTTTCACTTTAGTTACTTTCATTTTGGTACTGTCAAGTATTGTTATTTAGAAAGGGGGTGCAATTTTGTATTAAAAACTTCATCTCCACACAACATCAGGTGTGATTGAAGTAAAGTATTATAGAAATATATAATAGGTGAAGAAGAAGGAATATATTGGAAAGACTTATAACCTGAGATAATCAGAATCAAAATAAACACATTCATAAAGTTTGCAAACAGTAAACATCGATACATTACGATTTGCATTTCCAAGTTGATCACCAATGAAATTGTCTGTTGAAATTTGAAGTACTGATTTACCACATGCTCGGCAGTGACGGCATTTCTTGTTTTTTAAGACATGTAAAGACGGAACACCCGTATTGAGTCCGTGTGCTGACTGTACCCAACAGTGGGACATATATAGACAAAACCGACGACTGAGGAAATAAACCCCGGTGAGCGTAGGGTTTGCAGATGCAGCATGTCGACACAGGATTTAATTTAACGTCGATAAATGACTTATGTTTTAATATAATATTATAATCGCCTAATTAAAACACTAATTTCAATGTATTTAATCATTATTGTAACGTAATTGCATATACTTTCAACATATTTGAAACGTCAATAGCCTAATAGTTTAGGATACGGTCTGCAAATCGTAGGTTCGAATTCGACTTTGATGCGAACCATCTCATAGCATAAGCCTAAGTTTATTTTAAATGGTAAATCAGAATGTTAGTAATATTTGTGAAATAAAAAATATTGTAAGCTTTTAAAAAAAATCATTTCTAACGTTAACTTCTCTATTTTATCGATACTCCTTAAGCCGCGAGATTACTCTGCCCTATACGCCCTTGCAGATGATGATCACGCTCTATAAGATCGTACAAGTGCGAAAGAGATAGTAAGATTTTAATACTTTTATGGCCCCAGTCTTCAGTTTGATTTGCGGATAGTATAGTTATATGTTACCCTTAGAAGCAAAATAATAACATTCCGAGCGTATTAATACACGCTGAAGTGAACCTCTTGAAAGAGCGGTGAGGGGAGTGGGAAGGGAGGAGGGGAGGACTCATGCGGCTGAGTTCATTTGCAGCGCACTGCATGGCTGTGACGTGTTGCGACAATGTTTGCTTTTGGCCGCTTAAGCGCCGGCGTTATTGGCAGCAAAATACGACACATTTTGTTGTACACACTTTTAGGAGCATGTTTTGATTCAAATATTTGAAGTTTTGTAGGTTTGAGTTTGTATTCTAAAATAACGTTTTTTAGGATTCAAAATAAAAAAACTATCACGTATATTTTTTCATTAGTAATTAAATTAGCAGCATCCGGGCTGCGGTCTTCGGAGGCGACTTCTGTATTCTGTCGTATTCACAGTTTTTTTTCGCCGGGAAATGCCTACAACATAGCCGTCCACGCGGGGATAACGGTGTGTTTTGTCGAAAACCTGGTTCTCTCTCCTTTGGTTAATCGCTCCCAAAGCTCGCTGAAAAAGCCTTCGGACTAAAAACCTTTTTGCTAATTTATAAAAATATAATTTCTTTATTAATAAATAAAATAATTAAAAGTACAATTAACTGTGAATGCTGAACAACACTAAATAATATTATTCATTCTCCATTTTAAATGTCGCCTCTTCGTTATTGGGTTGTTATGATAAACAAAGTTAATTACTTACAACAAGCGTTATTGTAACTGAAAGGTTATTGTTTACAATGGACGCCATTTTAAGTCATCCTCGCGTTCTTTACACACGCGCGGCGGCAAGGCGCATGCGCTAACATTTTCTCTATGGACGATCCAACTACGCTGTGCGTACTGCCTACGGCGTAGAAACGCACTTCCGAAACTACGCAGTAGGATGACCTTGGCCTATCGTGATAGACATCAAATATTATTTATAGAATAAATATTACAAATAGTATTACATTATCAGCAACCCATACTCCCTGGCGTTATCCGTTGAATTTAATATTGCATGCGTTATTATCGCTTATTTAAAGGAGAGATAGATCTGTGTTTTTTTGTGGGAGAAGCGGGAAACGGTTATGCGGCTCTTGTGATAGTTTTACGCGATCCTAGCCATAACGGGCTTAGTAATTCGTCATTCCTGGATCGATCAGGCAAGTTAGTTTCAAGTTAATATTCGAACGTGGATTTAAACCTACGACTACTAATGACTAAATTAGGCTATGGTTAACATTAGGTTTACTAATTGGTACTCTTTACAACACTAATTTTACGAGTAAAACAAAAACCGACTTCAAATCAAAGAAGAGAAAAGTTTTATTATCGAAGTATCATAGTTATATTACTAATTTATGGCGTCTATCTTTTTCTTCTTGCACATCCATGCTTGTTGTTTGACTCATTGTATTTATAAGTCCTAGATAAATGTAAGAAATCTCAATCAATAAAACATGCTTCTAAGCGATTATTAGGAGATCCCTGACATGCCGAAACCAAACGATGTATGTCAATAAAATTTACATACAACCTCATTGTAAATAAACTCTTTTGCGCTATAACTACACAATCAATATAAAAATGCAGACGAATTATACATAAAGAAATTGTTCCGGTTCCGTAGTATTTCAAGAATTTATGCAGGTTTTGGCTTTTTTCAAATTACTACAATAAAAGTATTAAAATAAAAACGTATGTATTTACATTTATATCGAGCGCAAAATTGATTTAAAATCGATTTTTGATTTTACTCTTAAATACACTGGTAAACAATATGTGTAGCGTACTACGCTAAGGTTCATTGATTACACTTAAGCCGTATAAAGTAAACAGCTCGCATGTGGTCCCCTTCAGAATTGCTTTGCGGGAGATCATTAGCGAATAAACAAGTGGCACACAATGGAGATAACAAAATGATCAGTTCTAATTGAGGAACGTGGCGGCGAGTGCTGCGACACTTACATCGACGGGTAATTTACGCCAGCACGTAATTAACCTTTTTTATTTTGGTTTGTTAACGTGGAGGAAATCTTCAAAAAGGAGACGACAAAGACCCCCACCCTTGTCGCCCAGTGAATCCGAGGCCCATTTTAGTCGCCTTCTACGATTGGCAGGGAATACCGTAGTCTTATTCTTGAGAGCCCAGAACTACAGGCCTGCAACACGTAATTAACGTACTGTGATCATTTATTAACGATTCAACTATGGATTCTGGATCTTACGTTTGCTTACATTGTGCCTGAATGTACATAGTAGATAGTGACAGTAATGTCATCAGTGAATCAATGTCGTAATGGTATTTCAGCAAATCGTGCCGATGTTCATTTCTTTGAAGCGATATTATTGGAAGCATTGGAAAATTACAAATGGCGCTTTCAAAACTATTTCCAAATATAATTAATATTCAGTCGAAAACGTAAACAAAAATTGTTTGTTTTCTCATATTATTTTTAAAAATGAAAGTTTGAAAAACATTGAAATTTATAACCAACACGATGTCACTGAGAGGAACGTCATTTTGTATATGTACTACTAACGTTTTTCACTAGATTTTATTAGACCTTAAATATAGTTGTGGCATATTAGCATGCCATATCACTAGATAGGGAAATATTTATATTTCAGTGATGAAAGGAGACTTACGTCTATCGCAAAATAAAATCCGCATTGCAGACGTGGAAATGAGAAACCAATATTATGCCGTCGTTTGCGATATTGGCCTGTACAGTACACATATTTGGCCAAAGTATGTAGTTGCTTAATTTTAAATGCTCTTCAGCGTAATAAAGTTAAATCATTTACATTGATATCTATTAACTTTTTTTTTTTTTTGTTAACGGGGAGGAAATCTTCAAAAAGATACCCCGCCTTCTGGGGGGAAGGCGCCGGTTATGTGGGGTTTTTACCCACTAAAACCTCCCCGGTGGCCCTTTCCTCGGTGCATGACGAGGGGCTCCGGGATCTCCAGTGGAACGCACCGGAGCCCCTCTGCACTGTGCTCAAGGAGAGCACGTCCCGGGGGGGAGGATTCTCCCTCCCCCCTGTGCCCTCATAGTGCAAGGCTACACGGGCCAGCCGATGTCGCCTTCTTCCCGGGTCCACCTTAGCGGACGACAAAGGCCCCCACCCTTGTCGCCCAGTGAACCCGAGGCCCCTTTTAGTCGCCTTATACGACAGGCAGGGGATACCGTAGTCTTATTCTTGAGAGCCCAGAACTACAGGGCTGGAATCTAGGCTAATCAGGGCTGATATCTATTAACTGCACTGACCCTGCAAACGTTTTTGTTATCATCGTTTATTACCATCAATATAGTAAAAACAAAAACAAAACACGAAGATAAACCTCTTAACACGAACACCATTTGAAAACTGTTTTTAAAAAGCACTAATTGTTTACGAGTATGATTGACTTTTATGACATAATGTATATATGTTGTTGTCATTCGTTTACTGAACAACTGAACGTCATTCGGTGTCATTCACTCACTTTATTTAATGAGGTTTTGTAATATCTGATTTTAATCAAAATATCGTTTATTTTATTTATATACAAACCTTGTCCTAACACAAAAAAGAAGAACCGTCTAATTTGGTGCAATTATTTGGAAGTTATGCGGGTACATACATTAAGTTTTATTTATAAAAGATTAATGTAAAATGTATTATTTTGTTCTAGTAATCGAAGTCAAGTTGTGGTGTCAAGTGTATTATATATTTTCACGTAATTGCTCTACTACTATACTCACTGTGGAAACTTATCCCAGTCGGCAAGATATGAGATTGACCATTTTCTTTTGTATGCTGATAATGTATGGCGAGCGATTGGCTTACTAAAAGCGAATAGCGATTGTTGTTTCTGTCTACCGTAGATATTTTCTTACCTAGACCTGAATAAGAGTTTTATTTTTTTCCTACACTACTGCATACTAAGGCATACCTACATTTTTTTTCTGTTGTTACAGTTTGTCCGTCATTAGACATACGGAATAATGCGGAACAGATGGTGAAGCTGCGCGGCTGCCGTGTGATCGAAGGTCACCTCAGCATTGTTGTGATCGAGCACCCCTCGTCGAACGCATACGACAACATGACCTTCCCAGACCTGAGGGAGGTTACTGGCTACATAACTATATACAGGTACATATGTGTAATCTTTTGTGACACTTTATTATGAAGATTTCTATACCACACATCTTTATATGACATATTAGGGCAGTCAGAGATTGACAGACAACTTATTATTAAATTAAGTTTTACCAGAGTTACTTATTACATAGATTAGATAGAGTTTACTCATGGCTGTCTTCATTAATCCATTGCAAGTATGTTGTTCAAAAGTGATCCGATATTTAATTGCATGTGATACTAAACCATGTCACTATGCTCTGGTGACCTGGACAACAATAGGAACACAAACAACAAAAATACGAGAGGAATTGTAATTAGCGATGACAAACTTTTAAAAAAGTTAGGCCATTCGAAGCCGCTCTCGCCGGAAAGAATGCAAGTATAACAAAAACCAGTCTTCACTTCGGCATTCCGATAGTGAATTTTGTCGTTTTTAAATATATTTTTGTATGTGAAACGATTTTTATTCCATTTACCAAATATTGACTTTTCTTCGTTATAACCTTTTTTTTGTTTACGGGGAGGAAATCTTCAGAAAGATACCCCGCCTTCTGGGGGGAAGGCGGCGGTTATGTGGGGTTCTTACCCACTAAAACCTCCCCGGTGGCCCTTTCCTCGGTGCATGACGAGGGGCTCCGGGATCTCCAGTGGAACGCACCGGAGCCCCTCTGCACTGTGCTCAAGGAGAGCACGTCCCGGGGGGGGGGAGGTTACTCCCTCCCCCCCTGTGCCCTCGTAGCGCAAGGCGGCACGGGCCAGCCGATGTCGCCTTCTTCCCGGGTCCACTTTGGTGGACGACTTAGGCCCCCACCCTTGTCGCCCAGTGAACTCGAGGCCCCTTTAGTCGCCTTGTACGACAGGCAGGGGATACCGTAGTCTTAGTATGTCAGTGGCTTCGCAAAGTAAAAAAGGTTGAGAACCGTTGATAGTCAACCAAACCACGAATCAAGTATCACACGCATTACGCATCTGTATATGAATCGCACGGCCAAATAATTGTGCAAAATGTCTGGGATATGTTCAGGGACGGTAAATCGTCATTCGGAGACGTTACTAGCAGCTGCTTACGACCTTGTTACAAAGTCGTTATAGAGAGGCCCTATGGGTCGATGTCGCTCTCTCTACCCTTCTCAAATCCTTTATACTATATTTAGAAGGACACCCGGTTCATGATATCTTCACTACAAACACCAGTTTATAATTCATACGCATTCCAAGTCTCCCCAGTTTAAAGTTATTAAGTTGCTTTCCCTTTTAAACCACTCCATTAACGGCGATAACATGTATTAGGAAAATCATTCCACCTAACTGTAGCTGTCAGATTTAAATCACTATTTACATTTTAATTCAAATGTATGTATATATCTTTGACAATGTGTATCTTCAGGTTGATGGGCGTTCGCAACCTCGGCCACCTGTTTCCGAATCTCGCAGTGGTGCGCGGTATGCAGCTATTCAAAGATTACGCTATTGTTGTTTTCGACTGCCAAGATCTTGAGGTAAGCGAGAAATAAATAATGTATAGTATAATTGCTTTACAATATGCTTCCTTACTTAGTTTTCACTGTGTTTGTATTTTTCCATGTTCCTCTTTATATTTATAATAACTTTATTCTAGTCTCCTTGAAAATTATTTCTAGAAAAGTCAGAGAGTTTCGTAGAATGACTCACTATCTATTTTAACTACATTATAATTATAGCTACTGTCACGTAAATTTGTGTGTTCTCTTCCGTTTGGTAGAGGATTCATGCCTCCCTTGTGTCCGCAGTCTCTGGGACTACGTTCCCTGGCGCGTGTGGAGCGCGGCGGGGTGCGAATACAACAGAACGACCGGCTCTGCTATACCAACACTATCGACTGGTCGCGCATCGTGGCCGACGGCGACGACAACATTTTGATCCGGGTAAGGTGGGGCAGTCTTTACTACCGCGGATACACATTACGTATACATTTGTACAAATACAAACGACCAACATCCAGATAGCAGGTAGAGATCACGGACTTCCAGATTTTGGTACATCTTTCCCCTTTCCATCACCGAACGACTAGGCGCGGCGAGCAGCTCCACCCTTAGGTCGTAGACGTTCCATCAATACGCACGAAGCGGTTTCCTCCACTCTCACCCCACCTTCCTTATGCGGACCGCTAAGGAATGGAACTCTCTGCCGCGTTCAGTCTTTCCTCACGGGTACAATCTGGACACCTTTAAGTCCAATGTGAACAGACACCTTATAGGCTCACGTGCTCCATCCTAGGCTTTATCTTCGCCTTCCATCAAGGATAGAAGCCAAACGTGAGACTATTAACTATAAAAAAAAACATCTCTTTTGTTACATAAAGGTATAAGATTTTTTTTTATTGAGCTTGATCACGATCCCACCTGATGTTAAGCGGTGATACAGTCGAAAGATGGTACGCGCTAGTTTAATATCAGTAAATTATGTTTTAATGAGGTAATTAGGTTTTTCTTCGTGCTGAAACCACACATATTTCTAAAAAACTTTATACCTCATTTTGGAAAAATTCCAAATAGTTTACTCCATTCAAGACTTCAGGTAGTTCTTTTGGTGCTAATACTTTACCGTTTAAAATGCCGGTCCATAAATTTATTTTGATTAATATTCGGACTTTTCTATGCGGACTTACATTTTGGCAATTATGTAAATTGTGGTCAATATTTTACGAAGGATGTGATTTGAGACGAAGGAAAACAACTAATATCTCTGTCTAACGATAAAAGCGTCACTAAAATATAATTTACTTAAACCACTGTAATTGTTATTTAGATGTCACAATAGTCAAATATGTCATCGTTCGTAAAAAAACGAAATAAAATATTATTTTATTACAGAAGATTTTCTGTAGCATCTCAGAATCTCGATGAAATCGACCAACTTTCGATCAAACTTACCTGCTATGCTTAGTGTATTTTTTATTGTTCAACTCGTAGTAATCAAAGTTAAGTGATAGTAAACTAAGAGTACATTTATCAATGATATTTACTTATTTTTCTCAAAAAATACATTTGTACCCGATTTGTTTGATTTGGTAACAACTAGTTGTCTTCTTATGAGGTCAAAACAGAATTATTGTTATTTTTTTAGTTATTTAATAAGCGTTTTATTGTTTGGTAAAACGCTGTCATTGTTCAAACATACAGCTATGTCACTAAATATATTGTCGTCCTGTCTCCTAAACTAGGAAAACCTGTGTCTTAGGAAACAGTACCCACCCATTATGTTGCAATTGTGCACATATTAGAAATATACATTTGTTTAACATAATAATTATATATATATTATATAGTGTGTGTGTATGTGTGTGTGTGTGTGTGTGTACCATAATTCATAATATTAATTTTTCACACTTTTCATAGTCAAATTCCTTCAGCCAGTTGCCTAACATATCTTTTAATTTGTATGAGTTTAAACTTGTTATTTTAGTTAATTAACTGCAATCATCTTAAAACTCTAAACACAATGACGAACAAACAAACAAAATACCATTCCGCATAGTATTGTTTTAGTGTTTTAATAAAATGGTTCCTGTACGAGTATTACTAGGTGTAGAACGGTGATTTTTTGACCAGCTCCTCACAAGAAAGTCTTTCCCCTGGTGCGAGGTATCGGTAACTCCTGGGGCAATCTGTATAATTTAGAGATTACATGCAACGTTCGAATTATGCGGTACTTGTGGTTACGTGTGCATTGTAGTAGTGTGTGCGATTCAGCGAAATCGCGTGTTATCAACAAATGAAATGGTTTCTTGGTATAAAATTCTATTCGTACATATACGCCACTTTAGTTTTTGTATTGACAATAATTTTACTTTGCCCATTAGAACTAAAATTAATTTGCTGGTTTATTCCCATATTATATCATTTATGATACTTTTTCCGAATGAACTTATCAGTCAGACGGCATCTACAGTTTCACCGAGTTCCTTAGGTATTCGGTCGCTTACCACGTACCTTTTAATGGAATATATACTAGGCGCAAAGGCCTCCAAGAGGGACCTCAGCTCTTGCGGTTCCCCTTAGATGCTAGGAGCGTTGCTGGAGTTTCTTCGGCCACTTCTTCTCCCAGCGCAAACGCTTCCCGAAGTGGCACTTAAAGTTAGTTTAGCTTTTCGAATGTCCCTTAGATTATCCGTGAAATAGCTACCGACCGAGTCGTGGTTCGGCCCTCTCTGGCGCCGTCGGATCGGAATGCTTACGCGTAACATAGTAACCGTCAAGCCGAGGTTACCCCTCACCGGGGACCCTTGTGTCGAGTTACTAGCAAAGGGGTTTAGGCTGAGCGACCTAAGAGCTATGCCACCGCTCAATCCGGTGAAGCAGTCAAGGCCAGCTTCTCTGGCCAATCTGTGTAGTTCGTCATTAAAAAAAACTTGCGGTTACTCTATTCGCGATAGCATTCTGATCCGAAGACACCCGAGAGGGCCGTATAACAGCATACGATTTCACAGTCCCTTAGGACTTTTATACATGTAGACTTTCTTGTAGTACTTGTACGTATCAAAATTATGTAAAACGAACAAAGGCGGGGCTGCGTTGTTTGATTCCTGCCCACGTAACTGAGCGGGCGGCATGTGGTCAATAAGAACGCCATTGCGGTGCCCCGCAGATATTAGTTTGCGAACAAACTTGTTTGCACCGCGGCCCGTGGGATATCTTTATCGTGACTTCCGCTTTGCACTTAAGTATAGGTCATGTTGACTTTTGCTACGCCCCCATTGTTTTCTGTTATAAAATAAAAGAGCTTTTATTTTTGATACTACAAAAGAACATGCACTATAAAATATTTTATTTAACAGGTTAGTAGTAGTCGCCACTGCAGCGTAGGCCTCTCCTAAACCTGCCCATCTATGCCTATCCCGTACTATCAGCATCCATTGGGATCCACATATGTCTTTGAAGACATCTCTCCACCTTTTACACGGTCTTCATTGTTTTCTGTTATTTTAATTATGAAAATGTCATTAATTTAATAAAATTCCAAAACTCCTCGTGAGTGCCGCCACTTAGAAGACATTCTGTATTAAATTCCGTCGCGTCGTCCGGAAGCCGAGATACGTTCTGACGTTCCTGACGACGCGATCACCATTGTACAGGTTAGATCGCGACCGTCGTAGGTTGCGAATCATTTTATCGCGTTACCGCTATTTTATGAGCAGGCCTCATCCTCATAGTAGCATTGTTGGAGTTTCTTCGGCCACTTCTGCGCTAATGCTTCCCGAAGTGGCACACAAAGTTAGTTAGCTTTTAAATGTCTCTTAGATTACCTGTGAAATAGCAACCTACCAATAGGGGCGCCCTCGGATCGGAATGCTTACGTGTAATCATAGTAATTGTCCTAACCGAATTTACCTATCACCTCACCTGTGTCGAGTTACTAGCAAAGGCGTTTAGGCTGAGCGACCTAAGAGCTATGCCACCTCTCAATCCTGCGAAGCTATAAAATCATGATCAAAATGAATTCAATATGATTCAATATGACTTGTTGATATATGGCACGTTGACAATAGTGACCCCTTGTTTTATTTCCGAATTATCATAATTATAATATGAAGTTTTGACGCCTCTATTCTCTAGCTTCTTCTATAATACTTATAAAGAAACCCAAAGGAGTTTATTGCAGCTCTATTACCCTTAAAAAGACCATACCCGTGGATCTCTAATATTTAATAAATAGGCATATGTAAGCAATGATTAGGTTAAATGTATTTTTTATTGTAATTGTTTGAGATTGATTGCTGCGAACTAAACGACCGCCATTTTTCGACATTTATTTTCATATAAACATATTTAAGGTTTAAGCGTAACCATCGTCCGTGTTTTCTAACTTAACGACGACAATATAGTATAAACAAAAAAATGTTTTTTCTTACTTGTGCTTTATTTTGGAAAAGCATAATAGAATGTAATTTTTTAATCTTAGGTTTTATGTTGTGTAGTCGAATTACGACACGCGGCTGTGCGGTCTCTGCCCCAACGCACAGACCCGCAGCGGGGACCACCAGGACGACACTCAGTGCCGCCCAGATAGCTCCGGAAGACGCTTCTGTTGGGACGACGAGCACTGCCAAAAGAGTAAGTTTTGTATGGTCAATTACACCTATGTTCATAACATTTTAACAACCATGATGTCACTGAATGTTTTATGAGACTCGGAGCCTGGTATAAGCGCGCTTGCGCCGCAACTTGCACGTGGGGATATGCGTTGACACTCTCGTTAGTGACTCTATGCGCACGCAATTTGTAAAGTTCCTTATATGTATATATACAGCAGTTAGAAATAGTTAAAATAAAATTCAAAATAAATAAAACTATATTTTGAGCGACTTTGTGTGCAAGAATTTTAACACTTTTATTCCCATCAGTACAAAACATCTGCGATGGGTTACATACGCAGCGTATAAAGCACTCATGTGCCTGTTATATGTCTTAACTAGCATGTATGTGTGTTGCGCAGCGTGTCCGAGCGCGTGCGGCGGACGTGCGTGCACTCGCAACGGCACGTGCTGCAACGCGGCGTGCCTGGGCGGCTGCGACGGGCCGCACGCGAGCGACTGCCACGTGTGCGCTAACTACTCGCTCGGCTACGGGAAGAACCGCACCTGCGTTACTTCCTGCCCCGCCAACACCTATCGGGTAAGTTACTACACTTAATACAATTGTATAATGAAGAAGAACTGCTGTTGTATTCCAAGTGCGGTTCGTCTTCTTGGCCGCCCCACTCTTGTTAGAGTAGTCGTGGTTCACGATCCGGTGGATAGGGCAGCAGAAAACACGTACAACGTCTCCTCACCTTCGCCTGCTAGCCATAAATTGGGCGCATTAGTGCCTTGCACCTGATCCGTACACCGCATCGGTGATCTGTCTCGTGGAAGTGCCTTCAACTTTGCCCAGCACAACAAAACGTTTTAAAACGTAATTTCCACATCGGTTAACATGTCCAAAGTCAGGTTAATAATGCATTCTCAATATAATGATTTTTTATTTAAGGCAGGAGTGAATTCCGTCTTATTAACCCACAATACTTTGTATTGACCGCGTTTCTACGACTTTATGCTCTCAAGCTCTGTTCTATCTATCCCACTATTTCATTCATTATTTAGACACAGAGCAAATTCTATATTATTTGCCATATTTAAGTCCACAATTGAGGGGAAAGTCCAGTTTGTTCTATTTCTTAAAGTCATTCTTTTCTCTATACAAGTCTACATTCCCTGCTACAGTCCCGGTTGTCTCTTATCAAAATTTCGATTAATTTATTCTGTGTGTACGCAGCTGTCGCGTCGCTGTGTCACGGAGCAGGAGTGCCGAGCAATGCCACCGCCCCAGCCCGCAGACTCCAACCAGCCCCCGCCTAACATACGCGCCTATAAGATACTCAACAACTCCTGCGTCTACATGTGCCCTAACGACTATATGGAGGTATGGAAAGCACGTTATTAATAATAAATAAGTTTAAAGGATATTTGTGCGTGTATCAGAGTAGCAGAGCTCACTGTCCGCTTTTTACATAAAACCCATAAACGATAAGGCGTACTTGTACATTCTATACTTTTAAATACAGAGCACAAATTTTATCAAGTCGCTATTTTGTACGTAAGAATCAGAAAGACGGAAACTCGTCGATATAAGCCGACTGGAATTCGATTCGCCTATCTGTGTGCTCACACATCTCTCTTGACCCTATAGTAATTTACGAATCGTGAATCTCTTTCTATCTTCACTTCCTTATATCTCCCTCACAAATTCCGTTCCAGCTCACCCTATGACTATCTTCGTTACGCTCTAGTAACGCATTCACCGTTTTACTTGTGTGGGGTCAGGTGGGCGCGGCGCACAACGGCACGTGCCGGCCGTGTCTGCCGGCGGGGTGCGTGCGCGACTGCAACGGCGGCCGCGTCGATTCCGTGGCAGCGGCGGAGCACTTCCGCGGCTGCACGCGCATCAAGGGCTCGCTCGAGATCTCACTGCGCGCCAGCGGGGGTAACTATTAACAAATAACAGAACTGATGATAGGCTCATAGCGTATTACTTAAATCTTGCTTGCTAGTTTTTATTCCGTTCCCGCAACGTGTCTGTTTAGGGACTTTTGTTTTTCCTTAATTTTTTATTTCTATTTTATTTATTTACATTTTTTCTAAATTATTTTTTACAAAATGTCTTATTACTTAATAAAATGTTTTAAAATATTTTTAGAATTTTGCAAAAAAGTAGTTAAAATAGTAAATAAGAAAAATAAATAGAAATAAATGAGGAATCTCAGTATATATGAAAATATATACTTCTTTTTCTTACTTATTTTTCTTATTTACTATTTTAACTATTTTTTTTTGCAAAATTCTAAAAATATTTTATTTATCTTTACATTTTTATTATTTCCGCTAAATTTTGTTTAGTAATTTTTTCGCCTATTCCTTGCTTGGTAGTTAGCGTTAAATATTAGATTCAGAATGGAGACATCATTTGTGTAATCTGTGGCGGTTACACTTTTTTCGATTTTACTGGTCTGGTCTCTAGTACTGATTAGTGGTCGTCAACCCGTGGCTCTTTGAATGGAAATGGATGAAAAGGTTACCGACCACTTTTTTTACCGACCACTGGTCTAACTCATATTCTTTGTACACAGGTAATACGATATCGATTCTAGAATCTTCTCTGGGCGAGATCCGTGAGATAGACGGCAGTCTGAAGGTGGTCCGTTCGTACCCGCTGGTGTCGCTCATGTTCCTAAAGAAGCTTCGTCGCATCGGCGGCCTCACAAACGATAATAAGTGAGTCTGTAATGTCGCACACAAACACTGTATGTACTTGTATTGCGTTATATTATTATACCCCTAAATAAAATTGAGGTGGCGCTTTCTTACTTCGCTTATATGAATGTCTATATGGTACATATACCAAAATATTATTTTTACAATTGTCTGTCTGTTTGTTCCGTCTAATGCTGGATCGATTTTAACAGAACTTTGACTGGCAGATAGCTGATGTAATAAGGAGTGACTCAGGCTAGGTTATATTGAGTAAATCGTTTTAAGTAGCGGATTACACCACGGGGCGCAGCTAGTTACTAACAACGTTGTTTCAGAACGGCGAGCCTGTACATCTCCAATAACCCAAACCTGGAGATGCTGTGGGACTGGTCCGTGCACCAGCGCATCGAGATCACCAGGGGGAAGCTGCATATCCACTTCAACTCGAAGCTCTGCTACAACCATATCGAAGCGCTTAAGAACATGACGTTGGACCCCGAATCAACGTTCGACACGATAGAGGTCTCCGTCGACACTAACGGCGATCAGGCATCGTGTAATTATTTAAAACTACCACTCATATAGTTTAAAGGAGACATATTTTTTTTATGCGCTCTGGACACAGTTATAATAATAGTTATTTTTACATCATGATTTTCCTGATGGTACCAATTTCAAGAAGCAATTTGTTACACATAAAAAAATAAAAGTTCTGTCTCTATAAAGAGTGTGAGATTGGGAGACTCCATATGTCTTAGAACATTTTCAGCACTGGGAATCGAACGGACACTGAGATACTACGGCTCATTACTAATTAGTGATAATTATTGTTTAATTTAGTTAATTTTGACGAGTTATATCTCAATCCGCAGGTTTCCAAGGCGTGCTAAAGCTTAAAGTGGAAACGTTGCGGCAGCGCGCTGTTATACTCACATGGAAAATGTACTGCGCAATGGACATACGCAACATCCTGGGCTACTCTGTGTACTATATACCGGCCGAGCACAACGTCACGCTGTACGGCCAGCGGGACGCCTGCTCCGACACGTAAGCCATTCTGTCTACCTGTCTCCCATTCCTACCTTCTATTTCATATTGGCCGTTGACTAAGCCCTCATTTACACTATAGATGTAGTGAGAAATTATTTTCTTTCGGGAAAACTCTGCGCTTTATCGGAATACGAGGACACCCGTACTGTTAATGAATGATCGTATTAAATGAGTGACATTTTCATATTCATTAATATGGAGCTATTTGCGAGAGCACGATACTTCTTACTATATCTATATTTCTATCATGTTTTTAAAAAAAATACTAAGCTCTTATGTCCTTTTAGTACTAACAGAGTAGGCAGAGATAGCTTTTGTTGTCCATTTTTCCCAAAGATTATTAGGGCACACATTCTAAACTGAAATTTACTGACTTATATTTGTCCTTATATTAACGGGATTATTAGTCATTGAATAAAAATAGTTTTACAAAAATTTACCGTGTTTTAATCGCGACAAGTCGAGAAAACTTAAACCGTGGAATTCGATAGTAATTAAGCATCTAGGCTTTTTGCTTCTCAGTGACTATTCACTGTGTTTCATTTCCCGCGATTGCCGTACTTCAGAGGCGCGTTCAAAGAGAAGTCTCGACTTGAACCAACTCTTCATCTCAGCTTGCGAACCCATTCGCATAGCACCGTGAACAGGTTTGTTAATGTACTTGCTTTGCAGATGGAACGTGAAGGATATGCCGGTGGACAACACGCGATTTCTCGAAACGAAGACGGCGATCGCTATGAACGGACTGAGGGACCCTTGCGAAGACTTGCAGCCGCTCTTCACTCCGATATCACCGCTCATTCCCTTCAAACGCTACGCCGCCTACGTGAAGACATACACCACGAAGCAGGATAAAAAGGGCGCTCAGAGTCCCATCATTTACTTCAAAACGTTGCCTGATTGTAAGTTCTTTGTTTTCATCATATAAAAAGTAAACAGAGCAATCGGAGCATAAACAGTACTTATTAAGTCCGAACTATGTGACATAGAGAAATATTAAATAGAGATTTTATGTACGCAAGGATGTGATTTACGAGTAAGTGCGCAAGGGAGCTTCGACGTGTACTGTTTTACTTGTATAAAATATCTGTTTTCATTTCAATCCACACCATCTCCATGGATAGCATTTCATTAATTTAGGTATTTGTCTCATTTCACTGTACAGACGACATTTTGCTGTAGAAATATAGGTGGTTATGATGATCATTATCATCAGCCTGCGTCTATCCACTGCTGGAAATTGACCTTCCCTAATGCCTCCCACAATATACGTTCCTCCTCTTTCCGCATCCAGCCACTTCCGGATATCTTCCTAAGGTCGCCAAATGGAGGGAGAACACCGTACGCTTCCCCGACCCATGCGAGGCCTCCATTCCAAGACTCTCCTCCCCCAATTGCCTGCACTGACTCAAATATGACCACCCACTGCCACTTCAATTTGCGTGCAAATTAAAGCTCTTAAAGTCATTTAAGAGCTTTAATTCGACTACCTTTTTTCTCCGTCGAACCACATTGTCGTGTTCCTTAAGATTGAATGAATGTTTTACTTGTGGCAAACAAGTACCGAACGGAGAACCTTATTCATATAAAAAATTGCTCGAAATGTTTTTTGACGCTGGTAGATATCAATAAAGATTAGAATCTGATATCCAATAAGATCCTCACTAATAGTTGACTTATTATACAACTATATTGTTCCGCGAGTAAAGTCAAATAGCCGAAGAGTATCAGTATACAGTAAGACCATTGTTCTTGGCAACTAGTAATAAGTTTTTGTTATTTGTGCAAATAAAGAAGGTGTAGATAACACCTTCTTTATTAAAGGTAAACTAACAAATTAAGTCCGCCTAATAGTATATAGGCAAACTTAATGCCAAAAAGGCATCTGCCAGTCTCCCACGTAGTTGGGAATTGCCAAAGTAACGTGCAAGTTACTTTGTCTATTAACGTATGTAAGCTTGAAAAAAGACTATATAAACATAGATACATACATATAAATATATAGATACCTAACTACGTAGATCGTCATAGATGATATGTTCGTTTACAGCACCGAGCCCGCCGTTGGGTCTGACAGTGGAACTCCGTACAGCGCATTCCGTGCAAATTAAGTGGATGCCGCCGGCCATGCCGAACGGCACAATTTACCTTTACCACGTGGAGATCCAGGCCAACAGCTATAACCGGCGCACGATACTTGCCGAAAACCTCAACTACTGCAGTAATCGTACGTATTCAATCAATTAGTTTTTAGTAAATATAAAATAATTTCATTTTTATTTCAGCTGGCTATTCAATTATTGGTAAATATTTGCTAAAATTTTAGATTTTTTTAACGTAAGCTTCTTTATATTTCGTTAAATATCGATTCAATTTTTTTTGTAATATATATTGTTAATTTTTTTTTAATTTAATTTCTTTTTATTTGTTTGTAACTCTTTTAAATGGTATAAATGTTTATTGATTGTGATATCGCTAGGTTTATGACAATGCAAGACTACTTAAGTACACCTTAACGACATCGGATAGGAATGTGGAAAAAGAAAGAGAATATAGGCCCTAGAAATTGGTAACTATGATAGGTCAGGAATAGAAGAGCGTAGCTCGTAAATTTACTAATTGTATTTCTAACTACGCGTGACATTTGACAGCGAGCACGCTATCCAACATGATAACAATCCGCAACGAGGAAACGTCGGAGGGCGGTGAGGAGGGGCGCGGCGCGGCGGAGGGCGAGGCGGGCGCGGGGAACGCGAGCCGCGGCACGAGCGACGTGGGCGCGTCGTGCTCGTGCGCAGCTCCGCCCACCGAAAGGTTCACCTCGCGCGCGGAACAGGAGCGCATCGACAGCATCAACTTCGAAAACTTCATTCAGAACCACGTGAGGGTCTATGCTTTTTTTAGGTATACGTGTTTTGCTAACTATAGTGGCTTTCGTAGCTATTCATCGAAGTAAACTCGGAGAGCGGTGTAGTGCGGAAGGCATGCATAGGCGGGATCAAACGCCTCATGTTTTTAAAGGCAGTGGATAAATTGTGATATCAATAACTAATAGATAACTTTTTTATGTATTTAATTGAAAACCATGTTATTTTTAACAAATGAGACAAATCAACAAAACAAAGAACTGTCTACCTACTGTATACATGTGCAGGCTTTTGATCGAAAGCTAACAAAATAGGATAAAAAAAGTCATAATACCAAACATATAATAACGCGAGGTAATGGTTCGTAAGGTTCCATTTGAACGCCAAGGGAGTTCCAGATGCATTATCTCAGAAAAATTAGAATGAAAGAGCAGAAAGGGAGAATAATGATAGGGGATTATTCCATACGTGGACGCATTCACAAGGAGAATCACAAAAGTATAAATAATTAGCCACATGTCAATAATCTGCCGTCTGGCATTGGTAGCTAAGGCGACTGCGTAAGTGGATGAAAAATAGGTAAAGGTACTATTGGAAAAGTTCGTTTGAACGATAAAGATCTTTTATCTTAATTTTAATCTCTAAAAGGATTACTTGAAGTTATCCCTTCATAGAAAGAATTCCAAAAACTTGCGAGAGAAGTTTATTTTGCTTGATTTGATAAATCGGTATACAAATATTTTTATCATTTTGCAGGTTTATATAAGAAACGAAAAGGTTAAAAGTCCAAAATCTGGAGGCGGTAAAGTGAAACGTGCTATAGAGGAAGAATTAAATAGCATGCTGGTCATTCTAAGCGGATATAACCGGCCACAGCAAGGCTACAAGTACAATAACTCTTCCGACCCAGAAGGTAAACATGATAAACTATACCTATTTTACAAACATAACATAGATAACGCATGCATATTAATATCATTTTCTCACATGTCTATGCTTTCATTCAATGACCATATCATATCACATCACACCCATCTAAACATTCATGCTTTAGTCAAAAGGTAGTATTACAAGTACACTCCAATCATTAATAATAGGATAGTAGGAACGCTGGTGTGGCTTCCGCAGCGGATGGACTAAGGAATGGAACTCTCTGCCGCGTTCAGTCTTTCGTCACGGGTACAATGTGGACACCTTCAAGTACAATGTGAACAGACACCTGATAGGCACACGTACTCCATCCTAGGCTGCATCTTCGCCTTCCATCAAGCGAGATAGAAGCCAAACATGAGCCTATTTAGTTTAAAAAAGGTGCATTAATGGGTCTGCTCTCTAATAAAATGTTATCCAATTTTTTATGTTTATCTGTTCTCGCAGAGTCGACTACGTTCTTTTCGAATAGCGTCACCTGTTAAGACGCCGCCGTAGATAGTAGGTAGTATTTGAATCTAGATACAATATTGAATATCTAGTCCTGATTAGGTTGAATATGTTTTCCGCTGACAATTTACATTTACAATGAAAGTGCAACGAATAGGACCACAGACAATTTCTGATTAGCCACTTATATCACATTGCTTTTTCTTTTGTACTGTCCATTGACAGTAGCGAGCGTATATCATCCCTTTAGATTCCTAAAAGCAGAAAAAAAGAAACAACGGTTACCTCTATTAACAAACCAACATTACCAGGATACGTACAGTCGCAGTTCTACGAGTTGGACGGTAGCACGCGGTCGTTGGTGGTGGAGAACATGCGGCATTACACGTGGTATACCGTCAACCTGTGGGCTTGTCGCGAGAAACAAGACTACGAACCGGACGATAACTACAATAAAACTTGGTGTTCCGGACGAACGTTCAACACCTTCCGGACCTTAGAATTGCGTAAGTATATTTCCCTTATATTATTATGTATTTAATGCTAACACATTACGACCCCTTAGGACTGTAGTTGCATTATTAAAATTATTGAATGTTTACAGCGAACGCTGATGTGGTTGAAGATGTCAAGGTTGAAATAATAGTGTCAAACAAGACTCTTCCTGAAGTGAATGTGACGTGGACACCGCCAGAGAACCCTAATGGATTCGCGATTGCTTACTTTGTTCACCACACGCGTATTGAGGACAACAGTCAAGTATGTAATTTTTATTTTACTGTATTTGATTGTGATATAATAAATGTTTTTGTAATAAATATAAATAAAGTTGAATGTCCAACATATTTCCTATGCAAAAAACTTTTTTTAAACATTTGAACAAAGTTATGGTTAACTCCTGTTAATACAAAAGTATGCGGAGAGCAGACCGTCGAAATAGACATCGAAGTCAGCTAACATGGACACTGTATATGTTACGTATGTTGGAAATGGGAAAAATACTTATCGAGTGAGACCGACTTGGGATTTCTTGATAACTGAATCATTGCTTTTATTGTGATTGTCATCTTTATTAGGCGCAGGACGCGGGCCTGCAGAGATGCATCACGGCGAACGACTACGAGACAAGTGGGCGTGGCTATACGCTGCGCAACTTGGCGCCCGGCAACTACAGCGTGCGCATCACGCCCGTCACCGTCAGCGGCGCCGGCAACGTTTCCGCGCAACTCTACGTCATTATACCTGTACGTGCTGCAACTAAACAAAACACACATGTTCATAGATGTTCATGCCAAAAATATATCGATATATTTTTCGATCTAATATATCGTGAAGTTGTATTGATACTATGCGATATATTGTACAAATATATCAAAATTTTATTATATTTTTCATATATCGAAATTTGTTTATAATTAATTAGCGCTTAATAATAAATATTAGAAAAAATATGTCAGTATGTATAACAGTCCTGACTATTTGATTTGATTCTGCTAGCAGTACAAACTACATGCATAGATTATAAAATGTATACTACGAGTCCTGCCATCGAGAAGAGTAGGAGTGTAGTAATATACTACCTCTTCGTGATGACAGCGCAAGTAAGGGTTGTATTTTATTAAAGTTGTCAACCACAAATAAAGGAAATAATGGAATGCTTTTTTATTTAATTTCTTACGATATTTCGTATATCGGATGAAATATATCGATATTAAATGATTCGATAATATCGGATTGAAGCGATATATCGCGTCCATTTATCGATATTTTATGTAATATCGATATTTATCGTGCACTCCTAGTTCAGGCTAAGCGACCTAAGCGCTATACCACCTCTCAATCCGGTCAAGCAGACAAGGCCAGCTTCTCTGGCCAATCTGTGTAGTTCACAAAAAAACATGTTCTTATTGTCTGTCAAATTAATACAACAGAAAAAAATTATCACTGTTTTATTGTATTATCGTCATATCATTTTTTGTGTGGTATAAAGTTTTTATTTCTGCCATTCAATGGCTCTCATCTTGATCAATATGTGATCTCATTGTCTTCACGCCTTATTAAGTTTGGAAATTATTGATTTAATGTCTTACTGACTAGCTTATTGCCCTGCTCTATTAAAAAAAGTGTACTTTTCAGGAGAAACTGACAGATCAGGGGTTCGTGTGGGCTTGGGGTTTGGTTGCGGGCTTGGCGCTGATGGTGGTGCTGGTGGGCGGCGCCTGGTACGCGCGTCGTGCACTGCCGTCGTCCGAGGGCAACAAGCTGTTCGCCACCGTCAATCCCGAATACGTGTCCACGGTGTACGTGCCCGACGAATGGGAGTTGCCGCGCACCAGCATCGAGTTCATACGCGAGCTCGGACAAGGCTCCTTTGGCATGGTAAGTGTTTTACATTGTTTTCATTGAAACTTGAATATTATCAAATCGAAACCAACAATTTATACGACTATCTCGAATAACGTGTATATTTCCCTAACATGAGCTAGATCAAAAAATGAAAGAAAAACATACATAGGAAATTGTAATCAATAAATCAATCATGGGAAATTAAAATAAGTATCTTAATTAATACATAAGTTATCACGTGTTTCCCTTTTTAAGCTTCTACTGTAATGTACATTTTTATCAGTTAGTATAAATTGCTGGTGCCGAAATATCTACATGAGCGTCTATTCTTTACTAACTATTAGGAAAAAGATTTAAGACGTACTGCGAAAAATGTTATATTATTTTATTACTATTAGCTTTATATTAAAAAATCTCTTTTTTCAGGTATATGAAGGTTTGGCGAAAAATATAGAAAAAGGAAAACCGGAAACTCGATGCGCTGTGAAAACTGTCAATGAACATGCCACTGACAGGTATGACAGAATAATTGTGTCTATATTGTCATTGAAATTAAAAAATTATATTTTTGGTAAATGATTTAATCGTTTTTATAAAAAAGTAATAAGCTAGCTAGCTCAGTAAGCACAAAGCATACTTTTTGGTAACTTATTCCTTATAAAGGTTTTGGCTAAACGATTAACTGCACAATAATCATTTAATCTGCCGAAGTTATAAAACAGTCGGGTGTCTCACCAATAAATAAAAAAAAGCAGTAAAAACTAAAATGTTATTTTTCACAGGGAGCGCATCGAGTTCTTAAACGAGGCGTCTGTGATGAAGGCGTTCGACACGTTCCACGTGGTGCGGCTGCTGGGCGTGGTCTCACGGGGCCAGCCTACTCTTGTGGTCATGGAACTTATGGAATTCGGTGACCTGAAGACATACCTGCGCTCGCACCGCCCCGACGCGGAGTCCTCACTGCCTAAAAAGGACGATGGCGCGCCGCCCACGTTACAGAATATTCTGCAGGTACCATTGAAATCTAAAACATTATTTAATACCTTATTGGAAACTCTTATACCTCTCACCTTATTGTGATCCTAGCAGGGTGACAGATAATAACTATCCGGTTATCACCATAGGTTATAAGGTCGAAGCGTCAATAACTTTAATGGTTTAGAAAACGGTCTGCGAAACGCAAGATCCTAGGTTCGAACCCACGATTCGACTATTAACGTGAACCATCTCCTAGCACAAGCTTAAGCTTAATTGGAATGGCTATCAAAAATGATAGTAATGTTTGTAAAAAAAATGTTTACAATCTTTAAAAATAAAGGTCTCATATATGACGCTTGGGGATGATCCAACCGTCGTACAACGATTACAAATAAATTCTTAATACTTACATTACTAATTAGAGATCCTTCACGGTTAGTCAAATTTATTCATATCGTCCTGCAGAACACATACAACATAAGATAAGACAAGAACTAATCTCATGTACCTATATCAGTATGTTCTAAAACTTTGATTACTTTTAAAATAAGATCATATGTAGGTTCCTTTTTTAAAAGCTGATTGTTTTTTTAACTACACTGTATCGACGTTTATCCTGAGGTGGACGAGCTTGCACTATTATGAGTAACAAAGTACGAGGGTTCCAGAGATGGATCCTTGGCTAAGGTATTACTAGAGAAGCAATTCTGACTCGAAGGAGATACGAGCGCATATTCAGGTACCCATCAACTCGATTACATGGTCTATATTTTGACAGAAATATGAATATTCTAAGTTCGTACATTAATTTTCAAGTATGTGACCCAACATTATTATCCGTGAAATAGCAACCGACGGCCCTTTCAGACGCCCTCGGATCGCGCGACATGGTAACCGTCCAAGCCGAGGTTACCCCTCACAGGGGACCCTTGTGTCGAGTTACTAGAGATAGAGGTTCAGGCTAAGCGACCTAAGAGATATGCCACCTCTCAATCCGGTGAAGCAGTCAAGGCCAGCTTTTAATCTGTGTAGTTCGTCATAAAAAAAGTGACCCAACAACTAGTTTACATTAAATATTCCCAAATGCACTGTGTTGTCTCATCACGTTGCGTGAGTTTTATCAAAATGTATACTTTATTCAAGCATTTCAATTGCAGATGGCGATAGAAATAGCGGACGGTATGGCGTACCTATCGGCTAAGAAGTACGTGCACCGAGACTTGGCTGCGCGCAACTGCATGGTGGCCGGTGACCTCACCGTCAAAGTTGGCGACTTCGGCATGACGCGAGATATCTATGAGACTGACTACTATAGGAAGGGCACCAAGGGACTGCTGCCCGTCAGATGGATGAGTCCCGAGAGTTTGAAAGACGGGGTTAGTTGATGTCACACGTTTATATTATAATATAAACTCAAAAAAATTGTGTTTTAGAAGTAACATATCTGTATTTAAGTTTAAAAATCTATTGTATTTAGAACGCATGCGGCCATTGCCATCACGTAACGTATGTAAGTGCTCGTAAGAAGTGCTTTATAGAAACCAAACAAGTATGCTTTAGGCCACACGAATGAAGTAAAACTTCTTTAGCTCCATATATACGTATATTTATATATATATATATATATATATATATATATATATATATATATATATATATATATATATATATATATATATATATATATATATATATATATATGTTTATTTTATATATAATGTATTCATGATTGTTCATTGCGCGCGCACTAAACTTTCTTGCTTCTACAGTGTGATACAGACAAGTGTGTACGAAGCGAAAGTAGCTATGAGCGAAAGAGTGAAAGGAAATATGAGCTCGCATCTCTCTCTCTTTCGATGTGCAAAATGTAGCTCTTTCCCACTTCCTATTGTTACCTTATATCTCCTTATCAACTTCCCTTCGCATCGCTCGATGACACTTTTCGTAAGGCATCACTAGCTTACCCCCCCAAGTCAAGCGTGCGTAAAGAAGTTATACTTCAATAAATGCCTTTGGTTATCTGAATGAGCGTCAATATTATTTCTCAAATATGGAAATCTCTCCAGTTTCTATTTAGTTGACGACTAATACCATGATCCGACTGCCGCAATGAGGTAATTCCTAAAATTATAATGTATCACATGGGATTCCGATGATATTTGAGATATCGAAGATTGTAAGTAATGAAATTTTATTAGTAACTTCAATCTTCATGTCCAAACACAAACGCAGTATGCGCACTAATATTTGCCAGTAGAATTAATCAGTTGTAGTACTCATCAAGATGGTTTTGTAATGTAGATCAACAAAACTATTCCAGGTGTTTTCAAGTAACAGTGACGTATGGAGTTACGGTGTCGTGCTGTGGGAGATGGCGACACTCGCAATGCAGCCCTATCAGGTATTGATCATTTCCTAATTTAAAAAATAATAATATTATGTAATTTCTTATACTAGTTAGGCAAAGGCAAATATATACTTTAGTTGAAGCTGTCATAGTTTTTTAGATTTATAACTTTGGCGCTTCACCCATGAAATTTTGTATTACCAATGTTTTACTATTCATTTTAAATCAGATATTAAGCATTTACAAGCAAAAACCTGTTGATTCTTCCACTGTTCTGTATCAGGGCCTGTCAAACGAACAAGTGGTTCGTTACGTAGTGGAGGGGGGAGTGATGGAACGCCCCGAGCACTGTCCCGACCGGCTGTACGAGCTGATGCGCGCCTGCTGGTCACACCGGGCTGTCGCTCGACCCTCGTTCCTCCAGCTTGTCGCCGATCTGGCGCCGAGCGCGCAGCCCTATTTCCGTCACCGCTCCTTCTTCCACTCGCCGAAGGGACAGGAGATGTACGCGCTTCAGCGTACCGTCATCGGTCAGTACAAACATTACCTACGAACAGCACACAACTGTATTGTTTTGTTGAATGATATTAAACTTTTAAAATAAGATTCTTTATGAAACGTCAAACAAAACATTATAAATAATAACATAGATACAAAATTTGCGTAAATCCATTGTTAAGATATGATATTCGTAAAAAAAATACCACTGAAATTCTACACCACAGAGAAACGAAGGAATTTAATTTTTAATTAATTACGTAAGATTTAATAGAAGTCTTGTCAAACAATTTTAATCCATAGCACAAGCACATTTGAAAATCATTTGAAATAAATTAAATGTGCACAAATCATGAAGAATAGACGAAATCCTTATATACAATTGCATGCTTAAAGACATTCATATACAACATGGTCAGCCATGGCCCGTACTAATTGAATACATCAAACAGCATTGTTACAGTACTAAAACATCCTCTACAAACTAATTTCTCCATAATTACCAAGTTTTTGCGAATTGAAAGCTGCAAAACAAAGTTTGTTCATGCTCATTTAATGTTTGCTTACAAGAAGTAAACAAATGTAAAAAGTATCGGTAGCCATCTCCAAAGCACCAAAAAAAGAAGGAAGGATTGTAATAACACAATACAACTCGTTCTATTATATCTAACCTAATAAGTACGTAGTTATACGTACTTCCAACCTACACCGTGAGTAACATTAAACACTGGTACGCAGCTTTTGCTGTCGAATGTACGGTCAGCTTGACTCGAGATATGTGCTGTCAGCCCTGTAGTTCTGGGCTCTCAAGAATAAGACTGCGGTATCCCCTGTCTATCGTAGAAGGTGACTAAAAGGGGCCTCGGGTTCACTGGGCGACCTTTGTCGTCCGCTATGGTGGACCCGGGAAGAAGGCGACATCGGCTGGCCGGACACTTTGCACTGCGAGGGCACAGGGCCGGAGGAAATAACTTTCCCCCCGGGACGTGCTCTCCTTGAGCACAGTGCAGAGGGGCTCCGGTGCGTTCCTCTGGAGATCCCGGAGCCCCTCGTCATGCACCGAGAAAAGGGCCACCGGGGAGGTTTTAGTGGGTAAAAACCCAACATAACCGCCGCCTTCCCCTCAGAAGGCGGGGTATCTTTCTGAAGATTTCCTCCCCGTTAACAAAAAAAAGAGCTTCTGGTATATATTCAGAACCCTTGCATTTGTTGACTGAAGAAAAATGTTTTCTATATAATTTTTTTTGTATTAGTATAGTAGTATTTTTACGTACACACAAACACATGCACACACATACACTATTTATGTATTAATTATTATGTAAAATAAATGTATTTCTCTGATTTGTGCACAATTGAAACATAATGGGTGGGTACTGTTTACTATAATTTAGGTTTTCCTAGTTTAGGTGACAGGACGACATTATTTCAGTGCCCATACCTGTGTTCATACTATTATTATTATTTTTTTCGCAGGTAATTTACTATTGTGTTGTCTGTTGTCTCTTGATACTTACGTTAATTGTCATTTATAACTTTATTTACACTAGTTACTACCGTTTATTTTAAATATTATTTTTATAAAAAAACTACATTAAAAATAAAGTCAGTAATTGAGAAAAAAAATCGATGGTTTTAAAACAAATAACAAAAGAGTTTTTATAGTTGTTTTTTTGTTTATGGTACATTTCAGTAAATGATAACAACTACAATTTTAAATATACATTAACACGTTATAAGAGATGATAATGTGAGACTGTTGTTCTGTTCGCACGGTCATGCCGTCAAAAGAAGCGTGTGCCGAGCGGACGGATCACTGATACCCGTAAGTAGCGGATGCATGTTGTAATGGTACAGAGCACTTTTGTTATCATTTTCTGAGTGACCAATAACCAGGAAGCTTGTATATTCGTAGTTTGAATTATTGCGACCATTTAAATGCGTAGACACTGGACATCGGTATTACACTTCTTTCCAGTATAGCTAGTCACTTGTACAATACAATTTAGATACGTATAGTATTTAGATGCTTCTTTATATATTAGTTTGAGCTTTTCGGCTTTCACATTTACAGCCAGCATTTATTTATATATAACATGTTCTATTTACGTAATGGAATTAAGTAAAACAGTTGTGTTACAACTAGTAATGTTTTATCGCAAAAGATATTTAGATGAAACTTGAAGAGCAAAATGTTAACTAAAGATAGATTTTCATTCCAATAAAACTTTATAAAGAAAAGTAATTTAATAGGTATGTACCGTTGTTTTATAACATGGTTGTCCTTTTGACGTACTATTTGAGTTTTAATAGGATTAATACAAGTACTTCAAAGACTTACGAAATCGATTTTTTCTTGTGTAAATGGATTTTACGCGTCTAAAACTATACTGTCTGTACGAACAGATAACCTTAATAAGCAAAACTTTGCCTAAATACAATATTTTATCTAAATCGTGTTTTAAAATATTACGAAAATAGCTGTTTGTCGATTTACGCGCGTCACTCGCACAAGCTAATTCATAGATTTTGATTCTTTATTAGTTCATATTCGTATCCTTTTGTGCATCAAAGGTTAGTTTAGTAAAACAAGGACATTAGCTTTGGTGCATTATATTGTATTTAAAGAGTAGAGTAAATGACATCTACTAAGCTAACCTTATTCTTAACCTACCAACTTAACATCTGGTGGTATGGTGCTTAGAAAGTACAAAAAATAGTGTTGTCCTATGAATATAATTATTTTTTTACTATAGCGTGTAGCTAACATAAACAGTATGTACTGCAGACGAGGAGCAGGAGTCGGCGGAGGTGAACGTGGGTGCAGTAGCGACGGGTTCCGGATCAAACTTGTTCGGCGTGTCCGGGCGCCTGGCGTCCTGGGTGCGCGAGCTGTCGTCCCTGCGGTCGCGCGGCTCCGACGACGCGGCCGCCGAGCCGCTGCAGCCGACACGCGCGCTCAAGGGACCCAACGGAGTCCTGCACGACAGGCTGGATGACACCACGGGCTGCTAGCCCTCGTACCGCCGTCCGACTGTCTCCTCGCGCTCGCGGCTCGTGTGTGCGACTACCTCGCGAGCTGTTAGGTACCAGTTTGTTAATAGTGACCTCGGGTCGTGACGACATTACCGCATCGAGGCAGCTGAGACATGGCCGCGACCAGTGATTGAAAAGTTGTTTGTGACGCAATCATTGCGCGGGCTGGTACTCAGCTCTTCCGAGTCAGGAGCATATACCGGCAGTCCGGGACGGATACCCCATGCGCTGCCAGCCAGCAGCGCCCCAATCTACCTCAGGCCGGCGACGCAGCACGCCGCGCTCTTCGAATCCTAGTTGTAAGCGTAGCTAGTGAATTGTTCGCCTTGTTTTATTTATTTTGTACGCTCGATTCGATCACGCGACAGCAATCGCGCGACGTGCGGGCCGCTGCCTCCGCACATACCACACACGTTCCTAATTATTAAGATGACACAAATTAAGAGCGCTCTCTTTCGATTCAAAATCACTACCTTGACGATCATACATGTACAGTAACTAATGATGTGCCGGATATCTGTATCCGTATTCACGTATATCCGAGAGAGAATAAAGTTCCGGTTCCGTATTATTAATTTTTGCTGGAACTTTTATTTAATTAAATTTCATATCAATTCACATATACGACTGTATTATATGTAGTTGATTTTTTACAGAACTTTGTCTATTATTTATTACAATGAAAATGTCCACATAGGACTGCTAAACTCATTTTAGACTTTTTTCCTTAATTCTCCTAACTAAACGTCACGCGCAGACAGAAAGTTGAACTCAGTAATATACATTTTTGACAATCCGACGTATTTTGGTTTAACGAGCCGACTCGACCCAATTAGATTTGAACAGTAGATTATTCAATAACATAAACGGAACCCCGTCGGTATTGTCCACAAACTTTTATAACACGTATACGGTAACTCGATTTCATATTTGGTTGGATTCGTGATTGTGTCAACTTGTTAAATTACAGGAGGAAAATTAACCCCAACGTCACTTGATTTCCTAATTGATTATTTATAGACTGCATTAATGTTTTGCATTTTCAGTTAATATAAAATAGTATGTGATTTAATTAGAGATTAATGCAGTATAAACTAATTTAAATAATGCAACACATTTGTTAGTGTATATGTTACCGGAAATGTATTAAATCAAGGAATTGTATATAAATCCTAGGAAATGTGTAATAATATTTTTATTATACCTCTTATTACGTAAAATAATAATAATATGCATTATTTTTAATTATAATATGCACTATTATTATATAAAATAATAGCACGTCTTACAGCGGCAATAATCACGAGAAGTCTTTCTAGCCGTTTTAGAAATTACATACATTTCCGTTAACATATATATATGATTTTATTTCACTGGCATTTACAATGTTTAGTAAAATCATTACGCGTCTGATTTCGATCGAGTCCCATCCGGCTTGTATCAATAGATATAATTGTACAATTTCTTAGGTACGGTTAATTGTTCAAATTCACATTTCACAATCGGGACCGAATGCGCCGGTTAAAACCATCCAGCATATCTACCCTGTTCAGTTTAAAAACGTGAGAGTATTTTTTTTGTTCAATTGCAAGGACAAGAGGATATAGCGGCGGTTCCGTAAATATGTTAGAACATTCTTAGCATTTTGCAGGGAGGCAGCGGTCGACCCTTCATCCGAAGGTTCACTTTCATATCAGGGACATAAATATTTTTGCTGAAGCTCTATATATATCGAGTCGATCTGTTTCGACGTGAATCCTTTATAGTGTACCTCAGTAATATAGTTGTATCAAAGTCATTTATGACGCAGCCTATTATCGTTAAGTTTACAATGTAAGGTGTATAATGTGTATAGTTTCGTAGCGGTAAGATTGTGTACAAATTATTTTTAACAATACGTCGGTGTGGAGAGAGACCAGCGGCCTCTTGTCGCGCGCATGGTCTCCGACGGGTGTCAAGTTCGTCCAGAGTTCGTTGTTGTTATGAGGATTTTGTTCCATAGTGCGCTGCCACACGAATTTGTCACTTGTTTCGCTTTACTTTATAACATACTGTATGTATATTTATAATACTCATTGTCCGTTTCATTAAATTTAATTGACTTCCATATTAAAGCAAATTTGTTGATAATTATGTTTAGTGACGTAAAAAATACTGTTGTTATGTAAATGAAATGGACGTTTCCATACATAACGTTGAATCATGTGTTCTATATCAATTATAAGGCAATAGATAATGTACCGTTGTTGTTACATAGTTGTATTGTAATTATTTAGTACTATATACAAGTATCTATAGCCAAGTGTAGCTTGCAAGAGAGGTGTATAACAGCAATTGACCAGTGGATTCGCGTTGAACTAACCATCGAAAACATACACTAGTGGTAATTTTATTTATTATTTCATGTGATTTAACTTTACTTAATGTAACTATTAGATAAGCACGCGTCGAGTGTTTATTATTGCCATGTTATGCAGGGCATTTGTTCGTATCATTGTTATATATTTAATGTGGGACATTGCTATATTTGTCATGAGATGGCAACTCAGTGATTTCTCACGTTGGCAAGTTTCGTGATATTAAATAGAAATATCTCAACTGAGTCGGCAAATGTCCCGTCCCTAATAACGGTCCCAAGTGACTTTACATGTTATACTGTTTATCGTAACTATATTTGAATTGAAACACTTTTCTCGTCATATATTATGTAAAATATACGCTAGCCACTACATTACATACTACTACATGAATATAACCAGCCAAAACTGGAAACTTTTTCACATGAATCCGGAATGTTAGTCTCCGCTTCGAAACCGAATGTGGGTCTAATATGAACTTATAAATATAATGTTTATTGTCGTTATAAGGGTATAAACGAGTGCCTTCAAAAATCCAGCCTTCAACGGAATGCAGGATCGATGATTGTGTGAGGAACCCCACTGCGCGCGTGTACAGTACACGTCCAGGTCGCACCGGGAACACTGTGCCAATAATCTCCATCACACGTGCGGCCCGACAAGTTCGAAGTGCTGGACCAATATATCTATACCGTTGAAACTCCGCCATTATAGAATCATTTTTCACAATGTAGTCCTAGTTAATAATAATATAATCTGCAATATGACAAGTGTTGAGAATTACAAATCGGGTCAGATGTGATCACGCGATTGGTATGTTGTTCTGAGCTCAAGGCAGGCAGGTTGCGATCTTTTGTTAGGCTAACGGTCGCTGTTAGCCGGAGGCATTTATACTTTATTGGATTCAGAGAGAGCTCTAAAAGCGCTCAGCCTCTATTAACTTGGGCCGTTACTCTAGGCGCGATAGCATTCTGTCCCAAAGACGACGAACCACAGCTCGATCAGTCACTTCGTTATTAGTAAGCAGAATTAATCTTTCAAAGTTGTAAACTCTAATTTTTCAATTTAATAATTCGCATAGTACGTCCATTTTGCTCAAAAAATGTTACATCTACTATGAGCAATTTTAAAGAAATCGAGCTGGTTTAATAGTGAAGTGGTCGGAATGCTCTCAGTATTGAAGGTGGTAATTGCAGGAGGGGTGGCCTACCAGGACTGTGGCGCGTCCGGTCTCGCACAACGTTGCCTCTACACAACGTTCCCTACGGGCTTTACTAATTACCTTTGTTACGCTATTGTCTTGTATCAGTATTTACTATTTATTGTGATTTCCACCTAGTAAGGCAGTTACGTTACCTCATTCTTAGTGATTATGTTATTCGTAAATTAATTATTGACTGATAAAATAATTTCCAAATGATGTGTTCCTCGTGTGATTGTGTGTGCGTGGTTATGTAGTCATAGTGTCGGGGTAGCGTTGTGCTTTATGCTCAATTTAGATACAATTTCACCAAACGATTGAGATAGTGTATAATTATTATATTTAATTTAATAAGAATCGAGTACCTATTAATAATAATTTTAATATTTATATTAATAAAAAGTTACAAAAATTAGCGAAGTATAGTTTTGAATATCAATGTATCCTAAAAAATACCCCTTGTTTAAATATATTTTATACCGACTAAGAAACAAGGTCTAGAAATATCTCAAAATAAAATTGACTTTTCAATTACAAGAGTTTTTTTTTATTCGACACGATAATAAGAAAAAAAAGAAATTGTTTAATATTTAGCGTTTTTTTAAATACATTTTTCTCAAGTTTAATATCCTTGCCTTTGGTTGGTAAGATATATTACATTTACATGGATCTTTAGTTGCAAATGTTTTTAATAAGTTTGCCATTCTAAAGCATCCAACTTCGCCATTGTCCTTTAGTTTCTTTAGATACCTAATGTAATAATCTGGCAGATGATGTTCTATAGCACCAAGAATTAGAACTCTTTTGTATGCATATGATGGCCAATGTTCCACTGGTATGTCATCCTTGTCACCTCTGGGCAATGGGCATACTTTTTGTATATACATACGACACATGTTTTTCCCCATGTGCGGTGTATCCACTTCGGAATATTTTACATAATATCTTTTAATTGGAACATCTTCTTGGCTGTAGGTAAACATAGTTTGGTTTATTTAGATTTACAGCATTAAATAAGGGTAAAGAAAACTTTTAAAATACTTGCTTGTCAAGAATTGTTAAATCGCCACTGTGAACTTTCCAAATAACACCCCATACATGAGCATTTGCTGTAGGCACTACTGTTGCTTGTGGTCCACCCCAAAACTTTGAATATTTAATGAAGTCCAATCTGTGATTCTGTATTTTCGTGTTATTAATACAAATAAGTAAATTTATATAATGGAAAAAGTAGTGCAACTTACATCCAAGCGAGCTATGGAAACAAATACAGCTCTAATATTGTCAAGTTGAATTCGTAAGGTCATCATATTACTCCCATAGGAGAAAAACAATGATGTATTTGATTCTTTTATTGAGGATTTTGTCATGACTAAATTAAATAATGATGGCACAATGATGTTAATTGTCACTTTATTTTTTTACAATAAATGTTTTCACTTCAAAGGAGGTAATGTTGTGAACATGCAACAATTCATTAAATATTCATAATTTTCATTTGTCAATCAAATATATGTATAAATCCACTTATTTTTTTAACAATAATTACATTAGTTTTCATTTGAAAGTGCTTCTAATTTTTCTATCATTTTCTGGGAGGCATTTTGCCCATTATGAGGTATTTTCTTTAATTTTTCCACATACTCCTCAGGTAAATTACATTCAGCAGCTCCAAGTAATATACAGTTTAAATAAGTAATGGATGGTCTTTGGTCAAATGGGATCTCCTCCTCTTCTGTCCGAGGAGGTGGATTTATGGTTTGCTGATATGTACGACATTCAAGATTAGATCCATTAGGTGTTGTAATATTTACAATCTTCGGGAAATACCAATTGGTATTCACACCTTCTTGCCTGGAAAGTAACAGTTAAATAAGATTTTGCTTTTAGTATTATAGTAATTTTTTGGGATAAGAATAGTAATTAGAGTGGAATAGAAGCCCCTGGCACTGCTTACAACATGGAAAAATGTTATCAACCATAAAATGAGCTTAAAAGGTTGCCTTTATCCATTAACAATCCCTGTGGCACATAAAACATAATATCTTTAAGCTCTATATTGCTTACCATTTGTCTGAATTAAAAAAAAAGCTCTCACATATATTAACAACCATTATTGTGAGCACATTACACAAACCACGCACAAATCTGAGTAAATGATATTAATGCAAAATAATTTATTAAATGTACAATACAAATTACCAGTCTAAAGCTTGAAGGTCATTGTTATGTAATCTCCAAACAGCTCCCCATACATGATGATTGATAGTAGGAACAATTGTAGCAGATGCTCCTCTCCAGTGGTCCGAATACTTGATAAAATCTAATTGATGATCCTGTAAATTTAGCATTTTCCATTGACACTAAACTGATACTTTCTACACTAAAATCCCACAAAAAGTACAAGAAGTGAAAATAAAGAAAGTCTTTAAATTTCCTTTATCATTTTATACAGTAAAACAAAATTGTTTATGACACTTGTGTAAAGTAAACATAATTGTTGTTTAAAACTAATTAAATTTACATAATAGATTCATATATAAACTTAGTTTTGTATATATAAAAAAGTCTCTTTTCTAGTCATTGAGTTTCTTTTTTCTATCTTTTCTTAAATAAATTCTTCTCTTTAAATTAACACCGGAATTCATTTTAAAAATTGCTTCCTTTGAAAATTTTTACTTTACTGACGTGAAATGTGTAAAAAATATGTTCATCGAATCACAAATGAACTTACATCAAGTCGCCCAATTCCTAAAAATATCGCTGATGGATTATTAATGTGAATTCTTTTCTTTAATAAATTACTCCCATAAGCGAAGTAAAGAAATGTATCCCTAGCTGGAGTCACCATTGTTTGTGTAAAAAGATCTGTAGTATTTTATTGCACAAATCTTTTGTAGTATCAAGATACACAGTTTATCACAACAGCCACATGGCATATCTCAAGATTACAATAAGTAAAGCCTTACTCTTTGGAAATTATAAATTAAATAAAAATATGTATAATATATTATTAATCTAATTATGTTTTTCTGATAGCTCGTACAAATATTGATAATTATCACTGACAAATCAGTAAATCGGTCATTGTTGACATAATATTACAGTCAGTGTTGCCTAAAGAATCATAGGACTGAAAAGAAATATTTATGACGTGTCGCTGTACAGTGATGCTGAAGTAAAACATAATGGTTTATGGTATATTTATCTCTATAGGATAAAGTGGGAATTCGTTGTCGCAAAAAATACGTTAAGGAAATTATGATAGTTTTTTTATTCGTCGACTGAAGAATGTTACTCAGATGTACACTACATTTATATCGTATTTATTCAGTTTCCAGCGAAGTTGTTACGTGTTGCAATCCTTACGAATACTTATGTTATGTCCACATATACTTAATAATAACGAACATGGGTATGTCCGTCATTATAAAGATCAGAAAATTAGAATAAGGAGCTAGGGATTTTATAAAAAAGATTGTAAATATTAAATATATTTATATTATCACAACACAAACAAAATACTTTCGTAAGGCCTTTTAGAAAATCATGCAAATTACTAAAAACTTTTAAACACCTTTGCGCTTCCGTGTTTCCCTACGCAGTATTGCACAGTCGCATAAATTTTCATTAGTCTTCGATCAACCGCCTTGTAGTGATCTTCTGTAGCTAATTTATTTCCTTGATACCCTGACAAAAGTTTTATTGACTCCGATAAACTTCCACCCGAAAATTTTTCCAAATTTTGCCAGGTGGATGAAGATAACCTAAAAAATAATGCAATATTTTTAGGAACTACAAAATGTTTTCATCGATCAATAAAATTATTTAAGTACACCACAGTGGCATCCAATAATATGAAACAACGAGTAAATTGACTTCTAGCCTACTCTTTAAAATAAAACAATTAAAATCCTTACATGCAACATTGGTATAGAGGTGCTAAAATATCCAATTCGTCTACCGTAGGATTTCCCAGACCTTTTCCATTGTCTAATAATACTATTTGATCTTTATAAACTTCATAACGGTGTCTGTCGCCGTTTTGAATCAAAAAATCAAAAACGGCTATGTCTATAAGATTTAAAATCCTCCTTAAACTTAAGTTTCCACTAACTTTCCTGGAAAATAAGACAATAATTGTTGCAATCGCAAAGAATTTATTTTTCCTACGAAAATATTTTATACATATCATTAGAATGAGAAATAAATGAAGATCGTTGATAATGTACTGATAAGTGTCCAGGTTAAATAAGCAATGCTATGGTAAGAAGTCACATGCACCGTCTTTCCTAATTAATGAGTACACTCATGAATATGTTATGATAAAAACCAAATATTGTGGAGTTTGAAAACGGTCCATATAATTGGATAAAATATATGTGCATTTTACAGTTTAATTTCAATAGTTGAAATAACACAATATGAGTGTGCAGGTTGCATTTGGTGTACACTTACGATTGAGTGGGAAAACATTCTAACGGAACTACCTGAAACTTGAATGCGGTCTACAGTGCTGTTGACTAATCAATTGTAGCGAAAGTAAGGCCATTCAGCATTTCATTCCATCCATATTTCTTCTAGAAAGTTATAGAAAAACTACATTAGGTAACTGCAAGAAAGTACAGTGTAGTGTATTTCAAGACAACACAGTTAAAAATAATATATACCAGTTAAAATCATAAATAACAAACATTAGACACAGATTAGATGTCATGGAGTTAACAAATTCATGCAATAGATTATGTATTCCGATAACATAATTGACCGATCATTTCGCCAAATTTGTTATTGATTTCCATAGTCTTGGATCGTACACCAAAAGCTTTTGTGTCTATGACGGACTAGGCGTTATTGATATAAATTGACTATTTATATGTGGTACCAATATCATTTGATTAGAGACAATATGATTTAATGATAAAAATCAATAGCATATTCACTTTTTACTTATTTTATCAGTCATTATTTGACAGGAATACTGATGTGGGTATGATGCTAAAAATCTTCACTGTTCGTTTTCGAACAAGTAAACATTTGGAAATATATAATATACAAAAAAATATAAAGCACCAAATGTGCGCTGCACATGCGAGACGTTTAAATTATACTTGTCTATAACTTCCCATTTAAAAACTACCATAGATGATGCATACAAAACTTGATAATTATTAAAAAAAAATTAAAATGACATCAATATATCAGTTTTTGATAGTTGACAAGTCAAAATACCTTACTAAAATACTCCAATTTTAATGAGAATACAATTCATTATAAAAATGTGTTGATTTGTGTACACTTTAAAAGTTATATATAAAAAATTTTCAACTTCTTGCACCAATAATATACCTATGACCACAAAAAAACAGCTTTGTCAACAGTCAATACATAATGATATTATTTTACCGCAAAAATCAAAGACATTCAATGCACATTTATTACACCAACCAATTAAGTCTTTTTTATTTACAAAATTAAGTCCATTGCATAGCATTCAAGTATTTTACAATATGACTAATAAATTTCATGTATTCACAATTATGCTTATCTTCTATGCTTTGTTTTGTTCTTCATTTATCATCCATGCAAACATAATATGGCGCAGCAAAGCATGTCAGGGAACAGCTAGTAAACTTATATTTTTTTTTCAAAAAGCTGAAGCTTGAAATGGTCAATATTCATCATATTAAGCATAAGGATAGAGACAGCTTTATAATTTTTGAAATAATCACTATTTTATTCTACAGTTTTATATTTGCTTTAAAATACAACCTATTAAATAGATCAATATTACATACCATGCATACACATCAATATTAAAAAAAACTGAAAACTGGAGTAGAAAATTTAAGATGAGAGAAAAAATAGAAAATTGAAGAGTCAATAGCCTAATGGTTTAGGGTACGGCCTGCAAATTGTAAGGTTGTGGGTTCAAATCCACCATTTGACTATTGACGTGAACCATGTCCTAGCACAAGCTTAAGCTTAGTTGGAATGGTTATTAAATGTTAGTAATATTTCTGAAAAAAAATATTGCTAGGTTTCTTTTTTTAAAAAAAATATTGTGAAGTGTGTATTGTACAATGTAATAATAATTATATTATATAAGCATAACCTAAGATTTAAAAATAAATTAGTGAATTATATTATTAAATGAAATTGATATTACTTACTTACAAAAATCATTATCTTTTTCCCATTCCATTTTTTTACTACTATAAGACCGACGCCAGGGGGATTTGTGTATCTTGAATTGTTTGTCCAAATAAAGTATTGCAGCACCCTCTAATTCACCATTCTTATCAGGGCATACAGTTTCATTTCTTTTACAGTAAAAACATTTTCCATAAATACATATAGAGCCACTGTCTAAAATTATGTAATTTTGTGTTTACAACAAAATCTTAGCAAGGAGCAATAGACAAGGAATTCTTAAAGGTAAAGAATATTTCAGCCGTGGTTGGATGGCTTTTGTTGATAGCCTCCCAATACTAGTTTATGATAGAGGTATTTTATACTTCTAAGAGAGGTTTTTGTGTTTATGTGTTATGGTGATTACTTAACACCAAAATCTCAAGAGCTTTTCTCATTAAATGATAAAATTTGACTAACAGAGGTTCCACTGTACATAAAATATATCAAGTACTTAAAATTATCAAATTCTTTTGTCAAAGAAAGAATTCATATAGATAAGACCTACCATTTTTTACCATTGTTTTCTTTAGTCCTAATGTTGCTTTCGGCAGTATGTCATTCCCAATGTGAATTTTTCTTATAACAGAAGGAGCAATCCATTTAAAGTTAAGCACCATGGCTAAATAATATGCGAACACTTCAGAGTTGTGCCTGTCAAAACCAGCATATATATCTCCTTTTACAATGTCATCTAAGTTGTATCTCTTTGGCTTGAAGTAAAGTTTTTGTTTTCCCTTAAAGAAAATTATTATAAACCTTTAAACATCTTTACTAAGTTAGAAAAAATGGAATACATACTCCTTCCATTGCTGATATTTAGAAATATTTAGTAAACTACCTCTAGTAACAGTAACAGTTTAAGTTGTGTTCCTTTTGGTGCATTGTCAGCAAGGACTATCTGTGAATTTTGTATCGCATGCAGGATTTGTCCAGGTGCTCCATTTTTATGAGGAAATAAAGATTCATCACTGGTCCACTAAAATATAACATCTATAAATTTAATATTATCATGTGACAAGTTGTATATGACGTAAATATAAAAAATATAAAAAAAAAACACTTACAATTTCAGTTTCGTGCCAAATATCTTTGGTATTTTTAACTACACTCGAGTTAAACAGACTTATAAGGTCATTTTTATTTTCGGTAAATTTAGGGTTTTTTGTTTTGTACTGATTAGGCAAATAGTTCAAATAAGTAAATATGTCTTTAAAAACACTTGGTGCTAAGTCAAATTTAATATTTGGCCCTATATACGGAATAGGCTTTTTGCCTGTGGTATTCAGGGTGTAAAAAAAGTAAATATTAAGACCTACAAGCATAAGAAGAAAGAGGGAAAAACCAAAAGCATAGTTCAATGACATAATGTGAGTCTAGACTGATTTAGTCTCATGATTTAAATATGCCGACGAGGAGCCCTTTTATTAGGTATTGTAACCCATTACAAAGTATATCTTTCAGTTAAGGCAATGTAGTCGAAATACTAACAGGTAATTGTACATATTTGTCATGTATATATTTTAAATATCAGTAATCATTAAATGAAATAACTTTACAAATTTGGGCATAACACTTAGAGGCACATAAAGAAATAAAAACTTATATTAAAGAGCAAAGTTGTCATAACTCATAACCTTCGATCTATTCCGATCTTTAGTCAGATAAATATTTGACACTGACAATAAGAATAAGGAAATGTTGCCTGTTGAATGTCTTGTAACACAGGAATAGAAATTCAAATTTAAAAAAAACGAAGAAAATATGAAAATACATTTGTTTATACACATAGGTTGTTCAATATTAGAGGTAGAAAGTATTAGGAATGTCTTTTAATCTGTTTATTTGAATTATTCTTACACACGAGGAACTTTTTTCAACTATCAAATTATAATAAAACCTCCTGAACTTAGCGGGGTAGACAAAGATGTCAATCGCGATTTGCTCGTCGCTAAGTTTTTAGATCCCAAATCAAATCAATCGCCATACACCGGGCACAAATTATTAGCGAAATTTTTGCATTTAAGATTTCAATTTCATTTGCAAAGAATACTCGCAAGTCCGCTGCACATTAGACTTACATTTCCACTTTCGAAGCAGCAACAGTGCATCTAAAGTGTACATAAGTGAAAATTAAAATATAGAAACATAAGAAAATATCGGTCTTTAAATTGAAATTATCAAAAAAACACAATTTAACTGCTATTCCGTAATTGCCTTGCTGTATACTTAATTATAGGTATAAAGTATTAAATATAGCTTTCATTCTAGTGCTTTAGTGTAATTAAAGTTATATTTATACATTACATATAATATTTATTTTTATTTTATTACAATTATGTGAATAACCATTTATTAAATATCACTTTTGAGCCATCTACACTTTTTAATTATTTTTTTTTACATTTTTCGTACTATAACTAAACATTTTATTATTCATAGAACATCATAAAGAGGCATTGAAAGGATAGCCCAGTTTGTTTCTCATATGATTATCAGCAATCCTTCCGTTGGTAGGAAATGTATGTAGATATCCAATGTATTGCGGTGGTAATCCAGCTTCATAGGCTCCTAAGATCATTACCTAAAATAATAAATGAGTGAATAGAAAATATCGTACTATAATCACCTACTTTATTTCAATATTTACTTCATTGATATGTATATCGGGATCACTGCTCGCTAATGGCTCTACTGATTTTTTAAATATTTATATTACCATCATCGTATCAAAATATATACCATCATCATGTCATAATCATAAAGTCATGGATTTTTATTTACATATACACTTGGTGAAAAATATATCTGCAACAGAGTGAAATCTCGAATAGATTTATCACCCTAGCTAGAGAGATATGCCCGTTGTATTGTAAGTGATATGAATCCTGGCTTGCGACAAAAGCAACGGCTGGTGATAGGGTTGCATAGGGCGACTTTTTTACGTCCAGGGTTTACGTATCGGCGCATGGACAGACCTAGTCATGTAGCGTTTTATAATACGTAAAGATTTACACATCTCAAAAGTTTCTTACCTGAAGGTAAGTGTTAGATGGCCTTCTGGCAGGTGGTAATGTTTCTCCTTCACTTAATTTCGGAACAATAATAATTTCTTTGTATGTTCGAGCAATAATGTCCCGTCCTTGTGGCGTTGTTACGGTGACATTAAGGCGGACATACCATCTCAGGTCTACGCCTTCTTGCCTTTAAATAAAATATTTTATATAAGATTTATTTATCTAATCAATTTCGATTCAATGTATAAGATAGAATACACATTTATTACACTTTAGCTCAGGAAAAAATACAGTACAGTAAATAATTATGTTAGTCTTCTACCGAAAAGAAGTTGACTCAGCATAATTTAAGTTAGTACTTAAACAAATGTAGCACTGATTTACAGTCAAAATCTAGTTATAGATAAGATATAAATCCTATAAAACACTATCCGCCTCTATTTCGCCTGTATCTTTTTGCCCTTAAACTTAATAAATATTACTGATTTACTAACATTTAACGTACTCGTCAGCATCCAACTTCGAACCCCCGTTAGACCTTAATGTGATTTGTGATTCGTTATTGTTATCGGGTAATAAAAGTTGACCTCTGCGCCTACAGCCTTTTCTACGATATTTGTTTTTTACGTTTGTAAAGTCTGTCACCATGTGTAGTAAGAGATGTATTTAAAAAACATACTCATCTAGACGGTGGATTTGCCTTTTCTCGATAGCCCATATAACGCCCCAAACTGAACTGCCAGGATCGTTGACGATGGTGGCCGCGGCACCGCGCCACATCGGCACATATAGGTTGAAGTCCAGTCTGTAACCCTGGCATTATAATTATACTTCAAATCAATTACAGCCATGGGAAATAAACAATGGCTTCCATAATAACATAAAATTTATTAAAATAAGCTGTCACGTCTTTTTTTAATCCCACCAGAGCACCACCTCTGTTGTTATGCATTTTTCACTATGATTGTTTTAAAATAGGGAGAATTATCTATATCGTGATCACAGAGCGCGATCGTAGAGCACTGATTTTAATGGCTCTTTTAGTTTAAGACGAAAAATTTGTTTAAAACTAAATCGCGGTAAAACTCGTTGAAAACACTAGTTTTATTAATTGTATAAAAATTTATAATTTTATATTGTATAATAATTTAAAACACAAAACATATTTAGGCATCTTATATTCAGTTGTAGTGGTTTATATTGTATAAAAGTATTTTTTGAACAGGGTAGACAGAGAAAATCTTAATTTAATTTAAATGGTATAGAGCCCATCGCTATACAAATGATATAAATTAAACTTATAATTAAATTAATAATATAAACAGATTAAGATGTTTACGATAACGCCTTCACTGTAAATAGGTGGCTAAGCTTGAAGGGAACTAACCTTAAGGATAGCCGGGGAATAGAACTCTGCAGTGGGATTTCTTAAATGTATTCTCCTGTCTAGCATATTACTGCCGTATGCGAAATAAAAAAATGTATTAGGGTTGTCTTGCGCAAAACAATATTGATACGAGATGACACTTAGGAGTAAATCGATTAGCAAATGCATTGTTCACGACCGCACGGACCAAAATCGAAATTTGAATGAAACAAATCTCATCGTTCTCTCATCACAATTAGCTAATGATCACACAATAAAGTATAAACAGTAAATATTTCGACGTTGCTTTTATAAACAGTGATTCTAATATTTGAATATTATTAATAAATATTTAATTTGGCCAATTTTTGACGTACCCAACCTAAGTGATTGATCAAGAGTTTTCTTTTTACAGTGAATGTGATGTTTGTATACACTGGTGTTATGGTTCGTAGTGCCAATCCGTTAATGTAACGGTAGAAGCCATTACGACGGCCCTACCTCTATTAAATGAAATATTATTAATGTAAAGAAGCACGTCTTTGAGCTAGGGGACATAGTAGGTAGATTAGAGATTTCAATTTTGCACACTTTTGCAAGGCATCTACATAAAAATATCTTCACATATAATTCCGTCGAGTTTTATCACTTTAATGGCGTCCCTTACCGAAAGTGCTTCTCAATTTTACACGCTTTCTTTGTCTCTTTTACTTTACAAACACAGATGAACTGTTTTACCGTTGAATCATACCTTTCCCAATTCTGGTCGTAACGTAGAAGCTCTTGCCATATAAATATGAAAATTCAAAGCAAATCAATATAATTATAAATATAGTTGAACCTCAATAAATCGAAAACCTGTAATGTATAAATCTAAACCCTCAAATAGTTTAAATCTTAGCCATCTGAAATTGTCATTCCATAACTCCAATGCTACAGATGTTCTATTTTAAGTTATATAATTAAAAATATAATGGTACATATTATGTTTAGTGTTGTAATAGTTTTCGGCAACTATTCTTTTAGGATTCATCGTTGATGAAATATCACTTATTGAACTCGTATTGGACAAGATTTTCTAGAGACTCCAAGTAGCGTTTAGAAATCGAAGTAATAATCTGTATGCGCTGATGTATATTTGTTTGCCAAGACGTCGAGCGACGAGGGGATGTTTGTCTCCGATACTAACGCGATTACGCCCAATCAGCTCCGTCGCCGCCCTAATTGGGCGCACCCCATGCGAGGGCGGGCGCATTTTTAACAGCTTGCGCAAACAGTCTCAGTCCGGAGTCACTGCAACTTTGAAGTCTGGATGCGCCGTAACAATTCTAAATGCATTTAGACTACATTTGCATTGATAACGTTGCAAACAGTACATTAAAATGTTAATCTGAGGAACTGATAAAAAAATTTTAAAAATTAGTGACATTTACGGAGCTCATATGCACTGACAGTTCAGTTGTAAACCATTTTAGATTATTGATGCATTTGTAAATATTTTAATTTTTATGGGTTTTATGGGGGCTTAATTTTACTGTCACTTTTCGATGTAGGATTAGGGAGGATGGGACAGCCTATAAAGGTCCGAGGTGTTGCAGGGAACTATTTAATTTTAATTGTTTAATTTTGTTTCAATCTGCGAAACGAAATTCAGGAATTAAATAAAAATCTTATTTAATATTTTGCGTCTTAGTAATATTTGCGTAAATATAGGAAGTTAATATTTTAGGTTGTGATTAAGTATAATTATGAAACTAAAGTATAATAATGCCACCAGAATTTTTATTATCTGGAGCTTAAAAAAACAACGAAAAGCGTGTGCATTAGACCACACGACTGAAATAAAACTTCATTAACTCCCGTACTACTGGCTACGGGATAAAGAGAGAAAGAAAATGTGTGCTCGCTACTCTCTCTTGCTCTTATAGTAATATACAAAACGTAACTCTCTTTTTATCTTCACTTATATCTCCCTCTCAACTTTTGTTCTTTTAGTAACGCTCTCGTCACGCATTCACCATCTCACTCTCCATAAAGAAGTTTCACTTCAAAAATCTAAAATGTCAATTGTAGCAAATGACAAGTTCAACATAATACATCAAAAGCCCGACCCTCATTGTATATTTAGCGTCGTGTTAGCGTACACGATTTCATTATTAACAATGCAATAGCGCCGGCGGCGGGGGGCCATCAATCAGGCCCGCAAATGTAGAAACAATCCCGCCACCGTGCCGATCGTGCCGTGATTAATGGACGACGGCACGAAATGCTCGCTCATCGCTACCACTGTCAATGAAGACTGTACACTAAAACGTAACGCTTGTAAGTGTGACGACTGTTAGTATTTTCAGCAAGTTAAATAAATACGAAATGCCATTTTAATGTTTAATTTCTTATTATTAGAATAGAGTTGATCAGCTATAAACACAGCGATAATTTTGTGATTGATTAGTTTGATAGTAAACATGTGATTCCTAAGAAGTTTAAGTATTTACATCACTAAATTTATTTATATTTTAAACATTATTAAAAATTATACACCACAATAAACTTATTCATATAATCGACAGACAGTAGTATCTACTATGTTTCGTTGACACCATCGTTCCGTCGAAGTTTTCATACTTATCACAGTTTTTTAATTTACACATTATATTTTCACAAAATTAATTTATGTATTGGTCGAATTTATACACGTTTTAATACCGCTTAAATTTATACACGAATTAATACTTTTATCGTATACTTACATATATTATATATATACCTTTTTAACGTGACAGGTTTTTTTTTAAATTAGCCAACACATTAAGGTAACACTAATTGATGGAACTAACCAGGATTTTTTTTAAATTGAACAATTAAAGCTTGTTATAAATACACTTTTGTAATAAAAATAGTTAAAAAAAATCCGTCGCTGCGTTATTTTTATAATTATAAATTACATTGTGACAAATTAAACAAGTATATTTAGAAGTAAAAAAAAACAGACTTCAAATAAAATTACTGACGGATTAAACATTATCATAGTTTTAAATTACGAATTTCCCGTTGCTCCTTATAATTAGGGCAAAAATTATTGCTGTAGCCTTGTATTGTCATCAACCTATCAACTCAACAAGCATAGATATATTGGATACGATTTTTATGATTTCTTTGGTATATCTTGGTAGCCCAAGTCCTATCCTAGCAATTTAACAAAACACGTAAGTGAAAAAAAATCTCTTTAAATAAACACAAAATCGGTTCATATTTATGAACGGAGCTATGAGTGCAAAACAAAAAATACAGACGCATTAAGAACTTCTTACAAGAATAAGATATAACTTTGCAAATACGTTTTTCTGATTACTCTTGTGATTGGTCGCTTCGCTAATAGTAGTAACACTCAAAGGCTTGTCATCGCGTGGGCTATGTGTCAGCTGGGGTGGAGGCGGGAGTGTTGCCTGGCGGGGAAGGCGCGCTGGCTGCCGCCATGGCTGCGGCGTGACGCCGTGCCTTTAGCCGCAGGTCGGCGATGGAGGAGGAGCGGCAACGCGCTGCCAGTGCTGCAAGACCTGCGTAAGGTGGACACAGGGCCGCCGCGGCAGCTGCAGCCGCACTCGCGTACTGCGACCACCGTATTATAGATTTGAAATTATTATTTATATTATTAATATATATATTAATAATCTACGACTAGATGTGAGGCAGTCAGTTTGTCAATAGCATATAGTAAACTGTGCCCCGTCTATGTGCTACTATAGTTGTATTACAAGTATGTTTAAAAATGTGTAAGTGCAGAAATCAACTTCATATCTCTTTTTTGACGAGCGCATACATATCGGCCATCCTAACTGAACCTGGCCACCACTGCTTCACCGGATTGAGAGGGTCTTGAGGGGAAAAAAATCCCTCATATGATCATCAGCCTGTGTGGATCCACTGCTGGAAATAGGCCTTCCCGCATGCCTTCCGCCATATACGGTCCTCCGCTTTCCGCATTTATATACTTCCACAATCCTTTTGACATCGTTGGTCCATTTGGAGGGCGTCCTACGGCTCATGAGCGGCTTCCATTCTGAGGGGGACAAAACTCTCATCTATGTCTAGGTATATACGCTAACAAAACTGATACCTAATTGAAAGTAAAATGGATCATAAATCACGGCGCTATGAGTGCAAATGTTAAAAAAATACATAGAAATTGTGCAAATACTCCTTTTTTTGAAATCGATCAAAAGGATAGTGGAACCTTGTTATCATTACCTGATGTGCAGCGGCAGAAAGAAGAGCAGAGTCGAAAGGAGCGAAGGCGGCTGGTGGTGGAGGGTGCTGGCTCATAGGCAGTGGTGGGGGCTGTGAGCGTGGCACGCCCGACAGCCGAGGAACAGATACGTAAGGTGCTACGCGACACGGCTCCAGCGGAGTGCCACCACCACTCACTAAAAGACCTGCCATCAAAATCAATAATTTAAAAAAAATCAGTTAATATAACATTTACTTTATACCTTGTCAAATGTGCAGTCATCAGTATCATTATTAACACCATGATCAAAAAGTTACAATGGCCACACGCGCCCTCAGATCGGAATGTATATCGCGCATAGAGTAACCGTCCAAGCCGAGGACCTCTTGTGCCCAGTTACTCCCTAAAGAGGTCCAGGCTAAGTGCATTACGAGCTGTGCCGCCTCTCAAAAACGAGGTGAAACTACAGAGGTCGTCTGCTTGTTCAGCATAGTTAATGCAGAAAAAAAAGCCACATGTAATGCATTATTAAAAAAATATATATAAATATTATTAAAAAAACAACGCGATGCATTCAGCTACGGATTTTTTTTTGATTTATTATTAAATATGTTTTTTACCATAACATAAGCACTAAAGCATGTTTTTTATTATGGATTTAATGCATTCTGAAAACTTTTATTTTGCATGCGCCTCCTAACTCGATTAAGCACTCATTGACATAACTGCATACACATATAATATAATATAAAATTACAATAAGACACCACACTAGATGAACCAGCTCTTAAAGTAATTATATCAGGTGAAGCGTATGGCGGGATCTCAGCGGGAAACTATGAAGGTAACAAATTATAAGTTGAAAAATCCATAAATTGACCTTCCACGTCCAATAATAGCGTGGGCCCTCGATCTTTTAGAATAGAAAAGTTCAGGATATAAATAAATGCAGTCAATAGTTAAAGTAAACGTAGTCACTGCATTGATCCAAGACGATTGGCAAAGACAAACGAGCGGTCTGTCGCGCGCAAATCCGCCAGGATCCTTTCCCGAACGCCACTTAATTAAATTGATATTTAAGTAAAGCATAATTTGCTCGTAAATTAAGAGAGATCCGTTGTTTATAGCCCACCCGTCGGGCGAAGTGGGCAATTAATAAATTAACGCGAACCTACCCGACTTAAGGTGTTCAAGAGTTTCGTCTAAAGGATTCATTAATTTAATTACTTACTCACCTTGGACCTCAGTTTTCGATTAGACGCAACATGGAACGGGAGGGGGTTGAGAAATTTCTTATTATTTTGATTATGTTCACGTTTAAATACTTAAACATAAATAATAGGACTCAATATTTTCCAGTCGATATTAACTGTAAATATGAACTATTATACGTAGAGTTTATTTATAAATTTTATTAAATGAAAAGGATACCGTTTTTTTAATTTTAATCATTAACTCACGAAATTCAACCCTTGCTTGCAATGGTGAATTTTGCAGCGGTTAACTACTAACCGTTAGTTGTAGCAGATTGCTAGTGCGTGCCAGTGGTGTAGCCTTGTAGCTGAGTAGCTATGTAGCGGCGTAGCTACGTAGCCACGCATGTGTAGGCGGGCGGGCACGGCGCTCTACATAAATCAAAGCGGCTCCGGTCGCCCGTCGGCATTATCAAAATGGATGCCCTTGCTCGTATGAGTTATTTCCATATTTGACACTGAATTACTTTCGCGAAGTGCCGACATAAATAGGAGAGCGCGCGTCCGGCGCCCCACCGCTCGCCCTTCGCCCTGCGGCCGCCGTGCATTTATTTGATTAACTCGGAGTTGTTTAATTTAATCGAATTAGAAGGTAAGCCGTCGCGGGGCGCTTCTCTCTTACTCTCTCCCGCTTATTTTAAAGCGTGCCGAACATCTTTACAGCGGTTTCTGCGCAATAAAACATCGCCACCCTCGCAGTGCGCGAATAACTTTACAATTTCATGAACAGGGGAACAATTAGGCGTCGGTGTATTCTTTTATTTTTAAATTTTACGGCGGCTGTTATTGTGTTTGTAACGGGCGCTAGCACCCGGCGAGATTCGTACCTTCGTTAAGAATGAATTCTTAATTTTATGAAGATAGAAAGCTTGCTTTTTATGATTTGTTGGGAAAAAAAAACAAATGTTAATTGGATGATTTTACTGTTTTATAGTGTAGCAAAATTAGTTATTATATCTGAAGATTATTTCATATACTGGGGTGTACCTGATGAAAGTCTAAAATCAAAGTGTACTTTATTTGAATCAGCTACGTCATCTGATTGCTATCAGATTATTGCTTGCTACGCAGTAAATTGTCATATGTTCCCTAATTCGATGTAATCTGTGTCACAAAGTCTGAGAATTTTTTTATAAAATAAAATAGTTTTTATGTGCTACAAAAATAAGCCGACAAGCCGTAAGAAAGCGCGTATTGTATATTTGTAGCGTGGAGCATTTAGAACAGGGACAGACACCAGGGTCTCAGGTATACGCTTTTTAATCGAGAGCTTATAATTGCTTAAAAAGGTGAAGTCAGACAGAAACTTGGTCCATGGAACTTTGGTGAAGCGATTGCTGTGATTGTAATAGCTTTTAAGGGAATATTTACCCAAGTGATTAAATAAGAGATGAAAGAATACAACACAAATAAAACAACATATCAAATTATTTGAATCGTGAGGCGAATCAAATGAGTCATAATGAAGATCAATGAAGAAGCGTCAGAAGCGTTTGTATGAATCAATAACAACTCCGCGAATCTCGTCGCTTCTCTCAAAGGGGCAGACATAACAAATAACCGTTTCATTTCACTTTACATGATTGTTCTCGTGTTAGGCGGGATGCTGGCGGGACGCGGGGCGGTGGGGCACATAAGTTAATAAGACATTTAGCAGGGGACGGCGGGATTGCGTCCGAATGGCTCCCGCGGGGAATCATTTTATTCGATTCCGGCGAGCGGCTTTTTTCCGCTTTACGCTCCGTTTAGCGGTTATTCAATGCTCTTACAATCACGGGATAGTGCTCTCAGCGAACTGTGGCGCGCCCCGTCATCTTTCGTTTATAAAACTGATAAGATGAACGAAGACGGCTTTGGCCGCAGAATGTCGGATTATTTGTTGTGTTTTGGTCGCACATTGATGTTAGTAGGTAATTGGATCAATTAGGAATTTATCTCACAATCACTAGGCGCAACAATCAATTGTAATACTCTCAGTATTACGTCTTTATATAAGTTTGATACTAAAAACGGTCATATTCTGCCGTCTAAGCATTTCAATTTTGATCTGGAAGTCGAAGCTTCCAATTCCTTGTTTCATCTCTGACCACGTGATAATTCAGCGCTTAAAATTGCGACTAATTTTTAAAATTTTATTGCTGCTGTGGCGACTTGCATTCGCCAGCCACCAAAGAGGTTTTTAGACAAAAACATTATTCAAAATTGTATTTGGAATCAGAAAAATTTTATATATAAGACATATGTCATATTTTCATTATTACAGACACACTTTTTATCTGGACTTTTCCGAATGTATTTATCTCTATTGTAACAAAATGTATCAAATATAAATTTCAATATCCTCAACATTTCTGTGATATTTTTATTTACCGGCGGACTATACTAGAAGACCAAGAACACGTATAAAAGTAAATATTGGGAGTGGCATTCCGCCCTGATGCCACATTACCCAAACTGCCAACTTTGGGTATCGACTTCGGGTGATAGCTAAATTATTTTTTTTTTAATATTATATATTTTCACTTTTTCCGATTTCTATCTTTTTTCGAACAAGGGCGGTCATCTATTTATAAAGGCCAAAACATAATATAAGTATATTTAAAGACTGATTTAACACAACGGTAAAGAGAGCACAACGGTAAAAAATAGACGAATTGGTAGCCATTTTGAAGTCGATTAAAAAGAGTATGTCGAATTTGTCTGAAAGTCCACACCATTGCAATATTATAGGTATGAGCCGTTACCGTCTCAAATTAGAGTATGTACGATCTTAGAAACCCTGATCACGGCAAGCTCGGTCGATCGTTAAGTGCGTTGTGCAATTCGTCGGATTTATCGGTTCACGTGTAGTGCCTCCCGCGTTTTTTTACCGTCTCGCGCGGATTGCCGCCTCGGCCCGCCATTTTAATTATTCATCCGCGTGAGTTATGGTCGAATTAAAAAACTGTTAGAGTCGGACCGGCGCCGCCGGGAACTGTAATCGAGTTAGATCGAATGATGGAGAATTCTTAATGCTCTTGTGCACTCATTTCTGAACTTAACCTTACATAGCCTTGGTTGTGTCGGAATTTTTGCTTTAAAACGAAGAACTTTTCATCCTTTCTTAACCAAGGCATGTTTTTTTGGCGTTGCTTAAGTTTTACATTAAATAATAAATATTTAGTTCATTTTATAGAGATAGGAATGGAACGAAAAAGGATATAGAATGTGCATATTCATGGCTGCTAAAAATCACAAAGAAATTTCCAGTGAAATACCAAAAGTATGTGCCTACATGTGGATGAAGTGAGAAGAAGTCTAAATCCTGACCAAACTAAATTGACCTGACTACCTCTAGTAAATGTTATTATTAATTGACGGTAAAAAACACTAATACTACCAAAATATCCACTGTGTAATATCGTATCAAAATACAGCGTCTGCAGACAGTGAAATATCAGGAACTTAACTGCATAAGGGTAGGAGATATTTTTTGCACTTAAGATTTCAGCCTCGATGCTATTCAATTATCTGTAGTTAATACTAATTAAAATCTCTGTGATTTCAAATAAATCGTACAAACCTTTGTGCATTTGGCTCTCGTGTTTTCGGCATTTAGCGCGTCTGTTTTGAAACCACACCTGCAAACAAACACTAATTAGTTTCGAATCAAACACATTGAACTAGCTGCGGTTGAATTCAATCAGATAAATCGATTTTACTAATCTAGTAAAACTATATAACTTATATTAGCGTATGAGTTAAATTTACGTGGTAATAGTTTGTTGATAGCTTCAAATCTTTAATGAGATTGTATTTCTTATTTATGACGCAAGTCAGAGATTCGATTTTATAAACAAATATAGTAACAAATATTGTAATATTAGGTCCTAACATATGAAATTGGCGTTTTGTCATACTGGCCGCTTTGATTTCAAATATCTCCTCTTTGGTTAGGAATTCCAATTTCAAATTTATACAGCTCTTTACTCATGTATTTGTTTTTAGAAAACAAATATTTTGTTATATATATTGTTAAATATGTTGTTAAATAATAAAACTTATGTTATTGTTATTTTATTTCTATTTATCTGCGCGAAATAATATGAAACTGATGTATTTTTTAATTTAATTTAAATTAGCAGTGCTGTAACATTAGAAACAGAAATTTAAAAATATTTCATCATATAGCAAATACCGTTATGCCCTTGATGTCCTTTATTTATAATACATATTTCGTATTAACGACTGTCTGTATCTACGAAATCTTTTATCTTTTTTTTTTGTTAACGGGGAGGAAATCTTCAAAAAGATACATAACCGCCGCCTTCTGGGGGGAAGGCGGCGGTTATGTTTTTACCCACTAAAACCTCCCCGGTGGCCCTTTCCTCGGTGCATGACGAAGGGCTTCGGGATCTCCAGTGGAACGCACCGGAGCCCCTCTGCACTGTGCTCAAGGAGAGCACGTCCCCGGGGGGGAGGTTACTCTCTCCCCCATTGCCCTCACAGTGCAAGGCTACACGGGCCAGCCGATGTCGCCTTCTTCCCGGGTCCACCTTAGCGGACGACAAAGGCTCCCACCCTTGTCGCCCAGTGAACCCGAGGCCCCTTTTAGTCGCCTTATACGACAGGCAGGGATACCGTAGTCTTATTCTTGAAAGCCCAGAACTATATTGCTGAACGAACTCTTTTATCTATAATATGATGAAATCGATTAAATCAACATTACATTTATATAGTGTTTTATAACATATTATATACATAAATGTCGTAACATATGTATAAAATATATTGTTTTAGTTTAATATAACATCTGCATTAGATTCTTAATTCTTCTTCTTCTTTGTCGTTCCCTCATTTATGAGGATCGTGGTCACTAGGGCCCCCCAAATGAACAACCTGCCTCCATCGGTTTCGGTCCGAGGCAGCCCTCACCAGCTGGTAGAGATTAGGAGAGGAGATGGCACCTTTTACTTGGTCAGACCATCGTGTTGGCGACCGGCCTCTTGTTCTCTTGCCTTCTGTATTGCCAACGATGACCAGCTTTTCAAGGTTGCCATCCCCTCTACGCATTATATGCCCGAAATATGATAGTACGCGCTGAAGACACGTAGTGGACAATCTGGTCTTTATGGCGAGCTGGGAGAGAATAGATACATTTGTGCGCTTGGCAGTCCACGGTATTCGTAGCATTCGCCTCCAGCACCACATCTCGAATGCATCTATTCTCTGTTTTTCTCTTGCTCGAATTGTCCACGTCTCGACTCCATACAGAAAGATCGGGAATGGTTCTTAATGGTTTAATTCAATTAAAAATGATCCACAGGCCACAGTTACATTTAAGCCATTAATTACCTTATCAGAAGTACACTTTATAGTTCTTTATTATACTTAAATATGAATGTGTTACTTTAACTTAATTGAAGAGCTTTAATTATATACACGGTTGAGGTGCTGGCCATATATATGACCAGTTTGTGTTTTTAATTTCGATTGAGTACAGATATAAATTATTAGTTCCACTTTCTATAACCCTAATGGGGATAAAAGGAGACAGCTATCGCATTCCGCATTTTATCATCTCTTAGTCATTTGATCAACGTTTATTTATGTTAGTTATTTATTTGGACGAACCGATTTTGATCTCAAATTTGCATCATGTATGTGTGCTACAAATGGACAAATAATACCACGCATACGGATTTCGATGATTCATTTTATATTGGAAAAGATCTACTTTAAGAGTAGTTTGATGAAAGTTTGGTCACGTTCTGATTTAGTTTGATTTCTTAATATTCCTACGTTAATTCGGAAATCAATGCATTTAACGTTTGTTCATATTTGAAGTTAGTTTTTGTTCTCGTAACTCGTAATTATTGTAGATTCCAAATGTACACAATAACACGGCGGGCATAAATTACACCAAGTGCATTCACTTAAGCAACCGAAAATCGAAAACTCACTTGTGCAACCCAGTTGCACTTGGAACCCCAATCATTAGCATGTTGAGCGTTTATCCTATCACTACTTACAACAGATATCTTCTTCGTCTTTAAAACTGTGCGTAACATAAAATATATTTATATATAATTGGTTTTAAAACATTTGATTAGACTATATAATCTATGATAGCTGTATAATCTATGATAGATACATAATTTATGATAGAGAACGGGTTGACCGTCCGTCGCATAATCGCGTTACGGTTCCTGACACGTACGTACAGCGTACACTGTACACATTTGTTCTGTACGTAGGCGGGGGGACGTGTGCATTGTAGGCACCGGCAGACAAACACGGGTAACCGCATTAGTGAGGAGGGCACGTCATGCTGATTGCACTCTGTAGACAAGAATTACGACATTGGTCTGGGTGTGAATTTTAAATCATTTCAGCTTAAAATGCACACTTAGAATTATAGATAACATAAACCAAACTATACTCAAGATATTATTTCACCAATAAAATCTGTAGGCCACAGTTTTAATTACCTCATGACAAGCACACTTTATAATTCATTTGAATATGTTATACACTGTTGAGTTGTTGAATGGTACCACAGTTTATTTTTGATTTCGATTGAGTACAGATTTAAAACATTAGCTGTACTTTTTTATAACCCTAGTGGGAGATAGAAGGAGACAGCTATCGCTTTATGCGTATCTAATTTATTAAATTAACGATTACTAATTCGAACGCTGTCCACTGAAGTATACTTTCTATACCCTATAAATGGATAAAACGACATTTTCTAGAATGCCTAAGCCTAAAACCTAGCTAGATCGATTTATCCTGCATGCTAAATTTCATGATAATTGTTGGAGCCGTTTCCGAGATACAAATATTATATATACTTATATACAAGAATTGCTCGTTTAAAAATATTAGAATATGACTTCCTATATTTATTACTTTAATAATGACGTTTCTATAAGTTACTTGCTAATTTTTAAATAGCAGCACTATTAACTTCTTGCCAGACTCAAATATTCGTAATTTTATTAAAATAAAAATAAAATGTTTAAGGTGAAGTTCCATTAGCATTCGCTTTAATATAATTGCGCTGCTTACACAGAGTAGAGGCAAAGCTGAAACGTGGCAGTCGTTTCTCCATTGCCGGCGACCGATACGCTAACTAGGGGCGAATTCATTAGCTCTGATTACATTAGACAATTCTACTAAATAAGCAAACATGTAAACACACCACCTCGTTTTCTATTAAGAGTTTGTATAATTTGTATAATTTGTATGTAATTTCATGTATTATACGTCAATTGTTAAATGCAATGTGTTGATTATACATAACTATATAAGATGTCGTCTTAACCGAAGATATTACGGTCAATAAATTTGTATACAGACAATTTTGTAATAAAAGTTAACGCTAGCTTTACTGTTATATGTTAGCATAACGCTAAATATCATAATAGGCTCGCATTAAAACACACACATTACATGGGTTTAGTGTAATTATATATGAAGTAATTAATTGAATTAAAATATACATTATAGATATTAAAATAATATAATTAAATAATTAAAATACTTCAAATAACATACACATAATCATCATTTAATAGTATTTATTCTAAAACGTATTATTAATATATAATGGTTACCTTGGTAACATTTCAATTACCTTATTACTGTCGACTTAAGAAAGGTTTTAGTAAAATTCAGCCCTGTAGTTCTGGGCTCTCAAGAATAAGGTATCCCCTGCCTGTCGTACAAGGTACAAGGGGGCCTGAGTCGTCCACCAAAGTGGACCCGGGAAGAAGGCGACATCGACTGGCCCGTGTCGCCTTGCGCTGCGAGGGCACAGGGGGGGAGGGGAGGGAGTAACCTCCCCCCCGGGACGTGCTCTCCTTGAGCACAGTGCAGAGGGGCTCCGGTGCGTTCCACGTGAGATCCCGGAGTCCCTCGTCATGCACCGAGGAAAGGGCCACCGGAAGGTTTTAGTTGGTAAGAACCCCACATAAACGCTGCCTTCCCCCCAGAAGGCGGGGTATCTTTGTGAAGATTTCCTCCCCGTCAACAAAAAAAAAGGTTTTACTAAAATTTGCAACTTATCTAAGACATGTTGACTATTTCTCGTATAAAAAATAACACCTTCATACTACCATGTTTATTTTTAAAGCGTCAATAGGCATATATTAAGCCAATGGGATTTTAGGAACCTAAGATCAATTGGCAAGAAAATCAACATTAAATTTTAAAAAAGATGATATAAAAACCTCTTTTTTTGAACTCGGGTAAAAATCCAAGTGATAAGTATAAACACAATGAAATGTTTGGATAAATGCAACGTAACTTGACAGTAGTGAAGAAATACAACCCGGGGTTCAAGTAGCTTTTATTTTTATGTGTCACTTTCTGGGGTAGTTACCTCCCCTAGCGCTGGACACTTACGTATATCGCTTAACGTCGATCGGGCACTAATCGCGATATATGGCCGATAAAGTGGCACTTGTTGGACGCTCGCAGCTAATTACTTGCATTAGTAATGAACGGGGATCACAATGTTAACTGAGTTCGTGTTATAAGGGTACGGGCGGCTGTTACAACCTAATTAATATCGTATGCGATGATTACCAGTGTGTTACGGTTTGACTTATAAGATCCTATATTTAAAATTTAAGATATTTATTAGTAAACGAGCGTGACGAATGGAAAAATTCAAATAAATTTTCAAGGATTGATTGTTATATTTATCTTACATATTTTAAATTAAAGAAAACGAATATAAGAAATTAGATAAGTGGGTGAAATCGGAACACCTAATCAGTGTGTGTCAGACTAAACAACTTACAGCTACAGCAATAACAAATTATAATTTGCAGATAGTTTCTTGTAGACGCAATATCATTAAACAAAGCCATAAGATGTTTACGAATGGACTTAAAAAAATATTTCCGAAGTATCATAAATAGAAGAAAGGTAATGTCGGCTCTCTCTTCTTTTTTCCACATTTGTGCTCGTTAAGGAGTAAAGATGTAGTGAGAAATTATTTTCCTTCGGGAAAACTCGGATCTTTATCGGAATACGATGACACTTGAACTGTTAATGAATGATCGTATTTTTTGGTTATTTCTAAAAAAAATTATTATAAACATGACAAATATTTAAAAAACACACTTAATTTTCTTTGCATAATACTAACTTAAAAAGAATTACATATAATAGATAACCGTCATCGCTTGGCAGCGCGCCCTGAACTCTGGTAGCATTGCCAGTTGTATGGTATAAGTCAGCCCTCTGGTCACCAGATGTGTCGACCAACTTCTTATGATCGTATTAAATTAGTGACATTTTCATATGCATTAATATGGAGCTACAGAGCACGATAAATACGAACTTTTCCGAAAAATTACGATGGAAAATCTTTTCTCCTACCTACCTGTACTTACCGTCAGCGCGTCCGACGTACTGGCATTTCATCTGTCACTGAGAGTAAGACTTTTACTATATTTTATTAGATGATGCATACGAATAAGTTTCCTCCATTTTGAGGAATAGGGTATAGGAATAGGAATAAGAGTGGTATTAAAGGTGGTATAACACGAGGTTTACGTTAGAACTTGCAGATGGACAACATAATCCTATCATATTATTAAAATCGCATTTGCATAATACATATTTTTTTTTCATCTACAAATTTATAAAATTGAGCCATCGAAGTATACGCAAACTTTAATTGAAAAAATCTGTACCTGAGACGAATCGACTGCTCGCAGAAATGTATAATGAGGATGCCTTGAGTGGCAGACAAAGATCGCTGGATCGATGGAAGGCCCAAAATTTACGAGGATGCATTTGGAGTTATTGCTTATTTGGAATTATTAGAGGAAGATTCGTTTCAAAAACAAAAGGCGACAAAAAACGGCGGTAACTTATTTTTACACCTTACATTTTGTCACTTATCTTAACGCATTTCTTTGATTTGACATCGGTTTTGTATTTTTTGTTAAAAACGATATACTTGTTAATTAACAAGACAAATGAGCACGCGGCCACCTGCTGTTTAGAGTTCAAAGTCGCCCTCGAACCCAACCTGACACCAGAGAAGTTGTAAGTACCCTGCCGACGTTCACTCAGATATATACCCGTTATCACTAAAAGAATGTAAGGAACTACTCAATGGCTCCAAACGCTCTCGTACGCAATTACAATAGATCATTTAAAAGCACAATAACGAAGATGACGGAGTAACCCAGCCAATTTGTAGTCATACTTACACATACTGTAAAACACGCACTCATATACACACGAATACATTCACGCATACATACTCTATTTGACTTTTTAATTATATTTTCTTTTTACTTCCGATCAAACCAAATTACATATGATTTATTTTTAGTTTTGGTAAATTTGGAACTTTGTATTTAATTATTTGGAAATGGGCGTTAATAACTCCGACTCAGTTCGAACTAATGCGGCTATATCGAAGTAGTTTGTAAACCTATGCAGTTTTGTTTCCAATTAAAAATATTATTAATATTACCTATAGTAATTATATAAACAGCAAAAGGTTGTAAAGAAGCAAGAAAGATGTCACTCACCTGCACTCTCGCTTCACTAAGACCAAGTCGTTGGCTGAGCTCCTCCCTCATGAACGCGTCAGGATAGTGCGTCTCATCGAAGAGCCGCTCCAACTCCCCCAGCTGCTCCAAGGTGAAGTTGGTTCTCGAGCGCCTCTGCTTACCACCTCCGTTGCTCACTGCACCATTCAGAGATTTATCCGTATTGTCTGTACAACAAGGTAAAACGATAGTTTTTATAACAAACCGCTAAGGAATCCATATAAATAAATAAAGTTGGAGTGTCTGTTTGTAACATATTTCGTTGGCAAGCTTCAATAGCCAATGGTTTAGGGTCCGGTATGCGAATCGTAAGGTCGTAAGTTCGAATCCACCATTTGACTATTGAACTGAACTGATTTTTTTATGTTATATATATATTATTAGTAAGTAATATTAGTTAATAGTAATATTATTGAAAAAAAAGAGAAATATTGTTAGCTTTCCTAAAAAAAGAAATTAAAATTAACTTTTTCTACATGCATATAGATGTGTATACGGTACATTTACCAAAACATATTTTAAATTTTGTCTGTCTGACTCTCGGTTTCGGCTACTCTCTGGAACTGCTGTATCAATTTTGACCGGATGTTCACTGGTAGATATCTTATGTAATAAGTAGATATAAATAAATAGTTTTTTATCTCTGGTAACACCGGGAGTTAGAAGATCTATGATATTTCGTCCACATGTCTTCCTGTCTTTCCTCCGATTACAGTGAATAGACATTTACTAGGCTAGAGCGTCTTATCATCCAGGACTGCATTTCCACTTAACATCATGTGTTATGAGTGGGCAACGAATAAGTTAGATAGTAAAAAATCCCTTGTAAAGTTACATGGTTTCAATATATAAACGGTTACAATAAGTCAACAAAAAGTTAAGAACGCTTCTAGATATTATGTCACTATGGATTGAGCCCCACAAATGTATGTTAAGTTAAAAAATTACAGCCTTTAAATAATTCCCACTGCTGCGCACAGGCCATCTTTGTTAAGTTTAAAGGCATAGACCGCCACGCGGCCCTACTGTGGTTGCCAAATGTATGTCTTTATGTAAACATATAATATAGTTATTGTTCAACAAAAATATATATTACGATCGTGAAGCTTTCGATCGCTAAATCAGTGTTAATCGTAGATCTCTAACCGGGCCCGCTGGGAATGCGCCGTGACTAACTCGTCTGATACGTTTAACAGTGTCGTTTGAAGCAATTTAGCAAATTGGGAAGCTCTCCTTTTTATACGGCAATTATGTAAATGGAGGGATTATCCAACTGTAGGCGGCGCTATCACCCCTCCCCTTTCTCTCCCCTTTCGCCCCGAGGGTATTCGAACTCCTTGAACAGCTAAGACCTGAGAACGGTGATTAATTATCAAGCGATGCACAAAATACTACCATTATACGAGTCGTGATTTATTTAATTGAGATGTCTTTCTGGTTATCCATTTAATGGTTTTCTTCAAGCTTCTTCGCTTACTGACAATTAATTTACGTTAATTGATGACCATAGAATCGTTATTCGATTTATTATATACTGAGTTAACGTAGTGGCGTTGTGAATTTAGGAACTAAGCCGAATGTTTTGTGTCAAATATAGTGTATATTCGTTATCAATAAAAACCTAAATTTATACAATATCAGTCTTACAAATAAAAATGAGTTATAACATATTTATTCCATCCTTAAACTAAGTTTAGTTAAACCAGGAATAAATTAAGAATAAGCTGAGAATAGTTTACCACAAATAAATCCGGAATAACTATGGTTTATCTATTCTTCCTTTACGTTAAAATGCACAAGTTGGCAACAGCGCAATCAAAGAGAAACCATACTAAAAAAATAATTGCAGTCTATGTAGTAGTGTAGTAATGTATCTGTCAATGTGTGGCGGTTATAAAAATATTAATAGAAGTGGATTACTATGGTAAGAGACCATTCAAATAAATGATCTAGAAATATTATACCACTTTTAGAAAATCGATATTTTAATCGAAACTAATCATCGATATATAAATCAAAAGGGTGTTCCCATCTTTTAAATATTTTTACTTTTTTGGAGTCTGAATGATATTTATTAAGTCAATTACTGTTTCTACTTCCTCCATTGCACTTAATTCCATAATAAGTTAATTTAAATGAGCGAACACAAACACAGATCGTGGTATTTTAAATGTTATACTGGACTTAAACAAGGGTGTACGTCGTTATAACTTCGGAATAACGATTGTATGAACAAAAACGTCAACGTTATACCAGGTATAACGTATTCTTGGTTTATTAGTACAAATTTTGCTTATTCTTAATTTATTCCTAAGTTTATCTTTATACCACGTTTATTTGTAAGGCTGTTAAGGTTTAATTTTTTATGAGCTATTGTAAAAATATGCATTTAATAAAGTCTAAATCTATATTAGTATACGTTTTGAATAGTTTACGGTACAGTCAGAGAGCAATTGTGATCTATTAGCTAAACGTTCCACTTTTGATGTTATGGTCGGGGTTGAAATCCCGTCACACTTGTACTATCGAAGTTTCCGTTTTTGGTTTCTCATGTATTATAAATTTGTGCCCTGTGTATTGATGATTTTAAGGTACAGAGATCAAATAAATCGAGTATATTTACGAGCAAAAACAAAAACCGACTTCAAGTCGAATCAAGCGCAAACGTCGTCTTTTTTCATATTATCGTAGGGATATTACGAATTAAAATTAACCAGAACCGATATATAGGTAGATATATAAGAACCTGAGTTATTTACCCATTTGTGGCGCACATACTTTATGCAAATTTAACACTTATATGGTTTTCTCATGGATGATTGTAAGAATTGGACCAAATTGGAAATGAGACCACATGGAGAGCACCAAACAAAAAAAGAATCATAAAAATTGGTTCACAGTCGAAAGTTATGAGGTAAGAAACATATGCCGTGGTAGTTCAGTGTCCGTATGGTCGCCTTATGTTGAATAGTACGCTAGCAACCCGAGTTCGATTTCCGGTTCCGGAGCCAATAAATTTGTTGTTGCAATTTTATGTGCTGATTTATTACGCGCTCGACGGTGAAGGAAAACATAGTGAGGAAATCTACTTGTCTTAGAATAATTTCTTAGACATATGATAATCTGCTAATACGAACTAGGGTCGCGTGGCGGACTATGCCGTTATACTCTTTTTGCAGAGAAGGCCTGCGCCCAACAGCGGGATATATATATATTACATCTATAAAGGCTGTAATTTTGAATTAAAAAATAACATGCAGATTTGAGAAACTCCTCCTTTTTGAAGTCGGTTAAAAATAATCAAACTATGATGTACTGTTGGTAGTTATTAAAGTCCCCGCCATATTTTTCCTCATAGCATATAATTTTAAGTTTTCTAACTAAAGTCCTACAGTTAAATTTTAACCAATTTATGTTTTCGTGTTAAGTAGGGACAATTTGTGCTGAAAAATATTATAAGAACTCGCTGTTTATTTTGACTAATAGAGGTTGAATTTCGAGTAATACATATCAGGGTACAACTTAAAACAGTTGAGATATGAGCAAGATCTACATTTAGCTTTTTACCAATCGATGTTTTATAAATTATTTAGATATTACATTTTGGAGAGTGCACAGGAATTACACAAGTTAATTCCCCCATCCCCATTCTACCTTCGGACATTTAGACATTTGGCGGTTCTCCACCCTTTCATAGTTGATGTACCGCGCGTCCGAACGAAGCGATTTGCGTCATCGTTCATCGTGCGTACAGCAAAGGAGTAGAACAAGTTACCAGCGTCACTCTTGTCGTCCAACTACGCCTTAGGAGCCTTCAAGAGTAGAGTTATTCACTTATTAAACTAGCGCGTACCACCACCACTTAACATCAGGTGGGATCGTGGTCAAGTCAAACTAGTTTATACACCAAGAGGTTCTACCGTATTCAGATGTAGTAGTGAGAATAATGTCATATTATACACGTGTATAGATGGGGAAGAGTCAAACATGTGTATTATTACATTAAATATACAAATGAAATATATTAATAAATTGGGATGGACAACAATCAGTCATACTCTTGTTAAATTCGCACTATATTTTTTTTTTCAAAATATTTGTTCAACTCGCAAATTTTTGTCTTTTGTTGAAAAAGATGGAGGAGGCCTTCACCCAAAAAGGAGTCCATATCTGCACCAGTGCAACTAACACTACCAATATTTATGCTAACGTATTTAACTTATATTTTATAAATAATACTAATAAAAATTTGTAGATGTTTTATATTATCACTTTAATTATAGATATGGAGAAAAAAAAAGACATTATTATTATTATATTATAGTAACGCGTTCAGCCCTATGCCGTGTGGTTTCCAAATACAGCTTATATTAATGAGTTACCGTCGAATTTTTACGTACAAAGACCTCACTTAAGAACTTTAATGAAATTGGGGAAAAGCAGACAGCGGTTGTGTCTGATTACTCCTCTTAGGTTAAAAGAATGTGAGAGAACTTCTACTGTAATGCTATAGTGTTGTTTTAGTCAGTAACCTTAAATCATTAATAGTTTTCATGTCATATCATACTATAATTATAAATAAATATATATATATATATATATATACATAAAAGAGAAAGAGAAAGTGTGTGGTTTTGTTCCGTATAGGCTCCGAAACGGCTGCGCCGATTTTAATGAAACTTGCAGCTTCAGATTGACCTGGCAAGTAATCTTGTACAGTTTGGTGACGATCGGACTCCTGTTTTTCAACTGCCACACAAGCCAAACGTCTTAGTTTTATTTCTGGCATTAACTTGAGCCCGATATGTTTGTGTATAAATGATAAGAATGATATTAAATTAACTGATATGTCATGTACATATCATATCTAGGTGTAGGTAATGACCTCCTGAGAAGTGAATAGAAGAGAATGAATACAGAGAGAAATGAATAATTTAATATATTGTGAGAGTTAAATTAAATATTTAATGATGTAAGTTTATTGTTATTGTTCATATATAAAATAAAGAAAAATCTAACCCGAGCTAAGCGAGCCGGTACCCAGCCCGTTAGTTTATTAATGAAATTCTTACTATTTTGTTTTTTCTTCGTTTATTATTTATTAACTTGTTTTTAAAATCAATATATTAGTTATTTCTGAAGTCTAGATAACCTAACAAGTTGATGTGAAAGATCAAAATTAAGTAATGTAATGTAAATGACTAGTTAAAAAGTTATTTTCCTACCGTGCCTAGTTTCGTCATCGTCATCCGTTTCTCTCTTGCAACTCCTGACGGGAACCGGAGAGATGAGCCAATTGCGCGGCCTTTTCGCCGGCGGCGGCTTCTCCTCGAGCGCCGTGATGTCCACTTCCTCGTCGCCATCAGGTTCCCCGGGCTCCGGCGGCGGTGTGGGCGCCTCGCCACCCTCCAGCGACTTGCTGACGAAGTCCGCCAGCCGCTCCATCACCATTACTGCCCCGAACACGCGTCACCGCGCGCGGCCATCCCTTGCCACGCTCTACAAGGCACACTACATCGAAGGCGGTTCTCACGCCTACGCTTTATCGTCAGCAAATGTAATATTGAATTATCATCCTTAAAACTAGCCATTGTTAGGTTTAAAATTGATGAAATGCATCATAAGGGCGGCCTCAGTGCCCGCCCAAATCTCGCGCACGCGCCCGCCCTACAAGTCACTTCTAAGCGAGGCACTAACACCGCCGACGGCGAATAATATACGCCTACATTATCGTAATATTAGAAATGAATTTTTTAACAGTGTACTGTGACGTTTTCTAGCGCATGTGTATTTAGGGGCCTATTTGTACACATAGAAACTATCACTTCGACTTGTGAATTCATAGTAATTATGTGACAAAACTAAATAAATACCTTGATATAAATATCTATATTTGTAAAACATTCCTTAATGTGCATTTGCATAATTTTGCAGTGTTTCTATGTAATTGTTGTGCGTGTTTGTGTATGCACATTGGTATTGGTAACACAATGTTAGTGTCATGTTGGTAGATTCTGTTTCGACTCTGCTCTATTCTTCTTCTCGTTCGCTTCTTGCCAGAATGGTCATGGTTGTCATGATTTGATGGTTTGGGAAGCAGACAGCAATGGGGCACATCCGTGCACCCACCGCAACCTGCATTTCATCCAACAATCGCATTGGGAATTGAGTAAGTTACCATTAATTGTATGAATAACAAATGTTAAATACCCATTTTAATTGTGAATGTTGTATTGTGAACAAATGGTCCCAGTTGGAAACATGTTTAGAATTTCAATTAATTAATTATCAAAAGTCTTTTTTAATTTAAAAATATTGATTTTATTGCGATGTCTAAAGACTAAGGTAGGTAAAATTGTTAAAAACATTTTACAAATATTTCTCCCATAAATTAATATTTATATTTTAAACAAGTTCTTTGCCGCTAAAAACAATATAAATGGTGACCACTTGAAACTTCAATCCCATCATACAATTGCGGCAGTAATACCAAAGCCAAGTCTAAATTTGTCGTTAGGATGGTTAAGGAGAGCAGAGATGGCACACGCTAGCTTTGCTCGTTTGCCTCCAAGAGCCCGCTGGAGCGTGGCCCCCACCAGACCGTCAGAGTCCATAGAAGCGCGAACTGTCCAGTCTTCAGCCCGCCACTCGTAAGCTAATGTAGCTACTGCTTTACGGATCGCAAAACCAATCTGAAAACCAATCTCATAATTTAACGATTTTTTTAGTAAAAATTGTGCTCCTAAGCACTGTATTATCACCTAGAGCCAACATAGTACGTTTTCTAGCCGAGTAATAGCACAAGTCCAGTACGAAGCGAATAATACCACAATATTTTAAAGAGTAGAGTGAATAGGCATTTACCAAGCTTCCGTCCATCTAGCACTGCAGTTCCATTTATCATCAGGTGGGGTCGTGGTCAAGCACTGTCTGGGCAACAAAAAACAGTTCCTTTTTTACTTGTAACTGTTGGGAACGTACCTAACCACCTACTCGTCCCCCGTTGGAAGGACGAGTTATGTCGGGCCCGCACCGACCAAACCCACAAGATGTTCCACCATTGTCGCATATGGCGGGACTGCGGGATCGCTTGCGCACACAAACGCGGCCCCGTAGTCCATCACCTGGAGGCCTTGAGGGCCGGATATACGAGCTCCCACCTCGCCTACCCAGCCCCTAGCGGCGGCCAAGATGTTTGGCTACGCCGCCGGCCACACAGCCGCAGCAGGAGAGCTGCAACTACGGTGCGGCACCGCTTAGTTGCGGCCTTGCACGCTTAATTGCATCCACCGCAGCCCGACGAAGGTGTTGCCCAGATGCCGCTGCCTCGGCCGGCCTTACCCGACGGTGGATTCCTCTTCGCTTAACGATGGGTGTTGGGGGCTACTCCAATGTTGCTGAGCCCCTCCGGCACGACAAGCCGAAAACCCTTCGGGGGTACAAGGAACTGTTACTTAAACCAAACCAACTCGTAATAGCTGTGAACCTGAATCACAAACGACGAATAAATGATCTACTTTCATCCACTAGAACACATAAGAGTGGTAATATCTACTACCGGGCGGTCGCCTCAAGTTGTGTGATACTCTAGCAACCCGTGTTCGATATCCTGGCGCCGACACCAGTCAATTTTAAGTGAATCTACATGTCTTAGAACATTTTCTAAGACAAGTGAAGTATGATTAAGAGACATGCACAAGTTGCGCGCGGCGGACTATGCCTCTATACTCTCTTCACAGAGAAGGCCTGTAGCCAATATTGGATTTTCAAATTGTTATAGTATTTGGCCGGTGTGCAACGAACTACCTATATTCCAATTTAAATAATTATAAGCTTCTTGTAGTTGTTAATGTGAAAAATGGTCATTACCTCGAGCATAGCTGCAGCAGTGAGATGTGGTCGTAAGACACGAGCGTAGCAGAGATCAAGACCACGGTTGCCGAGCGTGGCGCTGACAGAATGCTGCTCGCTGGCCCAACGCGCTGCAGCCGACGTAGCACTCAGCTCCGGCGCTCGCCCACGTGCCACTACCTCCGCACCGAGCGACAAATGATCTGTTACTGCCTGCGGGATGTAAAATACAAGTTAAACGGATAAAGTATATGCTAACTTTTTTCTTCTTCTCAGTAGTGGCAAAATTGCGACTCCAAAGGCGATTAATAGCTTGCCCCTAAACTTTTAGGTCCGTCCAGTGGAGGGTGTCGCTGTCAGATGACTCTTCGGGCTTCGACCTCTGGGTTTTTTTGCCTTTGCTACGTAACTAAATTTCATTTACACACATTTTACCTTTAAAATCACTTTAAATTATTCTTCAAGTTTGCTATTACAATTGTATCAAAATGCATGTCATATTTAATTTTAAAATGAACTAATCTAAACTATTTCTAATAATCGGACCTAAAATCTTTTATAACGGAGATCGGGAATAATTGTTTCGTTAACTGAAAAAAAAACCTAAGTGTTTTTGTAAAAACATGTAGGGCAGGGCAATATTTGGTAGTTACCAACCTGTAAATAGTGTACTGCAATAAACTCTCGATTAACAGCTATCACAGAAGCCGTGAAACTATTGAAATATGCGTCGATGATACTTTCGAAACTATTCAACTCTCCGTTAGCGACTTGCCCCACAATGGTTGCTCGTGTAGCCTGCGTTGGGCCTACCCTGAATTCGCAACTCATTTGTCCACCGGGAGCTGCTTCCATCACGAAATAAGGCAAACCAATCGGTTTTTCCTTGTCCAGATAAGACAATAACACTTTATAACCTCCAGGTGAAACTGAACTAAAAGACAATGAATGTCCACAAATCCAATTACTGGTGGAGCTCTGTTTGACTGAGATACAAGCTCCTTCGAAGCACTGTGGTAATCTGTATCGAGCAGCATTGTGTAAATGTCGAAGTAGGCCGGGGTTAATTGCACCACCAGGCAAATATGCGGGACCTTTTTCACTTTCTCTGTTTTCAGTACGTGAACCAGTGACACCAGCTCCCGTCTTACCACGATCAGAAACCGTACTTGTGGACTTCGGTGTATTACAAGTGCAATCAGCGAATGAAGGAGCATCCCCACCCCCACACCTTTCTTTTCTGGGTGAACATGAATTGGGACGATTTTTTGCATAAATCTTTTGAAAAAGAACTGCTTTGAAGAGGTTTGAAAGTGACAATGGTATATTGTCATCCATTACTAAACATATAAGGTAAATATATCTTAAAAACTTTTATTTAAAATGTTACTATAGTTGTGTCATAAATGACAAAACAGGCCAAGTCAAAGCGTGAAATTTGTTCAAAAAAAGAATTTATACAGTGTTATATTGTGGTTATTAAAAAGTGGATATTTATCTATTGCTTCACTAATAAGAAATAGAAAGACACAGTGATAGCCTAGGGGTTTTGGAATACCAGTCGGTTTGTACCAATGATTATTTGCGTTTTTGTTTACGCAAGGATCAGGCACGCATTACGCATTCCAATTATATTAAAATTTATTGAACTTTTAGCTTGTATAAAAACCACCTTAATATTATAAATATAATATAAATATTTATTATTATTATTATTATCTAAATCATATTATTTAAAGTTATGAAATAGCTTCATAAATATTATCTTTTAATACCTTACTCTTATTTACCAGCAAGATTTGTGCCTACTGTGTGTTTTGTTTTTCCAAATTATCTAAAACTGAATTTGCAATTTTAAATTATGGTTATGTTGCCACAGCATAATATGACAATTTCTGTGTAGTACTCTTTCCTTGTTTTGACATCGATGCGTAAATTGTTCAATTTTGTATTCTATGACATAAAGCCCTATGAATTATTCCGGTTATTGTGCGTCATTATACGTCACATAGTTGTTATTGGGTTGTCACCAAAGGTTGTCACTTGGGATTTGCTGTCGGTAGGAAATTAATTAAAGGATAACAAAGGATATTTTTTATTGAATTTTTAACTATCTTAAATATTTTGGGAAACTAATTAAATACAATGGCCGCTATAGGCGCAAAATTTTTTGAAATATTCCGTAATATTAAGTCTGATGCTGTTCCCCGACCTCCGCGCCCTGAAGTTGAAGAAGTTTTCAGTGAAAATGAAAACCAGGAAGATGTATACCATTCCAATGGTGAAACTGAAGATATTGATACGGATGCCCCAAAAAAAGAAAAGAAAAAGACATTTAACAACAATTTCTTTAAATCGAATAAAAAGAAACAAACTTTTAATACGTCTAAAAAGGAAGACAAAGATTCCAAACGCAGTAGCAACAGCAACGTTAATGTTCAAGGTTAGTTTTCAACATTTCTTTACTGCAGTTCAAAACTGCAATGTGTTTTTCAAAGCTTAAAATTTTCCTTAAAATATCTTGTCGATTGACGTAATAATTAAATGGCTAGTGTTGGTTGATGAATCATTTAATATGTTTGTATATCTACTTTTTTGCCACCCTTAACCACTACGATTTCCACTAATGTTCATTTTATTATTTATTTACTGCAAGAACTTTCATTTTATGTCCTTATCAAGAATACCATTCTAGCTTAAAATATATATATATATCCCAAGTATCCTCATTCTATCTGATGTTCCTATTAACCTTATGTGGCATGACATCTTACATTTTGCTATGTAATGAATTTAATTAATAAATAATTTCTGTTTTTGTTATTAGGTACCGGAACAAATGTAATCAATATAGTTAACTCTCGTGATGTGCACTGTGGCAGTGAAATTGTGTATTACATGGGTCCAACTAATGTTCAACAAAAACAACCAAAAGAAGATATTGCACATATTGAAAAGAGTAATATTATTATGCATATAATGGAAGCAACAGTTCAGGTAAGCATATGAAACATTTCAAATTTTTGTATATTTTTATTCATTTATATAAATAAAAATAAAATGGCATTTATTCGCCACTTATATACTTATATATATGTGTCAGTTAAAAAAACAATGTTGGTAGTAGTAATGTCTGTGGTGTCTCTATGTCTATCACATGCTTTTTGTGTCCATTGAGATCTACATTTATGTCTTTGAAGACATCTCTCCGCCTTTTACTTTGTCTAATATATTATTCTTTTGTATAGAGCAGAATAGAATCTTATTACTTTGTAATATGTTTTGATCGATTATTTTCCATTCCAGCCTAATCATGAATACATTGACTATATATCAAAAAACCTTGGAAAGAACTGGCACGACATATTTATATCACTTGGCTATAGCAAAAACAGAATTGAAACTTTTGAAATAGACGAAGCTGGTAAAGGCATATCTGAGGTAAGTATTTGTCCAGGACATATATTATTCCTTGTAATTCGCCTATTTAATAAAACAAATTTTACAGGTTTTTTTATTAGTTCTAGTCCTCCAGATGTTTTGTAGATATACTGTATTTGAAAGTAAAGTGTACTAACATTAGTCTTTTTTTTCTTTATTTATTGGGGACTTTTGCCCTTTTGGGCATGTCAGCCCCATCATACCCTAACCTAAGTACACACACATTGGTTACAGTCATCAAAATTGTATGGCCATAGCTACCACCTCCCTCGCTCCCTCTGAGGTCTGTTCAGACAGCAGCATTAAGAAAGCACCCACATGCTGCTCCCTCAGTTTTAGACTATCTATTAATGACTTTATTTTTACTTCATGTTTAGCACATTTCTCCTATTATGCGGTGCACAAACCTTAGTCTTTAAAAGTAGAGTAAACTGTTTATTACCATTGTAGCTTCTATGTTTTGATTACTTTTGATGATAATATTTAAGAAGTTAAGTATTGGATATTTTAGAGTTGGTATTTACGTTAATGGACTGTCTAGGTAGACATCATGGTAATGCGCTTTTTGCCATACAGCAGTTGTGTACAAATTACTTGTCCCATTTTCTAGAGTGTTAAAATAGTAGTACAAAGTAATATCTTATGTCTCAAGTAGGCATACAAGGTTAATGTATCATTTTCCATCAAGTAAACAACTTGTTTCATCACTATTGAAAAACCAGAATAAAATGCTATTAAGATTTAATAAGTTCATTAGAAAGATGACTCAAATAATGCATTCTTCCTTGAGTGGTGTTATTACAGACCATTTTTATTGAGTTATGGGAACGTAAAACTAAAATTATATACCAATTTTAAGAATGTTTGCTATCTTTTCCATTTTTTTTTGTGAAAACATTACATTATATCTGTAATAAATTTTAATTTCGATAATGGGATCAAAGCATTTGCTGATTCCTAATCTGATATAATGGATATGATTTGATAATGTTTATCTTGTGCGAAATTTGCAATTATGTTAACGGTATTTATTATCCGATAGCCTTGTGGCTAGCATGTGTCTAAATATGTAATTTCAAGACTCACAGCAATTACGAATGCACGCTCTAATCACATTCTGATTAGGTGACAGTCATGAGTATAAGCCATGATCTTTAATGTAACACAATATTGATTTTAGTTTTCCCTTGCAATACTAGCGTTCTATTTGCTGCCATTTAGTCATTGTTGGCAATAAGTAGCCTGGCTCCATACCAATTTTAGAAAAGCTTCAATTTTTTTCTTCAGATATTTTTATTTATACATTTTTGAATAGGGAACAACGGGACAAACAATAGGTTTGCATTTCACCTAATGTTAAGTCATCCATGCTTGTTAACATGTGGACTCAGTTTCAAGTAACAGGATAGATAGGCTACTTCTTTCTCAGAGGTTGGCAATGCACTTGCTGCTCTTCTGGTGTTGTGGATGTTTATAGGACAAGGTTCACTATAAAGTGAGCTGTCAGTTCATTTGCCCTATATCTAAACAAATCTCTAGTTCGCACAATAATTTTCAATTGTTCTGGTTTATTGATTCAACTGCAGAGGGTCACCGTCTTTCCTATAAGTTTTTGTTGTTTATATTTTGTCATTCATCATTGTCTATAATAAATGTGGTGACATTTTTTCTTTCCAGGTTCGTTACAAGATTTTACTGGACTGGGTGCGTAATGACGACGATGGGACATTAGGAAGACTGACAACCGTGTTATGGGAAGAGGGAGAGAGACAGCTAGTCAAGGAATTGGCTATTCTGTACAAAAAAAACAAAAAGTAGACAATACTTTAGCACACTAGCATTTCATAGAGCATCTTATTATAGTTTTATTTGCTCCTCCAGGTAATTGAAGAGGTAAAATTGTAGAAATTATCACTAAATATATTGGGGGATGTATGTAGATGTAGCAAATGACCAAAATAGAAAGATGTGTAAATATATTTTAGCACAATTTTATAGTTTGTGTCATTATGATTCTTAGAAAGTCAAAAGTTTAAAAAAAATTATGTGCAAAAACTAAGAATTGGTGCACAAAATACAGCCATTTTGAGAATATTATGCCTGTTATGAAAAGTTATAAAGTATATAATAGTTATAAAGTAGAGAGTTACTTAAGTTGCTTTGTAAACTAGTAACCTGAAGTTGAACCAAGGTGCTGGTACTTTTTATATGCTCATTTACTATGCTTGGCTAGGAAAAATGTTTGAAAGATAATTTCAAACACATGTAGTCTACAAAGCTCTAGCTATTCAATACACTACGACCTACTCTTTGATGAGAAGGCCTACGGCCAATGATGGAATCTGTATATAGGCAATACAAGCAAAAGTCCAACTTACTAAGGGTGACGTTTTTGAGCTGGCTTGTACAGTAAGTTTCCATTTTTGAAATCACATGCAAAGATTTCTAGAAGATAAAGATTTTTAAAAACAAAAGGTCTTAAGTTCAAACCATCATATAATTATTAATGTATACCATCTCCTAGCAAAAGCTTATTTGGATTGGTTAACCAAGACTGGTAGGAATTTTTTGTATAAAAATTGTTAGTATTCTGCGTGAGGCATAAATTACCCTAAGGACAAAACAAGCAATGGACTTAATGTAGAAATAAAGTTTGACGAGCTTATAATAATATTATATAATAAGGCCTGGAACAGGTGTGATATTTTTTATGAAATAAGTATATACGTAATATTGCAATATTCCGAAATTTATGGCCTTTATTATGGCGGATTTCGGATTAGAAATAACTTTAGCCTCTCCTCTTAGAGCCCATGTTTCCCGGGGTGGCAATTATATTTGGTTTCCAGAAATTCTGGTTAGACAAATGATGGTTATGATTGGTCACATCGGCCACTCAGGTTAGCGTGCAGAATAAACAACAGAAGTCATATTCTAAAATAAAAAAAGTGATAATAGAAAAAAGGTTTATCTTCGGGTTAATGACTTGCTTGTTTTATCCTTGTGCGTTACAAAAAAAATCAAATTAATTAATATAAAATGGTGTTAAGAAGGTTAACATTATCTTGTTTTATAATTTAATGTATTTAATTATATATGTACATTATTAATTATATAATTAACCGTGTAGTGAAATAAATGGAATTAATACATTTTTTCTATGTGATAAAACGATTGTGTATAGTACAAGAGTATTTTGCTTTGTAAATAGTTGCACATATGTACATATTGTGAACTCTCGATATTTTTGAAGAATTTTGCCTTTAATTAATGATTCATCATGGGACCATTTTTTTATATATATAATTGTACAAACATGTTCTACGAAGTTGTTGATAATAAAATTAATTTCTCGAACATTGGGAGAGCATATTATTTAGCTGTTTTAGTAGCTAGTCAGATGTCAAAGACTTAATCACACTTCATATGTAGTCAAATAGAGGAATTAAATGTTTAGGAGTCATGTGACGTGTGCGAGGTGGACAGTAACACAAAATTCGATTAGATTGAGATTATGGGACATTGGTGAAATGTTGCAAACAATTTAATATATCGTTTTGGTGGAAAAAAAGAGAGAAAAGCGAAGGCAATTTAACTGTTATATCGATTTAATACAAAGTATTGTATAACAGTTATTTTATTTTTTCTGGTTTATTAAGTCTTCTATGAGACGGCTTTTAAACAAAACTCAAACGGAAAAGTAGGTAGGTAGATAGATCTAGGAAAAGTTAAAAACTCTATTCTCTTACACGTACAATATTGTAATGTAATCGTTCATAGAGATATAGTAAGGTACAGAAAAAATATATTAGTGGCCGTAGTGGCGGTGTCCCGCCAACCGAGTTCGATCCCGGTGCCGGCACCAACTAAGCAGTTAAAATTGCACCAAAACAAATTTGCTGTAATTTTAAGTGCTGATTTACCACGTGCTCAGAAGGATAACATCGTGAGGAAACCTACATGTAGAAAATCTTTTGTGAGGTCTTCACATGTGTTAGAAAATTTTCTATTGCCAATACGCACTAGGGTCGCGTGACCGTCTATACCTTTATGCTCTCATTACTGAGAAGACCTGTGCCTAACAGCAGGAACACTTTTACATGACCTGTGATATGTTTTATATTTTTTATGGTCGACATTTAAGTATATATAACTACAATCATATATATTATTTAGAATGCAATTTTTTAATAAATTAATTAACCTTTTTTTCGTTGTTTTTTTTAAATAACATCGCTTATAAATAAAGTAGTCCGGGTAAAGTGGAGAAGACATCAATGAGAAAGCGGACCCTGTTAGGCCGGGATATTTTGCTATGCAGAAGAACCTTATCGCTTCTTAAAGGAGGGTATATTATTATCAGTTCTTACATCGTAATCACAAGGCTACCTTGCTTTTCATCAGGCTTATTAGGTCCTGTAATAGGTGCTATATCTAACTAGCTGGCTTAAATTTTATTCTATACTAGCATCACCCAGCGTTGTTACCCGCGGTTATTAAATTTTTTTAAACAAGTAGCCTTAGTTCCTCCATATAACATCAGCCATTTGCTGGTCAAAATCGGTCCATCCGTTCCAGTTATTAGCCAAAACAAAGAGTCAAACAGACAAAAATTGTAAACAATGTTAATGGTATATCTATCATATGCTAAGAGTATGGGTCCCGGGTCGCTAAACCAATTGTCAAAATGAACGCTTTCGTAATCTGCTAATTCAGTTGTACCACTATGTTTTTCAATGGCGTACCGCTAACACTCCATGCTCCAGGAACGCGAGAAGAACCCACCGGAGCCCTTCTACACTATGCTCTTAGGAGAGCAAGTCCCGGGAGGAGAGGTTACTCCCTCTCCCCTATGCCCTCGCAGTGCAAGGGGACACGGGACAGCCGATGTTGCCTTCTTCCCGGGTACACTAATCTGTTCGTTGCATTGTTACGAGCCCAGAACTACAGGACTGAACCTATCATACCTTCAAGTTCTATTTAAATTCCATGCAAAAGTATCATAAGTATTTCGCAATACATAAGTGCTACAATAACAATAATAATGTATCCAAAATGACGTTATTTCAGGTTAGTAACGTTTTTAGTTAACTGGCTGCTACCCTATTTCATAAATATTAATCAGCCGTCGGGCTTAACATAAATTGCTGTATACAAGAAACTTATTTAAATTTATGTTTCAAAACTTGTTTTACGCTGATAACGTTTAAACCAAATAAAAGAGGTTATCTGTGAGCGGTAGACAGCAGACGCTTCGACAGAGAACGACTCAGTCGTTAGTGAAATCGCACCGTGATGCCCGCGCCAGACAGGACCGGTTTGAAGATAGTGGACATCGATGTTAAAGATGTACGATTCCCAACATCGCTAAACGGAGACGGCTCTGATGCTTTGGTAAATTAAACCTAATAAGTTTTACTAAAAATTGTCAATCGATTTTAATTGTTTTGATACAACATGTCCAAGGACAATGTATTAAAAACTATTTTCTTGATTATCATTGTGTATTTTTCCATATTTTAAACATAATATGTTGTGTACTGGTGATACATTGTTCTACAAGTTTAATAATAATACTTAAGCAAACCTCGAAACACATCTGGACGTGACGAAATGTAGACAAATACTTTTTCTGTCGTGTAATTTCATTGTGTTTAAATACTACGTACCTTACATGTTAATAACAGCGGCTCGGAACATTTTCCGGCCAGACAGAAATTCTTTTTTAAACAAAAGTATGCTTTTTGAATTGACCAATATTAAATTAAAATAATTGATATAATGGTATGAAACAATATTTTTTTCACTATTATTATAACTAATATTCCTGTAAACCATTCCAAATAAGCTTAGGCGTGGGTTTACGTCAATAGTTGAATGGTGGAATCGAACCTACGACCTTACGATTCGCAGATCGTACTCTAAACCATTATTGGCTATTGATTATTCTAAATTTAAATTTACCTGTGTTGTAATTGTCTTTTGTAATAGTTTTTTTAAACCGTTTAAAAAATACTATCTTTTACTTTGGATTATAGCGCCCCTCGTAATTTATTATATTTTCCCCCTTTTATTGAATTGAGTAAACAGAGGAAGCATATGACTTAACGCTGTTGTGGTCAGGGTTTCGAATTCCAGTCGGCTAATGAGTTTCCATTTCATCCAGTGTCTTACCTACAGTAAAATCACACGCTAAAATTTGTCCTTTTCGCAAGAAGGTAGTCTCACGTCCTCCCCTGGAAGCTGCCATAAAGCGACGGGCGCAGGGAGAACCAATGGTGTGTCCGAGAGCGTTCCCACAGCCCCGATATCATGTGATGATGGTGAAACATCTTTGAGTCATAACGACATAGTTCGATCTTCCTCCGGAGTCGTAGTCTTATTGGAGGACTATTATGAACTTTAAATAGCTACGTAGCTTTAAAACGAAGTTTGAAGATGTTAATGTAAGTAAAATATTTCAGCACACAGATCCCGACTACTCTTGTGCCTACGTCACAACAACAACGGAGAGCGGTAAGCAAGGCTACGGGTTGACGTTCACGTGTGGCCGCGGTACAGAGGTGGTGGTCTTCACTGTTAGATCTCTAAAGAAGTTCATCTTAGGTAAAAACGCCGCCGACATATTTGCGGACTTCGCTGGCTTCTGGCGCGTCATCACGAATGACTCGCAAATGAGATGGGTTCGTATTGTTTCCATGGGAAAATATTTTTTTGATACTCTTTGTACGTAATTATTTTTTTTTCACTATATTGTGTTACTAGCAAGTATATTTAAGAGTAAAACAAAAATGAAATCTACTCTAAAAATAAACGTTTTACCATTAGTGACGGGTTAAGCGCTCCTTCGCTTATAGAGGTTGCCTTATTTCTAAAATATAATTGTTATAATATTATAAATGACATAACACAGACCTTACCTAATCTGGGATTGTAAGAAATCTACCAATATCTTAGTCAACAAACTTTTTGTACACGATTTTAGGGGGATATATCAATATCTTTGGAAACGTTAAAGTTAAAGTTACAGCCTTTATATATATAATATATATGTCCCACTGCTGGGCAGAGGCCTTCTGTAAAGAGGGTATAAGGGCATAGTCCACCACGCGGCCCTAGTGCGGATCGGTAGACTTCACATGCCTTAGAAAAATTTTCTGAGACATGTAGGTTTCCTCACGATGTTTTCCTTCACCGCCGAGCGCGTGGTTAATCAGCACATAAAATTGCAACAGCAAATTTATTGGTGCCGGCACCGGGGATCGAACTCGGGTTGCTAGCGTACTATGCAACAAGAGACAACCGCCTGGACACTGAGCTACCACGGCTCTGGAAACGTAAATGAAAGTAAATTTTTAAACAAAAAATCATAATCGGTACATTAACGAGTACAAACTCAAAAATAAAATACAGACGAATAGAGAACCGCCTCCATTTTTGATGAATATCTTCAAGATTTTTCTGTATTTTTAGATTGGACCGGAGAAGGGTGTAATTCACTTAGCTTGTGCAGCCATACTAAATTCCCTGTGGGATCTTTGGGCCAGGTTAGAGAACAAACCTGTTTGGAGATTGCTGGTGGATATGGAACCTGAGGTAAAATTTATTTTAATTAAAATTTGGTTATGTTAACGAAACTAACTTATATATTGTTTGTTGAGCGGCGATGATCACATAACTGATGTTGTGTGTCAAACTATCAAAAACAACAATTGAGTGTTGAAACATAGATATATATTGATATATGAATTGCATATCAAAAAATTAAATCAGCAGAATACGGTTTTTGGCACAATGGCACTTAAAATGTAATAGGTTAGTTTCATAGTGAATTGTCATCAGCAAATAGCAACTCGAAGCCCAGTTATTTGATTACCACTGTTGTTTATTAGTTTTGTAGTTATTATTTTTATTTATTACTATACCACAGTTATCTCCTCACTGTTAAGGCTATGAATTTGTTATTTGGATAACCAACTTTCGAAGCTGAATTTTAATTGTTGAATTTCATTGCTTTTTTCGTAATTATGGATGTTTTTGAGACCTTTCGAAATTGTATCGGTTAGTTAAAATATAATAATTTACATTCCTTCTCGACTACTGAGTGTTTGTTGAAGATAAGAATAATTATCCCAATGTCATTACAATGTTAACAAAACTTTAAACATATCATAAACAAATTAGCATATTACTTATTATCAATGTTGTTTAAATTTAACAGGAGTTGGTATCAACTATTGATTTCCGTTACATAACGGATGTTATAACTAAAGAAGAAGCAATCCAATTGCTCAACGATAAAAAGGATTGCAAACAGGAAAGGGTGAAGTATTTAGAGGAAAACGGATATCCGGCGTATACTACTCAAGCTGGTAAGGCTTTCACACTATTGACAATAATTGGTAACGGTAAATACTTCCCGTTACCACCTTTGTAACTTCCTTAATTAATGCCTTAAACAAACATACCTATTTATTTAAGAAAAAGATATTATTCCTCTTTAAAACATAGATAATGCTTGTGTCCCAGTCCCTTGTAACCCAGCTATTGTAGATTACACTATGACACTAACGCCTTTTTTAACCCTGGCGGAGTAAAGTTGTCAATCCATAGATTAGAATATGGGTACGGATAATAATAATATAATTTTTTGAAGATCCTAATTACATTTCTATTATTGTAGGTTGGCTGGGTTACAGCGATGAAAAGGTGAAGGAACTTTGCGAAAAATATATCAACCTCGGCTTCACTCATTTCAAAGTTAAAGTCGGTCTTAATTTTGAAGACGACTACAGAAGATGCAGTATGGTACGGAAATACATTGGTGACGACAATTACTTGGTAAGTATTTCATATAAACGGACGTGGAAACAGGGGAATTCTTATCTAGGTAGTTAATAATTAAATGTAATTTATTATGTGTTGGCAACATTTTAAAATTCTTTTACTGCAACCACTCTGCAAATATGCCCACAGACTATTATACGTTTTTTTTGTAGTTTAAACGTAAAACATCTAAAACAATTTTTATTTAAGCGTTGCTTTGTTGCAATTAAGTAACAATCCTCGGATATCTCAGCTATTTTCTCTCTTTCGCTGAACTTGTTGCTCCTGCGTGCAATCGCAATACGATGAAAAAGTTGCTATAGGTTTTAAAAAAGTAAAAAGCATTCCGTGAAATATGTTTTTTGTTAATATAGTGATAAAAATATGTATTTTTTTTGTAATTTATAGATGGTAGACTCAAATCAAGCTTGGAGCATCAACGAGGCTGTTGAATGGATGACGAGACTGGCGCCACTAAATATCTTGTGGATCGAGGAACCTACATCACCTGACGATATTCTGGGCCACGCTGCTATTTCTGCGGCGTTGAAGTACATTTATTATTACACACATGTCTAACAATTGGTTTTTGTTATGCTTAATGCTTTACTCACAATTGCATTGATTTAAGTTAAAGTTACAGCCTATATATATATATATAATACATGTCCCACTGTTGGACGCAGGCCTTCTCTGTAAAGAGAGTATAAGGGCATAGTCCGCCACGCGGCCCTAGTACGGATTGGCATACTTCATATGCCTTTTTTTTTTTATTATTTTTTAGAATTTGTTTCTAGGACATGTAGGTTTCCTCACGATGTTTACCTTCACCGCCGAGCAAAAATAAATCAGCACATAAAATTGCAAACAAATTTATTGGTGCCGGCACCGGGGATCTAACTCGGGTTGCTAGCGTACTAGGCAACTTGAGGCGACCGCCCGAACACTGGGCTACCACGGCTCTACAATTGCTATACACCACGGCAATCATGGTGTTGATTTGTTAATGCTGAATGCGAAAATGGGTGAATTACATCGATCAGATTATGTTTGCATTATCAGCTTGCGTATAAATAATTGAAATTGAATTAAAATTATAGAAACAGATTATTTTGACAGATAATAAAATAAGAGCAATGGTATCTAAATCAGTCTGTCAATATTGTGAGTATAGAGTATGTATGATGAATGAGAAATATTTGTGATGAATGACTAGCAGCGACGGTAGATTCATTATAGGTATAAGATTTAACAACTAGAGGTACGCAGAGTAACTGCCAGAAATAGAAAGATTAGGATGTTTAAGTGAGTTATAAGTACGACAACAAAGCTTGAAAGTGATTCTTGAAGACTTTATAGCCTGTTTACAAGACCTTTTAGCTAACTTGAAAGTATAAAATTAATGCTAAATATACTGCGATTATGAAGAAGTATTTGTTAAAATTCATAGTATCATTGAGGACTAATGTGGAACATGACGTGTCGTTGACAGCATTAAGTAATAATTTACTAGAATACATAAAATTTAAATCTAGCAACATTCAAAACATAAAATTGTTATCGGTGCTTTTTATTTTGTGACCCATCGTTTTCTAATATATTAGTGGAATATTATATAAGTGATATGTTTTATCTACAACAGGCCTTACGGCATTGGCGTGGCGACGGGAGAGATGTGCCACAATCGCGTGATGTTCAAACAGTTCCTGCAAAGCGGCGGCATGCAGTATTGTCAGATCGACTCCGCACGTATTGGCGGTATTAACGAAATATTGGCCGTTTATTTGATGGCTGAGAAACTTAATGGTAAGTATTTAATGTTTACTATTATTTATTGTTGTTATAAGGGTGTAGCGAGTCGCTCGCCACTTTATTAGTTTATTTAAAATAAGAAAAAATAAAATGTAAATTAAATAATATGTTACGGACATCAGGACGGAGCGACACCTATTACACGTAGTTACTCGAACTGGTCTTCGCGCCGTCCGCCCGCCTGACATATTTGCTAATGCGCTCTGCAAAAAACAGTGCGAAAACGGTCCCCATGCACAGTGCATGCTCAACCTTAACACTTTCGCTGACCCTATATTTAGTGCCGTATATTATTAGTGTAATTACTCTCCTCCAATTGGTGCCTTCCCCAAAAGGGAAACGTTATAAAAATATTACATGTACGAATTTATTATTAAGCCTTAGTTGCTAAACATTCGACTTCGTTCTATGAGTCGTGGGCTCGAATTCCAGTCATCGCAAGGTTTCCTGAGATATGAAATATGATTCATTAAAATTTCCTGGGTTTGACATTTGTCCTAAAAAGCTCAGCAAAAACAGATATTGTTGGCGCGATTGCGTCGTGCTACAACTACTTACGAGTATATTACATGAGACTGTGTTCTATCATTTTTAAGGCTTCATTATTCATTAAAGTAACTACATAACGTACGCTTGACATGGAGAGTGAATGCGTTACGAAAAGTGTGAACGAGCGACGCGAAGGAAATTGAAAAGGAGATAAGTTAGTGAAGATAGAAAGAGATAGAGTTAAGTTTCGTATATCATAGGGGCAAGAGAGAGAGGTACGAGCACACATTTTCTCTATTTCTCTCATAGCTACCACATATCCACCACAGTAATTACTGATGTATCCGATAATGAAAATAATAAATAAAATTAGATTCAATAATATTAATTTATTAATGAAAACCAATATCAATTATAATATTATCATATTATTGGACTCTGTCCTGTGGTGTAACGCACACTCGTTTTTTCTGTTTTAAATAGTGAAGGTTTGCCCGCACGCTGGCGGCGTGGGCCTGTGTGAGATGGTACAGCATCTGCAATTCTGGGACTACGCGTGCCTCTCCGGCACCATGGAAGGCCGTATCATTGAGTACGTGGACCAACAACACGAACACTTCTACGACCCCACTATCGTAGAAAACGCCAGATATCTTGCACCCAAAGTAAGACACGCTTAATACACGGCTTGAAAATACATAATATTTTTTAGATATATGTGATTTTGTAGACGACTGAGAAACCGTTGGGTTCATGTACTTGTGGACGCGCAGGAGAAGTTATATTTCTTTGGCATCATTAAAAAATAGATTTTAATTGCATGCAAATAATTAATTACAATAAAATAATATAATGGCTGGAAATGGAAAGTCAACAGTCAATAAAGAATTAAATAAATAAATATAAAAATTTATATCAATAAATAATACATACGGATAGTTAACCTCAATTATATTGGAGCACTTGAAAAAGTACACAAGCACATTTTTTCCTGTGACTTCTGTTACAGTGCGCGTGCATCTTAAATTTCACTCTTTTTCTTTTTTTACAAAGCGCCTAAAGACTTCAAAAAAATTACTTATCTATAAAACGCTGCTCGAGCGCCATGTTTTCACTTGTCATCGACAATATGATGCTACATCTAGTCAATAATTTCAGTTGTTATACCAGCTAAATTTAATAATAAAATACTAATTTAATATTATTTAAGTATTAGGTCAAATGTAATATTTATATGTATAATATTTGGAAGAAAATGGGTGAATGGTTATGCATGAGAAAATGTATGGATGCGAATGAAGCGAAAGAGGTGTATTAAATAGAAGACCGTGAACTCGGGGTGTTATAAGTGGTTGTATAGGGTTGAGGCCTTATTGTTTGCTGTTTTTCAGTTACCTGGATACAGCACTCAATTCCTACCGGAAGCGCTCGAGAAGTATGCCTATCCGAGCGGAAGCGAGTGGAAACGGATGATCGCAGAGGGTATATTCCCTCCACCAGACGAAACTGAACTGGCGAACGAATAACAATTACTTGGCTACACGTCTGCCGGAAATCTTTAACACTAAACATGATTAAAGCACATATTACATTTACTGCAATACCACTTAACATCAGGTGGAAACTTGGTTAAGCACTTGCCTTGAAAGTATAAAAATAAAAATCTAAATATAAATATATATGTATAAAAATAAATCAGGCTTTGAATAGAAATTTTAATTTATTTCGAATTAATGTGTGAATCGAATTATATGGTACAAAAATATGCCATGCACACGAGGTAAAATTAGAGGGAAAGAGAAAATGTTGCTAGCATGTACAACTATTTTAGTCAGAAATATAAGTGTTACCAGCTTCAAGAGAAAATTTGCAACAAAACATTCTAATGTTCTATTTCAATTGAAAACTATAAATTGTAAAATGAGTCTTATATTTAAATTAAAATTTTCCGTTTTATTTGAGGAGCCACACCGGAAGCAGGGTTGAAATAAACACTTGAAAGGTATGAATTTTTTAACAAATTGAAGTTTAGTCGAAGTCTAAAAGCTCGTCCATCTCAATTTCGCCATAATGAAAATACTAAAAGCTGAAAAAAAAAACGAAAAAACGATTGCAGCTCCACATATGTCGACGTCCGTTGATCCCTAATTTAGATAGACTTTGGTAAACAGGGGTCCTGAGTGTTCTTGGCAAATACATAATAAATATATAATAATGATCAATTGTCATTCGATCAAAACCATAAACTACTTTTTAATTTTTATGATTATTTGATATGGACTGAAATGTATCGGTATATTTGGAAAACGATGTCGACGTCATTATCTACGATATTAACAAATAGCAACAATAAAAACAATTGGATTACCATAGTGGCAGAACTGAACTTGCAAAAATTGGCGCATTCTAGCCGACTCGGGCCCAATTGTTATTCAATACCGGACGGCCATGCTTCTCTACCATAAAAGATTATTTCTTAGTTCTCTTCAACTCGTGATCGAATACCAAACTCTTCTATAATAGATTTAAATTACATAGGCCGTAGATCTGGATTTCTCTAACTTTTACTATACAAGCTACTTAAAGTAATAATATAAATAAACGGAATGAAATATTAATGTATTCTTATTAAAATTGTATTTTATGTACATATAACTTTTTTTAATAAGTACGTTATTCAGTTCCATAATCCAAATCATCATCAACACAAATGAAAAATACAAAAGTATAATAAGCAACATCAAAAACTGATTCTTTAATCTTCAGATAACATTCATACTTCTAAAGTTGTTACCTCATTGGATTCTTAATAAAAATTTAATCAAGTCCCTCTTGACAAGTGGAGATGCAGATTGAAACATCTCGATCTGATCCAACTTTTTTTTTTTTAAAGAAAGCTAACAATATTTCTTTTATTATTTTTTTTTTCAGAAATATTACTAACAATCTTGTTAACCATTCCAACTAAGCTTATGCTTGTGCTAGGACATGGTTCACGGCAATAGTCGAATGGTGGATTCTATAACCCACGACCTTACGATTCGCAGGCCGTACCCTAAACCATTAGGCTATTGACGCTTCAAATACTGACTGAAACTGTCGAGTTAATCCGAGCAGACATCCGCACTCTGGTGTCAAACTACAGCAAAGTATTTGCAGGTGGATTGCCCGACCTTTTGAATGTAATAAAATACACCCTCAACGCAGAAGTGTATATATACTCGTATGTATTACCTCTCGCGCCAGTATCCTATCTTGTCGTTTATTCCGTCGATTCACTATAGATTACACCACTTCAAGTATACCTTTTTTCAATTCTATTCATAACATACCCATACCTATCTGTTAATAATTAATACAATTCCCCCTTACAGGGAACACCCTTGTGTCGAGTTACTAGCGATAGAGGTTCAGGCTAAGCGACTTAAGAGCTATGCCACCTCTCAATCCGGTGAAGCAGACAAGGCCAGCTTCTTTGGCCTATATGTGACGCCAAGTTGGTTATTGAAAAAAAGTACAATAATGATTTGACTCGATTATATTTAAACTAATTCTTAATAAATTACTATTATGATGCAGTCGTTAACAATTTTAAAAATATATTAAAACAATAAAAATCTAAGCTAATACTAGTCTATTTCTAAGTCATTTTTTCTGAAAGGCAAACGCGCTGAGTTTCGATTGCTTAGGCGCGCTAGCGACCGGAGACACAGCATCGCTCGCGATTTCCTCTATCTTCCTCTTCTGCGCTCCTTCTCCATTAACGACACCGTTGCTCTGAACGCTCTTAAATGTTCTTATTCCCTGACGAGTCAGTTCAGAAGGCGTCAGCTCCGGATGTTGTCGTTCCAGTGAAGATTTATTTCTTGAAAACCAAACGACAAAGGTCTCACCTTCCAACGGCGTTAAAGGCTGGTGGAAAAATTTATATTATTCATTGTTAATAAAAATCTCCAATATGCTTAGTACATAAAGATAGCAATTGTCCGCTTTTCCAAGCCTATACGTACCCTAACGCTATACATTTAATAATTTTTTTGTAACTGAAAATACGCAAACTCTGTACAACGATTTTCCAGTTAGGATTCGAATTTCCGACCTCAAGATCGTAGTCGAACTCTTAGGCAGGCAGCCCGCTAGGCATCAGTGTTCGTAGTTACTTATATGTAACATTTTCTTTTAAAACATCTATAGATATAAAAAAAAATTGGAATTTCTTAACATTAATTAACATAAAAAAATGTATACAATGTACTTATACCAAAATAACATTTGTTACAATTTTTGTCTGTCTGTTTGTTCCCCCTAACAAAACGGGCGGGAAACTGAGAGTTGTAATGTTTTAGTTAAATTGGAGAACGCCACACAGAGCAGTCGCGCTCGACTAGCCGCTGCGTCCGGCGGGTATACAAATTCAGTGCGATGGGGCTAAGCGTAGTTAGTGTTGTGTCGGGTCACGCGGCGGGGCACAAGGGTTGCCACACACTTGTCGTAGTAATATTTGACAGTAAAAAACTCACATCTTTATTTTCTGTTGATTCGTTGGTGTCATGAACTTCTACTAAGGTCCTCTCTGTCAAACTTAAAGGATTCTGTATATTCTTGACAGCGTCTTGCTGCTTCCTAAAAGGATTGCGAGCGCCTCCCGGGGACGACTTTATCGGCTGAAAATATGAAAGATTATTTATACATTTTTGATTTTTATTTTTGAGATAACATAGCTATATTACAAAGTGATGGCGTCTATATTCTTTTTCTACTTATATCACATTATATATTCACGCTCGTAGTCGTTATAGAGTACTTAACTAATTTTGGATTAACATAAACCTACCAATATCACTGTTACATACGATTTTCAAGTTCCCCGGTATATCTTCGGAAATCAAGGTCCTACGCCGAACAAAAATCAAATCAAGACTAATGGAAGCCAAATCCTTTTAATCAGAAAAAAAAATGAAAATAGTTTCATAAGCGACGGCTCTATTCATATAGTTATATTTGTATTCAGGTGAAGTAAGAACCTTTTTTGTAAGTCGGTTACACTTGATGTGAGAGACATATGCCGTCGCAAGGATGCGACATTGCTGAAAGTCAGCGCTGTCGAATCCTTGCAACGGCATATGCTAAGATGGTGTCCAATATTGGCATCATAGCTTATGTCCTATTTGTCCGTTTTTTCTTTAACTGTATTTTATTTTCTGTCTTTTTTATGTGTTTCATATTTTGTGCCAATAAAGAATATACTGATCACCATCATTTCAGCCTCAGAGCATCTAATGCTAGACATAGGCCTCCCCCAACGATTAAAAGAAAACTTGTTGTAAGCAGTTCCATCCAGCTGCGCCTTACGTCCTTTATGAGGTAGTCAGACCATCTTGCGGTTGAAAATATACTCACTACTGGTTTAATAGGTACAACATTTTCTATTTTCTTCTTAAGTTTCTGCGGTATTATAAGACTTGTGTTCAAGTCCTCTTGCTGCTGGGTGACATCGTAAGTCTCCTGCGACTCCAGCTCTTGGAAATGAGAGTTCTGCGCTACGTTCAGTTTGGCGGCATCCTTCTCCCACTTCTCGGCGAGGTCGGTCAATTTATCTGCCAAGTGCATCCGGCCCAGTCTGGATGCGTATTTAGCGGCTAGCGGCAATAATTTCTCGTCCTTCAACAGTTCCATTAACTCCAACGCCCTCTGCTCGATCTCACTGCGGCAGGCTAACTGTAAACATATAATAAAACTTAGCATTAAATACTGGCAAACCGCCCGGAACCGACTTCGTATTATTCCCCAAGCCGTGGATCTCAGTAGCCCTCGGATCTGAATGCTAAAGCAATGGCCCAAGCAGAGGTTGTCATGTTACCAAAGTAGAGGTTAGGGTCCCTTAAGAGCTTGACCAGCCCTCAAAATGTAAGTTGCAACGCCAATCAGTGTTATACCTGACAAAAAGGTAGCAACTCTTCTTCTTCTTCTTAGTCGTTCCGTCGATGAATTTGATGTTTAAATTAAAAATATCAACATCAATCTGGTTCTCAGTTCTATTGACACTCTAAGCAACAAGCATATACATGTTTATTTATGATTCAAATAAATTGCAAGCTGTACAAGATCTTGAATATAAAAGCAACATTAGCATGTCGGTGACGCGAACTCAATTTCCCTAACCAAAAAGTGCTCAATGCGGCTAAGCTTTTTTCATTAAAAAAAAATAGACTTACAGCAAATAGTTTCAAAGCGGTCTCTCTGGCGGTCTTCATATCAACGTCAGCAGTTGTATGTGCCCATCGTACTAACTGCTCCTCGTACTGTCCTTTCTCAGTGTCCATCTCGCAGAGAGGTATCTGAAAATACACAGTGATGTTTTATGTTTATCATGATATCCTTTTGATCTATGCTATCAGGGATTCCCTCATATATTTCGATAATTGATTGATAATCAAGCTTGCAGCCCTTTCACTGAACTGAATCAAAAACCTATTATGTCTATACAGTGTATTAGGAGATCGCTTCCGAAAACGAAAACAGACGATCGGACGACGGAAAAAATCGATCCTGATTATAAGAAACATCATATGTTTAAAAAAACAGCAGCTGTTTTTGTCTTGACTTTGTGTTTCATTAAGCTATACTAACATGATGGAGCGTTACCTAATAAAACATTTTAAAAATATATTTTTTTAATCCCCATCATCCCATCCTAGTCGAGGTTCCCGTCGGGGTAAACTTTATAAAAATTATATTGGAGTGTACTAAGGTGATTTTTTCATCCGTATATGACATATCTAATGTTAATGTGTGTACTGAACAAATGTTTTACGATACACAATTTTTTTAACGACTAGGAGAACCGTAGTACGCAAGATTTGTTAAGAAAAATACACTCAATCTACTTTGAAGCATGCATCTTGCTCCTTGCAACATCTATATTATTAAAGGTTGTGTAATTAATAAAAAAAGATCAAATAAATAAAATATGAGTATTGGAGAGACTGTTCAATCCTCGTTGTACAGTTTCTCCAGCGATGAGATGCCGAAGAATCATGATTGTTAATAATGTTTTGTTCTATACCGCTCACCAATAGATGGCGCTGTGCAGTTTTAATACATACTATTGAGTGCTTACATAAAGATTGTATCGCTGCATTGATTATTTAAAAAAAAAGTTAAAACAAGTTAAGTGGAGTGTTGAAGTGCCTTTCAGTGAAACCCTTCTCCCCAAGTTAGTTTAAATTTGTACAATGATAATAGTAAAATAACTTACTTGAATAGGCATTTCTGTAACAATAGGTTTGGGTACTGTGAGAGGAAAGCATGTTCCTCTGCAAAGAATCACTCTTACTGTCTGTGTTGGCTCACTGATCTGAAATATATATAAAAAAAATCTGTTCATATTATGTCAATAACTTAATAAATAAACAGCATATAATATACTTCAGGTGAAGTGTAGAACATCCATTGCTGGAGATAGACCTAGTCTACGATTTCCAAAAGGACCAATTATATATGGCTTGCACCCAGCTGCGACCTGTGACAGGTTATTATGTTGTTTAAATAATTTTGCGACTTCAGTCCCAATGCAACAAGTATATTGTTATAGTTTGTAGGTCTTGTCCAATAAAATAGTCCAACAACTAATATACTCGCTTTATTGAACAGCGTAACGTTGTACAAAGAATTATTTATAACGAATACCGCCACAACTGCACGTAACCACAATCCTTATACAAAATTAATTAGAAGTCAGATTAGGAACTAATAAAGAAATAGACGATCAACTAAATTATTAATTATGAATTAAAGATACAATAAGGTTCAGGTAAATAATTAAGATATCATTGGAAGTAGTTATTATGCATAACAATCGCTGGGTGTCATGTGTTGCCAGCTAACAATATCTTATACAATAAAAGGGCTATATAAGTTTGAGGTATATATGGATATATTCAATTTTGACTTTGACATTGCATTCTTCCTTCTGATAAGTAATATATAAATTTGTCTAATCTATATATATAAAAGAGAAAGTGTGTGGGTTTGTTCCATATAGGCACCGAAATGGCTGGACTGATTACAATGAAACTTTCAGGGAATCTTCAGATTGACCTGACAAGTAATCCTGTAAAGTTTGGTGATGATCGGAGCACTCTGTCAAATTTACATTTAAACTTTTATTTACTATGATGATATTAGATAAAATTTAAGTTTTATAACCCAACATTTGTATTGACACACGTTTTGTGTATATTTATGTCATTATGAACCATATTGAAGTACAATGGACTAAAATGAAGTATACTGAAGTATATTAAGATAATAATTAAGGATTTCTAAGTATTCAAGGTAAGTTATAGCGCTGTGAATGTATCCGTTAACTGATGCTGCTGATTTGTACATGGATTTAGGTAATGATGGTAATGATCTACACCCACTCGAGAAGAGAATGTACACGGAGAGAAATTAATAATTAAATATATTGTGAGAGTTAAATTAAATATTCAATGATGTAAGTTTATTGTTAAAATAAAATAAAGTGAAATCTAGACCGGCGAAGAGAGCCGCCGGGCAGAGAGGATACGCTAGTAGATAGATAAATAAGACAGAAGTTATAGATGAAAGTCACAGGATATTCTGTAACGTTGTCCTGCGGGACTCAGAAAAAAACATTGTTTATACTCACAGACACTATAAACCAGGAGTCAGATACGCCTTTGGAATGTGTGCTCGTATCACCAATGGGAATCCACACCCCACTGGCGATGTCATACAGCCTCAGTATGCCGGTGTTGTCATATGTACACGGCGAACCGACGTCGGTGCTTCCAATCCAAGCCAATCTAGAACCTGGCGTTAACGGCAGATGGACTGTTTTGCTTCGGACTTGTCGACCTGCGGACAATATCACCTATATTTGATTTTGTAATATACATATTTTAACCGACTTCAAAAAGGAGGAGGTTCTCAATTCGTCTCATGTTTCGTTTTATGTTTTGCTACCTCATAACTTTCGATAGAGGGAACCGATTTTGATGATAGTTTATTTTTTATTATTTGAAAGCTGGTGCTTATTTTTATTCATGAGAAAAACATGTCTTAAATTTGCATTAAATATGTGATTTGCATTAGATATGCGACAAATGGACGAATAACCTAATATCATGTCAACTGATTTCGTACTTTCATTTATATTTCAAGAGTAGTTTGAGGAGATTGGTTATATTTTGCTTAATATTTCGTAATATTCCTATGATAATTAGAAAATACAAAGAGTGCGTTAGCACGTAATAGCGATTAACGTTTGATTCGATTTGAAGTCGGCTTTTGTTTATGCTAGTAAATGCGCTTGTAACACTTAAATTATTTACCGTTAAGGGCTATTATGTCCATAGCGAGATGTTGGTCTGAAATTCCAGGGTCAGATTTATGATAGACAGCTAGAACTGTAGTGTTGAATCCCGACAATGCCACGGCTGGACCCGGTAACGAGATTACCTGTGAAATTATACATTTAATTATAATTTTATAAGCAAACCTAAAGAAGAAATAGACAATCAACCAACGACATCTACCTAGATAGGTTCCTACGAAATTAGTGATTGGTGAAACCGGTGACACTACAGAAAGACATTTTTTATTTAATTTACCATGATTTTCAAATCCAATTGTAGATGAATACAGGCTTATGATAGCAGCATAAGTGAAAAACACATACAAACTGACAAAGTCATAGATATTATTATTGATTCATTTCTTGGGAGATAAAAGGTATATAAACAGCCGATACGTGATACAATCAACATATACACAATAAAATAAGTTCTCAAGTCTCTCTAACTCTTGTAAGGTAGACAGAGATAACTTTCGTTGTCCGATTTTCATCAAACTTACTTAAATATAGTATCACTACACATACTATGTTTATAACTTACCTGTCTCTGCGTGCCCATGGGTGTGAATAGCCTCAAAAGGCGTGCATTGGTAGCGCACGCGACCAGTCCACTAGTGGCCACCACACACAGTATTTCTTCAGTGTCAGGCATAGATACACTCCATTCTTTACTACTTCCCACAAGCGAAATGCACACTAGTTTACTAAAAATAATGAAATAAAATGTTGCAAATAAAATAAAATCAAGATGAAAAAATAAGTCCTAAAATTATTTTATTTATATGTAAATTAAATTAAGTAATAAAAATATGTCTGCTACGACGCGACTGCTACAGCAAGCTGTCGGTTGCCTTAGCATTACGATGGTGCTGTAAGAGAATCTCTTCCGCTGGAATGGGGATGAGTAAAAATATCACATAACCCCAGAAGGCGGGCGATCTTTGACGATTTACCCTTCGAAAACAAAAAAAAGCTACTACAGAATACTGGAGTGAAGATACCTCAAGTATATCATACTTCAGTTGAGTGACTTACAATTACTCCTAGCCCTTTAGCGTGTTTATGGGTATTTTGACGTAAACTACCCACCTCTCTCTTATCTTCAAAAATATCCATCAATGACATTTAAAAAACTTACCTCGGTGTTTCACAAGCCAGAGCAAGCACAGAAGTGGACAGACTCGCCATTGTATGGTTAAGGTAATTATTCAGATGTATTCCATGGTGCAAATTTGAGTCATGAAATTCAATATCAATACTTGACTCCCCATTTTCGCCGGTATGACATCGGACTATGCCCACATCATTCCAACACATGTATCTAAAATGTATAAAAGGAAATTATAAGCAAATGATAAATAGTGTAGCATTTACAGAGAATATTATATTGATTATTTAAGACTAGCTGCGCCCCCGGGTGTTGCCTGCGAGAGGAAACTATTTATAAAAATTTCAAAAATAAAACTGGCTCAAGTTACTCCTTATTACATTAGCAGTCTGCCAGTGAATGTCTCATCAAAATCGGTCCAGCTGTTCCAGAGATAATGTATGCACTACATGCAACATGACCTATATTTTGTAATCAAAATTATATTTAAATTTATAGAATTTTATCAGTAAACCTTTTCATTACAACCAGCAATGTCACCAAAGCCTGAAATATCAACATAATGAAATCTCTATATACTTGATAAATAAAAAAAATTAAATTATGAAAATATAAAAATCAAAACATATATTAATTAAAGACAAACAGACAGGCTAGAAACTAAGAAACTCACCTGGCCTCCTAGAATTCCATGGATGGTACATAGCAGAAAATTTATTTATTTAATTTAATCTAGCGGCTCAACGGTTCAACTGATGATCGCCATATGTTATTCTAAAGTTAGAATCCCATTCGACATGTACCAAACTGCTGATTTTTCGTTTTTTAAATACAACTTGCTAAAAATTTGTGATTGGTTACCAGGCCGGTTACATATGGGATGTAAAAGCTTGGTGAAAGCGGACGACGAGAGCAGTCTCGTGTACCCACGGCAAATAGGTGAAAACTTATTCTATTTATTTAATAAACCACACGAATAGACAATTGTTAAAAGCTGAACTTTGATCATGAGATGTATGTATGTATAGTTGGCGGCAAATTACTCTAGAGCTCAGCGAAACGTATTTGTTTGTACTTTTTTTATGTCTATGATTTAATGACTTACAAACTAAAACTGTCAATTACAAACTTAACAGGAAACCAAAGTCAATTAACATAAAATTTAGAAAGCGACTATACACCATGAGCGAACAGGGAGTTCAGAGTACCTCAGTAGAGCCAATAAGTTTATCTATAATTGATTAGCATGAACGCCCGTGCCCCCTTGTCGCTGACATACCTTAAAATCGACTTCTGCGCATTAACGGTCAACACTAAGGCTTACCGCCTACTATATATACGTATATTTTCGCATAACAATCGATCAAATGAAATTTACCTGTGCTCCAAGTGGACGGGTGTAGAGGAAGGTTGGAAGGGCGGCTGAGGCAGCACCGTGCTAGGCGCAGGCGGTGCCTGTCGCGACTGCGGCCTGGACTCGTCTTGCTCCTTATGCAGCCCGAGAGTCTCGTTTTTTATTTTCTCCAAGGATATTGCGTTGTCGTCGTCGTCACTTTCATAATTATGAATAAGATCTTCAACTAAGTCGTCGTTGTCTGGAACATATTGTATTTTTTGGTTTAAAAATATAATAAATAATACAACAACTACTGCTTAAAGAACTATTCAAATTCAATAGGATATAGATTTTTTGCTGGCTATGGCCTTTTCGCCACCGTTACGTACACATAAATAATAATACAAGTACAAACACACACATAACACGCTAGGATCTTTCACACAAGCATTAATTTTCCCTTGGATCGGTATGTTAACACGTAATATAGTAATCGTCCAAGCCGAGGTTACCCCTGACCGGGGGCACCCTTCTTTCGATTTACTAGCAATAGAGTTTCAGGCTATGTGACCTAAGAGCTATACCACCTCTCAATCCAGTGAAGCAGTCAAGGTCAGCTTCTCTGGCCAATCTGTGTAGTTTATCATTAAAAAAAAACAAGCATTCTTATGAATAAAATCTAAATTGCAGGTGTACACATCCTATAAATTAATGTGATACTTTTTATTATTATTTAATAGGCTCTACACATCATTAATATTATTGTAAAAATAATTATTATCTTACCATCCTTCTCTACCATTTCTATGTCCTCAGAATCACCAATAACTTTACTGCTGTCTTGTCCATAACAATTCACTAACATTCCTAATTGACCAGCAACATCACAATATACCAAGACACCATTACCTGTAGCATATAATAAAAATATGGATTATTACGGTATTGTCAATGGCTTTGAGTCGCCGAAGAGTTAGGCCTTCAGTTACATCAGTCACCGTTTAAGCAGTATAGTTGCTTGCTTCTTCTCCTAAAAAATCTTAATCGATTCACTATAAGAACTTTAGATATAAAGAACTATAGATGTTATTATAGTTGCTGCTTAAAATAACTAAATAAATAAACAAGAAATATAACTCTACATACAGCGACTTCAGTATACAGTGTAATAACTATACTATACATTCTTCAAAGCACTGTCTGGAGAAGCAGATCACTATAAGCAAAATGGACCACAACCCACGAAGATAGTAACAAGCAGCATGCAGTGTGCGGCCCATTCCGCTTATGACCACACTCAATGGAGGCTGGATCAATCTCAATGGAAGATCGACACATACATTTGAGATTGACAACTCCTCAGCAATGACCCCTCATATAGAAGAAGATATACATATCTATCTATTAATAGCTAAATATCTAGGGCATGTAAATTTTAATATTTCATTATGCTTCTTATTTTTTTGGTTAAGCAGACATAATGTTGGAGGAGGTTCTTTCTTATAGTTATCATTATTTACATATTCAACCTCAAAAATGCCATTAAGGCTTTAAGTCTGACTTTGTGAAGTTTTGTTTATAAATACAAAAATTATGTTTTCATAAAGAATTCAAGACTAAGTATTTTCATTATCCTCATCATAAAACTTATATATATATATATCATTATATACCTTTTGGATTCCATGACATAGCTGATATGTTATGTGATGTTGGATGTTCAATTATACCCATACAATTTCCAGTTTCAACTGCCCATACAGCAATTTGACCAGCCACAGTGCTTCCCGCCAAGTATTGTCCACACGGTGAAAAAAGACATTGGGAAATAGCACATTTTATCTGAAAGTAGATATTAATTTTCTAAGTATTTGTTTATTAATATACCCAACTAATATAAGTTGAGATATAATAAAAGCAATATAAATATATGTAGATAAATCTCCATGATACATACACATATGTAATGCTTTCAACATATGGATACCAACATCCAGAAACAATCCAAATGACAAATTGTTATATATTCATGTATCAGTGTATGCATAGGTAAATGTAAATTTATTTATCTATATAAGATTCTTGAAACACCATTTATAGCTGCATTACCCTATGCCTGCCCCTGCTCTTAAGTACAAAAGGTTGGCTGGAAGAAATTACTATTATTTATATGCATTAAATATAAGCCCTTTTTTAGTATGTCACCAATCTAGTCTATGTAAATCCTTATATGGCACCATATACTTTAGTACTTCATCATCATCAGCATAGACATAGGTCTATCCACTGCTAGAAATAGGCCTTGCCTAATGACTTCCACCACATACAATCCTCTGTTTTCCTCATCCAACCAAATCCAGCTATCCTTATAAGTTTGTGGGTCCATCCTACTGTATGTTCAAACTGTGGTAAATATAAAAGTTTGTAGTAAAATAAGAATTATTATATTGATAAAGTAAACTCACCAAAGTATTTGTGAATGTCATTCTCTGACCCCAACTTTCACAATCCAATAAGATAACTTCTCTGTTATTTGGATATGCCAGATACTTTCCTTCTGATGGTTGAAAACTTATCCTACCTGTGAATAATTTATTTTGATATAAATTAAAAAAAATACTATATGCATACATTTATTGGTAAATTAATTTGGTGAAAGATGTAACAGTAAATTTAAATTTGAATTGAAACTAGGAAAAATGTACTGAGAATAAATTAAACATTTTTTCATGGCAAATCTGGATGAGGCCTATACTTGGCAGAATACTGTAGAAAAACATAATGCAAAAAAACAACAAAATTCTGCAAACACCACACAATGTGTGCAAAAGTGTGAAATTATTGAAATTAGTGAAATTATTTAACAATTAAACAATCTTACATAAGACCTTAGCTGCATAAAAAGTATTTATTTTAGGTACACAAGCCACTTCTTTCACAATTTTCTGTGTGTCAATATCCCATATCCTTAATATCCCATCTCCACAAGCTGTACTGGCATATTTCATATGAGGACATATAGCAACACTGAGCACTGGACCCTTATGTTCCATCATCACAAATAATGGTGAGCCACCTTCAAGATTACAAATTTTTGCCTCCATATTTTCTGAACAGCATCCCAGAACCTGAAAAAATAGGAATGAAACAATGAATTTATATGAAGGAACCTATATAAGAGGTAGAATCAAAAAAGGTTCGAATTGACAGAACTTATTAAATTATATATTATATTAAATTAAAATTTTGGCTTTGACTGTCCTCTTTATTGTTGTTAAATGTAAATTCTTATTGTATGATACGTAAAATGATATAGGTGGCAAAGGAGTTATTGGTAATAATTGGAGTTGGGACATATTAAATTCCACATAAATCAGAATTAAAAAAAAATAACAATTTGTAAGTAACATTTAAGAAGAAAGTATAGTGCAGATTGCAACTTTATAGCAGATTTTATTACATTACTTAAAAAATTTATTACATTCTTAATTTTTTAAATTTTTGTAATTAATTTGTTTGTTTTTAATGATTTGAAAGTAAAAATGTAGAATTGAATATGAACAATATAATTTTTTACTAATACATAACAATTCCTGACCTCAATTTGGGGTGACGACATAATTTGAGTGACTGGAGCGGTGAATCTTGAAACAATACCATCTTTGTCAAATGCTGGAAATGTGTATGCTTGGACCGCATGATTATCATTTGCCACATACAATCTTTTATCCTTGAAGCACACGGCAAGCGCGCTTTCTCCAACACAGTGCGAATTTGGATCGTCATCTTCTATATCGGCCCAAATCCGAACATCACCATCATGTCCACATGTAATTATGTGCCTGCAAATATATCCATCATTATTACCTATATCAAAATACATAATAGCTAGTCGAGACGCCTTAGTAAATAATAATCTACTTTAAATAACTTACTGTCCATCTTCAGAAAAACATACATCCGTGTGGCCTTCGGCATGCGCATATCTTAACGGTTTACTTTCGATTTTCATTTCTAGTTAATAATATAGCTTAAAAGTTGAAGGACCGTGCGAAAAAATAGCTGAATTTTATAACTGATGTTATTCATTTACTCCGTAAAATATTACAATTGAGCAATAACAATTTGATGTCATATTTTGGCGCGAAAGGCTAAGTAGTGTTGTGAATACCATTTACAATTATACGATAAGAATGTTTCAAAGATATTTAGTTTAAACAAAATATTAAAAATTACTTACCAAACAACTTTATTTAAATTTAGTACTTAAATTTACTGCCTATATAAATTAAGATTTCATTATATATTTTTAAATATTAAATAAGAAACAAAGATTTTAAGCAATATGAAGACTAACTCATATTCAAAATAAACAAAATTTAAAAGTAATAATACTACAGTACTTATGAAATTAATAGTGTGTACACATTGCGCAGACATAGACACGTTAGAGTACATTTTTATAATCTGTGCAATGCTTTTTTTTTAGGCGCTTGTCGATGTCTTTCAAATTTGAATTTACAATCCCATTCCTTTCAATTTCAAGTTCAACCAATCTGTTATTTTACTTCGACGTGGTCAGTACATTTTGTCCCACAGTGTGCTCACGTATAAAGTTGCGGCCGGTATATTATTTATAAAATAAAAGTTTTTAAAATACATCATATCTAAAAATCATATATTGTTTTTTAGTGACTAGTAGCTCGCAGTAAGTAAAAAATTGCTTTTAATTGAAATTTGATACCATAACAATTTATGTTAGCGAACACCACAGGGAATTTCCTTTTAGCATTTTTCTTGCTAAAAAATCAGAGTGGAATAATCTTATTTCACGGACTTACTTTATTATTGTTTAAAATCCATTGTTATTTTCTATGTGTTCTTTAAATTTTAAAAGACGTAGTAAGGTATATATATTCGCTCATGAGTAGTAATTAAGCCTCCTCCCTGATTGAGGTTAGGCATTCACACAAGGTCTTTTTAATTTCGACTAGGCATCGTTTTAAATTGAGACTAATTAGTTACCTATTTTAAGATTGCGTTAAATTTTCTTGTAGTTATATCACCAAATGGCTAGTCAAGGATTCTTGAACAAAATACCTGGTTTTGCAACTCTCGCTATTCATGCTGGCCAGGATCCTGAAAAGTGGAGCTCTGCTGCAGTTGTTCCACCTATAGTTACATCAACTACATTCAAGCAGCCTGCCCCAGCCGAACATACAGTAAGTGATACTATACACAATTTATTCCACAGTTATTACAATAATAGAATTGCTTTATTATCTTACAAAAATAAATTGATTATGACCCTTTCAACATTCATTGCATCATTTTATTCTTCATAAGCAACTTGCATCAGATATTTCATCATATATCATAAAATAAATGAAGAAATCTTTTTCAAAAGTAAAAGCAATTGATTAGTATTGGTAATCTATTAATAATATATAAATATGTTTCACTTTTTATCCCATGTTAAATGTACCATAAGTATAATCTTGGTAAGTTGGTAAATAAGATTTTTAGCAATTGTCATCTCTGTCTGCCTGTTAAGGAAATAAAATCAAAGTTGGTTTTACTTGTAGATTGTATAGTAAGAAAAAAGATTTTTTGCAGGGATTTGAATATGGGAGGTCAGGAAATCCCACCAGGAATACTTTAGAAGAATGCTTGGCTGCATTAGATGGAGGGAAACATGCACTGACTTTTGCATCAGGCTTAGGAGCAACAACAACTATTGTATCATTGCTAAGTAATGGTGACCACATAGTGTCTAGTGATGATGTATATGGTGGTACAAACAGATTGTTCAGGTAAATGTGTATCATGAATAATATGAGTATTTATCAAATATTTGATTAGGCAAACTTTGATTGCTCAACCCATGTTCCATATGTTATATATTCCTTCCTCTTCATAATATATTTCTGATCAATCAATTGTTACATCTTGTAGATGCATGCTAATGATTATTTCTTATAGTAAAAGATACAATGTGCATAAACAATCCATTCTTTTCTGTATACACCTGGGATACTATCATCACCTATTTGTTTATTGAAATAAGTGTTCCTATTTCAGAAAAGTGTTAGAAAGACTGGGTCTAGAGACAACTTTTACTGATTTCACAAATCTAGATTCTATTAAAACTGCAATTAAATCTAATACAAAGGTAAGTGAATTCATCATTATTAAGAAACAGAAAAACAGTCTTATAACTGTATTAATTAAAAGGCTTAATTGCATTTTAATATAAAATATATTAAGTTGATTTCTAAACAATTTCTGTTACTAATTGGTTGTGCAAATACAGCCTCACACAGAATATTGTTTGCATCTCTGGTCCTGGGTTCTCCAATACCAACCCCTTACATTTGACCTTGCATAACATAAGCTACTTGAACTGTCGACAACCAAGATATTTCCCATTGACTTTGTGTTATGGATGTTCATAAGTGACCATATCACAGTCTTAATCAACATTAAAATATATCTTACAGCAGTCTTTTAATATAATTATTTTGAAATATTGCAATATTGTTTTTAATACCATAAACCATATCAACTGTTTAAATAATCAATAATTCACAACAATTATTATCGCAAAATTGTTTTATGTCGCTCAAATGTTCATAATTATGTGTAAAGCATAACAAAATTGTTTGATAAGAATGTTTGCACATTCACATAAAATATATGTAGTTGTAATAAGTGCTAAAATTTGCCTACTTACTTAAATAATATGCAAAGGTTAAGGCTCTTATAACATCAACAACTCTGACTGATAAAAAAGTACTAGATAAAATTTTAAATGAATGTGATAAGAGGATCCATGGCAATAAAAGCTATTTACGAATACCGTCTTTTGTTATATTTACGAAATTTAGTTTATTATCGATCAATCAATCAGTCCATATCTTCCCACTGCTGAGTATAGGCTTCCCTTTTTTCACGCCATTCACTTCAGTCCTGTGCTGCTCGAAACCATTGCGGCCCCATTGCCCTGACGATGTCATCCGACCATCGGGCTGGTGGTCTGCCCACTGATCGGCGTCCCTGTCTTGGCCACCATTCGGTTACTGCCCTGGTCCACCGACCGTCTTCTCTCCTAGCCCGGTGTCCCGCCCATTGCCATTTTAGTCTCATGATCCACATACCTGCGTTTTCGACTTTGGTTCTCTGGCGAATTTCGACGTTGGGAATGCGGTCCATCAGAGTGATCCCTAGCATGGCGCGCTCCTTAGCTCGTTGTGCTACTTGATTTTTGTGCAGATTTTGCTTAGTGAGCGTCCACGCTTCAGAAGCGTATGTCAAAATGGGCATGACACATTGGTTATACACCTCGTCTTGAGGCATTGTGGGAGTTTGAACTTGAAGACGGGATTATCCGTGAAATAACTACCGACCGAGTCGTGGTTCGGCCCTCTCGGGCGCCCTCGGATCGGAATGCTTACGCGTAACACAGTAACCGTCAAAGCCGAGGTTACCCCTCTCCGGGGGGACCCTTGTGTCGAGTTACTAGCGATAGAGGTTCAGGCTAAGCGACCTAAGAGCTATGCCACCTCTCAATCCGGTGAAGCAGTCAAGGCCACCTTCTCTGGCCAATCTGTGTAGTTCGTCATAAAAAAAAAACTAAACTAGACCGCGATTTCGACTATGGTTCTCTGGCGAATTTCGACGTTGGGTATGCGGTCCATCAGAGTGATTCCTAGCATGGCGCGCTCCTTAGCTCGTTGTGCTACTTGATTTTTGTGCAGATTTTGCTTAGTGAGCGTCCACGCTTCAGAAGCGTATGTCAAAATGGGCATGACACATTGGTACACTTCGTCTTGAGGCATTGTGGGAGTTTGAACTTGAAGACGGCGTCGTCGAGTTTTGTAAAGGCAGCCCAGCCCAGCCGTTTTCGTCTATCATGTCAATATATCAATCCTTAATTACCCACAACTAAACTCTTTGATATTGTTCTTTTGTTATTTTATACATACTTTTAATTTATTTTATTTCTCAAATTACGTATAACATTGCATATATTATCGTGTAATTTTTTTAAATTCTTATTAACGAAATAATTTTCTCATACCATCAAACTTTGGCATCTTGTCCCATAAATATGGTGGCCAGATGCCTAGTCGCCCCCCACCACTTTGATTTTTAAATTGATGGCGATTTACCATTGGAGCTGTGACCAATAATTGAATTCCGGTTGCTCGCATACCGCGAGAATTAAGGCGTGCGCACAATTACTAAGCTACAACCATTTTTATAAAATATTAAAATACAAGCGGTATTGGAGTTGCTAGAAGGTACAATTATTTGTACAATAACTTCAATATGATACTGACACACACCTCTTTCGTTTCATTCACATCCATACATCTGCGCATTCATAATCGTCGGATAGGATACTCTTTTCCTCACCTAATTAATTAAAAAACAATTTTTTTTTCTATACCTATTAATTGTAAATTAAGAACATTTCTCGTTCTATTTTAATTTTTGATTATTTTTGTGTGTTGGATGATTATTCGATGGTTGGATGTTCGAGCCACAACGTGGATCCCGCTCGTAGTATCAGTCGTGATAAAGCCTCTCAACTCAGATGACGCCCAGTTTCGCCATCGGATTATTTACTCTCTGATAACAATTTGATAAATTATTGTAATAAAGTAATTAGTGCCATGGTAACTGTGGCCGAAGCCAAAGTTTTGCGTACGCGAGATCCATAGTTGCATTTTCATATATTTGACAGTGCGTCTGTTAGTGGTCGTCTCACTTCTCGAGCAGCTTGACCTATTAAGGTCATATTCACACAAATCTCTTGTTCTTTTTGTTTACTATTTACATGACAGGATAGGTGACACTTCAGTAGATAGATTAAACTTTAAATTAATGACCAAAATAAGTTATAAACTACAATATATGCTGGTTTTGATGTTTACAAATTACTATTTTAACCGTCCTTATATACAATAAAATGATTAAATATTTTGCCATTCAAAATGTACTATGAAACAAGCAAGAGAGTAACATCAAATTACTTCTTGACCTTGTCTCACGATGTAATAGGCAAATTAATTAGGGCAACCAATTTATCAAGCATGGGCACGCTACCACAGACCGACAAGCAAGCACACATACACAGAGAGAGAGACACACATGCAGCAGTAATCTGCCCACAAAAGGGGTTACGTCTTGTGTGAGAAGTTTTCTTTTGTCATGTGTCCATAGTTCCGAGTTAATGTTATATTTATAATTATTTTATATATGTGGATATAGTTTAGCTGTCCATTTTCAGCCCTGTAGTTCTGGGCTCTCAAGAATAAGACTACGGTATCCCCTGCCTGTCGTAGAAGGCGATTAAAAGGGGCCTCGGGTTCACTGGGTGACAAGGGCCTTTGTCGTCCGCCAAGGTGGACCCGGGAAGAAGGCGTTTCTTCGGTTTTGTAGATACAAAAAATCACTTACTAAAAATATATAACGGGTGTGAGGTGATAGACCCACATGTCACTTAAGGGCTTATTAGGTATAAGCTTGGTGGAAAGTGGACAGCGATAGCTGTTTCTGTCTACTCCGCTAAGTTCAAAAGGACGTGGGAGCTTATATATTAAAATACCATTACACTCAGTCAACTCATAGGTCGTGTTTACTTTATATTGTTACTTGCACAGAGCAACTTTTAAGACCTTTTTTTTAGGTTTATTAAAGTAAAAATGTCAAATATTTAATAAATTGATTCCGTATAAACGTTAAAACATTTTCTGCTAGTTATTAAATAAAAAAATATATAGTCTGTGACCTGTTATATCAACAATAGACATTACTAACAAAACACAAAAGTGGAAACGAACAAATAGGACGTGATACTAACGTCGGACGCCGTCTCATCATGTGCTGGAACAAGGTCGCCACAGCGCTGATTTTCTGCGGTGCCCAGGGCTACATAATAAGACTGCATCATCTATATATTGTTGCAGATGATCTGGATCGAAACTCCTACAAACCCGCTCCTCAAGGTTGTGGACATAGCCGCCGTCGTTGAGCTCGCAAAGAGTCGCGGCAATATCATCGTAGTCGTTGACAATACGTTCCTGACTCCGTACCTACAAAGACCGTTGGACTTTGGCGCCGACATCTCCATGTATTCCCTGACGAAGTACATGAATGGACATTCAGACGTCATCATGGGAGCCGCTGTGCTCAACGATGATGCTTTAGAAGAACAGCTGCGATTTTTGCAAAATGGTAAGTTTAATATTTAGAAGTAATCTGAATCTTGGAAGCGGTTTTAACAAAGCATGTCTTTAGGCCCGCCTTTATTTATACTTTATTTTGTGCAAATAAAAACGAATTATCCGGAAGAAAAAATTAATGTTACAAAAATTCCGACATTCGACTCATTATCTTAAGGATCGATATGATCTAAGTCAGGGGTCGGCAACCGGTGCCCTGTTACTGACCGATCCGGGGCACTCCACTTATAACGACTGATGGCATTCTCGGAAGGTTCAGTGGGTAGGGGTCGCCCAGACCGAGCCCACACCCTCTGGGCCCACCCAGAGTTCCGGAGGATAGTTTGTAAAAAGAATTTCATCGCGTTAACAAAAAAAGGGTCGGCAACCTAGTCTGAGTCAACTGAGTCTGAAAAATTACAATTTGAAAAATTTCTAACTTTTTAAGGAGCCACAATTTTTTTTAGCTAGCTTAGCCCTAGCTTTACATCCATAGAGCTGCATGTGGCTCGTGGCTTAAGAGCCGCGGTTTGCCGCCCCCTGGTATAGATGATAACAAAAGTTTTTATAAAATTTTATCACTATAAAAATAACCGTCACTAGTGAAGTTAATTAAATTAAAATTATTGAAGCTCATATCAATAAGATATCGTAAGTCTATGATAAGAACCATTGCAGGATTAGACGAACATATATATAGGATAAAAAAATTCAATTTGTCGCCTCCGATATAAGAATTTTTCCGTCCATTTTTCGCCAAACGAGGCGTGAAACAAGCGCCATTTTTGTGTTACGTTATCGCGTCGTTGTTTGAATTTTTATTAGTATTTTTCCTTATAAACTTGAACTTGATTAACTGGAAATTACCCTTCGGGAATAAAGATGTATTTACCGCCTGAATGACTAATACAAGCTATATTTATATTATGAACGGTCTTGCCTCGGTCGTATAGTAACGCTAACAACTCTAGTTTTTTTTTTTTTTACTTTTTACACACACATATTTTATATTACCGACATTCACATACACAAAAATATTAGATACATATTATCAAATGTTATTATACATATTATATAACATATTCTATAAATATTTTCTTACTTCGTTTTCGTCCGTCGTATCTCCCTAATACAGGCTATGTATTAGTCTAGCAGGAGATGTTCGATCCCCAGTGCACCAATAGAATTGTATATTCCATTTTTATTGATTGTTAACGTGCACGACGGTGAAGGAAAAACACCGTGAGAAAATTTGCAACAGGAAAAAAAATCCTCTAGTTTTCCCTCCCTTACATGGAATTCGATCTAGTTCAACTAACGAACCCTTGTCGGGAAAATAGTTCTTTTTTTAATTTCTAAGCGCATCAGATATATAAATAGTCTTCCATTGAGAGGAGATAAGTAAATGCGTAGAAGATGAAACAGAACTGCGTAATGCAACTAAATTACTTCGAAATTAAAACGGTCTGCGTAGTAGTGTTAAATATATTATCCATCGCTATTGATTTATTGTCGGTTTTGTTAGTTTTACTTGTAAATATATTTATTTTATGGTCTAATGAAAGACGAAGTGAACCGAACGTGCGGGTCGAAGGTCCACAAAAAAGAACGATTTCGTAAATGTAAATAATTACAAGGATTACAAGCAAGCTTTTTTTACATATACATTTTATAAAACTTCCAATAATGCTATATAATAATATGAGTTTTGGGTTGATATGTGAAAGACAATATTGTTTTTTGACCATTTTTATTCTATGCACGAAACAACGTGCCTTAAAATTATATTCTTGTGTAATATGAGACTACCACGTTCTTATCTCTATCGATTTAAACCGTCTTTTCAAACATTACATCACCCGCCTTTACAATTTGTACACAATGCAATTTAAATTAGGTAATTGTTTCACATAACATGCGGCGCAATACAAGCGACGATGACGCGTCTTTAAAAATTTAAAAAGAAATTGACATCGATCTCATATCTATGCTAATATATTACGTAAACTGGTAGTATTAGTAGATCTTTTATCTATATTCGTTAGGATTATCCTTGTAGATATGCCACGATATAATTAATATCTACAATGATGGGCAATATATTGCTTATTCGATTAAAAGATAAGTGATTTTACGTATTATTGATTTTTTTAACAATGGTAGAAAGACTTACTTTAACCTTATGCATAAATGGATCGTCCAAGCCATCCAGCTTTGCGATCTCAAATCTGAAACTGTTGCGGTCAGTTTCTCTGGTCAATCAGAGTGAAGATCATTACCTCCACTCATGTACAAAAACATATCGGGCTCATAATACTACATAAAAGCTGTATTTGACAATTTAAAAACAGAAGTGCTCCGATCGTCAACAAACTTTACAGGATTACTCGTCAGGTCAATCTAAAGATTCCCTGAAAGTTTCATTGAAATCGGTCCAGCAGTTTCGGAGCCTGTATGGAACATACCCACACACTTTCTCTTTTACATATATAGACTTTCATTTTTCATGAAGACAATGATGAATAATGACAGTATGGACTACCGGTCTCCTAGTGGCACCCTCGGTCCTTGTCTCCATAATATAATAATAGCTGATATCTAAGTCAATTTTCTGAATATTTAGTCACACTTGGACCTCATGGTCTTAGGTTCGGGGTTTGTATCTCGGTCAGCTTGTATAAATGATATTCCGTTCTATCTTACGTACAAAAAAATACAATTAAATTTGTGCCCGGTATGTTGCGATGGGGTCACAGCCTGTCACATATGCGACCTAATAAGTTTGGCGATAAGTGCACATTGATTAATATAGGGTGAGTGCTCTTTATATTGAATTGAACTACATGTATAAAATATTTTTTGCGTTTAATTTGTATGGCTTACATCCGGGTATTAGAACGGTACCACAGTGATGAAGGACTCCATCCGTTCGTGACGGAGTCAGGGTAAGTGATGAATTCTTTAACTGCGATAACTATCGTAAATAAAATGGCTATGAAGTGTCAGATTATTTAAGCTCTCATAAATACGGCTCCATTGTATTTTGTGATAACAACCTTTAAATAATACTCGCATACATTATCGAAATTTTATCTATTGCGAATATTTCATTCTACTATCCCTCTGTCAGTATTATCTATATTAATAAATAGGGATAGGTTTTTTGTCGCCTTTTACTGCCTGCCCTCATACCTGCATTCCCTCACCGTAATATGGATAGATTTTTTTTATAATATATATTGTTACTCATGTGAAGCTTATAATAAATAATTTTTGCTTTTTAATTGACATTTTTTTCCAAATTGACACTCGATAAATCAATTATAAGATAAAAGTATGAATATATCTCTCTCACGTCCTTTTACCTTATAAGGTGACTTATATGTGACAGGAGAAGAGATCCTCGCTGAAAATAGATTTCAAATTTCTTCGAATTTTAGAAGAAGAGTTTTTTTTGTACGTAGCAAACCGAGAACAGAAATTCGTTGGTACAAGCCTTTTGGATATATGAATCTTAGACCAGAAGATCGTAAATTGCAACGGTCAGCTACTAAGCTATCACCATACCAGAAGGTAAACTGCGAGATAAATCAAGGTAAATTGTTTATACTGCGTGTATTGTGTTACATGATTAGAGGCATAGACCAAGTAACACTGCGGTTAACGTGTTATATTTGTATAGTAGATAAGTACATAACTAACTTGAAACGTCTATATTCTACGAAGCCCGAAGTCCGTTGTCATCCGAACTAATAAACTTTGAATCTGCAAAAGAACTCCAAACCCTACAGACAATGATTCGTTCAAGTAATTAATTAAACGTTTTAATTGATTTTATAACTGTAATAATGGCAACCGTCCAAGCCAAGGTTACCCCCTCACCGGGGGGACCCTTGTGTCGAAGTTACCACCTAATAAAGGTTCAGGCTAAGCCACTTCTCAATCCGGTGAAGCAGTAAAGGCCAGCTTCTTTATGCCAACTGTGTTAGTTCGTCATAAGATATTATAACAATCAGTTCCTTCTTGAGTACTTTTTTATCTTAAATATCAAAGGATATTCGATCTATTAGTATTACTAAATCTGTGACTTTATTAATTGGTAACATTAGTAATAAAATAAATTTACTACATGTACAACAATTTTGACGCGTCAATTCATTCCTTTATTTGGGTTATAGATTTCCGCTTAAAGCACACACGCTTTTACACGTCCATTACTACGCATTTAAAATAACCGGTTACCGGAACACAACGTTAACATGTTTAAATTATGTATGTATATTACAAAAAAAACTGTTCATAAAAAGTTGTTACAATATATAGTAAATTTTAAGCTCCCTTGCTTTTATAATACGATCTAGAACAAATTGACTTGTTATGTAAAATTGTGAAATAGGAAACCGTGAATCATAGAAAATGATTGTCATTTTCAATTTTGCAAATGGCAATGCATGACTAATATTTAATCAATTTTGCCATTATCATTACCGTTTGAAGTCATCGCTCATCCTGAACAATGACTTTGCAAAAGTGCTATAAAAATAACACTCTAGATATAGACGTAGAAGAAGTTCCATTGGTACTAGCGTATTTCAGCTACAGAATGTTTTTACAAAATTTGTGGTTGGGAACATCAAAGGAAAAAATCTCGCGATCGTTCACATCAAATTGGATCGATCAAGTTTCGTCGTTCTCCAAATTGTACACGGTCGTAAGAGACGCGTGATAAAAAGCCGACCCTAGAGGCAGAGCCTACTGGTGGTAGCGTTGTGAAATTTTGAACAACTTGAAACTCATTCAGTCAATCTATCACAAATTATTTGCTCGGAAGTTTTTAAAATTCTTTGGCAACAATCTCTGCTCTGTGCCATTTTAATACCTACTAATGTATTTATAACTGGAGTACATAGTGGACATACACACACGCAGACACGAATCCAAACACAGTCACGTGAAGTCAGTGTAAATCGCTGACGACCGCAAACGACAATTTAGTATACTAGAATCAAATGTATATTTTTTGCCAATGAAAACACTTCCGTATAAATGCTTTTGTTTTGATATAAGTGCCCATTGCCTAATTTTTTTTAACTTTTTTTTTAGATGAGATTTTAAAGTTTAGGGTACGGTCTTCGATTTGAATCCACCATTCGACTATTGACATGAACTATTCCCTAGCACAAGTTTAAGTTTAGAATTAATTGTTGCAGCTATGGGAGTAGTGCCGTCACCCACAGATTGCTACTTCGTTAACAGAAGTCTAAAAACATTAGCTCTACGCATGGAGCAGCACCAGAAATCTTCCTACGTAATAGCTCAATGGCTCCAGAAACATCCGAAAGTTACCGAAGTGCTACATCCAGGTAAACTATACCTCCGCTCCAATGTTGTAGCTCGAAATATGCAATTTTACAGCAGAGCCGAAAAGTTAGAAAGAATTCTATGCTTCATCATTATTCTTAGTGGCACGCAGACTTAGACGATTCCACAGGGTTTTTTACCTTTTGATAAATGGTTCTATCTTAAAATAATCTTAAGATGTTATACGTTTGAAATGTGTTCCATTCCTAGGTCTCCCAACGCATCCACAATACGTGATAGCACAGAAACAGATGACTGGACACTCGGGCGTATTTAGTTTTAAACACGTCGGCGGTCTACAGGAATCTAGGACGTTTTTGAGTTCTCTCAAAATTTTCATCCTGGCCGAGAGTCTCGGCGGGTACGAGAGCTTAGCCGAATTGCCGTAAGTATTGTTACTACTTAGTTATTTTGACCGTCGCTGTTCATTATACTACTGTTCTGAAATTTATTTTAATACCCTCGGGCTAATTATCTCTAGAGATTCCAAGATTAAAATACTATTTGTATTTTTTAGGTTTTCTTTTCTCTAATTTGTTATACGTTTACGGAAGTAATATTATCGAAGTTATCAGTAAATTCGGAATGTATGTATTTGTATATTTATTGATAATTTATTTATGTAGCTATACTTAGTGTAAATTTTCAGTATATATATAGTTTCGTTAAAATATTTGTACCCGTATGCCGTAGTTTTGTTTATATATTTCCTGTCCATACAAAGATTGCTTGGAAGAAATTGCTCTTAGCGTTAAAGATTTTACAACGAAAAATGTATAATTTGCTTCATGTTTGATTTTGGTGTACAATAAAGCTGTCTGTAATGCAATATTACTCTATGCAGGAGAAGGAAAACGAACAATGTGGCTTGCCTTACAAAAAATTCCATAATACACTTTTGTTCTATTATTAATCAGATAAAAACTAATGCTTCATTCGGATCTTTTAGGTTTATAAATTTATATGAAGCCATAAGTCATTCTTAATATTCCAATAATTGTGTTTCATATCTTATACACAACGCGACGTGTTGTTCACATAGCGTGCGCGTTATCAACACTCGACTAATTAAAAAACTACTTTAAGAACTGTAAAAAGGTATTTAAGCACGCGCTTATATGCTTATCATCTGTATTTGCTCTTTGCTCTTCATCGTTATTATCATTCTTATTGTTAAAGATCTAGTGATTATACAAATATATTTACGAGTAAAAAATCCGCTCCAAATCAATCGTGGCGGATCACACCTAACAATTTTTTTTTAAATATTACTAATATTCTTGTTAACCATTCCAACTAACTTTAAGCTTGTAGTAGGAGATGCTTCACGCCAATAGTCGAATGGTGGATTCGAACCTACGATTACCGCACACGACGCAAACTGTACCTTAAACTATTAGGCTATTAACACTAACTGGTACTCGCGGACGTTCCGTCTTTTTTTCTTAATATTATAATTATATTCTAAATTTCTGGAACCTGTTGTATTTTCTTTATTCTTCCACATGCGTAGTCGTGGTATTTATCTCGTCTTAGATTGTCATAAAGCTACCCCTCTTTGATACATATATGTATATGTAGTGCATGTATATTATTGTATTTATTTTGACAGTATGTTTCTCTCTCTCTCTCTCTCATCCAGGGTTTACTGTTAGACAGTCCAACTAAGATATTTAGTCCGCCTTTATGAACCTTACTTTACATTAAGGTCAAAAATTTAAGAGTTGTTTGTAAAGAGAATATAAGGTCATAGTCCGCGGCCTTACTGCGGATAGGCAGACTTCACATGTCTTAGAAAATGTTTTAACACATGTTACAGGACTGGAATAGTTTGCCCACGTCTGTCTTTCCTTCCGATTACAATGTGGGTATTTTCAAGAGTAGAGTGAATAGGCATTTACTAAGCTAGTGTGCTTTACCATCCAGGACTGCATTCCCTCTTCACATCAGGTGGGATCGTGGTAAAGCACTTGCTTAGAAAGTATAAAAAAAATATGTAGGTTACCTCACGATGTTTATCTTCACCGCCTAGCGCGTGGTAAATCACCACTCAATATTCCAACGTACAGTTTAATTGGTACCGACCGTTACCAACTATATATATATATATATATTTAAGTACGCTGTCGTTCCTGTTTTGTTCATCCAGTCCATACACAGGTTGCCTGGAAGAGATCGCTCTTAGCGATAAGGTCCGCCATTTAACACCGAATTGTAAATTGTTTCTTACTTCTGTAATTTTCTTCTTATGTCTATCTATCTTCAGGTCGGTGATGACCCACGCATCTGTACCCGAGAAGCAGAGAACTGAGCTCGGCATCACAGACTCACTGATTAGACTCTCCGTGGGACTCGAAGACACCGAGGATCTGATTGAAGATTTGGAGCAAGCTTTTAAAGCTGCCTTCTGAATAGTGCTTTAAGAGAATTACTTAGTTTTAAAATAATTTGATAGTAATATAATTACTAATCAGAGAACAGTTCATCGATAGGTAATTTTTTACCACAGTTCCTGTTAAAATATTTTACAAACGTTGAAGAATATAGTTAAACATTATTTATATACGAATGAGCATATAAGGTATAAAGCTTTAGGGTAGCACTGATAGCCTAGTGGCTACGCGGGTCTATTTACATTCTCGTGGTCATGGGTTTGAATCTTAATCGGCTTGTACTAATTAATAACCGTTTTTTCGGTTTTTTAAATACAAAAAATCAGTTGCTAAAAATTTTTACCACCAAGCATTCTTTGCTTACCCAGCTAGGTATAAAAGTACTTTAGAGTTTATATTTTATATGCGAATTATAAAGACATATTTTTATATACATAAAGCACGGTAATGTACTAGAATAAAATAATGTTAAATCAGTTTAAAATATCTTCAATAAAAATTGGGTTCAGACGGCTAAACGTCTCTTCGCCTCTGTCCCCGATAGGGTAATACGGTCCTTTGTGCTTTTTCTCATTATTAATTAGATTTACAAATCCTAATACAAGTATAGATATATATTTTATCTTTAAACGAATGATAGAATATATAATATATTTATTAACACACACAGATTTGGTTACAATTATAAACATTACACAAATTAAACGAACATCCAATGTAACCATTGCAGCACATATTATTGGTACACAGTGACCCCCAAACTAAGCAGACGCTTGTATCTTGGGAGCCAGAGTTGCGTTGTCGAGTTAGCATTTTGCACAAAGTTTTTATGTATTATTTAGTTAATAAATGTATATATACGTATATAAATATATATAGCCTAATGGCGAGGCGATTCGACTTACGATGAGGTTGAAGAGCAACCATCAGGTCACGGTTCCAAATCCCAATCGGCTTGTATTAATGACCTGAGGTTTTTTGGGTTTTTAAGTACAAGAAAGTCACAAATTTGTACCGGTGTATGGCGATGAGCCCACCACTGAAAAAGTTGACACCCAAAGCTGCCTCTGTCTATCCCCGTACGGTTAAAAAGATGTGAGATCATAAGATTTTTATATATGTTTATATCTTATAAATAGCATACATATGATAAAAAATATGTATCAGTGAAATATTCAAATGTAAAACGAAATAACACTGGCAGACATGAATGATGAAATGTTAATTCACTTCCGTTTGAATGATTGTGTATTCATTAAATTATCATGACAATAAAACCTACTTTGAATTACAATAGACACGAAAATATATTTTTTCTAATCACAATAGACATTTAGCATAGATCAAACGAGGCCATCGCTTGACACAAAGGTCAATTTAGCGTGTTTCTAAAAGACGATATTTTAGTATTTTACTAACCGTTGAACTGCCCTACCTCAGTTTGAATATTTATATCTTTAAATCCATTCAAATCAAGGTCCACCACCTCCCATGGCTCCACCAACCTCGCGGTTATATGGGCGGAAACGCGGGAGGGTACGCGTGGTCTTCTTGACTCCCTACAAGTTCTTTATCAAAGCCTTTCCCCACCATTCGGAGCTCTCCCCCTTAAGGGGCTCAATTAGAGGGACTTTATGGAGTCAATAGAGAATAGCACAGTTTCTCTAATCGCAATAGCATTCCGACCCGAAAGTGCCTCCTAACAACGGGTATGTTACATGAAATAAAAAAGCTTAGTTGTAATAGTTAACAAGACTGTTAGTAATATTTGTAAAAAAAATATTCCTAGCAATCTTTTAAAAAAAAATGAAAACTTAAACTTAATGCCATGGTTAAAAATATTAATAATATTCTTAATATATATTAATAATATAATATTGGTGGAACTCATACTATATGACGGTAATAAAGGGTTTTATCTTGTGCATTTAATTCGTAACGTGTAATATTTGCAGTTTCCGTTTTTTTTTATATATTTTGTATTATATTTAATTTTTTAAATGATGATAATATAATATAGATCTGATTTTTTTTTATTATTAAAACAATCGATGCACACTTCTATTTGAACAATTATATTATCAAACCAATATTTCTTAGTTTTTTTTTTCCAATGACAGACATGAAAACTTTTTCTGCTACATGCAAATATGGTTTTTATATTTTAAATTATTTCATCGACAAAACATTTCACCAGGCTAAAAGCTGGGGTTGTAGGTGTGTTTTTTTGTGATAAATCAATATTCTTCTACTTTCATACTATAATTAATATCAGAATTAAATAACGTCATAGTCGGAGTCAGGTAGGTACTTCAACTATTTCTTATAAAGTCTGATAACACAAAAAAAATCCCAGGTGTCTGGACGCAAGGTGCTTGGACGTTAAATTCGTGACAACGTATCCTAGCTACACATGTTATTAGAAAAAATTGAAGTATTTTATTTTCACTAAGCACAAATTTGCGTTCTCTCTCTCTCTCAAACCGCGCTCTCGCTTTCACACTTTGAACGAGCCGCTACGTCGCGGCGTGATTTTATTAGCCGCATCGTGCACTATCGGCAATTCTCGGGAACCCTCGGCTCGAGCGTGACGGGACATTTCGCGCGAATGACATCCAGTATCATCAATTTATAAGACGTTTTCACTTCAAAAAATGAGGGGACCAGATATGTTAGTAATCTCTATCCATATTTTCATTGAGCTAATTCGTGACTGCTGCTTGAAATCGAATTAGTGATAGACTGTTGACGAATTTGTGTATGTTGTCATAGATCAGTAATATTGACTAACGTTCAATAAAATTATAATAACCGTAGTAGGATCGCTGCAGTAATAATCATCGGTTCAATTAATCCTATCCAATAACAACTAATCTACATCACGTATTGTAAAAGTCAACATTATTGTTTTGTCATATTTCATCATTTCCCCTTTCGAGCAATATCAACATGTTTTGTTTTCTCCGACATTGACGTGTCTAACTATAAAATTTTAAAGATAATTTTTAATTAGATTTTGTATCGTTCAAAAGATTCATCGATCAAGTGTTGTATTTAGATAATTTAAATTTGTACGTGACAAAAAAAACGATATTTATTTTTATAACACCATCTAGTAAATCTTCGAGATACTAACTTTGTTGCTACTGGATATGTTATCATACTGGTAACAGCAAACTCTACGAGATGGCGTTACAAAACATGTCGTTTTAAAATTGTAGTACAAAATACGATCTTTTTTGAAGCTCTGTTGCCCAAATACCAAATGTAGAAAAGCAAAAAATTGTAGGTATTTGGACTAGAAAAATTGTTACATCTATTAGTTTTTTTACGATAACACAATAACTATCTAGACTAGCTATTTAGTTAACACAAGGGCCACAAAAGATAAGCCGTAACTCTAAAAATACTTAGCAAATGTTATCTACATATACTTCATTACCACGTATACTTCAAGCATAGTACAAGTGGCTCGTTCCGTACAGTCACTTGCAGAAATATTTGACAGTTTTCATAAAAGAAAAAAATATTTATGACTCCCAAGTGCGCTTTAAGACGATGTTTGTTTGACTTCACTATTTTATTACGACTTTATTATTTCGTACCATACACGTGACCCAATTATTTCTGATCACATTTCTAAAGACGTATTAAATCCTATTAATGATCCTGAATACATCTTGCGCTGAATAGTTAAACGCTCTACTTGTGCATGAATATCTACTATGAACTGTGATTACAAGACATGGATATCTCACGTAACATTAGAGTATGTATTAGATACCTGAAGTAGAGTACCTGAACAGGATAGGGCGCGAACCGACCGCGTAATGCCACCACTGTGACTGTGACCGGGATTCCGCGCAGCACACTCTAGCCGTGTGCCCCGCATGGGAGGCGGAGCGAAGGATCCTGGTCCAGCAGATCGGGCAAGACCTCTCCCCGCCAGCGACAGTAGCGGCTGCACTGGCGGGGAAATCCAAATGGAAGACGCTGGTCTCCTTCTGTGAGTCAGTAATGACGCAGAAGGAGACCGCCGAACGGGATCGGGAGAGGGCCGATCCCGTTCGGAGATGGCGCAGGCGGGCCGGGGGCAGACCGGCCCGCAACCCTGTAGTTCTGGGCTCTCAAGTATCCCCTGCCTGTCGTAGAAGGCGACTAAAAGGGGCCTCGGGTTCATTGGGCGGAAGGGTGGGGCCTTTGTGGACAAAGGCCGAGGTGGACCCGGGAAGAAGGCGACATCGGCTGGCCCGTGTCGCCTTGCACTGCGAGGGCACAGGGGGGGAGGGAGTAACCTCCCTCGGGAAGTGCTCTCTATGAGCACAGTGCAGAGGGGCTCCGGTGCGTTCCACTGGAGATCCCGGAGCCCCTTACCATGCACCTAGGAAGGGCCACCGGGGAGGTTTTAGTGGGTAAAAACCACATAACCGCCGCCTTTCCCCCAGAAGGCGGGGTATTTTTCTGAAGATTTCCTCCTCGTTAACAAAAAAAATATACACATATACGGTAATACACAGCATAAAATTAATATGCATATCAATTTAAATGGAAAAGGTATCTTCCTTTCATATCGTATTTAAATATAACAAGCTATCCGTCAAATATATCAGTTGAAATGTTAAAAGTTATCATAAGATAACGTTTATATTTTGTTAATAAAGCGACTAAAATTATAAACGTTATTAAAAAAAACATAAAGCTGATGTATCATTTTTGCCATTATCTATTTTCTGTTTATCATCAATTTCCACTATAGATTTATTAATGGTATCAATTAGCTGCTTGTTATTTGTAGATCTGTGACCGAACGTATAAGTACTGTTGCTTGAATCAGCTGGTACACCAAACAAATAATTAAGGTACATAAGTTATTTATATACTTAATCGTAATTATTTATTATACTTACCAGTATTTAATTAATATAATTTAGAAATATACTAAACGATTCTATACGACTACAAATTTTTAAATAAAATATTTAAAAACTCACACACTATTATAGCTAGATTACATCAAAAGATACAAATCAAAAGAAATAAGATTTCAAATTTTTATATTGTATATGTTTGTGGTTTGTATTAATGTGAGTAAAAGATTATTTAACAGTTTAATCATTACGTGGGCAAGCAACCGTCCTTAACCTCCTTGTTGATATCATGTACTTGCCATAATTACTTTAGATCATTACATTATTTGCAGCATAAATTATTTATGGATGTAAAATAACAATCCTTATGTATAGAAATTTGTTTTGTTGTATTTATTGACGTACATAACGTTTATTATATAATGGCAAAATTGTTCATAACCCGACACTATCTCTGGTATTTCTAAATTCATTTAGATTATTTATCAAGCTTTCGAGAATTACAATGTTTATCAAAGAAAGACATCGAAAGCATTGTTCTATGTTCCTTTTATCAATATTGAAAAAAGAGCTGTTCATGTAGTTTTTGATCAGAAACAAACACAAAACACAATTGATAGATGCATCTAATTTAGTGGCTACCTACAATTCTGGCAGCATAACCCGAGACCAGAGTATTACCGTCCTTATATAAATGACTTTCTTATCGCCTAAATTTTTATATATACAAAAAAAATATTTTTATTTTATATCACATGTGATTATTGCTCAGTGTTGCTCATTATTTTAAGCACATATAACGAAACTGGCAATGAGACATTTTCACATATGTTGAGCTTGTTCTACAAAACGAGGAGAGCGTTAGGCTCAGATTATGTAACGTATCGAAACACGTACTTGTAATGAAGGTTTAAGTGTAAGATTTCATCGATATATACTTGCCCTCCCTTACTAATTAGCTCACGAAAGCATTCAACGGTTACATAAAATGTATTACACGTACACACAACACTACTTGGCGGCCGAAAAAAATTCTCTTAACTTCAGAATACTACCTATTATTTGATTTTGTGATCGATAGATCGATGTGTGCAATTGTTTTTGACTACAACAGATGACTCTGCGCTGGGGTATCGTAACAGCAGGAAAGATCAGTCATGACTTCGTCAACGCTTTCAATACTTATCCGGATAAAGGTGACCAAGTGATAGCTGGGGTTGCAGCCCGTGACAAGACCAAAGCGGCAGCATTCGCTAAAACCATGGTATCGCTAACGTGTTTGACTCATACCAGGCTATGGCTGCCAGCAAAGACATCGGTGAATACTTTTTAAATAAAAAACGAGCATACAACTCGATTAAATTCTGTGTTAAAATACTATGTAACCACATACAGACCGAGCTGATGTGATCATTTTGTACAATTTAATTAATTAATTAAAGTAATAATTTTCTCGTTCATAACCAAAGATATCAAACAGCGGAACAATTAAGTAACAGAACAATCAAAACTAACACGTAGTTTTGGGCATCAGCTAGGAGGCCTATACAATTTCATCGGGAATTTAAAAATGGAAGATTGCACTAGCTCTTAGATAGTAACTCGGAGGAAAAGTGAGAGGGAACCTCGACTTGGGTGTTTACTCTAATCGCTAAAGGATTTCAAACCCTGGGCGCTCCAGAGAACTAGCGTATAATTGATCTGTAATAAAGGCGCGAAATCCATATAACACAATGTTTGTCTTAATTAAATGGTTTCCTAAACATAAGTTGTAGTTGTCAATGAGCACAACTAAATCGCGTGCTTCTGTGCCACTAGTTTACGCACACTGGAGGGGCCAGGTTATTTATTAGCCAGAGACGCTTCAATTAATTCCTAATTATTCCACCTCACTGGTTACTTTAATTCGCATATGATTATTTTTAGATGTTGTATACATCGGCGCTTTAAATCCAGACCACTACGAGCTTAGCAAGCTGTATCTTGATAACGGCAAACATATTTTGTGCGAAAAACCCCTTTGCCTTAATTACAAACAAACTGAGAGTCTCATCAGATACGCGGAACAGAAGAACTTGTTTCTTATGGAAGCAGTCTGGTCCAGATTCTCGCCTGTGTATTTAGCTTTAGAAAAAGAGATAAACTCCGGAAAACTGGGAGATATACAATACGTGGAAGTCAATTTTGGTGTACCGATTGCTGGCGTGGACAGACTTCGGTGAGAATTACAATCAAGTTTACACAATTGAACACAGAACAAACCGTCATACACCATATTTTATGTTATAGAAGCCAGTGCTTTTACATTAATAACCTTTTGATATATAAGATAGTCTGATATCTGTATATTATTTATAATCTTAAAATGTATATAATTCAAATTTGTTTGATAATAGGCCTGAAAAAGTCTAGACAAAGAACTATCTTAGGCTAAAAATATAGAATAAGTATACTGCAAATAGCAACAACTCTATTGGGAATACTCAAACGGGGAATTCAATTTTGGCAGATCGTAACCGATTTTTCCGCCACAGATAATAACAATTTTTCTGAAAACCTTTTTAATATAATGGTTTAAATTCTTATAGGAGATTCTTATGCTGGAAATTTAAAATTGTCTCTAAATAATATTATAATTTCGTATTATTTCTTTAGCTTAAAAGATTTAGGAGGAAGTGCAATCCTCGACATTGGCATATACACGCTTCAGTTTGCTCAGTTCATATTCAAAGAAGAACCGATAAAAGTAACAGCGATCGGGGAGGTTAACGAAGAGGGTGTCGATTTAATTGATACTGTTATACTCGATTATAAAGGTGATAGAAAAGCCGTTCTTCACATTAACTCAAAAGTGAGGCTTTGGAACAAGGCGACTGTTTACGGAAGCAAAGGAAGAGCGACGGTGCGTAGTCTATAATGTTTATATATTTTTTATGATTTTTATTAAGAGAATAGATTAACTAATGCTATTAGTTAACATAAAAAATCTCTCTAATTTTACCTAATAGATAATTTTATATAGCGGTGTAGACAGAGAGTATCACTTCACAAACGCAGGGCGACTGCTCCCCTGCGTTGATTTCCAGGTCGTTGGTACCGTTTAAGACGGATATTTAGGATTGACTATTTTTACGTATGGGCTAATAATACAAGCTAATAAAGTGTTAGCCACGATGAATCTAACCACTAACTACGCCCTCCCGACCTCTCGGTCTTAGCTGGGTCAAAGGTCGAGAGGGAGCGGGGGGAAGGCTAACTACTCAAAAGTTCCCTAAAATAGGGAATTTTGAACCTACGACGTGGGTATCACAAAGCTCAGTAGTTTTCATATGTAACAGGTGTTGAGTCTATTGCTGCAGTAATATATGTATATAGGAAGTATAATTTTTTTAAATACGAAACCGAACAATTAATTGTTATATGGCGTTTCACATTTAAAATATGTTACTAGTTTTAGACAATTGTAAGTTAACCCATAAGATGTTTACAGATAGAAGATCCTTTCCATTTTCCCGAAACTCTGATTCACGTCGATGGCTCCGTGGAGAAAATCCCTCTACACACCTCGAGCCTTCCATACAACTTTGCAAACAGCGCCGGCTTGGTTTACGAATCAATTGAAGTAGCTAGATGCATTAAGAAAGGTAAATAATTCAAATCAAAATATCAAATAAAAAGACTTCTGCTATTGCGTGACAGGATGGGGAAGTATCTTGCCGAATGCCGTCGTGAAGTGGTTACACTTCACTGTTTTGTCTGATTAGCGAGGTGCCAGCGACACAACTCTTTATGGTTGGTTGGCAAAGCATGTGTCTGTGGGTGGCGGGATTACTTCAGATTGTCTTTTTTGTGATTATTGATTTGTGACAGTTGTAGGTCTGTGTGGGCGGCGGGATTACTTCAAATTATCTTTTTGGTGATTATTGATTTGTCACAGGTGTAGGTGTCTTTAGGCGACAGTATTACTTCAGATTGTCTTTTTTGGGCTTATTGATTTGTAAGTGTCTGTGGGCGGTGGGATTACTTTAGATTGCCTTTTTGTGATTATTAATTTGTATAATCTATTGCTTGTTGAATGTACAAGTCGCTATGTTCGCCTGCCCTCTATTGCTGGGCAGATTTTCAATTATTTACTATGGTTATGACATCATCAGGTTATATACGACATTCTTAGGACGTCTGAAATACAACAGTGTAGGCTCTCCTCCCACTTCTACTGCCACGGTGCTTTGTGATAGATTTTGATTAAAGGCTATTCTGCGGTTATATAATATTTACTTCCTTTTAACATTACGAAATTACACTTTTAATTTCTCTTAAAGGTCTCACGGAATCGCCCCGAATGTCCCACAAGGAAAGTCTTCTATTGTCGAAATTGGAAGATGAAGTTCGCAAACAAGTTGGTGTGCGCTTCGACGTCGACGACAAAGAGTACCCTTGAATATTTGGAAATTTGTATTTTTTTCTGCAACGATAATAAACGGTACACGAGTACTACTGGTTTAATATCCTATTCTTAATGAACAATATTCTAGATCTTCTGATGACGTCTTAAATCTTATATCAATTACAACACATTAAGAATGTGTAAGTATCACTCTACTCTTGAGAACACCTACTCGAGCCTGACCCGTTTCAGGGAGTAAAAGTCATTGAGAGCGGACCTCGTTTAGGATGGCTATTCTAATCGCTAAAGCATTCCAAACCGAGGGAGCCTGAGTGGACGACAGCAGCCTCGCAAGCTGCGCCCCACTGACTTCTAGTATAATTACCCAATATCACAAGCCTGGTTTTAGGCTCAGTCTGCGAAAGATAAGGTTGTAGATTCTAATCTCCCATCTGACGTGAACCATCTCCTAGCACAAGCTTAATTGGAATGGTTAACAAGAATGTTAGTAATATTTGTGACAAAGAAATTGCTAGCACCCACCATCACATTTGGAAATCAAAATATGCATTGGGTGGTAAGGGAGATGCCTCAATCGGTATAAATAAGATCAATGTTATTTATGAAGGCAATACTTTTATTACATAATTTAAAATTAATGAACATAAAATACCGTTGCTATATAGAAGAGAGATTTATCTGAAACAATTATTTAAACAAAATAAGTAATAATTCACAGCAAACAAATAGATGACGTTATACACATTTACAACATAATGAATATAACAGATACAAAATTATGTATAATACAATGAATGGATGAGAATTATACAATCAATTTATCAGATTCAATTATCTTACCCTGTTGTTATATTTCTAGTTTCTATTAATAATTATTTTATATTGACTACAGTTAATTATCTACTATAAATTATTTTTACCAAAGTTTGTACCAAAATCAATTTTATTTTTATGAACATTATGGTCACAGTGTAATGGTTGCATACCTTACTTTACCATTCATATGCCATTTAAAATACATGCTGTGTTTATTATAAAATTATCATCATTATCCATTACCAGAGTAAAGTTAATACTTTTTACTTAGTAGATTTTAATTATACATTAGAATCTCCTTGAATAAGAATTTAGCGGAAATCAACACAAAAGGTATTCGTATGTCGTAGGGTCTAAATGCAGAGGTGAGTACACATCTATCTTTTCAAGTCATTGGCCAGTGATGAGTGGATTCCATACAGACTGCACAATCAGATACATTTATCAATATATATCATAACAGATAACAATCAGATATATGAAACTCACTAACCATGTATAATTGAGTGAGTCAGTGCAAAAGCATTTGTCATTTTAAAACGCATCCACCACAATTTTTTTTATGGTAGACAAGTTGTAGGAAAATTTTAATTTAACCTTGAATTTCTTCTTTGGTGCTTTGAAATCAAATAAGAATTAGGCAAAATTTTCTGTCTCAATGAAACTTCTGCATTTTCCCGCATAATAATTTTGGGGAAATATAGTATCAATAAAATATAAGGGAGATGGAGATGCATCATAACATAATTTTTATTTCATCTTTCTATAATATAAAAATAAAATGAAGTATTCTATGAAGAACTCAAAGAATTCATATCCAAATTTAAATTCTATACACTATACTATATATTTTCAATTTCTTATTATTCATACCTAACATAATTAGATTTATAACTTTGACTTTGACAAAAATATATAAAAATGGTCAAACATTGTTCAATTTTGTGGTCAAACATGGTCAACATTCAAGTTCATTTAGCAGTCAACATTCATTTGTAGATTCCTTTTCACAAAAAGTACACAAAGTAAATGTTGAATGTTAAAAGTTGGATTGTGTGATCAATTAGTTAACTCTGATTAAGTTTTGTAGAGTATAAAGGAATGCATGGCATATTAGTAAGCGGTAATTATTTATTTAACCACACCATGGTCACAAAAATAAAATGGTCTTGATCCTATGTATATACTAAAGAAAAATGGTGCATAAAGAAACAATTGCAAGTAAGAATTTAAAAATAAGACAATAAAATGTTCAAAAGTTGGTTTGCTTAAAAAAATTTGTCATAACAAAAGGATAACATTTACAGTAAATAATTATATATTTTTATAATAACCGTCCATTTTTATCATCCTGAATTTCTCAATCAGCTAAATCGAATTGTCTAAAATATCTTGATACTAAACATATAAAGATATTTAAGGGTGCTACAGCTTCTGTTGAATCCTCCTCCTCTGGATTTATATGTGACCTGGAATGTAATTTATATTGTACTAAAATACAGAATAACCATCTTCATAATCATCTTCTTTCCTTCTCCATGGAAGTGATATAATGAATAAAGTTTCTCAAAGCAATTACATGAAAATCTGATACATATGCAAGTTCAATCCTGCAAGCAGGGGTCAGCTACTATTTCACAGCCACCTCAAAACCTTGTCTATCGTCTCTGTATTACAGTAGTTAGCATCAAGTTATTGATTTATTTAAAATCATTTAGTTATACTTACAATAAATAATATGTGATAAAAAGAAAGATACCTGATTTCAGCACATTTTCTTGCTAAATTTCTTAATATACTTGTAGTATCAGACAAAAGTGGTTGCCTTGTACATGCCAGAAATGCATAAATCCATTGTCCTAAAAATAATAATTTTTGTAGTAAACACTTATACAACTATCCTTCCAGAGTTGGTGCCTTTAAGTCTTCACCACTATTGTATCATGAGGTTTTGATTTTTTTATATATTATTATTTCAAAATTAAACTAACAAAATTTCCTATATAACATGGGTATAAAATCTACTGTTATTAGAAAGTAGCTATAATAATGTCTTAACAAAAAAAAATTAGATCATCATTTTAGCTTGAATCAATGCTGTTGTAGCTGCCGGGCCTTCCCCAATTCCTTCCATTAATAATAAAATAATCACTTTATTGTTATGTAAAAGATTTTTATACCTGTTTTATAATCAATAGTTTTTCCTGGTTCCACACTGTCTATTATATCAGTCAGTATTTCTAAAGCATGGTCTAGTAATGTGTAAGGTAGCCCTAGAATACAAGATAATGTCGGCTCATTCACATCAAAGAATCTTTTCCAGCCTAGAAAATTATCTTGCTCGATTTCTATTGTCTTTACACTACTTGACCATTGCGATTTATTTGACAATAAGCGAGATATGTACATTCGAACATCTGAAAAATCTGCAACTTGTATGTTTTGCCATTCTATTGTTGGTTTGAGACTATCCGGAACAAATGCTCGTGGAACCTAAAACATAATGCCATTAAATTAAACGGTTTTTATTACCATATAAGAGACATTCTAATCCTTTTCATTTTACCTCTTTAACAAAACAAGATTGATTTTTGGCAAACTTTGAAAAATCTTGGTCACATTTCGTCACTGGTGAATAATTTGAACGCTCTCTCATAACCTTCAGTAAATATTCTTCACCTGTTGTTGGAATATCCTTTAGTTCCACTCCTGAATTAATAAGGAAACAAGGGGACATTAACTCATCTGGATTGTCATTACTGGGGGCCTGTGCTTTTAAAACAACCTTCTTCTTCGGCATATTGGTTTATTGATAATACTATATGATGTCCTATGGAATGATTGAACATACGAAATCTAATAAACTACAATTCCTTATTTTGTGGTTTTGACACTTTTGACTCCGACATTTTGACAGCAGATTTTTTAATTTTATGACCTTTATTGTTGTTGAAGATTTTATGGCCTGGTAACAAGACCTTTAAGCCAAATCTTTTTTAAAACACATACACTTAATTCTTTAGTCTAAGATTCAAAAAACTTTATGACCTTTTTTTACGAACTACACAGATTGGCCCATGAGTCTAAGACAGTTGAAGACAGCTACGTGTACAGATTATAAATTCGCTGAAATAAAGACTATAAAACAGTGGACAGCAATCGCTGAACGTAGGTGGTAGTGAGTTTTATTTCTAAACTCAATGTAATTTTGTTACTTTGAAAAACCTGGCTGCTATAACCACAACTGCGGTGAGGTCCCTCATAGTCAATGAGGTAGGGAGAATGGAGAACGCAATACCAACACACCTCTCCTTCCGAGACTTCTCATCTGTCGATAGCGAGTAGCGCTACCATTGCTCCCAGTACTCCAACGAATCGCATCATCCGTTCCATCTGCTGGTCTGTTCTTAAATCTGGTGAAACAATTGTGTTCAGCTTCTCTGGCCAATCAGCATATTAATCTTTGCAAAAAATCATAATATTTTCTTCACCACAAGCAGTACACTTAAAATTTCAACCAAAAATTTTGATGGTGCTGATACTGGAATCAAACATAGATTGTCAGCGTAAATTTGTCAACCTCCGACTGCCGGGATCATCAAAAATCTTGACTTCGACGTAAGCAATTCGTAGGCTTTCCTTAAAATGAATAAGTACACAATAGTACCTAAATTAATATTTATTCATACGTTGTTTAAAAATTACTTACAAAATAAAGGTATTTTAATTTCTTGTTGGAAAAATATAACTAGCTATGGACAAAAATTCTTGATGGCAATACTGCGTGGTTTTCGAGAATTGTCGAGCAATCGGTCGATATTCAATAAGAATTGATACAAGTCATCCCGTCATGGTGGTATTTTTCGAAGTTGTTATTTACATGATAGAAAGTATTATCGGTCTATCTATTATATACCCAGGTTCTTTGTTACTGGCAGCTTGGTGGGAGTTACAGATAAAAATTTATTTGTCGGTGGCAGCAGTAATTTGACAAATGTTATATTTATTTTAATCAAACTTTTCTGTTGTCTTTTATGTCATCCTTAAATTTGAATCTTTATTAGCGTCTTTGAGTTTGAAATGTGTAGAGCATTAATAATAACGTAACGCTAAATCTATTTGCGATAACCAATTCTTCTAATATTTTTAACACGTGATGTCTACATCCAGCAATATATCGCAATCTGCTTATTCGCCTTCAGAACCTGAAACACCACAAGTACGTCTTTTTTTGGAATAAAACTACTTCCCTGTAATTTCAGCTAGTAAAATTTTTAAATTTTAGGGTACACCACAAAGTAGAAAACAAAAGTTTGATCAGTCTTTGGAACATGTGGACTTGGGACGCAGTATAGAGCAATCTTTAAAAAGTGCTCAGACCGAAATTCACCAGAAAAGAATTCAATCAATAAGGAAAGAGCTTGATTATTTAAAATCCACTGAGTGGAAATTTGAATACGAAAAAGGATTTTTTCAATAGCTTATAATTATTCATTATGTTTTCATACTTTACTTCATGGTTTACATTTCTTTTCACTAAAAATGTCAACGAAGATTCTGATGACGACTATAAAGAAAACTATTTGGCAGAACAACTTGTTGATTTAGAATACATTAGCAAAAATGAAGAGCAGGATATTGAAAAAGTTGATGATATTGAAATACCCAGTAACACAATTTGTTTTCAAAGAACAGGTACCAAGCATTTTTATAAAATCTTTAGTAAATTGTTTGTATTAGAAAGTCTTATATATATGTATTATGCCTATAATTTAACATCAGTTTCAAACATTTCTCTAATTAGTTGTGGGATGAAACAGCCAAATGGGACTATTATTATTTATGAACTTATTACCCAAATGTGCCACTCTTTGTAAAATAAAAAATAAGAAAATAGTTTATATTATTTGTTTATATATTAGCATTTTTGGATAAAGAAATGATAGTAGTGTAGAATGCTTAACACTAATCAAAAAACGAAATGATTAGTCACTTGTTAGCATATATTTAAAGGATGACTAGGTGCTCTTTTTCCACGAGTCAAAAAATGAATTTGTAATATTGTATGTACTTTCAATTTTGTACATAAAATTCTTATACTCACACAGTTCTTATAAAAAAAAACTTTCCAAAAGAACACTAAATTAATAATTTTGCCTTAAAAATCGGTTTGATGTTGTATATTAATACCCCACATATTTTCTCTAGTTATCCTCTCGATAGTCCCCAGCAAGTAAATATATAGAATGCATCTGCTATAAACTTTAGCCTGAGTTGGACTTATATATAAATATTATTTTTAGGTGTGATAACATTCAAAGATGAGAGTTATGTTTTAATAGATGGAATGCTATATTTTGATATATCAAACTGCTACTACAACTGTAATGTAAATGACCAGGTTTTGTACTTGGGTTATAAAGATCAGAATGAATCCATAGTTATTGTGAGAATATTAGAAAATAAAGGTGTATATTGGGGTGAGGAAGATGCAGAGGAAAACCATTTCCAGATTACTGAGCATATCCTAGTTGGAGAAGTAGACCAAAGAGATGACAGAAATGTCTACATTAAAAATAGTGACTTAAAATTCAATCTGGATAATGTTGGGGGCACTTTTGTACCAGTCAATGGGGACTGGTTGGAACTTGTGTGTACAATCCAATTAAATGATAATAAACCCTCTGATATTTCCATGAAACAGGTGAATGTTTTTATAATAATTAATAAAGTAATTTTTTAAGATAAAAAATATTGGTTAAACTTACTTCCGAATTGTTAGATGTACAGTAGGACCACGACATATTGTAATCAAATCTCTTTAACCCTTGATATGTCATAAAAATGAATAAGCTCCCGTTTCCTTTTAAACCTAGAAAGGTAGATATTTACACCTTTCGCTGTTCTCTTAGTCAAGCAAATTTGCATATTGAACAGGTTGTGAGCTAATCGCCATACACTGGGCAACTCATTCGTACAAGCCGACTGGGGCTTGAACCTGCAACCATCAGAAACTGAAACAAGACTATCACTGCTAAATATTCTTTATGCTTTATGCTAATTCTTATATAAATTATGTTTTAACTCTATTGTTAGATGTTAGTAAAATATTTTTAACAGTTTAAATATGAAATACGGTTTTTTAGTTTATTTCTACTTCCTTATTCTGTGTGGTTTTTTTGTGTTGATTTTTTCCCATGATCATGGAAACCATGAATACTTAATGCATCTGTTTAAATTTCGTCTTTGTGTTTAGTAAAGAGGTGCTGCATTGGGATATTTATATTAAAGATGCTAACATTCTATTTTTCAAAAAATGTATAAACATTATTTTCAACCTTTTCAATATGTTTAAGTTGTTATACATATTATGTAGGACATAATTCATACTAATAGTTGAATGGAGGGTTTTAATATACCACCAATACTTGCTATAGATAATTATTTCTGTTTCTAGGTGTTATCAGTGATATCTTTCCGCCCATTAAGAAGTAAAATTACAAGTGCATGTATTAACAATTGGACTGGGACATATGGTACATGTGATAGAGTGATATATTTCGATAAGACTTGTTTCTTACATGGATTTAAGCCTAAAATAGGAATGAAGGTAAACATTTTGTTTGCTTAAAAAATGAATAATTATTAAATAATAATTTTATTAAAATATTATGTCAAATATAATGATTTTAGGTAATGGTGGAAGCAATAGAAAGCAATCAAAACATGTTTACTTGGAGAGCAATTAAAATGATAGAGATTGAAAATGATTCTTTAGAAAAACACCAGCATGCATCTAATGATAATATGCCAAATTTGCAACTTGAAAAAGAAAAGAAAATTGATGTGACATATCCTTTGAAAATTGAAAATATATGCTTAAACCAAACATCTAAAATTATGTTAACTATAACCAATAACAGTGATGAAATGTATATTTTAAACAAATGGATTGTACTCAGCAAAAAAAGGGACTCTCAAATAAGTATTGAGCCATTTTTAACCTGTCCTACTAAATTGTATCCGAGACAATCCCTGCATTTTAACATAACCTGCAGTCCCAAATTTCTTGGCAATAGTCAAGAGTGTTTAGTAATGTTATTTAGAGGATTTCAGATTAAAAGATTTATTGAAATAAGTGTTATAGAGGAGCAGACATTTTCGATTAAGGCTCCATGTAGTGATAGTGTGGTTTACAAAAAGCTAAGTGAGAATACTGAACGTATGAACAAAATAAGAAAAAATCATAAATGTGTTATTCCTGGAGAAAGAACATGCAAAGTGCCTGCTTTTATTTCAGTCAAAATTGGTATCTTTCCTATACCAGAAAAAATATGGGATGTAGTGTTAGGTGACTCAAAGCAGACAATTTATAGCAATGAATATGACCAAATTATTAAACGAATAGAACTATATTTACCCTGCTTATCGCAACAGTTAAATATTTCTAATTACATGGATAAATGGCACACTTTATTGTATATGGAAGAAATACAATTAAATATAAATATGAGAGTATATGATATACCAAAAGTATTTCTGATAAGATGTCAAGAATATATTTGTGTTGAAATAAATGGGTTAGCGGAGAGAAGACCGTCGTTAATTATAGGCGATAGAGCTATTATAAAAGACTTATGGAATAATAGTGCTCCACAGTATGAAGGTTGTATTCACGCAATTAAAGGTGATTTAGTACTAATGAAATTTAATTCTCAATTTCATGAGACATACAATGGTAGTGATGTGTCAGTAGAGTTTCACTTTAGCAGAACACTTTATAGGCGTTCACATAATGCTATTAACTGCGCTATTTCTAATTTAGGTTCTAATATTCTATTTCCATCGCGTATACTACATCAGAAGCCTCAGGTAGCAAAAGAAAAAGTAGAAACAATACAGTGGTTTAATAAAGGCTTAAATAACTGTCAGAAGGTTGCTGTTACTAATGTATTGTTGGGAGAATGTCGTCCAATGCCTTATTGTATATTCGGCCCACCTGGAACAGGCAAAACAATTACTGTTATTGAAACAATATTGCAAATATTGACTAACATACCAGAAAGTCGAATTCTTGTAGCAACTCCTTCCAATAGTGCAGCAAACTTAGTTACAGAGAGGCTAATTCAGTACAGAAATAAATTTAGTGGTTCCATTGTAAGATTAATTGCATACTATCTAGTTGAATCTGAAAACTTGCCAGACATCATTAAGCCATTTTGTGCAACACTTGATATTTCCAAAGAAGAAACAGTGAAATCCAAACATACTGTTAGGAATGGTATAAATTTGGACTGCCAAAAAACGTTAATTGGACGACATCGCGTCACAATTGGGACATGCTTTTGTCTTGGCTCATTAGCACATATGGGATTGCCTAAAGGTCATTTTACGCATGTAATTGTAGATGAAGCTGGACAAGCAACTGAACCTGAAATAATGATCCCAATGACTTTTGTTGACAAAGGTAGTGGCCAAATTGTTCTTGCAGGTGATCCAATGCAATTAGGACCAATAGTTATATCAAAATATTGTATGGAATATGGATTAGATGAATCTTATATGTCCAGAATTTTGGAATGTTACCCATATGTGAGGGACTATATTGCATATGAAAATGGTTACAATAACAGACTTGTTACAAAATTAAATGAGAATTATAGATCTTTAGATGAAGTAATAGCTTTACCAAGTGAAATGTTTTACGATGACTCTTTAGTCGCTAAAATTGATAGAAATCAATCATGGATATCAAAAATTATTGATATTACTTGCGATATTTTTGGTATAGATACAAAGAAAATGGGTGGTATATTTGTTCATGGAATTAGAGGCCAAAATTTGAGAGGCGAGGATAGTCCATCATGGTACAATCCTCAAGAGGCCTCAATGATAGCATTTACTACTTGCAAATTGTTAAAGAAAGGTGTAACAATAGATGAAATTGGCATAATAACACCTTACGTAGCACAGGTAATATGCATTTCATTATTTTTCGTTAATTATGTTAAATACATTTTGGATTTGATTAATTCCAAGCCTTTACTATGTTCCTCTATAATAAAACTAAGTGGTAATACAACTCTTGTAGTAACACTAAAGTATTATTATTAGATTATTAAAAGAAAATAATTCTCGCATTCTTTTAACTATAGCGGGGAAGACAAAGTTAACAATAGTTGCCTGCTTTTCATCAAGCTCTATTTTTAGTTATTGCTCCGTTAGATTACATTCGACAATTCTCATTTAAGATTATGTGAGCCATAAGCTTGGTTCTCCTCCTTTTGTTCCTTTTCTGCTTAGTTTTGAAAAAAATGTATCTTTCCCGACCCAAACATCTATCCACCTATTAGTAGATAGACAGAGGAAGAGAAGTCAACTGGAAGAAAACAATCATAGCAATAAGACTGCCCACGACGCAGGAAATAGGTATCATAATATATAGCATAAAATATCATAGTAATAACATGTACATACATCATAGATACAATACATTTTATTTTATCTGTGATGTATGTACATACATGTTAATTGTGAAAAAAATGGCACGGGGACTCATGGGGGGGATCATCTAACTTACATTTTCATCTTAGATGTAAGAAATAAGTGTTTTTTAAAAAAGACTTAGCTTAAAGGTCTTGTTACCAAGCCATAAGTTATTCAACAACAACATGTTAATTCTTGTGTAATAGTTTATTCATTCGTTTCCTGGCGCATTGTAAATGCCGAAATAGAATATTTAGTATAATAATAGATAGTGGGGAGTACTGGTTAAGAGCTACTTTCTTGCTCCTCTGGCCCTCAGCCCCGAGGGAAAGATATAGATGTATATATCTTAGAAATTATATTATATTTTCAGATTAAATACTTGCGTTTAATATTTGAATCGATGGGCTTGCTCCAGCCGAAAATAGGAACAGTTGAAGAATTTCAAGGTCAAGAACGCCCTATTATACTTATTTCGACGGTAAGATCATCGGATACATTACTACAAGAAGATCAAAAACACGCTTTGGGTTTTGTGAAAAATCCAAAAAGACTCAATGTTGCTTTAACGCGCGCCCAAGTGTCTGTTATTCTGTTTTGTAATCCTCACATTCTCTGTTTGGATTCTTTGTGGCAACAAGTTATAGTAAGAGCAATTAATGAAGATAAATATATGGGATGTGACATCCCTATTTTAAATAACACATGTCGTACATGAAGTAATGTAAATGTCATCGTTTTTTGAAACCTATATATAGTTTAAGTTTTTTTTTGTAGTATATTATACAGCATAGTGTAGGAGCTGTATTTTATTGTAATTTGCTAATTCTAATATGAGACTTAAGTTCTAAATAGATTCAGTGATCTCTAAATTGTATTTCGTATAGCATTTAAAGATGTTGACAATTTTTATATGTGATTGCTTGATTTAAACTAAATGTTAAATATACTTTCCTTTTCTGAGTAAAATGTTTTGTATTTTAGTAGAATAAGTTGTTAAGAAATAGTAGTAAGTAGTAATAATATTAATTCATTAAATATCTTTAAAATTATTTTTTTAATTTTCTTTAGTGGTTTGTTCACTCCGTCTAGTGTATCTCGGAATTCTGAAATAAGCATTTCAGAACAGTCACCACCATTACTAAAATTAATAATTAAGTGTTGCTTCAACCAAAGTTGCTTGTTTCGGCATTGACAAAGTAAACTGTTTATAAGATATAAACTGTTGCTTCTTTATAAACCTAAACGAACTAAAAGAGAACTAAAACTTGTCTTTTTTCGTACATCAACTGGGGAAAAATTTTGATAGGTCAATCAAAATCTTTCCGCCTATATCACTAAAATAACGATATATCGATAGGATCGATATTTTTATCTATGCTTTACAAATCAGATTTCGCCCTGAGAACACTTCTGTGATAACCATAACAGACAGACCATTTTCGAGAACCGACATCGGTATGTACCTACAGTACGAGATTATGTATGTGCAAGTATTTACCGATAGCAAGAATAACTGGAAATATTATGTCTGGGTGAATCTCCGAGACGGCGGCATGCCCGACAAATGTCCATTGTACCGAGCTACAGGACGTATTTTCGGTAATTGTTTTTCATCATAACTCCGTCTGACACAGACAAAATTTTCGGGTTTCTTTAATATTATTACGATTAATTGAAAACGATTCGAGTAGATATTTAAAAGCATGTTTTATTTTAAATTGTCTATGGATCTTAACAACTCCAATCATAGGTTGTCATTGTCAAAGGTGACAATATTTTTCTATATAGACTATAGAGCAACTTATAAATAAATAAGAAAACGTCATACGTTAGTTACGGAGATCAATGATTACTGTTTTGTAGATCGGATATTCCTGTCCCCTGCTTCTCTTGAAATATAATGCTGATATAGGAATAATTTAAAATAAGAATTTGATAGCTGTTATCATATCACGCGGGCAATAAGGTTTGTTTTCTATAATGGAAGTGAATGGTGTAGTTTTATGTGACAATCTAATCAAATGGTTACAAACACTAAACCTTACTGCCAAACATGGAAATCCATCAGGTAAGATTTAGTCTAAATATTAAAATATATTAAATCAAAATACGTTACGTTTCCGAAAATAGTTTGATTCCTAATCATCCAGTCGTGTATATTTATAATTTATAAATTAATATATATTGTTTCCTTGCAATTTCTTATTGTTTCCTTGTGTTAACTTGAAATTAACCCACAGGATTTTTTTAAATATTATATATGCTCTAAATGGGTTTATGTAGTGTAACAGCTAATATTCACAACTTTTACAGCATAATAGCTGAATATAATAATTTTAAATCTAGATAGTGTAATATAATAGATTATTTCACTCAGATCTCTCAGATGGTGTAGCAATTGCTGAAGCTCTCACACAAATTGCTCCTGAATATTTCACACCTACATGGATTTCCAAAATAAAAACAGATGTGGGTCATAATTGGAGATTAAAAGTGAGCAATTTGAAAAAAATACTTGAGGGAGTTGTTGGTAAGTATTTATATATATATATATATTAAGATGCTTCGTGAAAGTTAAATTTCTGATAGTGTCATCTCAGCCAATTACTAACTTTCTATGTATTTTATATACAATAATATTAATATATACAGTACTATACTGACAATCATATGTGTGTACATTGTGTGGTCAGTTTTTTATGACATGCAGCAAGCAAAATGTATTTACAGCACAGATAGTTTGGGATTTATGGGACAACTGTGATGGATAATGTCTTCGTAATATACCTTTGTTATTTTTTGCACTTGTAAGGTTGCCTTAAAGACTTTTAGGAACCACTGCGGCTCCTATTCATGTCACAACTAACTCAAGTTACACTATATAGAATATTCCATACTTGTTAGTGGAGTCAATTAGTGGGCTAATGAACTCAAGTAAACACAATGGTATGGAGTATTTTGTTTGCATACCATATATACGTAATAATATGGGCAGTTAAGGTCACTTATATTCAGGTAAAAGTGCTCAACCTTTATTTCAAGAATAAGCAGTTTTAACGGTTGTATGAGTACAGTTGCTTAAGTCTCTATTACTTAACAGTGCTAAGTTACAAGTGAATACTGCTGTTGCACAAATGAGTTAGCAGGATTGTGCAACCACTACAATCTCTCAGAATCGGTGGTCTATAATACTTTTACTTTTCGCCCAGTAAGTGAGGTACTAGTGACCCAACTCCAGTATAATAGTGCCTACAATTATATTTAGTTGGTGTCTGTAGGTGGTGGAATCACCTGCATTAGATGACCCTCATGCTCATTTGCCCTTTTTTCTATAAAATAGCTGCTAAGTATCATTCCATCTGAGTTCTTCATCATCCCAATACTCTAACAACATGTTTCTTTCTCATTTTTTTTATTGTATGAATAGTTTTGTAATGTTTCAAATAGTATATAAAATAGTTTTGCATTCTAACTTACAGATTATCATCAAGATATACTAAATTTAAGTCTGCAGGAGTTTTCAAGGCCTGATGTTGTAAATATAGCAGAGAATGCTGATCCATCAGATTTAGGGCGACTGTTGCAGCTTGTTGTCAGTAAGTTATTGCATCATTGAAGTTACACCATTTCCTATATTTTTAGTGTCTTGAAATACTATGGCTTACAATAATGGTGTTTTTTCATCAAAACATACCCACAAACCATAGGAGAGTAATCCTTGAACATTTTTGCATAGAGGTAAGAAAGTGCTAAGAATACTTAATTCATGAACCATTTATTTGTTCTAGGCCCTTTATTTTGGAATTTATGATCTTCATTATTTCCTAAAGTCAGTGTACATACATACTCCGACCACCTAGTTGTAAACGCCGCCAAGTACTAATGTATGTCCAACGCAATTCTTAACTAACATCACATTGTATGGGGTCAGTGAGACATCCTTGACACAAAAAAAGTCTTGTAGAGTCCAGAATGACCATTACTATACTAGTCACGCCGATGAAGGAGAGGAAAAGGATTTCACAAGTTTTGAAGACGAGACCCTAAGATGGTTTTTCTCATTGTGGATGCACTCTTTTGTGCCAGTTGCCTATATTCATAGGTATGGCTAAATTGGCCTTCGAAAAGTTTGACGAACTCGTAAATTGAGACAACGTCTTATCGCGAGTGTGCAAAGTGAAAATTAGTTTCTGCATAGAATACCGTTTTATATGGTTCTGCTGGTATCTCTGGGATTTTAATTTCGTTCTGGGATTATTGTATCCTTCAATTTGACTACTTATAATGTTGCGGTCGAATTGCCAGTTGTGTACCATTTAAATCGTATTGTTGATGATGATGTTGCATTTACCTTGTGCATTGCTGGGATCTTATTACCTCTTTGTTATATCCTTCAATTTTATTACTTACAATATTGTAAGGTCGAATTGTCATCTACGAACTTTTTACCTTATTTACTATGGTTATTGGACCGTGAGCTATTCTTCATTAGAATTAGCCCATCCTCCGAATTTCACATCTGTTAACTATATATTAATACTACTTATATAGAATTGTTATTTTCACCATCTTAACTGTTGGTATTCCATTATCATAGGTTTTTTGCTTTACCTAACAACTGTTTTGTGGAGTCAGCTGTCGTCGAAAACTTCAATAGAAAAGCGTAATGCTTATGTCGACGTTGTAGATGACCATGCGTTGTAACAATCAATTTCAAACAAGCTCATATGTTAGCCCCTATTCCTATTACTAGACATACTCCCGCATCGCAGATGTAAGATCTAGGACTCTAAAAACTCTATAAAGTAAACGAAGTGTTACCGAAAAGCTAAATTATTAATATTTAAAGTCAAAATTATATTATAGCTCAATTGTAATACTTATTTTTATCTCAGGCTGTGCAGTTAACTGCGATAAGAAGGAAGAATACATTACGCGGATTATGGGGCTTGAGTTGTCATGTCAGCGTTCAATAATGCAAGCTATACAGGTAGGAAAACAGAAAATTGTATCATTTTTATTTAAGGCTTTGTACGTGGAGAAATAAGTCATTAATTTACAAGAACAGCTTTTAGGAAGGTAATTTCAGATGTAATTTTTGAAAATGGTTTATCTGATGCGAGTTCCGCTAACAAGCATTTACAATAAACATTGTGCAGCGCCATATACAATATAGTAATAAATTATAATAAATTGCTGAAATTATAATGGTTGCTTAAACAAAAAACCAGGTCTTGTTTTCCCATAGTGAATGAATCATTACCACGGATGCTTAACACGTTTCCATTAAAGTAAATTCAGTTTGATATCTTAGATCTTTCCCATGCGCAAGAGTTTTAAAGTCGGAGACTCAAGATCGTGTTTCTTGATATCCTATGACGAGACATATACACTATAGATATACGGACGTGACGACGAACTCTGTCCCAACTATCTGATAGAGTTGTTCTGTATATTTCTTAGGCATTCTTGAATCAGAATGCTACCGAGACTAGAGACACTTGGACCAATTTTCCTTAGGAGACCTGTGCTACGTAACTTATAATAGATTTTCACAATGAACGCTTAAAATAGTATGGTCGGGTGTTAATAGCGCTATAGAGACGTGGTATTGAACAGAAAAGTGCTTCACGAATATTTAAAAAATATGGAAACAAAACATATATACTGTGATAATTTTACAAGTTGTATGCGTTTAAATTCATTACCGTATTCGTTGCGGCATAAATATCAGGTGACATTGAAGAACAAAAAATGAGTCTTGTCCCGTCTCAACTCTGACCAGCATTTTTGGCTAATACAGTAATAAAGTTATATTTAAAAAAAAAGAAAGCTAACAATATTTCTTTTTTTTTTCAGAAATATTACTAATAATCTTGTTAATCATTCCAACTAAGCTTAAGCTTGTGCTAGGACATGGTTCACGGCAATAGTCTAATGGTGGTTTCGAACCCACGACCTTACGATTCGCAGACCGTACCCTAAACTGTTAGGCTATTGACGCTTATTATAAGTATAGTCCTACTAGGGCCTAGGTCTTCGCTTTAAGGATATGTAGACTTGAAATGTCTTAGTAAATTGTAATGTTTTCTTACACCGCCGAGCGCGTGGTAAGCACGTAGAATTACACCAAACTGTCAAAGTGTCGGCACGGGGTATCGAATTCGGTTTGCTAGCGTACTATGCTTTGACACTAAGATATCACGGCTCTAATATACTATACGTCAGACTATAAAATCGTAAAGATTATGTTTGTAAATGTTGCAACATGTAATGAAATGTTTTCATCGCAAAAAGTTATTAGGCAAATGTGTTACGTAACAGTAATTTCAGGTGCACACTCGTTACTTGCATTACAGCTGCGTACAATTTAGTTACGCGTCTTTAACGTCCTTGGATCACGAAAAATGCTTGGCGTGATGTGATGCTACATACATCAGTTTACATTCGAGTTTCGCGATAGTTGCACTGTTAGATCAAGATTGCGTCCAATTTGCACCGCGGCACGTTTGATAATTGTTGTAGTTTTATTGACTTTTTATCGCATTAAATAGATTTTTTAACGAAAGTCGTTGCAATTAAAACTTTCGCGCAATATTTTTCATTCTCTAGTGTTTATTTCATACGACACGTGTTACGTCAGTGGGAGATTAAGATTGTATCCGAACTATGTCTAGCGTGATGTTTAATGGTATTCTTTATAAATTAAACAATTGTTGGAAAGGAACTAGAAACGTTGATGTTGGGACTGAATCGCGGCGGCGTGAACTTGGAACCGGCTACGGTGGAAACTGATGTTGCCATGAGAGAAGCGTTAGCGCAGCGTTGCCATGATCTTGGACTTCAGGTATGTTGTTTAAGAATTATTTTAATTAAATTTTAGCAAATCTCTTATGGGATATAGCTTAGATTATTTATGTTTCCCTCCAAAAATTTTGGTAGACTTTATATTTGTAGAGGGATCCACCGGATTAATGTAGACGGTAAGTGAAAGTCCCTGTAAGACGTAATCAGTAATTTGTAATCAGACTGAAGTATCTGATCGAGCCTTGCCTTCAAATAAGAATTGTATTGAAGCCTAGAGTGAGGACACACGAGTAGGTTTCCCTCTCGGGAGCCATTATGTTAATTTACTTATATATAATAGCCCATAAATAAAACAAGGCGCTTGTTATTATATATCCCGTATTTTTTTATTTATACCATTGTAAATAATGTGCGTGATGATGAAGAATCCGGATGTACCTAATGTTTAGTGATCTATGTTGACTGGGTATATATGCGTCTCACTTTTGGGTCTTCATAGGTCTTCTCTTTAAGAAGAGTATAATGGTATAGTCCGCCACGCGGCCCTAGTGCTGATTGGCAAACTTTAAATAAAGTTTAAAATATAATAAGTAAATATATCTAATGGCTACAAATATTCCTCTACATGTTTATATACTTGTCTAAATTAATACTTTACCATGACGAAATATCTTAATATTTTGTTCTCAAGTTAAGTAAACTGCTTTTGATTATGTAATGGGGTGGAAGGTTGATTACTTGAGACACAGGATTCAAGAGTCAATCTACCATAATCTATCTGTTATTGTCTCTCGTTTCATAGAACGTGTATACACGTTCTTGACGATCCGGACGACGCAATTACCATTGCACAGGCTAGATAGATACAAATCCACAAAGCGTCCATTCGCGACCGTCGGAGGTTGCGAATAATCCTTGCGCGTTACCGTTATTTTATGGGCAGGCCCCACCCCTTAGATGTTAGGAGCGTTGCTGGAGTTTCTTCGGTCACTTCTTCTCCCAGCGCCAACGCTTCCCGAAGTGGCACTCAAAGTTAGTTCAGCTTTTGAATGTCTCTTAGATTATCCGTGAAATAGCAACCGACCGAGTCGTGGTTCGGCCCTCTCGGGCGCCCTCGGATCGAGCATGCTTACGCGTAACATAGTAACCGTCCAAGCCGAGGTTACCCCTCACCGGGGGGACCCTTGTGTCGAGTTACTAGCAATAGAGGTTCAGGCTAAGCGACCTAAGAGCTATGCCACCTCTCAATCCGGTGAAGCAGTCAAGGCCAGCTTCTCTGGCCAATCTGTGTAGTTCGTCATTAAAAAAAAATCTCTCGTTTCATATGTATTTGTATTTAATTTTATAATTTATCTTAAGTTACTACTGTGGGTTATGGTGAGGAACAAATTATTATGATTATATTTTATTTCACCGCCGAGCACATGATAGATCAGCACTTAAAATTGAAACAAACAATTTAATTAGTGCCGGCACTGGGGATCGAACTCCGTTTGCTAGCGTATTATGCAACATAAGGCCACTGCCCGGACACAGGGCTACCACCAATGAGAACCAAATTACTCGGTTTTTAATGCCAAGTAAAATATATTAGTATTCGAACACATATATAGGTAATATACAAGTGTATCTTACTAATTATAAGACTTGTAGTACATATTAATGTTGGCATTTTTTTTTGCGCAAATACAGATATTTCAATTCGTTACATTATTGTGAAAGGTTTGAATGTACTAGTGGCAATTGTTAACGCTCGCCGGCTGAGCATTCCTGTCGTTGAAGGTCGCTTTACACTACATCTGGTAACAATGAAATAATATTAACCATATTTTCAATATAATGAAAAAGTTCATGACAGGATTATATTATGTCTATCAGAAAAAAAAAGATATTTCTGTCGCAGACTTTCATAACGTCACGAATCACGTTTTAACTCTGCGTTTCCTATCAGTGGAGTGTGTGTGTGTTAGTCGTATTTGTACAAAAATGTTTAAAAACGAAAATCGTTGTTCTACATGTTTCTTTTCGTATTTACTTTTCTTGTGTTTTGCGAAAATATACCAAAATGAGGCATTGCTTCATTTTTATTATTTATTCCCTCCATTATGTCGAATGTGATAAACCACAAATCCTCTGAAAAGAATATCATTCCTGGTAAGGATGATTGATGAGGTTCTTGAAATTAAAAAATAGTTATCTCGTATTGCCATTTCGTTGGGAGCAATATACAATTGTGAGACCTCAAAATATTTATATGAACTCATTCTGCGTAGATTGCAATAATTACACCCACCCAAAACGATGCGAAAAAAAGTTAATTTATTGAGTTACTAGCGTACCAAGCCCGCTTCACCGGGCTAGATTCTGCTTTATTTTATTTAAACAATAAACTTGCATCATTAAATATTTAATTTAACTCTCACAATATATTAATTTGGGTAAAAATCATGACCTACACCCATGTACATATCAGCAGCATCAGTAAACGGTTACATTCGCGGCGCTATAATTTACCTTGAATACTTTAAAATCCTTAATTATTATATTTAATATACTTCAGTATACTTTATTATACTTCATAATTATACTTCAATATACTCCATTGTTCAATATGGTTCATAATGACATAAATATACACAACGCATGTATCAATTCATATTTGGGTTATAAAACAATAGAATATCATCATAGTAAATAAAAACTGTATTTGACTAACAAACTAACAGACTGACAAACTACTCGCTAATACAGGATTAACCGCCAAGTCAATCTGAGGATTCCCTGAAAGTTTTATTGAAATCGGTCCAGCCGTTTCGGAGCCTATACGGATTAAATACACTCACTTTCTCTTATATATATATAGAAGATTAAGTCACCATGTTACTTTTACAATGTTAATATTTTTTGTTAAAATCACAATTTACAATGTTAGTAAGGGGCTTTTTAAGTTAAACATAATTGTTTTCTTTAATTATATCATCAGGTGGAAGTCCTCCAAGAGGAGAAGATAATGTTTTTAAGCGAGATCAATCGTCTGACGGCGGAGAAAGCGGGCGTAGTGGGCAACGGGGCCAGCGAGGAGCGCGAGCTGGACGAGGGGGGCGCGTCGCTGGGGCCCGCGCACGCCGGCACGCTGCGTTATAGCCACATGCGCGCGCAGCTGGACGCGCTCAAGGACGAGCTGGACAAGCTGGAGCTGCAGCGCGATGACCAGCGCGCGCGCGGCGACCGCCTCGAGCGGGAGCTCGCTATGGTCAAATTGAGGAACGAAGAGCTACAGGTATTTTAAACTACTCCAAAAAGAGAGGTTTTCAATTCGTCTGTGTTTTTTCAATCATCAATAGCGTAATGGTTTAGGGTACAGTCTGTGAATATTAAGGTTGACGATGGTTAACGTTTCTCCTTTTTCCTCTTTTTCGTTCCCTCACCGCTGAGGATCGTGACCACATATAAGCAGCCTCCATAGAGGGCGGAGTGGACCTTCGTGATCGTGAGTGGCCATTTTGTAGGCGCCCTTCCCTGAGCACGTTTGCCGTCCATTTTGCCTAAAATGATCTGCTTCTCCAGACAGTGCTCTGAAGACCGCATAACATGTCTAAAGAAGCTGAGGGCTCTTTGGCGGCATATTTCAGACTTTATTTTGTTTCCTTACACAAGCCTAAATTTATTTGGAATGGTTAACAAGAAGGTTAATAATAATTGTAGAAAAAAATTGTTAGCATTTTTTGATAGTTCAGGTCACGCTGACCATAATCCCTGTCGAGTCTCCCGGGGAGCCCCGGGGGTTTACTGGGAACTAACAATTCAAATAAAAAATTAATACCTCACCGATTTTATTAAATTAATTGTATTATTAATTTGATAGTATGTATCAGTAACGATATTACATCATATTTAACTTCAGCCTTTCAATTGAATTGTTTGCATTATATAATTTCCGTTCGAAGATTTCTATCGTTATATAACATAACGACGAACATACTGTTATAAGTATAACATAGTGAATACAAAAGTTACATCAATAACGAGTTTTTTTTTAAATTACAAAATTTATGATTTATTTATATTGTGAGTATCTTGATTATATAATCAAATTAACGAAAAAACGTAATCTTATTTAACGACTCGTACGATATATACTTTGTTACTTAACGGGACCTAAGTTCGACATTATACACACAGACATACATCATTGTCAGTCGTTAAACATTTATATGTTAGATTGCTTTTGTAATTGTTTCAAAGTAAATGCAGCTTGTAAGAGTTATTAGAAGCTGGTGGAAATCGTCACGTAATGTAAAAGCATTATACGCCCATCATCCTGTTCCTATAGCAATATAATGGAAACAACAAGATTACGCCACATGCTGCACCATTTAATATTGGATTTCTACTTTTATATAAAACGAAGCGAGAATCAAGATATTGATTAATATATCCTGTCCTGTTGTACGTAATGTTATTGAATACAAATTCTTGTGCAGTACTTGTGTTTGTTTGTTGTACTAGTTTTTGTGGAATAAGATCCTATATTTGGTTAGCTTAGTAATTTCACTACAGAAAGAGCACAGTGTATAGGGGCTCCGGTGCCTTCTTCTGGAGATCCTGGAGCCCGTCACCATGCACCGAGGAAGGCCCTTTTTAGTGGCTAAAAAACCTCACATAACAAGATAACCCTTCTCCCCTTTCCCTTTTTTGGGAGGAAGGCGGGGTAGCTTGTTGAAGATTTTACTAGCCATAACGCCTTTACGCTGGAATACAATATGTCCCTGCGTATATATCATCAGTCGTGATTGGGATGAATCACCTGCTATTTAAATATACCTCTATTTATATATAAAAATGTTCTAGATAGCTGCTTCGGAAAATGTTGCACTAAAAGATGAGCTGGACGCGCTGCGGGAGACAGCTGCAAAGGCTGTCGCTTTGGAGGCCGCAGTCGCCTCCTACAAAAAGAGAATGGAAGAACACGTGGACTTGAGAAGACAGGTCAGACTAATTGCATATAATACTAGTAGTAAACTGAACTCATTATCATTATTATAATTAAAAGAAATATTTGTCATACCTATCTCGTAAGGATAGTTTTCATCATCCTCATAATCAGTCTGCAACAGTCCACTGCTAGATATAGGCCTTTCTAAAAGCATGGTACTGAACAGGGTCCTCGACAAATCCCACCCAGCTCCTGCCAGCGGTCCGGCGAAGATCGTCGCTCCATTTAGTCTTAGGGCGTCCTACGCTTTTGCGTCTCTGCTCCCTCCACTCAAGAACTCACGGTGACAGAGAACTAAGTTTATAGACATAGACCACCGAATTAACAAATAGAAAAATTTGAATAATTATTACGTATAACATGACAAAGATATGAAAAGTATTAAATACTGCAAGCGTTTGCAACAGGTAAAGCTGTTGGAGCGCGCCAACATGGAGCACGTGCAGCGCGCGATCGAGCACGAGCAGGCGGCCACGCGCGCCAACGCCGTGCGCGCTCAGCTCGACATCTATAAGAAACAGGTTTGCTTTTTATACCGAATACATCTACGCGAATAATAATGAGTACAAGTGTATTTAGGAGTAAAAATAAAAACCGACTTCGAACATCGCAAGAGACACGTTGCATTTCTTGATTCATTTACCACTGTGTTGTCTGATAAATTATAATTTTGCCCAACGCGACAGAACTATATAAACACAACAATATAAACATAAATACGAATTAATCGAAATCTATCGTATCTCAGGCCAGGTGATTGGTTCATATTTCAATTAAAACAAAAACAGGTGACGGATCTGAACGAGAAACTGGATGCGGAGATAACGAAAGCGGACAAACTGGAGGTGGAGAACAAGAAGCTCAGCAGCCGCGCGGCGTCCTTGCAGCGGGAGCGCGACGCGCTGCTGCAGGAGCGAGCGACGCTTAGGGAGACCGTCGACGAGCTGCGCTGCTCCACTGCATCCGCAGGTACTTCTGTTCTGCCTTTTTTTTTGACGAACTGCACAGATAGGCCAGCTAGCCTTGATTGCTTCACCGGTTTGAGAATTGGCAGAGCTCTTAAGTCGCTTAGCCTGAACCTCCATTGCTAGTGACTCGACACAAAGGCCCCCTCGGTGATGGTAGCCTCGGCTTGGACGGTTACTATGTTACACATGAGTGATCTGAGGGGGCCCGAGAGGGCCGAAACACGACTCGGTCGGTTGTTATTCACGGATAATCTAAGGGACATTCAAAAGCTAAACTTACATTGAGCGCCACTGCGGGAAGCGTTGACTCTACAACTCAACGCGGACGCAGTCGTGGGCACAGCTAGTATATAATTAATGAAGATAGCTGGGTAGTCACTTTGCCTTTAATCGTTGGTATAATGTGTAATTAACAAATGAATAAGAAACTGTAACACAGGCTCCTGCATAGCCTATCCAGAGTATCCACCTATGTCTCTATCATCTGACTATGTTTCCGAGTTGTTTCTTTCCTACGAATATCGCGAGAGCAAGAAAATTTATTATAATTATTATTACTGCCAAGAGCTCAGACAAGAATTATAATAAGTAACCCAGTATTAGGGTTGATTATACTATTATATACTATACTCTAATAGTAGTTGTAAAGTGATAAGTTAATTTTATTACAGGTGCAAGTGAAGGCAACGTGTCCAAGGAAATGATGCCAAACGACTTGAAGGAGCGTTTGATACGGCTGGAACACGAGAATAAGCTGTTACGACAGAACCAAGGAGCGCAGGCGGATCAAGCTTCGGTGCAGGTACGCACAATTTGTCATTCAAAAATTTATATGTTTGTATTGATAAATTTTTAACATCGCATAGGGACGCTATATTTACACTACGTATACGTACGACGTATACGTGCGTAGAGTAAAATATTTCCAAAAATAGAAATACGTGATGCATGTAAACTCTTTTAACGGACTTTAAATTGACTCCAATATCTTAATGACTGACCGACGGTCGTTTGAATCCACCATTGACGTGAACCATCTACTAGCACAAGTAGGAAATAACACGAACGATAGTAATGTTTGGTAAAAATAAGTTATTTATCTATTTGATTGTATTGTTACTTCATAACTGTGGTATTTATAATGTTATTTTAAGAATATTTCTTCTTGGAAAGGGATATTTTCCAGGCTAAGTCGAGGATAAGTATACCGGTTTGAAACTGAAGTCAATTTTTATAAAAGTGGTACAATGTTTTTGCTTCCTATGTTAATATAATGATAACAATTGCAATCTTTATGGAGCAAAATTTAAGATTTAATTTTGCATATACAAGGCGTTGCTTGAAGACTACGCGGCGAGGCTGGAGAAGCAGCGCGCTGAACCGCGAGGCTAACCAGCGCATCATGCAGCTTGAGGCGACGCTGGAGCAGCCGCATCCTCGTCTCGCCTCCGCCATGGAGGACAATCAGCGCAAATGTGAGTGCACGCTGACATCATATCATTTACTACTAGAAATCTCCAAATATCATCATCATCAGCCTGCAACAGTCCACTGTTGGATATAGGCCTCTCTAAAAGCATGCCACTGAACACGATACTCGGTCACTCCCATCCACCTCCTGCCACCCGGCATGGATTGGAGGGATTAAACCCCCCGTCCCCTCGCTCCTGGGACGTGCTCTCCGAAGAGCACAGTGCAGAGGGGCTCTGGTCCGATCCTCTCGCACCGAGGAAGGACCACCGGGGGGTTTTTACTGAGTAAAAACCCCACATAACGTGCACCCCTGAAGGGGAGTATGTTGTTGAAGATTTCCCCCCGTCTTCAAAAAACATCTTTTGTTAATTTTTTTTCTACATTACATAATATTACGTGTTGTTCCTTACAATTAAACTTTCGATATCGTCAGCATTACAAGTGGAGGAACTTCAAGCGACCCTCGCTGAAGAGAGACGACGTGTAAGCAAGTTGCAAGAGGCGCTGTCTGCACGAGAGGCCGAACTCCTGGCGCATGAGGACAAATACAAAAAATGCGTTGAGAAGGCCAAAGAAGTCATTAAGTCTCTCGACCCAAGAACTATAACGACAGGTAATTATTTATTCCAATGTTATGAAATTAATAATATAGATAAAATATGCCACCACAAGAAAAAAAAAAACTTCTAGAAAAAAATCTTATATATATATTTTAAATTGATTAGCCATATGTCTAGCTTTGCAATTTTCGTAAGCAGGCCAATTATTTCGACGTACAGGAGGGATGAGAGAATAAGAGTCTACAGTATGTTTATATTTGTTAATAAATAAATATTAAATTAATAAATATATAATCATTCCATCCAGGTCAACAATCGATGTCGGACATAACGCTGGGCTACTCGCGTGCAGGCGCCAACAGCGCGGCCGCGGCGCGACCCGATGCTCCCCCCGCAAACAACAACCGGCATGAGTATATACATATTGTATTTTCGTTTTTTTTAATAGGTTAGTTAGGTTAGTTACAGCCTTTTTATGTCCCACCGCTGGGCACAGGCTTTCTCTGTAAAGAAAGCACAAGGGCTTAGTCCGCCACGCGGCCCTAGTGCGGATTGGCAGACTTCACATGTCTTAGAATTTTTTTCTAAGACTTGTAGGTTTCCTCATGTTGTTTTCTTCACCGCCGAGCAATAAATCAGCACATAAATTTGCCACAACAAATTTATTATATATTATTATTTATTATATAGACTATGACACTGAGCTACCACGGCTCTTTTTATTTTTTAATAAAGACTTGATAATTGGAATTAATCTAATTACCGTGATGTAATATATGTTAATATCTTCACCGTAGCACCATATACCGGATTCTACTATAACTATATACTATCGAATTGATTAAGTAAAGATATCATATCAATATGAACTCAATCGGTCGGAGAGCTTAAATGTTCATAATTATATATATCTAAAATTGCCTCTATATTCAATCTTAAATTTGATTAAGTTGTATTATTTTTGACTTGAGATTCGCGCTCGTTTCACTTCAGCTTATACTTACACTTTACCTCGTAACTTATTAACCAATTGTCTATGGATTACAAACGAATATAATCACAAATATATCATTCACTATTGGGGACAGACCTGCTTTGTAAAGACAGTACACCACGCGACCGTAGTTTATACATTCACCGTCTTTCGTGAGAGCTTATTTGGGCAAGTAAAACATTGTTATAGATGGAGTGGTAGTGGCAGCGGCAGCGAGGAAAGTCGTACAAGCAACAACGAGCAGCGGCTGCTCGCGTCCGCGTGGTACCAGTTGAGTATGCGCTGTCACCGGGAGGCCGTCGAACAGCGCTTCGCCCTGCTGGCCGGTGGACACTCGTTCCTCGCGCGACAGAGACGCCAGCAGACACGCGCCCGTCCGTCGGCCACGTCCACGCCCGCGCCATGACACATGATGAGGCACTAACTTTGTGTGTCCTCTTCTAAGGTATAAATAATGATGATACGCCGCCATGATACGGCGAGATGGGACCAATGCATTTCACCATCTCGCCACGGCGGCAGGCTCAGTTAGGAAAACCGGACCTTCGGTACCTATGGAGGGGTAGCCGTGCTCACAAAGCTACCTCTCCACACGGGTAGGGCTGATGCAAACCGGCGGGAGTTCCCCAACTCCCCGCCAGCGGTCCCACTAAAGAGGTTGAAGAAGGCGGGCGAACTGCCTTCTCCTTGCTCCTCTGCGCCGGAGCGGGTTAGATAAAGAAGTTTTCTCCCATGTCCGCTCCGAGGTCTCCTTCTTCGTTATAACCTATTCGCAGAAGGAATTCCAAGGTATATTTTAAGGGAGATGCAATAGTTCTAAAACCTATATAGATCCGAAACATCGGTTATATATGCGGAACTGTGATGAACTGATGTATGAGATTAGGTTTAACGAGACAACAAGTCTTAACTGAGAACAAAAGATTATATTTTTTTATATTTATAGTAGTCTTTTGCTTCTTTTAGTAAGTTACAGTATTTTTTTTCTTGTTTCAGGTTACTGAGTGCGGGCAACAATGTTTATCTACCGTTTCAAGTTACGTAACTTCAAATAATAAGAACAAACTAATAGAACAAAGAGGTGCCAAGAATGTATATTTATTAATATTGTACCGGCCTGCTGGTGAGTGACTTTGATAACAATTCCATCCGAGGTCAGGTGGTTTATGCCCTGCCTGCTGCCTTAGTGATAAAGCTAACCTTGGCCGTGACGCCAGATACATTGATCACGTATATAGATATTATTGAGAAGATAATGTAATCCCTTAGTGTGTTTGGTATTACAGCCTGACTAACGTAACATTATAGAAACGGCAGCTTTAAAAAAAACTAGATTTACAGCAACCAAAGTCTAATACTTGATAATTGGAATGAAATAATTTAATTACAATGACCGTATATCTTATTACTACTATTAATGTGACCTCAATTGGTCAAATGGCTCAGATGTTTATATACATATAGGCGTTGCCTCTTCAATCTTAAATTTGTTTAAAAAAAAGAATAAATGAGTATCCGTTTATTGGATTCTTCATTTTTGACTAGAGATCCCACATTTCACTTCTGCTTATCAAATGTTTATGGATAATAAACAATTTTATTTACTTATAAAATTTTGCTAAGACACGTAGATTTCCTTACCGCCGAGCGCGTGGTAAATTAATACTTAAAATTACAGCAAACCAATTAATTGATGCCGGGATCGAACTCTGGTAGCTACCTATTACAACTTTTTTTGTTAACGGTGAGGAAATCTTCAAAAAGATACCCCGCCTTCGGAAGGCGGCGGTTATGTGGGGTTTTTACCCACTAAAACCTCCCCGGTGGCCCTTCCTCGGTGCATGGTGAGGGGCTCCGGGATCTCCAGTGGAACGCACCGGTGCCCCTCTACACTGTGCTCAAGGAGAGTTCCTTCCACTTCCTCCCCCCTGTGCCTTCGTAGTGCAAGGCGACACGGGCCAGCCGATGTCGCCTTCTTCCCGGGTCCACCTTGGCGGACGACAAAGGCCCCCACCCTTTTTGCCCAGTCAACCCGAGGCCCCTTTTAGTCGCCTTCTACGACAGAGCCCAGAACTACAGGGCTGATGTATTACAACTTGAGGCAACCGTCCAGACACTGTGGTACCACGGCTCTATTTTTTTTGCTATTTACACCGGTGGGTTGAAAAGAGAGTTTATGTTACGTTGGTCAGACTGTGATTAGCGTATGCGTTCGTTATCGTTGCGTATGCGTACATGTATTAGAGTATGACAAGAAGAATCGGTAATATATTTTTATATAGACGATTAAAAAAATATATAACACTACTTTTACATGTTTAAATTTTAACTATGAATGACCGCTGTAAAGTGTTAGACACGGGAATTCAATAATAGGATTTAACCGCTATAAAATGCGTCCAAGTAGTTTTATTCTACATGTGTACAAGTATAAGTGTAGCAGTGTATAAGCGGACTGCATTTCCACTTAACATCAGGTGGGATCGTGGTCAAATCTCCAGTGAATCAGTCCAGTAAAGTTTTTTTATAGTAATAAGGGCAAACGGGCTTACGGGTCACCTGTTCTTAAGTGAACATCGCCCATATACATCCACGACACCAGAAGAGCTGCAGGTGCGTCACCGGCTTCTGAGAAAGGAGAAGGACTCATAGTTGCAGTCGTGGAACGCCAAGATTCAAGATGGTATCGATTAGTGATGGACATTAAAAAAATATATCGATGTTTTTTTCGATTGAATGCTTCGGATTGTTGCATCCATGTAATATTGATGTATCAATACATCGATGTTTTCCATACTTCGATTGTTTTCCTATAAGTTACATATATATGTGGTACAGAAGTAAAAGAGAGACGGCGGGTCAATTCAGTTGGCCATTTGCATTTTTTTTATGGGTTGATTGCACTGACCTCTACAACTGCCTTTTCAACCAGAGATACCATTTTTTGACAAAACACCTTGCGAGTGCTAAATAATGTAATTGAAAAAGACAAAAAAGTAGTTATTAACCGTAGAGAGCGAGAGAGGTGTAGGTTTGATTGCTTGCCTTTTCGATGCATCGAAAAAAAAACATCAATGTATACTCGATGTTTAAAACTTAACTTGATTCGATGCATCGTTACTAAACATCGAGTATTTTTAAAAGAGCGATGTATATCGTCCACTCCTAGTATCGATGGAAAGCTGCAGCTGGGTTTATAAACAACTCCTTAGAACACTGTTCATGGTAAATACGGCAGTGAATGCAAAGACCCCCGACATGTTTAACAGAGCCAGCGGGGCAGTCGATAGGAAAGATTTTGAACGTCGACGACTCAGCTCTTCGTTGTATCAAAAGGAAGTTGGCATTTTGGAGTCGCGCAGAGAAGTGAATAGTATGTAAAGCCGTTCTTGCGCCTAGTAAAGTTGCAGTAAGCGGGCAAATACGATCTCGTCTTACTGAGAAATTGTTAACGCCCTCTGACTATGAACGTCAACAACAATGGAAAAGTGTATTTGTATTGCACGCTGGTAGATAAGTATTAAATAGTAAATTTAATTCTAAATATAAATTGTAATTCTATTATTTTAAATTGTATTATAATTGTATTAATAATATACGTGCGTTTCATACCACTTTGTTTTATACCATTGTTTCGTGTTTTATATAATCTATAAGTTTTTAAAAGACATTTATTTATGCAAGTTTAATATTTTAAACTATTTACACGTGTGTAATATTTATTTCTCATGCTCAAATTTGTTTTTGCTTATATACCTTTATAGGCTAAATTTATTTATACATTTAAATATGTATAAAATGATTTATTGTACATTAAGAATAAATATATAATACTAAGAACAAAATAATAAAACTTAATAATTATTGTGTTAAAATTAATTATTAGATTATTGATTTATTTATTCAAAGAATTGCCGCTAATTTTGGAGGTTCCTTAAATGGCGTAACGAAACGCGTAAACATGTCGGTAGTACAACATAATTAGGGTTTATTGTACATGTTTGGAACCGATAATTGCCTCTATCTAGTGTTTGAAGCCGCGAGTCTAGTAAACCAATTGTCTATATCGGTCACAAACATTGCTGATTTAACTTGTTTATGTAATATGTCAATTAAGTTGTGCCACTATAGCTTTTCAATGGTGTACTGACACTTACATATTGGACCAATATTGTTTCAATTGCAATCTTGTACATCATAACGTCTTTTAAATATGCTGTAACTATTTCTATCAGCAATATAAAATAATTATAAAATTCATTTTAGAATCACAATATAATTACACCAAAATAGTACATTACGGTTTTGGCACAATGATGATTGAATTGTAATAGATTGGTTTCATAGTGAAATTTAATTGGCAAATAGCACACTCTCAGTCTGATGTCCTGACCTTGAGAGCTACACATACTCATTTTGACATCAAATATTGTTTATCAAAATATAATGAAACAATAAAAGCTCTCACACCGTAGACGTAGAGGAGTAGGCAGAGATTTCCATTTTAAGGTTATTAAAATAAAATAAAGAATAGGATTTTACATTTTATACTTTTATGTACAAATTGTGGTATATATTAATGTTATTACTGTAGTATTCTCGTCTACAATCTGCATTTTCCCGTGATCAGATTCTATGTCGCCCTTTTTATTGAAAGGTCAATGAGTTCGTTCATTGGAACGAATCTTTTTTATTTATTTTTTGTAAAGCATTTAACATAGCAAGCTCGCCAATAATTCATTATTTATTTAAATTTTCGCTCAATGGTATCCATGTGTAACAATTATATTTTAAATATATATCTCTTCTATGACAATGTTTTATGGATTTTAGATTGTAAAATGATTGTAAGTTACAATGTCAGCAGGGATGAATTCAATTATTATGAATAATAATAAATATTTACTTATAATTATTAATTTTGATTTTCTAAGGTTATGTTTTTGTCTCATATGTGTGATTTAATGTAATGTTGATATTAATATATTATTTATTTAAGAGTTACAATAAATTTTCAATGATATCTCAGTTTATTTCTTATGTGAAACCTTGCGTTAAATCTTATTTAATTTTTTAATGTCATCTGCCACCATTAAAAGTTGGCCGCTTACCTGGCGAAACGCGAAAGCAAAAATACTATAAGCATACAAATAATATAGTGATATTCTACACATGAAAAGGATAGTTCACCTGTCGTGTCATTAATGCTTGGTTCGCTTGATAGCTACTTATGGCTACCCTGTTACGGTTAAAAGACGAAGTGTGATTATTTTTTACCCACTAAACAATCAAATGTTAGCTGGCAACACATGACACCCAGCGATTGTTATGCATAATAACTACTTCCAATGATATCTTAGTGATTTACCTGAACCTTATTGTATCTTTAATTCATAATTAATAATTTAGTTGTTCATCACATTAACTTGGCATTCTAAACAATTACTTAACTTTATTAGTTTGTAATAGGACTTCTAAAAGAAGATGGCGAGGCCGCGCAGTTGTCATAAGATTCGTTATAATAATTCCTTGTACAAAGTTACGCTGTCTCAATAAAGCGAATGTACTAGTTATTGGACTATTTCATTGCACAAAACCTACAAGTTACTACACAAACTCGGGAGATCATTTGTATGCGATGATATACTAGATTTTTGGATATCTGAGCTGGACTCTCGTGGAGATATTACATTCTATTAGTCCACTTATTTCACTTCAAGGTATATAATCTGCTATACAGACAAATGTGATTACATATTAATAAATAGATTTTAAGCTGTAACAAAAGTATAAGCGTACTTATGGATGTACGCAAGTAACAAGTTTCGTGAAACTTAGGCTTCCAGGGTTATCTGAAAATATATATAATTAAAACTATAGCGAATATATGAATTGCGTATTACCACTCTATATATATGTTGGTCTGCTCATGCGACTTACCTGAACGGCTCTAAGGGCACTGAAGCTATTTGAGTGGGCACGATAAATACGAATTTTTTCGATGGAAAATCTGTTCTCACTATATCTGTAAGCATGTTTCTAACATTGACCTCATCTGGTCAAATAGAGGTTTTATTGTTATATAAATAATATATATGCGAATTCACACTTATACTCGTCTGTTTGCTTGAAGTTTAAGAGGAAAGACACATTAGTTATGGCAAAGAAAGTTTGGCAGCAGCTGGAGCTATCAATTGTAAAAAATAGTTAATGCGGAATAAGATATTTAGTATAAAATGAAACATGTTTTGGTAGTTTCGATACAAATTTAATGTTACTGAGATCACAAGTTAATAAATTCAAAAAATAAGTTAAAAAAATGATCAAGAGACAACAATTAAAATACGTTATATACAGAAAAAAAAATAAACAAATAAGTTCACCATAAAATTACAAAGTACGTTACAAATTTGTAAAATAAGATTCACGAACGAGGTGAAATACAAAAAAGTAGGCAAAGAAAAAGAGAACACGAGCGAGACCATCATTCTCCATTTGTAATGATAATTACTACGCGATGACTAATTAGCAATTGAAATCAAAACGAAAGTACACCATCCATTTACTTAAAGCTTATCAGGTGGTTGCTATTCTCTCCGATATATATAAACTTCTTAGTTATTCTTAGTATTGCCAATTGAAAAAAAATCAAAAAATGAACACATGTTAACTTTATATTAACTGCTTTGTTTCCTTGAGATTTAGGCCATGTAACACTAGTAGCTTAATATATACTTAATTGCAGCCATTGTTGGCAAATTATAATTCCAATACAACCCGTTAATTTTGGATTTGGAACATACGTTCGCAAACGCGAATTTAATTTCCTGTAAATATTTTTACATTATTAATCAAAATCTTCATCGGAGTCCGTCTTGAGCACGCTATCAGAGCCCGAGCCTTGCTCACTATCCACGGTTTTTTCCCTGAAAAACAAAATTAGGCTTTATTTAAACTATTACGTCTTGACGTATTTCGAGATCACTTTTTGTTACCATTGTGTGAGATCGATTCCCAATAATCCAAAGATAAAGCTTATATAATACGTAATCACAACCTTGGGGAATGCCAGCGTAAAGTTGGAGTATTCATACTTTTGTGTTTCGCTAGACAAATTAATTGATCAAAATTAAAAGTCTTTTTAAATGCCGGCAATGCACTTGCCCCTTCTCCCACTCCTTCTGTAGTGGATGTCTACGGGCCATCACCACTGAACATCAGCAGCGCAGTATGCTAGTAACATCCACAACATCAATATAATTGCAGAGCTAGCATAAGAAATTTAAAATAGCATTATATAAAAATAGCATAGATAGATAGAAATATGACAAGTGTAATAAAGTAAATGTTAGAAATGTAAAAAGAAAGAGAGAAAAGAATCATAAGAAAGAGTAAAAGAATAAGAGTATACTAGAAGTAGAAATGTTGTGTAATAAAAATAAGTGTAAGTAGAAATAAATTGTGTATAATAAGTTGAATGTAAGAGTGTAATAAATATAAAGGATGAGAGGAAAGGCATGGGAGAAAAACTGCCCTAACCTATCCACGTTAGGGGAACTAGAAATAGGATAGGCATACTATATACTATACTTAGATTAAAAAGGACAAGGGGCAATAACACTCTGAATTTAGAATAAGTCAGTAGTTATGCCTATTGTTACAAAAAATATATATAATTGCAGACGTTGCCAGCCAGTGCAATTATGGAGTAGCAGCGGTGATACAGTTGATGATAATAAGACAAGTTTATATATAAAAACCGACTTCAAATCGAATCAAACGTTAAAAGCTGTTACGCGCTAACCCTCTTTGTTTTTCCGAATTATCGTAGGCATATTACGAAATAAAATCAAACTACCCGTGAAGTACATAATTTCCAATAAAAAAATGAATCATCCAAATCGGTTAGCGTGATATTATCGTGGGTTATTCGTCCATTTGTCGCCCATATATTTAATGGAAATATATGGGCGACAAAGCGGTAGCGGTAAGAACCGTGGTAGCTCAGTATCCGGGTGGCCGACTCAAGTTGCGTAGTATGCTAGCAACCCAAGTTTGATCCCCGGTGCCGGCATCTATAAATTTGTTGGTGCAAAATTTGTCCTGATTTATCAAGACCAACATTTTTTTTCTAACACAAGTAAAGTCTACTAATCCGCACTTTTTTTAACGAAGAACTTCACAGATTGCCTAGAGAAGCTGGCCTTGACTGTTTCACCGGATTGAGAGGTGACATAGCTCTTAAGTCGCTTAGCCTGAATCTCTATCGCTACCAATCCGCACTACCGCGTGGCGGACTATGCCGTATAGTCTCTTTACAGAGAAGGCTTGTGTCCAGCAGAGGGTTATATATAAAGGCTGACACTTTTAAGGTTTTCTTATGTATTTCAATGTCAGAATTGGACAAAATTAGAATGGGACTACGCCAAACAAAGCACCAGCTTTCAAATCAAAAAAGAATCATCAAAATCTGTTCGCCCGGACGAATTGAAAACTCCTTTTTTGAAATCGGTTGATAAAATAAAGTCGATCGATAGTTAAAACACCAATTTCATATGCTTAGACTAAATAAATGTAACTCCATATAGTGGCAGTTTATATTATATAAATAAGTAAATGCGCGTATATCTTTGCGCTCGGCGGAACATTTTTCTCGCTTCACTACCTGTTCTATTTTAATAACTCTCCAGTATTAAAATACTACATACCAGATGGTTTATTAATAGAATACTGCGGAGAAGCTAGCACAGTCGCATGTAGCGACGTTATTTCCACGCATAATTGCCTGCACCGATTCATCATGGAATAAGCACAGTGTGCGTCGAGCTTAATATTAAAATAGCATGGCTGGACCAATAATTTATATCTGCTGTATTGATTTAGCGTCTCCCGCATTGAAGACGTAATCGCAGTTGATGGTTCGAAGAGGGGTAATGAATCGAAAAGGCCGATTAAGTCCTTACGCTACACATTTGTATAAGAGAGACTTACGGTTGTTCAAGAATAATTATCCGCTATCTCTAATACCTAAAAACAATTTACTTGGCATACTATTTATCTATTGCAAAACGATTACACATACGTATTTTAAACTGTATTTATGAATCTTATAATTATTAATAAAGCCGGTAGTCCTTGTATAGTATATACTCAAGTTAATATAACTAAATACACGACAAAGCACTAATATTCTACTAGGGCATGTTTTCCCCACAACATAATTTTTCGCCACTTACATACGTCATCTTTTAAACACACAAAAACAAATCGAGATAAAAATTGTTTGTTTCATGCAATTATTCGCATTCAAAAAACTTAACCAGTACAGCAATAAGCATGCATTCTTGTCTAAAAACTATATCAAAGCCAATTTATGTTTCTGAACGAGCTTTTCAATCAAAAAATCAAAGAAGCTTCTAGTTGTTCATAGCGAGTTTAGTGTTGCATGTTAAAAAAAATAACAATGTGAAAGCAGATGGCGACAAGGACAAAATGATAAGGTTACAATTTTCGTGGTATAACGATCCTAGGGATATTGTTACTGGTTAAGAGAAAAAAAAAATTAACATGTTTTGTAAAAAATAAGTAAAAAATTAAAACACAAAAAGTCGAGCCATTATTTAAACATTTCGTTCTACATGTTATCTAACCGGCGTCGTGGTAAAACAATCACTCTTCGAATGTATTATGACGTGTGAAAATGTGTTAGTCATTTCACCACAAAGTAATGTGAGATAGTAACAATGTTTCTTCCGAGCTTAATGTGCGACAATTGAACAGTTACAAGCAAAGCTGTAAAGTTGAAACGCTTTTGTTGTCACCGCACTGTTATGTCGACTTGTTAATAGCCAGGGCTAGCGACGGTGATTGTTACGAATCAGTTCCAATACATTTAAATAGAAGATACATTTTTTTATATTTCAAAGTAATCCCATCTGATGTTAAGTGGAAATGCAGTCTTGGATGGCAAGGCGCACTAGCTTTGTAAATGCCTATTAATTCAACTCTTAAAAACACCCACATTGTAATCGGAGGGTTCAATACATAACGTCTTTTTACATTTACGGGAATATAACGCAAAGATAATCGAATAAAACTAGTGTTAAGAATTTTATTTATTATCAACCGACTTCAATAGAGGAAGTTCTCAATCCGTGATTTATAAACCTATTTTGACAATGATTCTGTTTATTTGCAAATGTTTTGTGGTTCAAATAAGTTCCCTATTAATTTTGAAAACGTAGGACATTGGGTTCCGATGATATATTATATTTCTACTCATGACAACTGCTACAAATCATATGAAAAAAATGGAGGTATTTGCAGATTTATGGTCATGTACATATAATCTACTAATAAGTATTTCTTAGCGGCAGCCAACACAAATGTGAAGGAAGAGAAATTATATAGGTGTCAAGTACAAGTATATTTACGAGTAAAAACAAAAACCGACTACAAATTGAATAAGAATGTTACTATTTATACTTATTTTACAGTATTTTTTTTTTCAGAAATATTACTAACAATCTTGTTAACCATTCCAACTAAGCTTAAGCTTGTGCTAGGACATGGTTCACGGCAATAGTCCAATGGTGGATTCGAAACCACGACCTTACGATTCGTAGGCCGTGCCCTAAACCATTAGGTTATTGACGTATTAAACGCACGATTTTGAGCCATGGTAGCTCAGTGCATGGGCGGTTGCCCCAAGTTGCATAGTACCCTAGCAACCCGAGTTCGATCCCCGGTACCGGCACCAATAAATTTGTTGTTGCAATTTTATGTGCTGATTTACCACGCATTCGACGGTGAAAGAAAACATCGTGAGGAAATCTACATACATAGAAAAAAATGCTAAGACATGTGAAGACTGCAAATCTGCACTAGGGCTGCGTGGCGGGCTATGTCCTAATACTCTTTTAACCGAGAAGGCCTGTGCCCAGCAATGGGACCTATATAAAGGCTGTAACTTGTTTTAATAAACAAAATCGTGCGTTTAAATAACTTTAATAAATAAAAAAACTTAAAAATAACTATAACACATGACTTTGTTTCTTAAAACAGAGGGAAGAAAATGGCGCGGTGACTCATGGGGGGATCATCCAACATACATTTTCATTTTCATCTTAGAAGTAAGAAATAAGTGTATGTGTTTTAAAAAAGATTTGGCTTCAAGGTCTTATTACCAAGCCATAAAATATTCATAAAAAAAAATTATTAATACATGTTGACAAACGAATCTTGAAATCGCAACAATGTTGGCATAATCTTGTAATTACCTTTTACTTTGATTATTTCAATTAACTTCAGTAATATTACTGTCAAAAATAAAAAAAAAATCATTTCTATTTATACCAAGGTTAACACAATAATTATAATTGTGATATCAGTATTAATTTCTTTTTCCTTCATAAAGGAGACTCGTGAATAGGCTCTATTTGATTTATAGGCTATTTAAAGATCCCTACAATGTTCACGAACGGACAGGAGGATCGTAGGTGAGTCATGTAAAAAGGTTTTATGCTCATTCGAGTATTACTATGGAAATTAACTCTGACGTAATCGTTTTTGGAATAATAATCTACTTGCAATAAACATGTAAGAAATATACTATACGTATTCTATGACTGTGGATGAATCTTAAATATAGTTTTTTAGCGAATGTCAAATACCAATGGTCGATCATTATGAAATTTATGGAATATGAAAATTGAATTGCAGTTGGTAAGACCAACACATAGTAAAAATTCAAGTTTGCGATCACATCATATTTGAAGATTCTTGTTAAGTTTGATAATCTACTAGATTAGATGTCAAAGGTTTTTCAATAGCGTACCACTGACACTCGAATATTGTTTCAATTGATAGTCATAATGACATCTTTCAAACATGTCATTAAATTTCAATCAATTAAACCAAATGAAATTATAAAATCATCAAAAAATTAAAGCGAAAAAAAACAATCGTCGACAAAACCATTGCTCGATCATTATGATAGTGGATAACGGATAGTGGTTTTGATATAATGGCAATTGAATTGTAGTTGGTCGGTGGTCATAGTGAAAATTCAGTGACAATATCAGACTCGGGGAGACTATTTTCCCATAAAGAGCCAAGTAGATAGTTATGTTTGTTTGTATGTGTTAATGAGGGTTCAAAAATAAGATTTTTTTATAAATTAAATGACCACTAAACACCAAGACCTTGTCAATGTCGCTAATGCCATATTATTTCTGTGATATATTTATTTTCTTAATTGTTGCGCAATAAAGTATATTCATTCATTCATTCATGCTTTATAATTATGTGTTCATGCAGACGCACCGATCCTAATAATAGGGACTGACTATGAACAAATTTACTTGCCGTATTTCTGAGAACAGCATGCGCATGACAGATGAAGACATTTATGAAAAACAATCATGAGTTATCGAGTATCGTTTGATACTGGTGTCAAGGAATATGACTCACCCGTTGAGGTCCTTAGTGAGTTGTATGTCGACAGCGGCGCCGTCGCCTAGGCCTCCGAGCGCCTCGCACAGGTCGCTGCCCACGACCTGGAGGTGCTGTGTGTTCAGGTGTAAGCCCTGCAGCAATATATCATCTCGTGTTAGCGCTGTTCGCTTATACGCCGCCATAAAATAAAGTCAATGTTATATTTGTTTAATAATTTTAAAGCATTTTATAGCTATGTTTCAACAGATAATGTTAAAAGAGTTTGAACTTTAAATTTATGTTTAAGCTTGTGAATGTTATTTCTCTATTCCTCCTTTACTATTGTATTATTGATTTTATTTGAAGCTTTTATGACCTAGTAACAAGACCTTTAAGCCAAGTCTTTTTAAACACATACACACACACTTAATTCTTACGTCTAAGATGAAAATAAAAATGAAATTTAGATGATCCCTTGATGATACCATGAGTCCCCGCGCCATTTTCTTTGCTATTGTATTGAATGAATACATATCAGACTAACAGATTATCTAGAGCAATATTTGCGATAAGACGAGAGACTTAAACTTTGGGTGTTTTACGTAAATAAATATAACACTAGGTAATTTTGCACAAGTCTAATAATTCGTCTAATATTTTTTTAATCACAAAAACTAGATACTTTATAAAATAAATGGAATGATAAATAGACCTTTAAATTTTAAAATAAAATTTAAAAAGTATAAATAAAGCATAATATATAAAAACGCTATAAAATAAAAAAAAAATAAAACTGGTACTGGTAACAAAAAAAGAGAATGTCATGTTCTAAATTTAAACGTAATAATACCATTTTTATATATTATTATATTATTGCAAAAAAAGTACATATTTATGAAGAATTAAAATTTCTTAATTTATTGTATTAAATAAAAAACTACGGGCTTTTGGTAACCTGATTCGTCAAACAAAGAAAGTTTTGAAGCGAATTTTTCCCAAGAAACTATATTTGGATATTGCTCGCGCACAAAAAAAGTTGGACTGGTTTAACAGAACAAGACACAAAAGTACTCCAGTGACATCAAGTGCTTGCTCATGCTCGAAGCCTTCATTTGGACCGTGTTATAATAAAAAAAGTCGGTATGCCCACGGACACGCGACGCTTGTTAAGCCTTCATTACCACGGAATTTCGCTCGCAATATTGTTAAAAACTCGCTTCAAAAGGCACCGTCCCTAAGTGGACGAGCAGTAATCTCGGGTCATATATTTTGTCGCAGGAATTTAAGTTGTTTAGGCAGTTGTACTCACCATCCATCCTTCATGAATTCGAAAGGTTAAAAAATAGTGAAATTAAATAAAGAAATTCATTATAAAATAAAATAAATAATTAATAATTGGTTAAAGAATATTACATGTGAAAAAATCTATAATATTTGTGTAAATAGTTTTTATATTATTAAATATAATAAGAATACTACTTAGGATAAATTTCTCATTCCTGTTGAATATTTTATTTCATAAATATAAATAAAGTTGTACACATAACTTGAGTAGTGTTTTTGCTGTAAGCAGAAATGTCAATAAATTCCCGATACGTTGTCTAATAGTTTCTGTGTACGATCTTCAAAGAACATTATCTATTCCTCTCACCGTCGCAGTAAAAAAGCTAAACGCAGCGTGTTTCCCGGCTCGCTCCAATGTAATTAAAAGAAAACTATTTTACGTTTTTCTTAGCCATGACTACGATTTACGTCATCATGAACATTTTACTGTCATAATAATTTATTTACAAATACAGGTACATAAGATCGTGTACATAAATATTGTTTAGTTGGTTAATTAAACATAAAGAATTTTGATTATAAAAGATTCCATGAGTGAAGTCGAAATGCGACTGAAATGGACGGAAAAGGGTCAATTATACATTCTTGTTTAATCAACCATCAGAAAAAAACACCTGGATTATCGAGCATTGCTCGGTTTTTGTATATAGTGATTCTTAGCCTCAACCGAGTGACAGCACCATATTTTTGTTTCAAAATTTGAGATTACTTCCTCTGTATGTACTGTCATTATCCGTTGCATTCCAGTAAGATCTATCTCCGCACGCTATGTCCTTTTTTGACGTGAATATCGACTACGTTATTGATTTTATGTTTTATTACTAAGTAACCATATGATTCACAAACAATGAAACAATTTTTTGCTCTAACGTCAAATCGAACATTCTTTGACTCCCTGTTACTTAGCAAAGCTACTGAGCTAATAAAAAACGCGGATAGAACGACATTTTCTAAAAATGAATCTAGATTGATTTATCTCTGCATGCAAGTTTCATGAAAATCGTTGGAACCGTTTCCGAAATTCAGATTATATATAAACAAAAAAAAACTCGTTAAAAAATGTTATAAATACACTAACATTTTGAAATTATTTGGTGAAAATTTTTACATTTTTGCTTTAATATATATGTAACATTGGCAGTTTGAATGTAAAGCATCGTTTATAATAAATTCAACAGTTGCTAACCAACCATACAATACTCGTAAACATTGAATATACAGCATAACGTCTAATATAATTAATTGAATAAATGATTGACTGGTCTCGCCTTTACGATCAAGAACAATGAAGATGTGGCTTCGACATTTAAAACTACCAAAATTCTCCTATTCAAGACATGGCTGTATGGACTAAAGTCTTTTTGCCTTGCCCATTAGGGATAAATTAATATCATCATGAATCAATGCTTTTAATTTTATCACAGTTTAATCTTATTTTTAAATTCGTAACGTAATATAGAATTTCGAAAACGTCCGCTGTCTTTCAGGCAAGGCGCACCTAGCTTACTAAATGCCTATTCACTCTGCTCTTTAAAACACCCACATTGTAAGCGGAGGGAAAGACAGACGCGAGCAAACTATACAGTCCTTTGCCGTAAGAATAATGAAAGATGAAGCAAAGCGCCTCGTATTTCATTAAAGCGTATTATGAGAACAATGGCCTCGTATGGGGAACCGGGCTTCGGACCGTCACTGTGAGCACAACAATATATCGACTCGATGGTGTTCAAGAGGACTGAAGCACAGCACGATCAGTTGCTTCAACAGTGTTGAAAAAATATTTATTTACATCTGAATTAATAATGGTATGAAAACAAGTATTAAATATACTTTTGAAGTCGGATTTTGTTTTTGCTTGATTTACAAGCCGACTTCAAATCGATTCAAATCAAGGTGATCCCACAGCTCTCAAATAAAAAGAAGTTTTCCTCCTATTTTGAAGTCGGTGGATAATATGGTCGGTCATGTAAATACCTCTGAGTACGTATTAAACTGATATTATAGAAACATCTTCACACATAACGCAGATGGCTGATTTATTGCAAAACTTATCTCTGCGATCTAAAAGGTAAGGGGCCGGACGTTGCTAGATGTATTGCCCTACGGTTACGTACTTACCGTCGATATCATTAATCTTGAAGCACGCAATCATTTGTAACTGAAAACTAAGTGAAACATTACATTCTGTCATGATCACTAATTATCATTTCTTTTAAAAATTACACATTGTCTGGTATTTACAAAAAAAATGCGCCTTGAATAAGTCTCTGACTTTAAAGCGAAAGCTTGTCTCGTGATCTACTTTTTTGAATAGTGAAATAAAAAATATTGATAATAATTTCTCTTGCAATCTTCTTCTACGTATAGTGCGAATAGTAACACAGATGTTGTTTAGATCAGGCAAACATACGGTAGTATCTCTTTACTTCGATAAGTCGAAAACCGCCACAACTCGAAAAAAAGTTTTATTCCCTTCCCTTGAAGCTCTAAAACCTCTACAAGTCCAAGTAATATGATGGGGCTGACATGCCCAAAAAGGAAAACAGTCCCCAATAAATAAAGAAGGAAAAAAAAGTCCAAGTAATCAGAGACTCGCATGTGGAACAAGTAATTTCGGATCAAATTGCCCTTTCATAACTCGAAAAATTAAATTGTTACTGTCTCTCAAACATTTCCTGGATATATGTTTGGCCTTCTATAATTTGTCGACGAAGTACAGAGGCTTTATTGTATTTATTTCAGGTGTATGACGATGGACTCACTAACTGTCACATATGGCACCTAATAAAATTGGTAAAAAGTGCAGAGCGAAAGCTTTCTGTCTACCTTAGTAGGGTTAAAAGGACATGATGGTCTATTTTATTTCATATTATAAATTTATAGCAATTAAATTAAATTTTGTACGTATGTAAGCACAAAAGCTTTAATGCAGTAGTAATAATTAATGCGCTGAAATCTAAAATTGTCTATGGTTGCGGCGTGCCTGTATTGGAAGAGAAACGATAGCTTTTATACACTAGATAAGATTAACCATTGAACAGGTTCAAGTCACTACCTGTCTTAAAAGAAATCGTAAAACCTTGAAAGCTCTTCATATTTTACTTGCGATAAGGCGTACAAAATCGATTAAGTTGCTGCCAAATCGTTATCGTTAATAAAATGTTCGCCGAACATAAAAACTTTAATAAATTCTTCGTGTAATAAAAAGCCGCGCAAAGAAGACGACAACTTAATTTTTTTGTAAAACAAAATTATGTACGATGCAAGACATTGTAATGGCGATTGTGTTGTAACATTTATGAACAGATAATCAACTGATTTACTTAATGATTTATGTATTACAAAAGCGATGTTTACGCATAATAGATAATTTAAGAAATAGAGAATGAGACTTTGATTTTAACATTAACATGTATAGATAAGAATAATCTTGGTATTATGTTGTTTAAACGTAACGGTAACTACGAATTTTTTCAACATAAATCTATCGAACGCCGTAATTTACGTCCCTGATATCAAAATAATTTCACAATGTCCAATATAAATAATCAATTATTTTACAAAAGCGCTTACGTCACCGCAATAAGGGTATACAACCATTTGCCGAATGATATAAAGGCTGATAGATGGCAATTTTTATAAATGAAAGCCTTAAAATAAAATATTTTTTTTACTTTATTTATATTTCATTAAAAAAAACATAAACTTAAACGAAAAAGGATATCTTACATAAACTTGGATAATAAGGTATTTCTCATTTTATTTTATTTTAATTTAAATTTTAGTACTTAGTGAAAGTAGTTAAGAAGAATATTTTATTTTATTTTAAGGATATTTAGTTGTCTATTATGCACAATATATTTCAGTTAGCTAGCGTCTTTATCTTCCGAGATATTCAAACTTTCTTAACGGACCCTTTATCGCTCACGGCTATATTAACTATATGTCGGTAGTTATCTATCATATATCATATTACTTAACCGTTGCCAAGCAACCATATAACAACCGTGTGTGTATGTATCAAGCGCATGGTAGAGTGTGTAAAGTTTTTTGTATTTTGTATGCATATATTAAAGAATATTAGCATTCTGCACTTCTTTTCTAGATAAATCATTCGTGGGAAATTTCAAACTCTTCCGTCCACGCAATTTTCATAAGATGGGGTACAAAGTTTATGCTTTACGTATTAATATAATAATATCTATAAGTATACTTATATATCTATAAAAGCAGTCAAACAAAAGCTCGTGTCGGTATGTTAATAAATTATGCAGTTTACCTTATAGGGTCCCTGATCGAAGCCGCAGAAGGAGGCCTCCATGGTGTACGACCTGGCGACAGAGAGGTGCCGCCAGACGGTGACACGAGCCGTGCTCTCTCTCTCTCGCTCAACTCGAAATGAACACGATCCTAACGCGAACGCACCCGATATTCGGTGCATCAGCGCTGGTAACATCTGTTATCACACAAATGAAACACGTAGGTTTTTTTTATACTTTCAAAGCAAGTGCTTGACGACAGATCCAATCTGATGTTTAGTGGTAATGCAGTCCTGGATGGTAAAGCGCACTAACTTAGTAAATGTCTATTCACTCTACTGTTGAAAACTGAGGGAAAGCCATACACGGGGGAAACTATTTCAGGCCTCTTCTATACGATTAATAAATGACGCTATTTAATACAAACATAATAAAATACATACACATTTTAAATAAGCGATAGTTATCGTTTTTATTTATTTTGCAGTTTTTTTGAATTATAAAGCTGTTGTGAATAACCGAACGAGTCCTAAGGACGAAGTGCATACTCGTATATGAATTTTATATTTACCATCAGAAACAAAAGACAAAAGAGACATTGTTTTTTTTAATCGTAACACTGAGGACATACTTTCAACGTTTAACCAATCATATCAAAATTGATATGCGATAAATATTAGCGCGAACGAATAGCCAGTTTTATGTAAAAATAAAACGCTCACGTTCTTCTAACTATAGGGGGGTAGACTCAAAATAGTTTACGTGACAGGTTGTGAGCCCATCGCCATACATCACAAATTTTTAACAAGTGATTTTTTTGTACTTAAAAACTGAAGAATTCATTGATCGACTGGACTCGATTTCGCGGCCATTAGATCGCAAGTCGCACCGCTTATCCACTAGACTATCACTACTTGTAATTGTGGAAAAATCTTCTTCATGCATAAACAATATCTTTAAATAGCCGATAATCTTAATGTTATGCAATGCATAGCTTCCGATGATTCGATCTTGACATTCAGATACGAGGTTTCATTGCTCCGCCGACCAATACATTGGTGAATGTGATCATGTGAAACTTGTTTTTCCACGTGGAATGCTACGGCATTCGGATTACGATCCTGCTGCATTATCCTGCAGTTTTAAAACTGACTATATACAAATACTAGTTTCTCGTGCCCGGCTTCGCACGGGTCGTTTTATTATTGCACGTTGGCTTGAATTTATTGCCCTCCTCTCCTGGCTCGATTCCAAGCGAAAATATACAAAATTTGAACATTCTTATACATAGATAGATGAATAGATAAATCCTTTATTGCACTAAAATATATGTACTATGGCGTACTTAATGCTATTTAGGATTTTCTTCTAGCTAACCTTTGGTAATTCTAAGCAGGCTAAGGTTAGTGCCGATAGAAACTTATATAGATAAATCAATATATAGTTACATACACATACAGAAATATGTAAATATAAATGGCATAAATAAACGATAATACACTAATGGTATACAGTTTGTCATTTTCACTGAGTAGAAAGTATTCAGACACGTTACGCTTACGAAGTAGATTTTTTTTAATATAGTTAAAATTAGCCCGCCTCAAAACCCTTGCATCTCGCAGATTAAAGTACAAAACTTATAGTAGTTAAAACACGGCGGAAGATTTTTTTATACCAGTAGTTAAGTACAAATATATGTAATCATATTAACACGTGAGCAAAATACAGCTTTAATTCGTCTGGTCAACGCAGCTTTGTAATAGTGCAGCCCTGTAGTTCTGGGCTCTCAAGAATAAGACTACGGTATCCCCTGCCTGTCGTAGAAGGCGACTAAAAGGGGCCTCGGGTTCACTGGGCGACAAGAGTCCGCTACAGTGGACCCGGGAAGAAGGCGACATCGGCTGGCCCGTGTAGCCTTGCACTGCGAGGGCACAGGGGGGGAGGGAGTAACCTCCCGCCCCGGGACGTGCTCTCCTTGAGCACAGTGCAGAGGGGCTCCGGTGCGTTCCACTGGAGATCCCGGAGCCCCTCGTCATGCACCGAGGAAAGGGCCACCGGGGAGGTTTTAGTGGGTAAAAACCCCACATAACCGCCGCCTTCCCCCCAGAAGGCGGGGTATCTTTTTGAAGATTTCCTCCCCGTGAACAAAAAAAAAATAGCTTTGTAATAGTGACCGAACTATTGAAGTGGGTTCAGTAGTTTCATAGGCTCTCTACAAGAAATAAACAAATCTTTCTCCTTTACATTGTAAGTATACGCAAGGCAAGAACGTGTCTAATTACGCGACGCAAGTACAGTGTACCCTAACAGTGTAACAGGACCGATCCCGAGATGTGTAGATTTACGATATCTCTAGGCATGTAGGCTGCATACAAATGGCGGCACGCGAGCATGATGTTCGTTACCGAGCGGCGTGAATGGGTGGCGGGTGATCGCATTTGGTCGTGGAACTTACGAGGTATTTAACGGGTTCGTCGGGCGTCAGACGGTCGCTGCTGGACCAGCTCTCGGCGCCTGCGCATCCGTAGAAGAAAACATTCTTCTTGCGCGAGTGGCCGTGGTAGTCGCAAAACACCAGCGGCGGCTTCTTCCAAACTCGCACCAGATATTCTATTAGGCCCTGACAGTGAGACAATAAAATTTAAAAAGAAATAAACACACATGCAAACCAGTTTCTGTTAAAAAAGTAGTTTATTATATAACAAATAATTTTATACATAAAAAACTTAATATTCAAAAGTAGAGATTTGTAGTGACTTCCCAAACTCCTATGAAATTGTAGCGGCAAGTGATTAAAATCTGACAAAAATAAAGTCCAAAGTTGGTGTACATTGATACACTCACAAAGCAATTTACATGGCGGCATTCGTGTGATTACGGGTGCCACTAAAAATTGCTTTGTAAGAATCTTATATAGATAAATATTTTTTTTACACAAACACAGATACGACAATACAAATATATATTATACATTGTATAAATAAGCAATCATATTGTTATGTTTGTCAATTTCAATGTTTGAGCAGAAAGTATACAGAATTTAAAGACAATTAGTTGAAGAAGCTAATCTAAATCAGCGAACTATTACAGAATTTGATGGCAGGACAATTAAATGATATAGTAAGATAATAGTCTTACCTTAGTGTGGTATATTGAAGGATGCAAAACGGGGCTCGGCTTGGACCAGCGTCGATTTAAATCTTCATTAGTTAAGCCGCATCGATGGCTGGAACAACGCACAGACATTATCCGAGACGTCCAGGATGCTTCCCGGACGGCGACTTATCGTCGCCGCTCGCCTGCCCGTGTCCATTGAAGTGACACGATCATGGCTCCGGACTTGGGAGACGGCAATCCTTCTTTAGATATTACCGTCGTAATTGCCCTCTAAATCATTTAACTCGGAACAAAACTACAGGGAACTGAGATGCATACATGACCTAAATTTATAGATAAATCCTTTATTAGATATTTTTTTTATATTATTTATTTATAATACATATGAAATAACAACAATAATGAATTCATAAATATTGATTTAATTCAGTAAATTTCAATACACTTATATAACTTTAATGGACTGAACAGGTACGTAAATAGTTGGCGATCTTTTGTGGTTAAGATCAGGCTAAGTATAGTACCGCTAAATAGTATTTTTAACAATCTTTTGGCCTATTTATATATACATACTATATACGTACAAAATAATATGAATAAATAATAATATACAAATTTGTTTACATTATTTTCACTGTTTGAATAAAGTTTTCATATATGCGAGATTCAAGGATATTATTTATTAAGGATATATTAGCAGCCTCCTCAATGTCAATCAGTAAGCAATTCAAGAGTTCAGAAGGCGAAAGTAATCAATCGGCTGGTCATCCAAACATGAAGTCGCAGGTTCGAACTCATTCGACTACTGCCGGGAACTTTATTACCTAACTTGCTTTGAAATTATTGAAAGGAACGTTAATAAATTTCGTAAAAATTTTCTTGGGAGTTTTAATTAAAAAAAAAACAGAAAACAAAACCACTACTGTGCAGTAAGCACTACCAACTTTGATAGTGCTTACTGCACAGCAGCTATATAAGAACTACGACAACACAAATTAACACAAAGTCGCAGATAAAAGCTAGTAGACAATATATCTCTACGATGTTTCAACATGAAACCATCGCGGCAAATCATCTTATAAACAGCGCAAAAAAAGGTCACTAAGGTAGCGGTTAAATTCACGCGTGACACGACTACACAAAGCACATACAAAACAATCAATGATTCAGGAACGTATAAGGACGAACGATTGACAAAGAAAGCTCCGAGGGGACAATTAAAATGACAAGCTATTAAATTAAATGAATTGCTGGCCACGTAGGAAACCGACGCGTCGTGAAACATAAGGCGTTGTTCAACTATATTTTCGTACTTGCATTGTTTTATGATTATTGTATTTATGACGTCATTAAGCTTGTATAAAATGAACTACAGAATATTAATAAGATCTATTATTTTAGGAGTTATACTTCTTGAGACGCGTAATGAGAAATTTAGTCAAATCGTAATCTGTTTTACCCGTGGCTTATTTCATTTAGATTCTGACGCGTTGACGTTTTGCTCTTTATTTGTCATGGAATCAATAGCACATAATATAAAGAATATTTAATATGCCTTTTTTATACAAAAGGAGCAAACAAGCCTACTTTCTTGTGTTACAAATCCTTGAAAGAATGATCATCTTCCTTTATATTTGGAAATAAAATAATAATCAAAATTGTAAACCGATTTAATCCTTGGCACGTGAGATAATTTGTAAGAGGATTTCCAGGGTGATATAGGAATGTAAGGAGATTTTATTCATATTTACACTTATAAGAGCTATGCATTACTACTAAGTCCTACAAAAATTATGGCAAAAGGACGTGAACGCTATTTATAATTAAAAATATCAGTGAATAAATAAATGTATAATTAGTACGTGAATTCGGTATTGAATTAGAAGTAACTACAACAAAAACGATTCTAAGAATGATGCAGTCATGTTTTCTGTTTTAATTTTCTGTTGTTAATCAATTCTGTTGTAAATCAAAATGGATTGGATTAACATAAGTTAGAAACGGACCGCATTTAAGTCCAAATTTGAAATGCCTGTTACAAATTACAGGTTCACAGAACAACGATCGGTTATTAAGCTGCCACGAGTCGATACGCGATGTGTAAGATAATGTATCTTTTTAACACATTGTAATACAACAGGTTTAATTGGTTGAAAAGTAATAAATTGCAGTTGAAAACCAAGAGCTGTGTAACTGGAGCCGTGGCGAGGCGCCGGATTCATACGAACAATAAAACTGCAAAAGAACTATGCAATACAAACACGACAACCGCGAGGCGAATAAAATGAAACAATCGCGGGACAGATAAAAAAAGCAACATTAATTCAAATCCTTTCTTTTTTTGAGTGGATAAAAACTTCTTTCGCATAATACCAACTGCCAGTTATATGGATAAATCTTACGATACATTACAGGATGTGGCATTGTCGGTCGTAAATTTGGATATTTCTGGCTCCAATCGTTGGCATTATCCTTTGAGTTAAATATACATAACAATGATACAAAACTAATATATTTAGTTCTTAAAACTAGCTGAGCACTTCAAAAGCAGTTCGTAGATAATTTTAAAATAATTTTTTGTACGTATGTTATTTTGAAGATTTTATGCCTCGCTAACAAGATCTTTATACTATGTACCTGTGTATGGGAAACGAATAGAGATGCTTACAAGAATTTTAAATGTTCTCTTGCGATGCACTTTTACGGGCTTGTATTTGCTTATTTCCTCTTTGCGGTGTTCCTCTTAGTTTAATTAAGATCGTAGGTGTTGGATACATAAGATTTATTTAGCGATAGAGAGTTAAGCTAAGCTTGTGTACATTTTTTCTGTCTAAATCCACAGGCAGTTTATTCGTTATGTGTTTTTGCAGTAGTTTTATACTATACCATGAACACAGACCAATACTCGTATAAAGGTCTATAAGAAAATGATGCAATACTGGACACTAGATTCCTAGAAATTGATGAATTCAGGAGGCACAGAATAACAATGCGACTGAGAGATAGTAATGATTATAAAGATTTATTGTCGAGTTTTTTGTTCCATAATTCGTAAATTTATATTCTATTCTTATTTGAAAAAAGAGGCGAATTTTAACAGCTTAAGATATAAATGTCCTATCGCACTCATCACCGATTGCGGCAAGCAAATTCGTATATTTCCGCCGCGTTCCAGGCAGATATTCCTGTGCTCATATTAAACATATGTGGCTAGAGATGCTTTCCCAGTGCCAAGTGCCAGAACTACCAGAAGTGCCATTAATGCTAACTATAGAATATATTAGCTAGGATAGAATTACGTTAAAAAATTACAGTTTAACAAATAGTTTTTAGAAAGCATTTCTTAATATTACACAGTTATACAACGTTATTATTTTTTATATTTATTTTATATTATGTTTATTGACGGCCTGTGTTCTCGTGTAACAAAAAAACTATTCAGCAGATATTATTGAGCACTATTTCTTATCATAGATACCTTGTTCAGAATTTTATTTTTGATCTAAAAATGCCCAGTTTTGCACGGTTTTTGCTTGGGTTTGGGTGAAATATCTCATTCATTATAGCAGTTTTGCTGTACTTAGCAAACTTATATGAACCACATAGAAGGTTTCTGAATATTTATAAAGTATTAACAGTGCATTGCTTGTATTAAGAGCAGGTAACATTGTATTACACTCGTATAAAAAAACGATTTTGTTATTATTTACAGCTACATAGATCGTCTTAGATTCAGTGCGTCTGCAATCTACGACAATTCACCACGAGTCACCCGTTATTAGAGGAGAATTCTTGTCGTGTACGTGTTCCTAACATAATCGCATTCGGTAGGTGCTGCCTAACGGAGCTTCAGCTCGATCTCTATTAACCGTGACATGTTTTTAAGGACACCATAGTGTCCAAGTTGTCACATTCGAGCGTAGTTAAATGTTATTACAGTACCAGATTGAACCACGGTGACACATCTTCTCTTTAATTTTATGAAGTCAGCGAGGTAGATAGAATTATCACTCTAGTTTTTTAAAGATTTTAAAGACCTTCATTTTAATTAGAATATAAAAAATAGAAATAAATACGTTTCAAAGGTAGCGTACCTAAAAGTCATAACTTAATGCTTAATAATATTAAGTTTGCCTTTTTACATAAATTTTTGTACAATATAGAATTTTTGCAGGCTATTGTCTGCTATTTAAATACATAAGTACATTGATAATTACAATAAAGGCAAAGTAAAAATATTCTAGGTTTCAAATGGCCCATCTGCCGCGTTCAGTCTTTCCTCGCGGGTGCAATCTGGACACCTTTAAGTCCAATGTGAACAGACACCTTATAGGCTCACGTGCTCCATCCTAGGCTTCATCTTCGCCTTCCATCAAGCAAGATAGAAGCCAAACGTGAGCCTATTTAGTAAAAAAAATATATATAATTGTCGATAGTTACAGTTTTTTATAGTAACAAAAGTTTTCATATGTTTTTGTTTTGAATTTTATGAATCAAGATAGTTTAAGTAATTGTATTTTTTAATTATTAATATTAATGTATTTGTAATTATAGGTAGCAAATCAAATAAAAATGAGCGAATACATTGTAATTTTAATATGCGATATTTTTTTTTAAAAATAATCGAGTTTACACAACTTGCGATTCCGACAACTAATTTGATTTAAATTCATACAACGAAAATCATGACAAGGAAAAACGAGGAGAACCGCATTGACAAATTATTTTCGAGATATGAGCGTGCCGTGACCGCTTAAATTGCAAGTGAAACGTTTGATTTAACGACCGACTGTGTACTGTAAGGAACAATGTGTTCGCTTGTGGTGTTTTTTTCCCTGGTGACGAGTGGTCGGCGTACGTCCAATTAGGTGGAGTACGGAGAGGGTGCATCATTAGCGGGCGACGCGGGATATGCGGCCGAGCGGCGAGGGCGAAGGGCGAGGGCGAGGCGTCCCTGCCGCGGCCTTCGCCCGCCGACCGGTTGCGCATCTTTTACTCTAATCAGAGGGAAAAAAAACAAGCGGCCGTCGTGCGCATGCGCGAACGAAAGCGAACGAACGAGGAGCTGCGGTCCTACCGCCGTGTTCTATGGACAATTGTTGCGGTACCGGGCACATGCAGGGCTGCTCAGTCGCACCACTGTCACCCTTAACACGTTATTGTTACAAACATATCAAATTTATCTATTGTAACAAGTGTCGCCACTTCAACACTATTTAAAGCTCTGTGTTATTGTTATGCGCGTCGTAGTCCTGGGCTGAAAATCAGCGCCTTACGACAGTATTTGCTGAGACGGTGTCCAATGTTGATATTATGTTCTATTTGTACGTTCTTTCTTTTTTCAACTGTACTTTATTATTCTTTTTTTTTAATGTTTCATATTTTGTTTGTAATGTGTTTGAATATTATGCCGATAAAGAAAATGTCTATGTCTATCTAAAAATGAAAATTTCATTGGTCATCGAGGACGCGACTACGTTCATGTTTTTTACTATCCTTGAAACAAATTCTCAAAACACTAACGCCCTCAGAGCGCAGCGTCAAATTATTTCGCGCTTCAGCAGTTTTGTAGTATTTGTTCAACGAGCCTTGGTTTGGTTGTTATAGGCTACTTGAATAGCGGCTCAAGCCATGGTTTTCTCTAGGGGACTCGTCGTTAAGTTCTCTTTAGGAGCTTTGCCACCTCTTAATCTCAGTCAGGTGAAGTTGTTAAAGCTCTAGGGTAACGGCAGAAAACCATAAAAAGAAAAGGGTCTACTAACCCGTAGAATTAAACCATAACCTGAGGAAAGGACTGCCGTTAGACTCTCTCGTCTTTTAATTTCTTTTATGAGGAGCAGTCAGAGACATTGATTAACAGGCTCTATTTACCAAGCTGTATGAACTGTAAGTAATATTTTATGTATGTAATCTTTTATGTATGTAATATCCAAATATCAAAATATCAAAATATGTACTGGTTGTACGACTGTTTTAAGTTATTTGGAGCTTAAAAGGTTTTCTTTGTAAATTAAAGCGTAAGAGATAAATCAATCAAACAAACAACACAAAATAAGCATCGAGATAAATGTATAAGGCAGTTGGGGCCCTTTGAGGTGTGCTGTGACGACCGCGGCTGGTTCAAGGGTCTGCCCATCTATTTATAGAGCGCGCGGCGATGCTATCGGACCCCGGCCATGCTTTGGCCTCGCACGATCTACACCCGCCCTCAATGCACCCCTCCAAAGAGAGCGTTCGGTCAGTAAAATAGACCAAGAAAAAACGCCCATATTACATTTATTCGAGCTATTTATATCACGTGTCCATTGTTTGTGCCTCAGTTGGAATTAATAGCTGGCAGGCAATTTAGTCCCGCGCCCGAGATAGTCGTTAAATGAATCAAACTGCTCGCTATACTTATGGTATTTGCATGCAGATGAGTACGTCGTTATATATCGAGGCGCAATCGACGTAGACGGGATGAGTCGGATGGGTCGACGGCAAACGACGAGTTAATCCGTATGCCGCGCGCGGACACCGCTTCCTGTGAACATTGAGGGAGCACACTGTGGCATTGCTTTTCGACGTTTGAGATTCATCCGTCGGCGTAACCTGCATGTTTATTTGTTAGCTGATATGCTAATAAGCATAGCGAGACGAAGTATCACGGAGCACTATCTAGAGAGACGCGCGGGGCGTCGGGATTCGCTAGGCGTAGTGATTCTGTATTCGAATGGGACACCGGACACTGGGCGAGTTATTTACGACGGCTGCGAGACAATCGTCCGGCTGCCACGCTCATCCGGTGCCACCGGCGACGCGGTGCCAATACCATGACGTGGCTGTCTCTATTAAATGCCTTCCTTTAAAATTAACACACGTTCCTAGCTTGTATTTATAGGAGACGTTATGTTTCAATGCGTGCCTATTGTTGTGAGACGCAGAGGCTGTGGAATGTGTAACTAGTAGAAACAAAAAACGATTTCGAATCAAACATGAACGCTACAACGCACAAACGTTGCACTTAAGTCGGTTAAATAAACAAGCAAAATAAGGAGCCGAATTATTCCTTACAAAACAAGCTTATTCGGTGCTCGTTTAAGTAAACATTCAAAATGAACTGTTATAATTACCGCTGACTTCGTAGAGATGCATCTTGGTAAGTTCCGGAGGGTACAGTGCGCGGCGGCAACGGTGGCGGTTGCGCTAATTGATTTTATTTGCCGGGCGTTAGCGGAAGCGGGGCACATTGCCGCAGCGGCGGGTCAACGGCCCCGCCACCCTCGCCGCCGACTGTCCCCGCTGGAATGCGGCTGCTAAACACCGTTGGACAACAATGTAGAAGCGCTCCTCGTGACGCAAAGTACTCTAACATTAAATAAATCATGTCGGATGCAAATCCTGAATCCAAGTTATATAATCTTGATTCATGTGTATTTTTTATGTAATAATTATTACTGTATTTCCCATTTACTCGAACCAAAAATACTCCATTACTCGAAATATTAACCCTCCATAGTTCGAAATATTCACGTTTTTCGGTAGAGATTACGTGTCCACTTCAAGGGTTGTATATCAATATAGTATATTGATAATAAGCTCTTGCTTGTATATAAGCTTAGCAGGGAGGACAGAGACCGCAATCGCTGCCTGCTTTTCATCAAACCTATTAAGTATGTTGTAAGAGATATTAAGCCAAACACACAAGCCAAAAACAATCAAGTCAAAAACATAACAAATATTAAATAATCAGTGTATTAACAGAAGACAAAAACGTAAACGTCAGCTGGATTAAAATCTACAAGCTGGTACTGGTTTTAATCCTAGTTCAACTAAATGAATCCTTAAACAGCGAAAGAGGGATGAAGATAGGAAATAGGACTATACATAACAATTGGAATTGGTAAATCTTTTACCGTACTAACTAGTACCGCTTGTAGTTACTGTCTACCCCTTTTATTGCAGGTGTGATTTTAACCGAGAAAGGCAGAAGAAAACTCTATATCGAACACTGCTTTTATTCCCTTTCGAGTTCCCTTCTTTCTTCTTCTTTTCCATCCTTGTTAGGAGCTCATATCCTAGGAATCAGTACATATACGAAGTCATGTACTTATTCTTAGGATCATGTCATCGAAGTGAACATTTGCATTGTTCGGTCTTTCGGTCAGCCGGCCCAGGATGTAGGAAACACTACTAAACACTATCAGTACTTAAAGATCACTTGGTTGCTTAGTATTCTTATAATAATTATAGCTTTAAAACTCTGTTAAGTATACACGTTTTGAATATAATAGCTCAGGTTGTTAACATTCTATTGACATGTGGCACTTCCGGCAAATGTAAGAATAGTTATTGTTACTCCTACATTACATTATGGGTTTAAAATATTATAATTAACGACGTCTTAGCACAGCGGTTAGAGGAGTAAGAGTTATTTCTTTACTACGTCTCGCGTGTACTGATTTCGATTCCCAACCAGAGCAATCTAGTTGTGTAATTTTACAAGTAAAATTACTTAATCTTTTTCTGCTTGTCTATACGCTGTATCCTATTCGACCTATATTATAAGTAGTATATTTATGATATAAAATATATGATATTCGATGATTAATTGCAGATATCTTAAACCATGCATATTAATATAAAAACTAAAGTCTTGTCCTTAAAGGACAAGCCAATGTAATGTTTTATGAGCTGTTAGTTCCGCTCTGTATGTTCTGTCCGTTTTCATAATGGTGACAGAACTGTATCTCACTTCGTAACTATAATGTTTCTCTAAATATTTCCACCAAAATAAAAAACGTCCCTGTTTCTGTAAAATACTAATGAAACAACATTTTCCTTTAATAATTTTATCTTTTCACTGCTTTCTTAAAATGTCACGACATTTAACAACCGTGACATCTATTCTAAATAATTTAAATTTGAAAATAGAATAATAATTAAGAAAAAGAATAACTAATTATGTTCTTTACATATGGTCATTAAATTTTACGTTCAATCACAGGCGACGATATAAATATAACTGTAAGCAGGTTTAATACAATCGTAATCCCAACTCGGTGCAATATGATGACCGAGTGAAACTATAAACATTCCATTATTATTATAAAGTGACCATTAATTAAAATAGATGCGAAACGATAAGTACAAGGCCTGGAGAGGACCGAACATACATAAAGTGGTCAGATAAAGCTCTGCACATAAAGTCGCGGAGCGCATTTTATAAACACTGCAAAGAGATGTACAGTCACGTGCGCAAACATGTATATTTGGAGAACTTGTGAACCTTAAGGTGTATATATAATGTTGCCAGCGGTTCAATTTTTTGTTCAATGAACTGAAAAGCGACCATTGTTATAAATAATTTGTTGCAAGGGTTCAATATTATACTTACTCCATAAGTATGCTATATATATAGTATGCCATAATACTAAACACATTTACTTTGAATAGGTATTCTGTAAAGTCGCACTGCTTCCTTGATTGCGTTAATCGATTCACGAACACAGCAAATGTCACTGCGGTGGATCAACTGATGATGGTGATCAACAACATCAATTTTTGTTTCTTTATTACAAAATTTGTTAATAAATCATCACCTCAAAGTGGACATTTCCCCGTACGAACGCTATTATCAGTCATTCTAATATTTCGTTTTACAACATACAGAATTTCACGTTAACGTTTGCATTGTAAGCAAAATGCAAAGGAAAATTTATAGCTAAATATAGATCTATTTATGAAAATAATATTTAAGTACTAAAAATGTATATTTATTTCTCACTGTCAATTAAATAGAAAAAAATCTGACTCGAATTTCGTAATCACTAGAAAAAAAACTTTATGTTGACTATTGGCCCTTCTATATAACAACAAATTAAGGAAGTTTTATTTTATATTATACAGTTGTACGCTTAGTCTTAGTTTCGACAGTCAGATGAGTCTACGACTTGTCCCATGTCCCTTGTACTCTGTGAAATATTATCTATTTTTCACTATGTGTATACACCTTTACACCGTCGCTTTAACGTAGTCCACGCGACTGTACGTGACTCGGCGAGTTCGGCGCTCGTGAGGGCCGCGGCCGCGATGAACCTTTGATAAACTGTCATAGACGAGCTCCGCGCCAGACACTTCCGAGCCGATCCCCTACGATTCACTTAATCGTACCGCAGCATTGTGATTCGTTCACGTGACGCACGACCTTCGTGAGCCTCCGATTCCCGCGAACGAATGTTCTTTTCCATTTAACAAGTCTATTATTCTGCACGTTGTAAACACACGAGGGAGTTTTCTTTATGAATGCAATTGGGTCGATTCGTGCGTACCTTTAGTATTAGCCATTGTTATATCATTACGATGAAAGAAGCTTGATTTATTTTAGTAAATCGTCAATAGCTAACCCACCGTTCGACTACCGATGTGAACTATTTCTAATTTGTTACCATGTTTAATAATAAAAAAAATGATAGCAACAAGCCTACTGCAGCTTTGGCTCGGGCGAATGGGTTAGGAATATTCGCGTAAAGTTAAAATTATTTGATGTTATTTTAGTTGTCCTTGTTTAATTGTAAAAATGATACATATGAATATATTTATTCCTTTCCTTTTTGTGCCAGGACCGTGAAGAATTGAATATCGTAAAATAAATGCGCGATTTCTATTAGTTAATTTTTCTAAAGTGAGATTAGCTACAGAAGTTGACTTTGTTATTTCACTGGATTGAATACGGCAACATGAACGCATATTGACTGTCTTCAATTTTACCTAGATATAAATATTTCCCCACGATATGTATCTCACCGCCGAACACGTAAATCAGTATTTAAGATAACAATTAACAATTTTATTGGTGCTGGGACACTATAACAGGCTATTAAATAAAATAAAAATTGATAAAAAAGCTAGTTTTGATATAACGGCCAAATTACTCGTTTCCTCGTTTCGACACTAGATATCAGCGTTACCAAGAGTGTTGCAAGTTATTTCTTGTTTTTATTAGACCGATCAAAGAACGTCTTGAAAAAAAGTCTCAATATAATAAAGAATTTTTGAATTTTATTATGGATAATATAAAAGATGTTACAAATAAAAGTATAACAAAAGAACGCTCCACACTGCATTGTACAACAGAGCAGAAGATTCGTTCCTGAAATTGTTATCAATTCAATCATAAAAAGCGAGACCGCCAGAGAGCATTTCACTACAGTTCGTTTTTTTTTCACTTAGGCGCATATTCAATTTAAAGTCCTATTATAACCAAATATGGTGGTTCTTTCGGGTCGTTTAATACCATTTTCGGCGAGCGAGTGTCGGCGATGACTTGGCGGCTAGGTGTCGTTGACTCGACGCCCGCTATGATGCAACTAGCATCGCGTGTACTATTCGCATAGACCGTCTTCTTTATATAGTCAAGTGAGAGTACCAGCTTGTTTGCTACCTCTGGCTGAAAGGTTATTGGTTATATTTTATAAATAACTTATAAAAAATTCGTTGCAATTTTTCTGTTATCTTTACCCTTCATCATTATGTTTTAATGTGTTTTATGGTTCCATTCATTATTGTTGAACAAATAGCGTATTATTTACTTGGAGCCGGCGGGCGCGCGGCGCTAGTGTGCTGCTAAGCCGCGCCACCCGCCATTATGAACCTCGCACTCCTGCCATCATATTTCATTACCCGACTCTATTCGCCTCGCATTATTTATGGCTGCTTAGTTTTGTCCAAGAATGCTCTGAACGTCGCAGCACGATTTTAATGGAGCAGCAGCAGTGGAAATACTAAGGACATTTGAATGAAATTACTGAGGTCAAACCCTAATCCGTGGTTTTGTTATTTAGCTTTGTATAGAACGAAATAAAGGACAAAAGAACTTTGAGCTTTTGTCCCAAAGTATCACTTACACCGAACTTACGAATATTTTATCGCCTTTGTAAAACAATTACGTGTAAATAAAATAAATATATAAATAACTCATTGCTAGGCTCACAGTTGGCTGAGTCATTGACAAATTTGTGGCTTGACAAGCCCGTTTAAAACAGGATAGACATTGCTAACTTTGCCTACCCCGTTTGAGTCAACAGGTGTAAGAGATTATTTTATGTTTGAAAAGTCACTCGTGCTAAGTGATGGCAGACTGCTAGTAATTTATAAATATCTATTACTTATTTATAAGTAAGAGTCGTATGAGTACAAACATTACGACCATAATCAAATCATAGATAAGATGACGGAACATCAATAAGTTATTTAATCCGAATGCATCGATATTTCGCTTAATTAAGTAGTCTGTCTACACGTCTCCATCACGATGCTCGCGTAGTGATTTTGTTTGTATTCATTTATCCCGAATTATTAACACGCCTTAAAGTAAATTTTGAAGAAGAATCCCGTCCATGTTATAAAAAAAGGAATAAGGTTAAATATAACATGGAGATTTAATCCAGAGATAGGAATGCATTTTATATACGCGTTAAATGCAAATAAAACCGCAAAACGGATAGACTTGAATAACATACGAGTACCGATGTTGGTTTCACGTTTTTTTTGTACCATCGCTATTTTTACGTTGCCATTTTTAAATTAAGATTCGTTTCTCTCGATCAGATTTGCTCCGCGTTTAACTCATGTCTTTCATTGTGGAGGTGTGCGTTTGTGGTCGTTTTGCGATGTACAAAGGCTTGACGGACGGCTGGAAGGCGGCTGCCACGTTTCCCGGAAGGTCCCGAGTGCGACTTTAATTGCTGGGCGTTGATGGGCCGCATCCTTGGAACATAATTCAAGGTGAGAACGGAGCGGTCGCAGTGGATGGCTCACGAACGTTTTACCATTAGAGAACAGAAACATTATACCTTATACTTATAGTTAGTTATAACACTGTTATTGGTGATTTTAAATGTATTAGTGCTTAAATGATATCTATATTCAGGATAAGGGACATAGTTCGTGAACTCGGCTTCATCATTTATTCGTTTAATGACTGTTATCGTTATAATAGTATAACGACTCTCGTGGCCATGCGTAGTTGAATCCAGATTTTGGATGAATAATAATAAAGGAACTAATGATTGTTTACTGCAATTGTGTCTGAATCAAAAATTGTCCACGTACTCGGCGGTTGCAAATGACAAACATCGTAAGGAATTCTTTCCTAAGACCTGTGAAGTTTGTCTCCGCAATGCAGTCGTGTTCGTCACACGCTATACCTTAATACTCTCTTTAGTGAGAAAGTCTTACATATAACTAAAAAATAACCATTAAAATTTATGTTGCAAAAGTCAGTGACAGTTTTGGGTTGAGGACGCTCAAGGTGATTATATGCCTGTTTGATGACATGGCTGACTATGATCGCCAAAAGAGAGTAAGTAGAGTAAGGTTTTACGTAAGTATGAGATTACGCTAAAAATCCGAAGAACAAAGTAGAACAAACAAAACAATTCTGTTATTCTCCTACATATAAACTGCTTCAATATCAAGTAGATGTTTTCAACAAAGACATGACAATACTGTATCGGTTGGGATTATTACGGGGAACCGTTTCTTAACTTTGATGTCGACTGTTCGTTAAGCAGCAATCCCAAGGGAATCCGGAAAGCGATAGAACAAATGGTGGAGCTAATTGTGCAATTGAGCTTTAGCCACGCTGCGGAGCTGCGAACGACAGCAACGGAGACTTTCCCAGGCCTACATTTTCTGCGCGTATTTTTCCTGGACAATAACTTTACAAGGGCGATTTCTTTTGTAACGGTTTACAATTACATCTGTGCTCGACGTTCCGCCCCACGTTGCATCAAACCGAAGTAAGAAGCAACGGTCTGTGTAATTACAGTGCTTTGTTTACTATGACGGCACGTGATTGAATCCGTCGGCTTAGCAGAGTAGCTTCCTTTTATCTTTGAACTACGTGAGGAAAATGGTTGCGTAAGTACGTAGCATTTAGGTTCAGAGAAGGTAAGCTTTCTATGTATTATCTAATCTGTTGCGATGCCTGTACAGCAAACCCAGAGAACCAATCAATCAATCATCAATCGCAGAATGGGATTTTGTTTTCATTGGAGATTTGGGATTCCAATGGAGGCTACTTATATGTGGTTACAATTCTCAGATGTGTCAAAGGAAGCGAAGAAGAAGAAGCAAATCTAATGATCCTACCAATTCGGTGGTAACTTTGACTATTCTAATTATTTAGTATCGACTGACTTAATGTGGCGACAGTATTCTACACAACACTTGCGCTTCCTACAAAGTTAAAAGCATCACTACAGACAAAAGCTTCCACTTTGACAAGGATTGCTAAATTTTATGCAGGTCGTTGCCTTAGACTCCCTGTTGATTGTCATAACAGCATTTTAACAGTGCGAATATATCCAGAGGTTTAAAGTGAAAATTCTGCACAAATCGCATTTCATCTTGAAACACGATACACTATATTTAAAGATGCTCTAAAAGTATTATTACACTAACAAGTGATCCACGCTAGCAATTTATTTAAAAAAATATTTTATGCACATTAAATCCTTCTTTTAAGAATCGAAATGTCAAATGCAGAACGTAAGGCTATTTAATCTATGCGTAAAACAAATACATTGACATAAGTCGAGTTCCCGCCAATATTTACAGTGTCAACATGGATAACAAAGAACAACATCGATTGGTGCTAAACACGAATCACAAACAAAAAGCTTACAAAATACATAAAAGAAAATATGTTTTTTATACGTTTATTTATTAATGATATTGGATAGTAAGACTTAAATCATTTAAAATAAGAGCTTGAATATCGTGACAAGTTGGAGCGTTCGCTCGTGAGAAAACATCGATTGGCGCTTCGATTGAGCTTCTCCGATTGGATTTATGATATTTCAAAATCACGCTCGCAACCTTGAACCTACAAGGAGGTAAATCACACACCATGATAACTTTTTTCAACCATTGTAAAAGGAGTTGTATTGCGCTTATCGAGAGAGCTGTGATGTCGATGTGTTTGTTATAGTTTTGTAGAGAATCGTGTTTTCATGTTTGCGGCTGCATTTACTTTATGACACATTCCATTTCCACTATACTGAGGTTCTAAATTATTATATTAAAGAACAACAGCATTATGATATGTTAGTGTGAGAATATTTATAATAAACTTTATTAATCGAAACGTTTGGAAACATTCTCAAAACTTGATTACGGACTCGAATTTTAAGAACCTTTATGATATTATGGTCCACGAGGATTTAAATTGCAGTTGGCTTGCACCATTGATTTTCGGTTTCCAAAAAAATTGTGGTAGAAGTAGAATAGAATCTACTATAAGTTATTGTTCCCAAGAATTATTATTACAATAATATTGATAGTAAACAGTAGTGTTTTCCACACAAATACTAGTAAAAATTGTGATATGGTTGTGTAATTTGAAAGTATTAACTCTAATAAAATCATCAAAAAGATTGTGTGTTTATAAAGTGATTGTGTGTTTAAGAAGTGTTTATAATAATAACATATAAACATACAATTAAAAGAAAAAAATTTTGCTAGGTTTTTAATCTGTGTGTAAAGCAAATGCGTTGACAATAATCGTGTTCCCGCCAATATTTACAGTGTTAAAATGGATGACAAAGAACAACATGTGCAATGTTTATGTGAACAAACATCTTGTAGGCTATTTTAATAAGTAAATTCATTATATTGACATTGTTCAGGTGATGAGCACCAAGACATTTTCTGGCAGTTCTCAGATTGTGCAACTGCACAAGTTATATTAAATGTTTAAGAATCTCTCTAAAGCCGGGAAATAAATTGATTTTTAACGTAAAGTTATTAAGCTCCCTTCTATTAAACGGCAACGGTTAACCAATGACCTAAGCTTAATTGCTAAATTAATTAAAAGTAGACACAAAATCATAATAGCGTCGTTATTCGTGTATGGGACTCGTTATTCCAAGAGTTATGGAACGTTTATAACGATAGAAAAACCCGACTTTACACCATCACAACGCGTAGTTATTTTAATAAGTTTTTTAATGTTCTTAATCAAGTTATAAATAGCTTATTACAATGTTAACTCCGTTTTAAAGTATAGCGTGTTGAAAATACTGATTTCGCTAAACGCGATCGTGATGGAGGGTTGTTGGATTGGGCATGGAGGGAAATTATAGGTGGTATTGAGGCGTTCCCGTGGCCCACACTAACGTCCTGACACCTCGCCCATGTGCGCTGTTACTTCGCAAATTATAACGGGAAAGAGGTCTAAGGGCACTGGTGCACTAACCCTATGTTGCATTTGCTCACTAGTATGATAATTCCGCTAGCTTCGAAGGAGTAGATTTACTAATCGACTTCTAAGCTGTTCGTGCACTTATGGCGTCGACATTTTTGATTTTTTTTGTTGTTTGATAGGGTTTATTTATTTTATCAAACTCTAAAAACATGGAAGCGTGCTCGTTGATTTAGATAATGATAGGCTTATGAGAATCTAAGTCTATTCTATAATGTTTAAGAGTCGATATCCAACTAAGTAGTGATAGCCTATAGTTAAGCAACGATTTGATTTAAATATCTGCACGGTTATATGGTTTCGCGTTTGGCTTACCCCGGCCCCTTATGGGCAATAAAAAACTCATTAAAAAGCGGATAGCAATTGTTGTCTCGGTGAGATACAGTGTACGAGCACCCTTAACAGGCTCTATTTCGCAGCCAATCTCCCGACCTGTAATTGCTTAAACACATAACCACTAATGTCACGTCGACAATGAGATGGATCGATACCTGGCTGGTATATACTAGGCTGCGGTTAATATAACATTATTAAATAAACGAGCCGGTTACGAACAAGGCCTCGTTGTTATAAGATAATGACCAATTTTGAATATTGTTGGTTTCGAATTCTGCGAATTAAAGGTGTATCGAATGGATTCTTTATGTAGATTAAAAAATTATACTATTATCAACTTCGTCTGTCATCGACTTTACGATTTCACTTAAGACCGCCGAGGACGGAGACACGTGGTAGAGTTGTGACAGTTAATCAAATAATCAACACTTCCTACTAGACACGATCTACAATGAAGAGAACGCTAGCTTTAGAATGTTCATAGATATACCCTGAAAAGTTGCCGACATAGTGGTGGTCTCTCGAGTGTCATCGGATCGGAATGCTAATGCGTGTGCCGACTAGCTGAATAGAGATTCAGACTAAGTGACTTTATATCTATGCCACCTCTTAAATCCGTTTAAACAGTCCAGGCTAGCTTCCCTGGCTTATCTGTGCAGGTTCTTCAAAGGACCCTGTAGTTCTGGGCTCTCAAGAATAAGACTACGGTATCCCCTGCCTGTCGTAGAAGGCGACTAAAGGGGCCTCGGGTTCACTGGGCGACAAGGGTGGGGCCTTTGTCGTCCGCCAAGGTGGACCTGAAGAAGGCGAAGTGCTCTCTATGAGCACAGTGCAGAGGGGCTCCGGTACGTTCCACTGGAGATCCCGGAGCCCCTCACCATGCACCGAGGAAGGGCCACTGGGAGGTTTTAGTGGGTAAAACCCACATAACCACCGCCTTCCCCAGAAGGCGGGGTATCTTTCTGAAGATTTCCTCCTCGTTAGAAAAAAAAAAAAAAAGGTTTTTCAAAGGAAAGAAAAAAATAACAGAACGATTTAAAAGTAGATGTGTTATTTATAGTAGTATATATATTTACATATGAAATCAAAATGTGTCAAAATCTAATGGCTTACTAATGATATTCTTTCAAATATTTAAAGAATAATCATAACAAATATATATTTTCATGTAACGTGTCTGGTTTTAATTCTATTTGTGCTCGATATCGCAGTTATCTGCGCTTGCAATTGAAAATATCCGTCGCAAAAATATCAATGTAGTAAATAAAAATATCGTACAAAATCTGTTTTTTCACAGTTTTAAGTAAAATAGTCATATCAACAAATGATTTTTTTTATTATTTTTGTCGAGGCTCTCATACTGTCACCTAACCTTTGGATATTGAATTACGGAACATCCTGTGTATCTCTGCATTATGAGTCTACTCTGTAATCATATGTATATAATTATTATCATTTCATGAGTATATGTATCATTAAGTGTATCTGTATACGAATTATAAATTCTCGTCACTTCGTTTTATAATGTCTCTCCATACTAAGGTTGCCTTTGTAACTACTATTTAAGTTTTGAGACATACATTATACAGAAAGAAAAGGTAAATCTAGATCGAGAGAATTGCCTAACATATAAATATGCTAAATTAAATATATATCTAAATATTACATCAGAGTGCGCGCGTACGAAGCAACTTTATGTGTGTATCATTCAGGTTACAGGTTCAAAGTCGCAAATTCATCATGATGTTTACCGCTACATTTAGGAACTGTCATAAGACACGGTGAAGAGCCTCGTAATACAAAGCCGGCGAGCAGCAAATGCCGATTCCGCTAACATTAATGGTGTCTCGCTCACGATTTTGCCCGACGAAAAGCAAGCGAAATGAATTCAACATACGTGAATATTATACTTTAAAATGAGTAACAGTCGCTATCTGAATAATGGAGCCGTTTTCATTAAACTAACTAAAATTATTTTTCTTTGCTTATAAATAATTTGTTAAACAGATAGGCGCATATGACTTAGAGTGATAAGTAAGTATAGTATATCTTTTGTAGTAAATGATTGATTGACTTATTAAATTTAGTTTTATGGTATTACCATTTTAGTGTTAACTTTAGGAAGTATTCTTAAATTTGTTCTCAGAGTTGTAGGTCGGAATAGATAGCGTATTTAAGTGCTAGAGCCCTGATGAAAAATAATAACTGGTTTTAACCAGAATGGGTTGGCTCTGGTGGTAGAACATTTGCGTAAAGATGAGAGATTGACACAGTCACACAAAATCATGACCCCTGCCATACGCTGGGGTTAAACAAAAAACAGTTGGTATAAATCATCAATAAAAAAAAACGACAGACAAAAATTGTAAAAAATGTGATCTAAGTATATGTACGGTAAATATACAATCATATGAATGTAATTTTATTTATTTGTACAGATGTTAAGAAGAGAAAAAAAAACTTATTTAATTCGATGTCTTAATTTATTTCTATCGTGAAGACACTAGGCGTAACAGTTCACGTCAAATGTTAGTCTAATTAATGACTCTCGGAAGCTCCAGTAAGACTAATGATAAGGTGTGTCAGGAAGTTCATTAATTTACGCTCAGAGTATCAAGTTTGAGTGAAACATTTCTACATTTCGTTGTAAAGTTTAGTAACTCATAATAAGACATATCGCCTATGGAAATACTATGAATAATAGTCAATTATGATTTTGATAAATTAACTTAAAACAGGAATAGTAAATGTTACATTTTTATTGGAACAAAAAACAGTTACGAAGCTTGCTTGAATTATTAATAAAGAGGAAAAACATACTATGATGTACGCGGACGCCTCACCTCCCTTCCTGACTGGAAGTTGACCATGAACATTAAATATTAAAAATATTATTAAAAACTTAGGGAATCTAATATCGAAATTAAATTGTAAATTTGATTATATATTAAAAAACAAATACCGATTACAGTTGTAGGGATCAATAATTGAAACGAATTGAATTGAATTTGAAGCGTCAATTGCCTAATGGTTAAGGGTACAGCGAATCGTAAGGTCGTGGGTTCGAATCCCCCATTGGACTATTGCCGTAAACCATGTCCTAGCACAAGCTCAAGCTTAGTTGGTATGGTTAACAAGATTGTTAGTAATATTTGTGAAAAAAAAAGAAATATTGCTAGCTTTCTTTTATTAAAAAAAAAACAATAATCAATACCAGTTGCAATACCAGTGGCAGATCTTACATCTTAATTGGGGTAGATAGAGATAAATCTCTTCACAATGCAAACCTGTTCATTCAATCTACGCAACTTTTAGCGGACGCAATAACTTCCGCTATAATTCAATTAAAAAATCACAAGCTATAATTAGCTATAATTAGCTTGTGATTTTTTTCAAACAAATTTTATTTAACACAGTAAAATTAACATGGTCGCTTATAATATAGCCGCGAGCAGAAATAATTGGTCGGTTAAGATAGTTTGAATATCTCGGAAGATAAACCGCTAGCTAACTGAAATAGATTTTGCATCATAGACAATTAAATATCCTAAAAATTAAATAAAATATTTTTATTAATTTATTAAAAACATAAACTTAAACGAAAAAGGATATCTTACGTAAACTTGGATAATACAGTATTTTTCATTAAATTTTATTTTTATTAAATTGTCTATCATGCACAATTTATTTCGTCTTTATCTTCGGAGATATTCAAACTTTCTTAACCGACCCTTTATTTTTGCTTACGAGCGTATTTTTATTGAAAACAAAACATTAAATTTAGAAATTATTAAATAAACAAAAACGATACCTTTATAATATCCATCATCATTCACATCGAATAAATAATGTACAAATGCATTACTCGTTTTTCTTGTATTTTCGACGTACAGTGAGCGTTTATATAATCTGTGGTTGCAAGAGTTTATTAAAAACAATTAACACCACTCACACACGTATCAAGCGTGAAAAGGATTACCGTGTATGGCATTTACACAGATAATAAAAATGTTAATAGGCAAATATCACGCTTCAAGTTTTCTTCACGTGAAGTGTTTTTTGAATATCCAATTATATTCTTTTTTGTCAGTTAATCTGCACAATCCGATCGAAGGTAAATTATTCAGGTCTTGTCTTTCTGTGTATTCGGGGTTGAACCTTCTTAACAATATTCTAAATATAATAGTATTTATGCGGTTTGGATCTAAAGGTGAAAGTGACTAATGTGCAAGAGAGGTTTTCCCAAATTGGGGGATGAGACGCGAAGGGCTTAATAATGAAGCTTTTAAATAGCTGAAATTTGCGAAGACATATTCATAAACATAACTAAAATAAATCTGGAAATGATCTAATAAAAATATTCATTTACCATAAAATAAAACTTAGATAAAGTTATGACATTCAGCAGTACAGACACACATACTACGGTAAAACAATATTTATGAAAGTAACTTGTAATATGTTATTAAACCTGCATTCAAAATAATTACCCAAACGTTATTTACTAAGCTCAGAGCAGGCTCGCTAGCGCTGTCGGTTCTAGATATGTTTATTCCGTGTTTCCGTTGTACCCCAAGCTTACAACACTTTTTTTTGTTTTCTTTATACATTGCTAAGTAAATATATTTTATGTTGTTGGTATAATTTTTGTTTATACTATATAAGCTATTGAACTGTACCAACTTTGTTTAAAAAATTTATTTTATTTAAAGTGTATAAGACTATAACGGGACATAGATAATTCGATGTTCACATAAAGTATGGTCGCCGATTTTATATTTTTAAAGCTGGTGCTTTCATTTCAATTTCCATTCTTATGGTCCCATTTAAATTTGGTCCAATATTTTTTTATTAATTAAATTTGCATCAAGTAAATGCGCCACAAATGGACGAATAAGTCAATATCACGCCAACGAATTTCGATGGTTAATTTTTTGTTGGAAAATATATAAATTAACAGTAGTTTGATGAAAGTTTGGTTAAGTTCTAGGTAATATTCCTACGATAATACGGAAATAGAAAAACGGCCTCCGCTCGTTTTAACGTTTGATTTGAATTCGATTTTTGTTTTTACTCGTAAATATACTTGTATTCCACAAACGTCATTGTTATTGCAACCATTCCAAGTAAGTTTTTAAATAATTAAAATTATGTCGGACTCATAAAACCATATTCGGTTAAATATTTAATTAGTTCCCCGACTCGCCGCTCACAAACAAAAAGTGTGCGAAGAACGATCTTGAATTTTTAACCAAAAAAAAAGTCATTCGCGCAATATCTTCTTGGCTATTGGTCAAAAATGGTTAAGTAAAATTGTCTGTAACGTGATGCAACCCGGCAATGTAATTAAACGGTCGGTATGTTGTGTTTTCTTTTCTTCAAGAAATTTATATAGCATCCGATACGGCAATAAGGAAAAAAAACTCGTTTCAAACTGCATCTCGATATCGTCTAAGTGACTTGTTGTGATTGTTTACAGCATTCCCGTCAAAGCTTTAGTTTTTGCTTAAAATAATTTATCAACCCGTTCCTGTAACCGACGTAAATATCGGTCTAAACATATACGAAACATGCGAGAGTTGTGTCAGATATGTATAACATAGGAATTCATAACTTCCTTTCGTTTTCGTAATTTATCAAGTAATCAAACAGCCTTTTAAATAATACTACTTTTCAGATATATTTTGAACTGACTTCAAAAAGAAAGATTTAGGCAAATGTATATGGACCAAATTTGCGACATACTGAAGCGGGGTGTAGGTAAGAAGGAACTGATTAAAGAGTTGTATGGATATGAACCAGGAGAGTAAGAGAAGCAGTGTTTATGTGGTCTTAGGCATTAATACGAGTGTATCTTTTATTGTCCCTCATCGATACTATTGAACAGTACTTATCTTCTAGAATGAAATACTAGAACTTAAGTTTTGTATGTAACAGTATAATCAGCCAGTGCCACTTGTATTGCTAAACAAAGGCCTTTCCTGGCAATCCTCATCAAATTATTGGTCAACTTGGATGGACAGTTTACAGATTATTCTAGGATCCCACCGTCTGAAGTGACAGACATAGCCATTGCTCACTGTCACTTAACGAGCGGTATAATGACATTTTTGGTTAAAAGTCGAGAAAAGGTCAAGTTAAGACACCCGTAAAATATCCCAAAGTGGTGCTGACACAAATTTCCTCGAATAACTAAAGGACAAACCTGCCGTTGGAAGTTGTACTCTCTCAACTGTTCCCGTTTTCAACTTAACAAATTTTAAGTTCCGACCAGGGCAACAAAACGACTCAATCTCAAAAAAGTAAATTGATCATCAAGACGGCTTAAGACTGTTACTGTCCGAAAGGTGGCCTCAAAAAAGTTGTAGATGAGTCCAAAAAACAAAATACGAATGTACGAACAATCGTAATGACCTCATCGTTACATCATTGGATTGGTTACGGTGTGCGGTGAATTATTCACACTCATCTAGACCGCATGCTGGCATTAAATACTAACCCACGTTTTTGATCATAACAAAATGGAACAGTTTCAGGTAAATAAGCTATCTAACTACACTGCTTTATAGGTTAACTTACTCATAGTCACTTTACTTAAAAAATGACAAAAGTATTTTTTAAACTAATCCAGAAACTTAAAAAAAAATTAAAGCTTATTTGGACCTATCATATGATGAAGAGAGACCTATTATTTGGACCTATATATATGATTATAGCAGTGCGCGTGTCTTATAATAAAATACCTAAATTAGAAGAGATGCGTTAACATATAATCGACTTATAATCTCGGCGTTCTTCAGCTTAAATATAAACCTTTTTTTTTGTTTTTTGTTGACAGGGAGGAAATCTTCAGAAAGTTAACGCGCCTTCTGGGGGTGGGGGGGAATGCGGCGTTTATGTGGAGTTCTTACCCACTAAAACCTCCCAGTGGCCTTTTCCTCAGTGCATCACAAGGGGCTCAGGATCTCAACGTGGGATGTACCGGAGCCCCTCTGCACTGTGCTCAAGGAGAGCACGTCCCGGGGAGGTTACTCTCTCCCCCCCTGTGCCCTCGCAGCGCAAGGCAACATGGGCCAGCCGATGTCGCCTTCTTCCCGGATGCACTTTGGTGGACGACGCCTTGTCGCCCAGTGAACCCGAGGCCCTTTTTAGTCGCCTTCTACGACAGGCAGGGATACCGTAGTCTTATTCTTGAGAGCGCAGAACTACAGGGCTGTTATATGCAAACCTAAGTTATCATAGTTATCAAGAACAATATTAATATCAGCCTTTATCAATCCATTAGCTGATAACAATTAGAGAATCGCATAGACTTAGGTTATTCCCAATGCCTTATGCAATCCTTTGCATTTCGCATTTAGTCACTTCCAGCTGTCAAGTAAAGAGACAAAGCATGTGGACAAAAACGTAGCTCATTTGTTTTTAAGTAATCACCAACTAAAATAAACTGAATAATAATTGTTTATTTTAGAACGTGAACATTTGAATTGAAGAGAAAAGAAAAAAAACTCCGTCTTTTTTGAAGCTACATTTTTCTAATTCGCGCAAGTTCTTCCGCACCTTAGTGTTAAAAATTATGCAATAATTTAATTTGGCCAATTTAATTTATTTATTACTGTTTTTTCTTTCTCATTATTTAAAATATTTTTGTAACTCTTAATTATTAAAACGTTACGTTTCTTTATAGCGAATGTTGTGTACACCTGTAATTGGCATACACAACAGGACTTAGTTTGTAAATTTGATTATTACTCCAATGTATGCTTGTGTAATGCTGTTGGTGTATCTTATTAAATAGATAAATTAAAAAAAAAGCTAGCACTGTAGGCAAAAGTGTAAATCCCAAACTTATTACGCGCTATAGGTGATACGGAGTGAGCCAATTGCCACACACGGGCACAAATTGAAACAAGTGATTTTTTGTAAAGCGGAAATTCATTGACAAATATCGGTGGCGTTTGATTTCGTAATGACGTAGATATTTGATTTTATTGAATATTGATAGTGATATCCGATTGTAGCCACTAGGATATGACTGCTATCAGCCCTGTAGTTCTGGGCTCTCAAGAATAAGACTACGGTATCCCCTGCCTGTCGTAGAAGGCGACTAAAAGGGGCCTCGGGTTCACTGGGCGACAAGGGTGAGGGCCTTTGTCGTCCGCCAAGGTGGACCCGGAAAGAAGGCGACATCGGCTGGCCCGTGTCGCCTTGCACTGCGAGGGCACAGGGGGGGGAGTAACCTCCCCCCCGGGAAGTGCTCTCCTTGAGCACAGTGCAGAGGGGCTCCGGTGCGTTCCACTGGAGATCCCGGAGCCTCTCACCATGCACCGAGGAAGGGCCACCGGGGAGGTTTTAGTGGGTAAAAACCCCACATAACCGCCGCCTTCCCCCCAGAAGGCGGGGTACCTTTTTGAAGATTTCCTCCTCGTTAACAAAAAAAAAAGAAAAAAGGATATGACTGCTTTAAGAAAAACACAGGATCTAATAGTACTCCCGGTAACGGACGGAAGTTTCGGTAATATCGGAACAATATAATCGGACTGATGGTGATATGAGTGTGTGTATTGTGCTAACGTTCCAAATCGTAGAAGATGAATCACAAACAGCGGGCATATCCTTTATGATATCCGGTCTTTCAAGTGCATTCTTACGGCAACCGGTCCCCGCTCCGTTATTTGCGAGATTTATAAAAGTGATACAGGCATAAAGTACGTAGAACTTTATTTTTGCATGTTCGTATTTTTTTGAAATAATTTCTAAGCAAATGATTTGAACCGTCAGCTCCGCCTGCCCTGATCCTGTCAATTTATGCAAATTCAAATTCATTCCATTCGATTGAAATTTGATTCAACTGTTTATAAACGAATTTGACATTCTGTAAATCTATTATAAGGTGTGATAAGCCGAAATGACGCAAAGAGGTTTATAGAATATACATATTTAATTGACTTGCAGTCCATGGACACTGGATCACATATATATTATTTAATATGATCCAAGTTCTATTGGTTAAGGATCGTGATTAGTGAACTAGATTATCGTTTAAACGTCAATGTTACAAATAAATATTATTAATAATTGGAGTGTCTGTTTATAATAGTATAATAATATAACCAACTACATGCATGTGATTGTAAATGCGGTGCATATACCAAAATAACATTTTTTACAATTTTTTCCGGCTAATCTCTGGAACGGCTGGACCGATTTTGACATTCACGTCTCACTGGCTGATGTAATAAGGAGTAACTTTATTTAGAAAAATTTTAATATTATCTGTACAATAAAACAGACATTTTGCATACCAGGGTGCAGAAAAAGACATTATTTTTAATAGCGGGTAACACCGCGAGGTGCAGCTAGTGTGTAATAAATATGTGAATATAATATTATTAATTTGATTTTAGCGGCATGTGCGGTCCCATTATTGTTATCATTCAAACATCAGAGTCATGCAGTCGTTCAATTAAGGTCTACGGGCGATGTTACATCTTCAGATGAAAAAATAAGCCGCTTTGTATCGTTCGAATCTCGCCACGTTTGTTTCTTTTGCAGCTATTAAAGTAATATCTTGTTTTTGTTTTATTTTTAATAAAACTGTGAATTTTATTTTACAGACACGCATCGGATCCGATTGTAACGTATCCAAAACATAAAAAAAAGGAAATCCGATACGCATCGGCTGTACTAGATTAAAAAGAGATATAAAAAGTACGGTTTAATGCAATTCAACGTTTGTTTGGTGTTGGTTAAGTGCAGTGTCTTGTATTGCAAATACAATGAGCTACTAAATATATTTAGTACTAGTTCTTCGTGCCCGTCGTTGTCTGGTTGAATTTCGGTAATGCACACTGGGATGAATCTATGATAACATTAACGAACTTCTGAAGTGCTTATAACACTATTAGTGGGTTAAACACAGGATAATCGTCTTTTAACAAGATTATTACATTTTATTATATTAGTATATGAGACAAGTGGGAGCTCATCGCAATACATAGCTACAGATTTTAGCAAGTTATTTTTTACTTCATAAAAATGGAGCCTCATTGGAGCAAGGCGTTTGGTATTCGAACCCCTGGCGATAAGATGGTAAAGTCGAGCAATTACAACAGAACTGTCATAGTACACGATACACTATTGATATCACGACTATAGAATCTCATTCATACCCAATTTATTTTTAACATAAATATAATCTCATTATTACAGAATACAAACATACACAAAATTTTACTATATCTATCTCTTTACTCAAAAGATTTACAAGTTTCTTAACTCATAATTATTATTTTGTTTACTTTTTGCCAGAGAAACATAGTCTAATAGGTGGGTCTGCGGATTATGAGACTAAAATGGCAATGGCCTAGCTAGTAGAGAAGATGGTCGGCGGATCAGGGCAGTAACCGAATGGTGGCTAAGACAGGGGCGCTGATCAGAGGGCAGACCACCAGTCTGCTGGTCGGATGACAACGTCAGGGCAGCGGGGCTGTAATGGTTTCGGGCAGCACAGGATCGAAGTAAATGACGCGAAAAATGGGAGCCCTATACCCAGCAGTGGGAAGATACGGGCTGATTGATTGATTGATTTCTTATGTTCCTTTTCTGCTGTTTCTACATTATCACTGGCCATTTATTAATTGTAAGCGCATATTATTGCGATGATATTACTCGTACAAATATGTCACTGTATTTATATTTTTCGATAATAAGAATGTTTTAGTTTTCAACAAATAAATAAATGCTTGTGTGTAAGTGTATAACGCAGCTTTCTTTTTAGAGTTTATCAACCGCAGACAAACAAACCTTTCCTCTCTATAATATTATTGTAGATTATTTTTAGAAATAGGCACCGCGTAGTGGCGTATATAGTCAAAGCACGACTGTGTCAAACGTTGGAGGGCTAGTGGCCGGGGCCCGTGCAAACACAGCCCCACCAATTAACGTCGCGCTCAAAGTGCTGAGCGGGCGGCGGCTTTCAAGTATTCAATGTACTCTAATTGCTTTTATTTCAGCACAGATCTAACGTCCAGCTCGTCGCTCGGTGTGTGGAGTGCTCTTTGTTTGTTAATATTTTGACGTGCTTGCGCGAGCCGATACAAAAAGATATGATATTATTTTTAACTGTCTTCGAAAGAGGCGGAGGTCCTTAAATCGTATATGCTGTAGCGAACAATGGTAATAAATAAGTTTTTTAATGACGAACTAAACTGATTGGCCAGAGAAGCTGACCTTGATTGCTTCACTGGATTGAGAGGTGGCAAAGTTCTTAGGTCGCTTAGCGTGAACCTCTATCGCTAGTAACTCGACACAAGGGTCCCCCCGGTGACCGTAACGTCAGCTTGGACGGTTCACAAAGCACTTATTTTTAAGAGTTTCTCTTTCTTGATACTAGAAAGTTTTCTATTTAAATAAAACCACGGGTCTACGCTAAGTGGATTTCATATGAGTGTTGTCTAAGGTTACTAATCCCTCCAGCAAGAACTTCCGAACCGTTCAACAATTGATAAGTACAGCAAATTAACGCGTGATGATGATACTTATTATTCGTATACGTAATAAGAATACGAGGAAAAATGTTATGAACCGACTTCAAAAAACGTGGAGGTTCTGAATTCGTCTGTTGTTTTTATGTATGTTATAAACCTCATAACTTTTGACTGGGCGATTAATTGCTGATACATTTATTTAATTTGAAAGCTGGTGTTTTCACTGTGGTCCCAATTTGATTCAATTCTAAACATGGCATCTATGAGAAAACCATATAAGTCTTAAATTTGTATTAAGAATTTTTTTTGCATTTTATAAAAAGAAAGCTAGCAATATTTCTATTTTTTTATATATATAAAACTAAATAGTATTTATATAGGTTTTATATAGTAATTTTTTAATATATTCCATAAAGTTTATTTATTTACGACCTGCTTTATATATTTAAATTTTCAATATTCTTTTAATTCTAGCTGGGTTACATAATGTTATGTATATTTAATAAACCGAAAAATGCAAAACCCATTGCTGAAAGTCGAAGGGAATTTGAAAAAGAGACCTTTTTTTTAAAAAAAAGAAGGCTAGCAATATTTCTTTATTTTTTCTGAAATATTATTAACAATCTTGTTAACCATTCCAACTAAGCTTAAGCTTGTGCTAGGACATGGTTCACGGCAATAGTCGAATGGTGGATTCGAACCCAATACCTTACGATTCGCTATTGACGCTTCAAAAATGTACGCTACAAATGGACGAATAACTAAATATCAAATTCATTTTTATGCCGGAAAGGATGTATTTTAAAGGTAGTTTGATGAGAGTTTGGTTAGGTTCTGATTAATTCTATTTTGTAATATACCTATTCTATTTGAAGTAGATTTTGTTTTTACTCGTAAATAAACTTGTATTACTGACATATTCATTCAACAATGGTTGTTAGTTTAATATTATTTCAGTTAAATTTTCTATTTGTTTTTTAACCAATTCCCTTTAATTTATTTTAGTAACATAAAGATTGTAAATTACTACAGCAATAAATTGGATCAGACTGCAGTAACTCACGCGGCAGTTAGCAATGCTAATGAGACGATAAACGCTAATTACACACGGAACTAATTGCAAAAATAGTTAAGCTATATAAATACAGATGCCTTCCAAGTTAATGCGGCACTGGTCCACAGGCCATGTCTTACTTAACGTCTTGTTCTATGTACTTTAAGACCTGACAGATGAACTAATGGACGCCACAGATTATGCCACAGTCTGGATCCATTAGTACATTGTGGAAAATAGTAGAAAAATAAAGATAATTTTTCCTTTAACTTTGTGTCGTTTTCTAATCTTTCACGATTACATAATATATGTACTGCCTTTTAAGACGAGATTTTGTTTCCATTTACCAGTAACTCCGGTTCTATAGCCTCATAGTTTTATTCTTAGCCTAGTGGCTATGTAGGCGAGTTACAAACCTACAGTCGGAGATATGAAACCTTGACGGTTAGTAACAATTAGTGATAAAAAATTACTTGATTAAAATAGATGGAGATTACTTTATTGCCGCATATTGATATGTTTAGTACAAAGTTCTGTAGAACTAATATCGGATTGTCTGCACCAATAAATAAAATTTCTAAAAGATATATCGTATTTTCTAAATTCTAAAAGCCTACGCTAACAATTTTTAAAAATAAATTAAAAAATATTTTTATACAGTCAATCTCACCTCCTAATGAATAGTTCTCTTAGTTAAGTGTTTATTCCTTTTTTTATTAATGCATTTCCTTTGTTGTCTTATTACATATTTGAATGTTAAGTTTATTTTATAAGTAAAATGTACTAAGTTTTCTTAAACAAGCTGTATAAAATACATTGTTAAATTCACAGTACACTGGCTCCCTAAATAAATAAATAAATGATTTATCAAAAAGTTAACAGGGAGTGCTATTTCTGTTATAGCAATGATAGCTACACGGTTAGGCTTGAGATATGAAGGTCACAGGTTGAAATTTTTCGGTTTTTTAATTACAAAAAAATCACTTTCTATAAATTTGAGCTCGGCGTATAGAGATGGTTTCATCAACTGTCACTTATGGCACATAATAAGCTCGGTGAAAAGCGGACATCGAAACCTGTCTCTGACCATCCCGTTAGGGTTAAAAGGACGTGAAAGGTTATAAAATATACCATTTTTTTAATACTGGTATTCAAAATATTGATTATATTTAAAATATGAATTAATTTATAGAAATAATTCACACATGATTGACGCGCCAGTGGTAAACCATAGTGGCAACAGTGAATTAAAAGGCGACTAAAATTACCAATTATCGACTATTATGATGCCAATGAATTCTATACAAAGTTGGCCACGCAAACTCGGGGCTCTGATTGGGATAAATATTAAAAATAATCAACTCAATCAAGCTCTCAGTTAAGACAATTTGAATTGAGGTTGCCATAAATATATTTGAATTTTTTGTACCATATAATTACTTGAAATTATCGAAGCTTAATGCAGCTTTTATGTTCTGAAGTTTTACAATTTGCATTGTGATTGATAAATGCGTTCTTTTGTTTCTCATATAGATTTGGTGTAATCACCTGCCGAGTGCCAGCGGCAATTGTCTTTTTTACGACCATATGAATAACGAAATACTAAGAAATGATTTATTGTAATGTTTAAGTCCTGTGGGCAATAAGTTGTGTAAGGTAACAGAGTTGTACATTTATGCAGCGCACACGGTAGATTAAGGAGATATTGAGCTACGATATTCCAAGAATAACAAACATCGGAATAAAAATATTGCAATGATTCCTCTCAGAATAAGTTATAAGAATACGGGGAAAAGTTTTTACGTTACTGCCATATTCACACAATAATAGATGTTAGGTTAATACGGATTATTTTTATTGATATTTCTTGAATTTTATATTCTTATTGAATTCAGTCTTATCAATTTAAAGTCAATGAAAGTGTTATTAATTGTTATTGGAAGCTTTACCATATAACATTAAAAAAACTTACAGTTATCTATAACTTTTTATGGGAGAATATGTCTTAGTAACGGGCTAGTGACCTTTTGGAAAAGTTAGTCTAAAGATTCTCTGATTTTTGTGTAAAATTTTCTGATTACCTTATATTTGTTCCTTATAAGCTTATTTGTTTGCATATTATATATAAAGAATAAATAGCTGCAGTGATAGCCTATTGACCAAGCGGTTCGACTTACCATCTGAAGATCGCGAGTTCGAATCCCACTAGGCTTATACCGATCAATTGGTGTTTTCGGTATTATAAGTATTAAAGATCATTTGCGAAAACTGTCTCTGCCTACTCCGCAAGGGTTAAATGGTCGTGAGAGATGACATGACGATGATGACATATGTATAAAGGATTATGTAGTGTTAAAATTACGTTTTCTAATTAGAAAACTCAGATTAAATAATCATAGCCGTTCACCGGGCATACACTTTAGCAGGTCGTTTTTTTGTTTTTAAGAAACCGAAAATTGGAAATGTTATTGGTACAAGACGGCTGAGATTCCAACTAAAGTAAAATTTCTAGTCGCAATCAATTCTTGTATCAAAAAGTTAAAAAAATCCGTATCGATGTTATGAATAAAACATGAGAGAGAAACAGAATTATTTTGTAAGCTTAAAGGTACTTATTATTTTATTTAAATTATTACTTTTATTACTGTTTAATAGCAATTCGAGAATGAATGGATTATTAAATTCTGTTCTTTTGGTTCCCAAAAATTGGGGTACAACAAATTGTCAAAGAATTTATTTTACAAAAGTATCACAACCAAAAACATTATGACTTTTAAAAGACAAGTCGCCTTCGCTTATTTGGCACCGCCATTTGAGTCCATAAAATAATTTCAAAAGGAATTTTCTTTACACGCATGCAGATGTTGTAAGAATAAATTAGTACGTATACAATAATTGCAGTCGGGTTGTTCACGATGCTCAATGGGAGATATAACAAAGGCACACCCTTGAAGCGGGCCGCGTCGCCTCGAGAAAAAACTACGACAACCCTTTGGACAAGCGAAGAATTCGCGTCGACCGCAACAAGAACAAATTGAGCGCGAACGCAAACTATTGTGCGGTACGATTTGAGATAACTCCCGTGCGGAGGAGCGCGGGCGCCGAGCGTCCGCCCGTCCGCCCGCCGGACGTCCGCGGATGACGGCATCGGGCCAGCGTCTCTGAGACGTTGCATTAGCTCCATTGATCTCTATAAACGAACATACTAAATATAGTCGGTCGCGGTAGGCGATGTATGCGGTGCTATAGAAGTTAGCCGCAGGAATAGGACCGTTGTTTCTGCGGTGGTGCGCGCGGGACGCGTCACTGTTATAAGGAGGGTCCCGGGCAGCGCGCGCTCAGTGTGCCCGTCGTGTCCTATGTTGCGTGAGCGCACTCCAGTCGGTGTTCACACATATCACATTCTGTAGACACGCTCCACCTCGTCAACATGCAACTCGTCCTCGCGTGTACCGCGCTGCTGCTTGCGGCAAGCATCGGCCCCGTATCAGGTACGTCTCTAAATCTTATTATGTAGATCAAACTTATACTAAATTAAATCAGGACAGTTATTTTCAGTGACGCTAGTGAATAATAGCACAGACACGAATTCCAGTCCATGGTAGAAGTTAGTATGTATAAAACTACTGGATACATTTATTTATGGTGGTATATTGGTAACAACAAAATATTCTTATAATAAATTTTAAATCACATTACATTATATTGTATGTAAACATTATAATTTTTACTAAATTATATATAGAAACTATCAACGAAAAAATTCCAATTGTATTTAAGACCATACATTTTAGATGGAGTACTTTTAATAGCTCATTACATAAGGCTACATCACCCACGCTCGAGTGCTGGTTGCCGCTGCAGGCTGGCTGTTGTGACCTAAGGGTCCCCGACCTTCATTGTTAAGCTTTCATTAGAGTACAATGCCTTCTTCGTGGCACAGCCCTACAAATAACCATTATATTTTTAATTACATTGCTTGGGTTAAGGAATTCGATAGTCCTTCAACAACACTAAAACATGGATTTGTGTAATACCAATAATTATTAATATGCTTCTATTTATCTACATTAAGATTACTGTAAATATAAATAAAAAATATGTTTAAAAATAATTTCTTTTAAAGTTGTTCTAAAATAATTATACCAATCTTATTTCAACAAAATTACAACTGCTTGGGGAAATTTTCAACAGTAATTTTAAAAAGCATTATTTTATTTTTGAAAATATTGCTTTTATTAAAAATGATTCCTCTTTAAATATACCGGGGAAATATCTGTGCTTTCATTGTTTAAAATTGAACATTGACTTGAACATAAAATATACTATTAATGATAAATTCGTTTGGAACTACTTCATTTTATATCTAATAAATAAAATGTAGACATCACCTTTTCAAAAGTACACACTAATTTTCCACGGTCGTGAATTTTGTCTTCAAACGAACAAGCGTTTATGTCTTTTCGAACCAAACGTGGTAAACAAATACAGCAATGGCAATCTGCTTTTTAACGATAGTTCCGAACGTGGTACAAATATACTGGGATTTGAACCTACGATAAGATTGGAAATCGGACGACTACCAATGCATCACAGTTTTTAACTATTAAGCTGACAGTGTCTAATGTCTTATAGCATGCCATTCACATTTGCTTAGACATAAGAGTTTTGGACGAACTAACACAGTTGGCACGGAGAAGCTGGCCTTTACTGCTTCACCGGATTTGTAAGACTTAAGAGATCCGCTCTCGTCTTATTTAGACGTATTTTACGTTACAATCCAATCAGGATAATAAACAAAAGAATGACATCAATCGTATGGACGAAATTTTTTTTGATTAAAAAAATGTGATCAATGATATATCTACCTATATATAGTAATTTATCTATATAATATTTTTAAAACGCTATTTTTAGCGGCACTAACCTTAGTCTACTCTTAAACACTAAAGGTTAGTTAGAAGAAAATGCTATATAGCATTAAGTTCGCCTTTGTACATATATTTTGGTGCAAAAAGGATAGATCTATCTATCTCTATCTGACACTAAAACATTCTCCGAAATACACTGCATTTTTTGGTATAAGTATAATTAAACAAAAAGTCTTTAGTATCGAAGATTAATTTGTAAAAATAAAAGTTTTGTGTCATAATCTGTGGCACTTAATTATACTGGCACGTTCGTGAGTGTTTTGTTTCAATGAAAAACTATTTGACAGAATGGTTGTTGACCTATTTTGCGTTTGTCCTATGTTGACTCAAGTGCTTGGCGAGCGCAGGTAAAATATATCGAAAGAATGTACGCAGGACGATAAGAGAGAATAGTAAAAAAAAGCTTTCACGTCCTTTTAACCCTATTTTTAGCGGAGTAGGCAGAGAAAGGAATCGCTGGCCGCTTTTCACCGAGCTTTTTTGGTTCCATATATGACGGGTGCCACTGCCATAAAAAATTGAGAATTTTCTGCGGAAGAAACCGAAACATAGAAATTATTGGTATAAGTCGAGTGGGGTTCGAACTTTTGATCATAAGATCGAAAAGACGAATATCTCTCGTACATTCGCTGGCTTGTATACTTTTGTTATTTGAAATAATAAACAATAAAAAAAGTCGTCATTAATCTTTTAATCATAATAAATGGACGAGTTTTTTATCTTCGATGGAACAAGTCTAATATAGTCCACTAAAGAGAATTATTATTAATAAAAAACGAGTAGACTCACGCTAGTTTCGAAATCACATACATACATAATATGCTCACTTTTTTTTCTTATACTTTCTAAGTAAACACTTAACCACGATCCCACCTGATGTTAAGTGGAAATGCAGTCCTGGATGGTAAGGCGCACTAGCTTAGTAAATGTCTATTCACTCTACTCTTGAAAATACCTACATTGTAATCGGAGAGAAAGACTTGTCCTATTGTTACTAGGGGAGTAGACAGATAAATGGTTACCTGCTTTTCATTAAACCACACATCTGATATTTCTAGCAATTATTTGTTTTGTAAACGCTTAACTTTTACAGCTTATTTAGTTAATATTATTAATTTAAGTTTAGGTCGTTAGTCGTCATAACATTTGATTCCAGCATCAATGTTTAAGGTTAAACAAATCACCATATCTGCATACAGAATGCATTGACATTATTATAGTCAATAGAGTAGATATGAACCCGCGACCTTAAGTTTCGAGGACCGCAACATAAACTATTAAGCAATTGACGCCGTCACTCTTTGAAAACGTCTCAAAGTCAATGACACCGGAGCGCTTGGACAGAGATTTATTCGAGTGCAACGAATTATCTCATCAAGATATCGCCGTGCAGCGTCCGAGCCTGAGAAACGCTAAACGATTCACACCAATCAACCGGGTAGGGAGCGATTCCGCTAATGAGCCGTGTCCGCGGTTATCGGACGGGTTATCGACGGGTCGGGCAAAAAACCGTGGAACGGAAGTCGGATGGGGGACAAAAACCTCGAGGGGGCTGCGGGGTACGGAGAACAGGTGCGGGGGTTCATCGCCCCGGCAGCCGCCAGTTCCGCAGGCTCTATGCCGCGGCCTTACCGCCTAGAGCGCTTCGGCGCTACCGTAACCGATGCTCCGATGCTTTTTAAACGCACTCCTAAACTGGTGTACCCATATTTGTTCCTTGCTTCGGTGCTATATCGATTGTGATCGTTCATTTGCACTATGAATGCGAGTTCAACTTGTTATTGGTTGTTTTTTTTATTTATTAGCATAGATACCTTAATATCTCAGCGTTTGACTTATTTTAACTTATTGTAACACTAAGTTCTTAAAGACGGTCTTAATGCCTTAGTGGTAGGCAGGGGATAATTTTTAGCAACACTGGGTGCGAGAGAGAAAGATCAGAAATTTATGTAAATATAAAATAGAAACACATAAATATACATTCATAAATACAAATGCATAAATAGTATTACATACATAGATATAGTTGTAACGAGTGATGACTTAAAGTTATGACTCCAGTGGTTTTTGATTTCTTACGAATAAGTTGATGATTTTTTCCACTTTTCGTATTCTTGAGTAGGAAAAAATATACATATGGGCCCAATGCCTATAGGTTGCTGTAATTTAGTTTAATCATAAGCTTAGCTGTGACATATGGTACCTAATAAAATTAATAAAGAATAACAATAGCAAAAGTTACTTGTAAACTTTTACGACTTTTTAACTTTAGCGGTGAAGACAGAAATATGAATCACTCTCCACATATGTTTAATGTGTTGATAACACAAATTCTTTGTTGGTTCAACAAATCCAACATTCGACTATTGACATGATTATCTGTGAAATAGCAACCGTCCAAGCCGAGGTTACCCCTCACCGAGTTACTAGCGATAGAGGTTCAGGCTAAGCGACCAAGGCCACCTTCCTGGCCAACCTGTGATCACGAACTATCGTCAAAAAAAACTATTGACGTAAACCGTCTAGTAGTATAAGCTTAAGCTTAGTTGGAATGGTTAGCAAGAATGTTAGTAATATTTGTAAACATATTTGCTAGCGTTATTTATGAAAAAAGTGACTGTTTTGTACTAAAGATATTCGGAATCGTACTCTGAACTTTATATTTTGAATCGATCGCTGCCATTGGGCTATCACTTCTATATAGCTCTTTAATAGTTGCAAAAAGTATCCAAGTATTTAATTTAAAAAAAACTACAACCCCCACAAATCCTGGAGTAACGTTATTAGCATATTGGTGATGTGACAATGCTTATAGCACAATTCAAACTTATGCTATATAAATAACGCCGTTACATGTTATCATAACAAGTATTGTTTTTAAAATATAGCCTATTGTATGGTCAACTGTTATGTTACTTCGGGTACATTACAAACTGCCTATCGGACGGACTAAGCGTGTTTATCGGCTGGCGTTTGAATGTGGAGTCTAAGTGAAGTTCCTTAACACGACTTGCTGTATGAGTTCCCACACGTATGACAGATGACTAATGGACAAGGCTACTCAACCACAGGCGTTACACCAAACCCGGGGGTGTGTGGTGAATGGTAAATTCACACGTCTCTATCTCACACTAACATGAGGATGGATAAATGAGAAGATTTACTCGGCAGAGATCTCTAGCCAAGAGTCATATGAAGGGCATGGTGGGCCTAGCTGAGTCCGATATAATTCACTCGGCACCCCGGTTAAACAACAGTTTAAAAAGTACGTCTAAGAAATGCTTTATTTCGTCTGCAATCATGAGTATAGCAATGAATTGCTATACTTGCCATAATTGTCTATAATTACTGTAGAAAATAATTATATATTAGGTCACTATAAAATACTGTACTTTTACATTTATACGAAAAGCAAAATATTTAAAGACTTTGTTGTGTAGGAGTGCTATGAATTAGGTAATCACTGAAGAGCTAATTGCCTGGTGCGTCTAGTTAAATATTTTCCTCCGTTAGAGATATTCAAAACAGGCTTTCTTCCCGCACTTGAAATTAACGCGTATAAAAAAGTCTTGAGCTATTAGTTAAGTGCGTGTGGACTTAGAAATATATATTTACAGTTTTATATTATGTTATTTAGATCATTTATCTATAGAATATATAAAGTTAAAAGTTAAAGTTACAGCCTTTGTATATATAATATATATGTCCCACTGCTGGGCGCAGGCCTTCTCTGTAAAGAGAGTATAAGGGCATAGTCCACCACGCGGCCCTAGTGCGGATTGGTAGACTTCACATGCCTTAGAAAATTTTTCTAAGACATGTAGGTTTCATCACGATGTTTTCCTTCACCGCCGAGCGCGTGGTTAATCAGCACATAAAATTGCAACAGCAAATTTATTGGTGCCGGCACCGGGGATCGAACTCGGGTTACTAGCGTACTATGCAACAAGAGCCAACCGCCCGGACACTGAGCTACCACGGCTCCACTATAGAATTTATAACTTGCTGAAATTTGTGCCTAGATCCTACACATAATATTTATGCAGTGGGAATCTAAGAATCTCAGTTAATAGCCACTGATTCTATCCACCCTAGATGTGTTAATAAGTCGTATAAGAGCTTTTTTTGTGCAACTAAAAATCTGATAGCGGAAACTCATAGGCCGTGAGTGCATTACATACGATGTAAATGGCTTTATATATTATTAAGTCACCAGAGTAACGTTTAATGATTAAAAATATTTAAGTAAATTAAGCTCGAAAGCCGTTAATAATGGATTTGTCAGGTGCCGACAATATCTTAATCTAATTTTAGAGCAGCTCCTTTTTTCACAACGCTACATTTAATACGTAATGCCCCGCCAGGTGGCGGTTGTGTCAAATTACAACAGGATGGAATCTCTCCTTGCAGCGACCTTCTCCTTTTTTTACAACGACGCTCAGACGTTACGCCTTAGAATTACCATAATTTAAGATTATCACGGAATTCTTTAAAGTTTGAATTTACGTTGTGTTGCTATCTCTAAATTTTTGTAGCATTATAGTATGAATTACTACATGGATTAAAATATATCAGTTCCTAAGCTTATTGGTAAAAACAGTATTTATACAGATCCTGGAGATTTTTTTTTTTAAAAGAAAGATAGCAATATATCTTTTGTTTCTTTTTTTCTGAAATATTGCTAACAATCTTTGGTAACCATTCCAACTAAGCTTAAGCTTGTGCTCGGCAATAGTCGAATGGTGGATTCGAACCCACGACCTTACGATTCGCAGGCCGTACTCTAAACCATTAGGCTATTGACGCTTCTTAAAGAAAAAAAAGATAAATTGCTAGCTTTCTTTAAAAAAAAATAGAAAATTTCTCATTTTTATATTTTGGAGGTTATTATACATACTAATGTAAATAATACACACATATACTTAAATGTACACATGTGTACATACAAATGTGTATTAAATACGCGACAACACAAGAGTTTCGAACAAGCGGTTGTGCGGATGTCAACTTGACAATCGATTCATCTGACAGTTTAGTGTTGCCATGCCAATAAACCATGTTTACTCCCTAATCCCCAATAAAAATAATTTAAAGTATAGACGATTTTTGCGGTAATTTGTTTTGGACACAGTATTAACTATATAAACAGCGACAAAAAAATATATATTACACTTGACAGAGGAACGACAGACAAATGACAACACCAACCCACACTTAATGAGTTTACTTTATTTAATATGTTTTTTTAGTCCCCAAGTTACTCTATAACTCAATTTTTAAAAACGACTATTTATTTAAATTGGTTTGTTAAAATTGATTTTTATAGGACATATTTTTATAGGACTGAGTTTAAGTTCCATGAGTGATGTTAGGTGAGCTTATCATTGTACACCGAAAATATATTTACGCTCTCGCTTTGTTTGTACTTAAGAAAACGAAAACTGAAACACATGAACACAACACAAACCGGCACAAACTAATTAGGATTCAAACTCTGAACCGGTCAGATCGTAAGTTGTGAGGTTAGCGACGACTATCCGATTTGGCACTGCTGCCAAAAAACTAATTAATTTAAATCATTAAAGATACAACTTCAAAATTTGTATTATCATTGAGAAGAGACGAATGATGACAAGAAATCGGGATGGATGGAGTCGCAATTTTAAACAAACAAATGACAGAGAGAGAGAGAGACATACGCACTTACTTCAAAATACTACTAGTTCTCAAATAAAATATGGTGTTTAGAAGAAAAAAGAAGTTTATTTTCTCCATAAGTAACCATTAAATTCCACGTACAAAACAAGAACAAGAGGCGACCTTACCGGCGTTCGCGGTTAACGTGAAATCTCAATAAGACAACGTTCGCGAACGTTTATTTGGCTCGGTGGGTTGCACCAGGCACCGGGTTCGATTACTAAAAATAGTGCGGGGGTGCATTCCGCGAGGGGGGAAGGGGAGGGAACCGGGCGACGGACCGCGCCGTCCTTGGGATCCTTTGGCATCATTTCAGGCCCTTTTTTGCGACCGCGAATGCCCGATCGTCGTTCCCACGGACGCTCGTTATCGATGTTCGATAGATGGTCGAATTGTGTTAGTTTTTGCTTCGTTATAATCGTCAGCCGCAAAATTCAATTTGAATCGTACTGATCATTAGCCGTCAGTTGATATTATGAAAAAAATGGATCCGACAATAATTTAATGGTTCCGATGATCTAATGGCAACGATATTACCGACCAGTTTCCGTCTTTCATATTCGTACCTACAAATAATCAATGGATAATTCCGTTCAATATGGTCTTAGTCTCTTATCACGTTTGGAACTATAATGAATAAATTGATGAGCTATCAAAAGCTATATAAATAGCTAAAATAAAAAGGGAATACATATTTTACCAGTAACTATATTTTGATTATAATAGAGAGGTTATTCTAGTGTTTTTAATCTAAATGAACACTTGGTAAATCAATATTTAGATAAGGTAAGCCAAAGTGATGATATTAATGATTGAAATTCTCTGGAGATCGACTGATTTGGCTGGTAGTCGTGGGCTGCCCCGACATTAAGTGTAACAAGAACATTTACCAAAACCAACCTTAAATCAAATCAAACGTTACTCGCACAAAGACGCTGTCTTTAATTTCCGATGTATCGTAGTTATATTACATTAGTCATGGCGCCAAGGTCAGTGAAATAGAATCTTTCTTTTTCCACAATTTTCTCTCACACACACATTTGTAAGTACTGTCATAAATCTACCAAGATCTCATTCAACAAGCATAGTTCCGTACCATTTTGTGAGTTCCCTGGTATAATTTCGGAACTCAAGCTAAATTGGGACCTAATTCAAAATCTATGAAGGCGCTATGAGTACAAACTAAAAAAAAATACAGATAAATTGAGAACCTTTTTTAAGTCGGTTAAAATATGCAATAGTATATATACTATATTCAATGCTAGTGATATTGTGAGAGGTTCAATGTGAAGGTTAAGTATTTTAAGGCAATGTGCGGATGTAAGTTGCGGCCGCCCCGAGCCATACAGACTGGTTTGCGTTATGTAACGCGATGCACCGCGACGCACTCCAGCTATGCGCCTCGAGCTCCGCCATGGCGCCAATACACTTCTACTTACGCCTATTACCTATTATTATTTAAGGATAAGAAGTTTCTTCATACCTCTATAATGAACAAATAGCATTAGAACCGTTTTACTTCAGTTCATTGCCTTACTGTCAAGTTTGACAATAAACAACAGAGTTGAATGTCAACCGATTGGAACGAATTTGAAATACATGTTTTTTTAAACTGCAAAAATATAGGTTTCAGATAATTATCACCAATATAATATATAAATAATAGTATTATTTACTTATTTAAAAGAGCAAATTTATAACACCGTTAGAGATAAACCAATTTGATGTTATAAAAACTAAGTAAGAACCATATATATATGTTACTAAAATTAAAACAAATAAAAATCAGCTTAATCCACTGACAACAAATACACAAATATATAAATTAGAGTTCTGTCTAACCCTTCTGTAGTTTTGCAGAAGACAATGGACTCACACATGGACATTCTGTGATATAATTAGGTACTGATAATCTCGGAAATGTGGATTGTTTTCTTCGTCTCTTTCGTCTTAATTATGTAAAGTTTCCTTATATTGCGTAACTTTTAATTTTGTCCTTTCTACAGTTCCTTGTTCGGTCTAAATCACATTGCATGTTGTACAACAAAACGTTACAATAAAACAAAGCAAAAAAAACCGGACGGAATAAATTTGAAGAGTTAAACGACGATATGACTAAGATTTGTTCTACGCGACTTGTTTACAAATCTCGTGAAACAAATTAACATATTAGGCATTATTTTTTTTATAACTAAGCATGTATTAAAACCTTTTTGAATGGAAGGAAGTTGATGCTGTTATCACTGGCCACTTGGAAATCCGTCACGAGAGGTTCGTATGAGAATATTAATAGGGAATTGACATTATATTTATTTTTCAAAAGTAACGTATTAAATTTTCAAAAAACCTTTTAAATAAAAAATGTAATAAATAAAGGCATTAGCGGAGTGGACCTTATATTTGATTTACCTAGTCTAGTAGATTTAGATGTTAAATTGGATAATAAACTAGAATTACGTGTCAATCGAATTCAACGTATTTTTCAGAAATAGTTATTATGTTTTAAATAATTAAATTAAAACGCGCTCTAATCTTATTTTGAACTGTCGAAGTTTCGAGAACTTAAAGTGTCATTTTGTAGGAAAAACTCGATAAACTTGGTAAACATAGTTTTATATCATGAGTAAATATTCTTGAAATGTTTAATTCGAATGCTAAAAAAATATATAATTACATATATAATTTATGTTCTTATGTCTGTAATTATATTTGCATCGTATAATCATTGATATCGTAAAATCACAGATAAAGGTCACAAGTATTATAACCAGCAGCGAACTCCATTCGGGAGGCTGCGCGGGATTGGAATAAGACATTAAGTGGATAGTGTAGGAGCTGGGCCCAACAACCGGTCGCCACAAGAGCGCTAGCGTCTCTAAAAATAGGATTCCTAGTCACGGGTCCCTCACGGCCACGCTGGAAGCATTGAGAGTTCACCACAATTATATCCATAAATATAGCAAAATATCTAGTCTACGAGGTATTTGTTTGTGCTTTTATTGCCTCGGTTACAAATAGATGACACGGTTTAAAATTTTGTGAACCATTGGCTAGCAAATGCGACAGTAACAACAGAAACACTTGGAATTTAAAATACATATATATTAATAATAATACAATTAATAGTTTTATTATATAAATTACCTATGTTAAGTATATATATTATATAGTAGCGCCAACCATACGGAGAAATATATTGAAATACCTATACATACGTTTTATTTTAACAGAATTGTTAAAAAAGCTGTGTCAGAAACCAATATATATGTACTATAAATATGTACATATACGTGGAAATGAGTGTTGGGGTCGCAAGAGAGCGCCCTTATAGCTCTTATTGACGATGTATTAAGAAGGCGTTAGAAGTACCCCTAATAATAATATTATGTTTGCGCCAGGATCGTCTTATTAGAAATCCGTGGACTCTGCCTACCCGTCTGTGTGACGAGCCTGAGTATCTGTATAAGAATTCAGTGTAATATAAAACAATACGTTTTATATGGGAGCTCGTTACAAGGCGACTTTTGGTCAGTGGTCCGTTAGCGCGGACCGCACGTCCGGTGATGAGCCAACCGGATATCCCCGAGGCGCCCGACTTGCGTTCACTGCACTTGCGTCTTGCCATACCAGTTACGAACACATAATATTTTTAATTTTTTCGTAGAAGAAGGTCAATATGAGCTTGTAGCTCACCTCCAATGAACGACATCATACGAGTAGCTGTCGATTTTTGTAAATTTTGGTAATATGCTCTAATATGGTTTTCCGATGGCGTACAACTAATACAAATATCTTACTAGAGATTCTCACCCTTTTTATTTTGATTTTTATTGATTTTTATTTATTTGAAATTTGTAATAGAAATAAATTATTTTTTAAATAAAAAAGGTATTTAAACCTGATGAGTAATCTTAAGCACAATACAGTAAAACCGTCTCAGAATCACGCTATATACAGTACATTAATAATATAATATTTAATTATATTAGTATTTTTTAAATAAAACTATTTCTATATTTTTTTTTTCTTTTCAGAAAATATTACAAACTTTCTTGTCAACCATTCCAACTAAGCTTAAGCTTGTGATAGGAGATGGTTCACGTCAATAGTCTAATGGTGGATTCGAACCTACGACCTTACGATTCGCAGACCGCACCCTAAATCATTAGGCTATTGATGCTTCATCTTATCTCATTCTAATATATTAGTATACTGTATCCCTTTTGATATATTTGCTATAAAAGGCAACAGAAAAAAATCGCCCTAGTTATTTATTACGCTATTTGAATCCGGAAACAATTATTGTAATTAACATTTAATACGTCTAACGAATTCACCTATCGTCGGAACAATGTACGGGCGTCCTCAATCGATCTGGCGCATGCGTTCGTACGTGGCCGTTGGGGACTACGTATCAGTATTCGACGCGCGCGCAATGTACGTGACCCGACGTTCCCTCCCCCCACTTTCTAAACGTCCCTAACGATCCTCCTTTATGTCCTTAACGCTTCGTAATTTCATATTTATTCAGGTGAATGCGACTGACGTGCCGTTGTTGCGGACGCAACGGGTCGGAGTGTATCACCTATGTGAGACGCACGAATGCATATTTTTATAAATGTTAACAAGAAATCGCATAAGTCATTTTGTTTCCATGGGTACAAAGCTAAAGCTAAGCTAGGCTAATATTGAGTAAGAATCTTTATTCGTGATCATATTCTCTTTATCAAATCGAATGCTTCTATAAACAAATTGATGTGCTGACAAATTCATTCCGCTGAATAAAATTTATTAGCATATGTTTCATCAAATAGAATTCTGTGTATCAGATTCTTAGTCGACGAGCCAAATTTGGAGTATCCATTCTTTCGATATGTACAAATTTATAGATTATAGAAAGAATCTCAAATACCATAAATAAAAGCGTATTTACATAAAGTTGTATGCCGTACTTAGTACGTAGTACTGTCGAGGACAGCTTTGTAGCCTCTGTCGTGTGGAGATGTCACATAAAATTTAAAAAACGAAGAGTCTACACGAGCGAAGGTGCATTGCTTATGCATTAGCCATACCAGAATACCTGGATTCCGAAGACTCAGTAAAGTAGTAGCTTATATGTATACACCCTAGTGCTAGGGGCAGAATCTGTCTCGAAAACCGACTTCAAAAAAGGACGAGGTTCTAGTTCATTCGCCTATACGTTTCTTTCTTTTATTACCCATATTTATGTTTTTTGTTACTTCATAACTTTGTACTAGGTGGGCCGATTTTGAAGATCCTTTTTATTTGAAAGCTGGTGCTTCCCACATGGTCCCATTTCAATTTGGTCCAATTCTGACAATGGCACCCATGAGAAAACCATATGTCTTAAATTTTGCATTAAGTATAAAATGACGCTAACCGATTTCGATTATCATTTTTTAGGAAATTAAATGAAATGATAGGAAACGATGAATTTATTACTATTCAAGTACATCGTTTTCTATAATGAGTCTATCGGAAACGATGTACTTTAATGATAGGATTCAATAATAGGACTACAATTAAGTTGGCGCTGTTTTTTGTCAAAAAAAAATTTGTGAAAGTGTGATTTTAAATGACGTGAGATTGCTTGCTGAGTGACTGCTGTTAGTGTGCTTTAAAAATCTTTCTACAAATCTGCAGCCGTGTAAGTTTTTGGCCCTCTATTGCGATCTTTGTCTTTTACGTCAAAATCACCGTTTTTAACTTTTGAATTCACTCACGGCATCCTCATTATATACTTCTATCTAAGCGTAATTTAAATTAAAAGATCCCGCATAAGACACTTAGTTGGCTTTGATTTAGACAATTTTAGATTAACAAGAACTTATCATGCTAATGCGACCTTACTAATATGTTGTTCTGGTATGAACAAACAAATTTATAAGTCGGTTACCATCTGCGAATTCTAACGCAAACCTAGTGCCGTCATTTCTCAAAACGGCGTAAACATATTTGTATACCAATATATTTTTAAAAAACGTATATTGTACTACATTTTCTTGTCAGAATTTTCTAATGGTATATTTGAGGAGATTCTAATTAAATAGTTTCTAATACATAACATGCTAAAGACTAAAATTAATTATAAATAGGAAGTATCTTCGCTATTTCCGCGTCAATTGGACATGAATCCATTAAAATGATATATACAATACTAAGGATCCGATCTTCAGATGAACGAAATCTAATGAATACCTGGACAGAACAGGTATTATTAATTTAAAATCGTTGCAGAGAAGGCACTGGATTCGTATTATTACAATTTATTAATTGCCTTCGTGACTGTTATTAATCGAGCTACCTCGAGTTCGTAGACCTCCGCGTAGTAGCGTAGAAAATGGTTCATACTATAGAATTTTAATAGTTCAGAGTTTGCTATGTATTAAAGATACTAGCCTGTCTTCGCCCCTATAACTTCATTTATTTTTAAAGCCGGCACAAAGTCTGTTGAACTATTGAATTTTTATTGAGTTCCTAAAAAAAGACTAGCGAGGCTACTCAAAAATTTTGGTCAGATCTATGATTTAGACAGCGAAATTGTCTACATGCTTAATAAACTTCAAACGACGTCTTATTGAGGACTTATTTCTATGACTAATTGTTTTAAAGCATCAACGGGTACGTTTCTAGCGAGTGTTTCTCGTCAAAGCATCTGGATGCAAGTGACAATGTCCCTTGATCTGAGTGTAATGACCGTAGTGGCCGCAGAACCAGTACTTGTCGCAGTCCTAGACCAGCTCCACAATATCGCATTCCCGGTGAATAAAAATAAACATCTATGGTATTAGAAAATTGATTCTTTCGTATCCGTATCACTTTCAATGGATTATTCAATAATGGAATAATGTGGGTTGCGGTTGACCGCAATAAGCTCGGTACATTGAATTTAATTAGGCACGTAATATCGGGGGTCCAACCGCAAGGGTATCCCGTATGCATTGCTCGTTCACGATGCGTTTTTCTTCGACCCGTCTTCAAGCGAACGTGCGAATTTCACGACGCGCCGGGAGTTATTAAAACATAAAAAACGAGACATTTCTTTTATGAATTAAGATGAATGTTACTATGCTTAGAAACCAATAAATATTTCTATGTATTTAGTAGGTATTAAGGATAAGTGGAATGTAATTGAGATATAAACGTTTTTTGATGTATCTTTTAAGCTTTTTGTGCTTTATGGCCATTCGTCGTTATTAGCCCGGACAAGTTTCCTAGATTGAAATGTCGCCGAGCGCTTAGATCATTTAGCATAAATCTCTATTGTTACTTAGCACAGGGATCCTTGAGACAAAATCGGCGTTCTAAGGGCTCAATAGCTTACTAGTTTAGGGTAGCCAGGTTCAAACACCCTAATTGGCTGATGTAGATGTTGCATTAGCGAGTTGAATCGTTGGGGAGTACCACGAACTCGCAGAATACCGGCCTAAAGTGAAGACATTTTATACTTTTGCGTTTTGCCCTGAGTGTGGACACCCAACTCTACATTATATAGGTTGGAAATGCATATGCAATTCCTTTATTGGCTGTTTGTGCAAGGTGGGATTGCTTAAACTCACTTGTTATAATTTGTAGGTCTCGTAGAATAAAATAGTCCAACAACTAATACATTCGCTTTATTGAGACAGCGTAACGTTATACATAGAATTATTTATAACGAGTAACGTGACAACTGCGCGTCCTCACAATCTTTATATATTACAAAATTAATTAGAAGTCAGATTAGGAACTAATACGGTTAAACTATTGTTTACAATGCCAAGTTCATGTGACGATCAACTAAATTATTAATTATGAATTAAAGATACAATAAGGTTCAGGTAAATCATTAAGATATCACTGGAAGTAGTTATTATGCATAACAATCGCTGGGTGTCATGTGTTGCCAGCTAACACACTTGAACCGTATGATCGTTTGCTTTTAAATAATAAACGAATGTTTTTTTATTGTTTCAGCTCAAAGGATAACGACAATACAGTTGGATGGCGTCCAATATTTCATATCCAGGATGAACCCCTACAGCCCAGAGCTCAACTACTTCCTAGCCTACCAGTATTGCAGGTAGGCTTATCAAGATATTATAACAGAGACATTAAGTTGAATGTCTTATGTAGTAGATCATATCATCATCCCCGCGAGTCGAGTCTTGATATAATAGTTAGGTCGTGACTCGTTGCTCTTATCCGAGATATCGATGCTGTGATCCTGTTTCAAATCTTGCCTTAACCGAGCCACGTAGGGCGTGTTAACAGCGCGCCCGGGACCGCGCCGCCGTGGCCACTTGCGAGTCCCAAGTTTACTAAACCTATTGTGTACAAAATATACATTCAATGGAATCATAGTGGTCGATATTTTCTACTTTTATTAATCTTTAAGTTCATTGGTGGTTCATTGGTTATCACGTATAGTAGATATAGTAGATATAATAGATCACATTCAAAATGAACGTCACTGGTTAAATAACAGGTCCCGAGTCGACTGCTATTTGTCAGTGACGTTTTAGAATGAAACCAATTAATTGTAGAATCATGCTGATCTTGTATCTACAAATTTAAATTATTAATTTGCAATTTGTTTTTTTAATTATTTAATGATGATAATCGATTGAAATGAAGCAAAATTTTGGGAAATGTCATTACGACCAAGATTACAAAATATTAACAATTAAAAATAAAAAGGCCGTCGGAAAATCATTGAGGAACAATTGTACTTGTATTACCAAAACTAGTGGCTTCACAATTATCGCAATTGTGATGTCACTGGAGGTCCAGGAAGCGCGGGGACATTTACGTTACCGTTAGTGGTTCTGGGAAAACTCGAGAACAATATCGGGCAGCGTCGGTGAGCGACTTCCGCGAGCCATTCATACTGTTTAATGCCCACCTCGTGGTTTTATTGGCGGTCCGTTCCCACGGAATGCGTCTAAGGTATGAGGGCTAAGTAATAAGTGAACTCAGTAAATTATTGCTCGGTTTGTTATTGTTCCATTGGCACTCCGATGTGGGAATGTAACGATTGTTGTTGATTTTTTAAATTTCTAAGCAATCGTTAACCACAATTCCATCTGATGTGAACAACTTCGATGACTTCTTTTGAAGACACCCACATTGTAATCAGTGGTAAGGACTGAAGGAGACGATTAATTAGAATCCTTTGCTAGTGGCGTTATGGTCCGGACCACAACTCAAGGATGGGGACCTACATTGCGTCTTGATGTCCGGTAGGAAAAGGGTTATAAGATCGTTTAACTCCTGGGCTCACATTCAGAAATACGAGTATCAATGAAAATACATAAAATTGGAGTATCTGTTTGTAATATTTTTACTACATGCGTATAAATGTATTATGTGAATGTACACGGTACATATACCAAACATATTTTTTTTACAATTTTTGTCTCCGTGTCTCTTTGATCCGGCTAATCTCTAGAACGGCTAGACCGATTTTGACGGGACTGTCACTGGTATAGGTTAAGGTATAAGACCTTAGGCTACTTTATCTTAAAAAAAAATATATAGTTTTTAATCGCCGTGAGCCGTGGTAGCTCAGTGTCCGGGCGGTTGGCTCTTGTTGCATAATACGCTAGCAACCCGAGTTCGATCCCGGTGCCGGCACCAATAAATTTGTTGTTGCAATTTTGTGCTGATTCACCACACGCTCGACGGTGAAGGAAAACATCGTGAGGAAACCTACATGTCTTAGAAAATTTTTCTAAGGCATGTGAAGTCTGCCAAACCACACTAGAGCCGCCTGGCGGATTATGCCCTTATACTCTCTTTACAGAGAAGGCCTGTGCCCAACAGTGGGACATATATTATATACATATACATGGACATACTTTATATTATATATATATATAGTATTATACTCGTGTTATTTATTTTGTGTTGTTTAATTTAACCGTCAATAACCTACTGGTGGGGTACAGGTCTGCGTTACATAAGATTGGAGGTTCGAATCTACTCATGTGTGACTCCTCTCTTAGCACAAGCTAAAGCTTAGTTGGAATGGTTAATAAGAACGAAGAATGTTAGTATTATTTATGAAAAAGATAGAAGAAATATTGTGGCATTCTAAAAAAAAATTGTTCATAACCTGTACTGCCGATTTCATGTGAAACATTGCACAGAATTTGAAGCGTGTTCTCAAAAACTTGACCGGCTGACAGCTTGCGAATACTGAACGTAGCCGAACAAAAACATCGAAACAGTTATGGTAGAAATATGTCGATATGAGTGGGATACGTCAATGGGAACTGCAATTATTGCGCCCATATTGTATTCAAGACTTGTACGCGTTATGACGTTGCAATTCGGCACAAGTAGTCCACTTGCGTGCTTGCAATTTCAATATGTTCAATGCGATTCTTATCTATTAAGATTTATAGCGTTAAAAATACGATTTTTGCAATAACATGACGATTGGTTATGTCGTAAATTGGATAATTTAAATATTAAAAAGAAAACTTGCCATAATTCAGTAAGATTGGTGAAAAGTAGATATCAATTATTGCTTATTTACCACGATACGATAAAAAATATCTTAATTTTATTTTATCGTACGAGTATAACGCTTTATGTTTTGAAACTCGGAAATCCTTTGTTTTAACCAACACGTAATCTGGTAACCAAAGATGAAAGAAGTATTAGAATAAACATATTTTACATTCCTTCATTATATTGGTAATATATAACCAGACTTTAATAGATCCGGGACTAAGAGGGGCATTTTAATCTCGTAGAGTTCTTTACTCCCCAATGGAATGTGGTCCCGGTCTGCGGTATCGTGCATTTAGCAAATAAATTGCTCTGCGATAAACAAGCTATGTTATGGAGCCTCGGCTAGGCTAAATTCAAACCAAGAAGCAAATTACAGGACTATAAGGTATTTTACAATTCGATTTACAATGGGCGACCTTATCGCTAAGAGCTATCTCATCGAACGTCGAAGCTTTGTATAGATAGGAATTATATGAAATAAACAAAACGATTGCGTACAGATACAATTATAAGTAAACTATATCTAAACAAAATAAACCTACTTAAATAAGCTATCGATATGTATACTAACACATAAAATTATACTTCTGACGATATTGATTGATCATTCCGCGATAACAGGTTTTTAAAGTTTAAGTCGAACAGAATTAGGAAGGGCATTCTACAGTCTAGTAGCCTGCAACGTGAACGACTTCCCATAAAAGTAGTACTATAGCTGGAATAGCAATTTAGCTATATCGTATGTTTTGATCCGCTGTGAATTCGTTTTCCGTGTCTCTCTCACACTACTAAGGTAATTAACATGTAAATAATCACACAGGTACTCATAAATTTCATACAAACAAAATGGTGGGTGATAAATCCTCTGACGCGTAGGTGCATTTTCTAATAAATGATTTATAACTATAATACGTTTCTGTTTTCAGATCTTTGGGCTTGCAACTGGCATCTTTCGAAACAAAAGAAACCGACCTCAAATCGAATCAAACGTTAAACGCTATTACGCCATCTTTTGTTTCAGATTAATCATAGTTATATTTAGAAGTCCTGGCGTCTTTATTCTTTTCTTCTTCCACATTCGTGCTTGTTGTCACTCTTGTGTACTTACTTCTTAGATTATTTTAAACCTTGCAACGAAATAAAAATACCGACGGATAGAGATCCTCCTCCTTTTTGAAGTCGGTTAAACGGGCTGGTCCATTGTTACTTTTTATGGCCGTTTACGTAACATTCGAGTTCGTGACGCCTTCTCTGCCACGTGTACGTCTAAGGGATCACAAAGGTCACTCACTTCTAGCCAGTCACGATGTCCTTCGATCACGGCGCCTTCACGACCCACCTATTTACAGTTTCTATTGTAAACCGTCACTGGTCTGGTAACTATCGTGATATTTAAACGCTTCCCTTTTATGGTAACCCCGTGAGATACTTCCCATGATGCAACGAATAAGATTATGGTTGGTAAGTCGTCTGTAAGAGACGAACGTAATAGCGATGTTTATATGTAATTTTAACCAACGTCCAACGGGCGATCACCAAGAAGTCTGAATAAGTTATTTATAACGATGTGTGACACAACGCACAATAAAGACGTTGGGTCACGAATAATGATCCAATTGATCGCCTCTCGTCTCTTAGGCTTTTTGATAACGACAAAAAGGGGCTAACTGTAAATAAACCGGAGGTCATTCACGAGCTTACTGTAGTTAACTGCGCCGTTATTATTGTAGTTAACTGTATTAAAACAGTAAAGCCTAATGGAGTTGAATTTACAATATAACGATTTTAGTGCGGATTTAAGTGGACTTATATAACCAGTCCGATATAAAGAGTCCGTTACGTATTATACTCGCAATTCCAGACGTATATTTAGGAAAAAATCTTTTATTTTTCATAAAAATTTTCAATATTGTTATTTTACAAAATGGCTCACATTCGTCATATGATGAGTAAAAAAACCTTTAATATAGATAAAAAAGCGATATCGATACACTAGATTCGCTCCCTGAACGGAAAACCGATTATCCAGGGGCAAATTAGTACTTCGAAGTGGTCACCTGTGATTTATTAGACATTGCCACGGTCAAGATCGATATTTTAAGGACTTCACATCGGCTATTAGATATATTTTATTTAGTATTTTTCTTGGATTTCATAGAAAAATCTTTCATTATAATTTTATTTGTATAATCCATTCTTACAGTACTGCTTATCCCGCTATTACTATGAACCAGAAGTATTTACCACGTGCTCGGCGGTGAACGAAACATCGTGAGGCAACCTACATGTCTTAGAAAATTTTTCTAAGGCATGTGAAGTCTGCCAAACCGCACTAGGGCCTGACGGACTATGCCCTTATACTCTCTTTACAGAGAAGGCCTGTGCCCAACAGTGGGACATATATATATATATATATATATATATATATAGTATTATACTCGTGTTATTTATTTTGTGTTGTTTAATTTAACCGTCAATAACCTAATGGTGGGGGTACAGGGCGTTAAATAAGATTGGAGGTTCGAATCTACTCATGTGTGACTCCTCTCTTAGCACAAGCTAAAGCTTAGTTGGAATGGTTAATAAGAACGAAGAATATTAATATTATTTATGAAAAAGAGAGAAGAAATATTGTGGCATTCTAAAAAAAAATTGTTCATAACCTGTACTGCCGATTTCATGTGAAACATTGCACAGAATTTGAAGCGTGTTCTCAAAAACTTGACCGGCTGACAGCTTGCGAATACTGAACGTACCCGAACAAAAACATCGAAACAGTTATGGTGTAGAAATATGTCGATATGAGTGGGATACGTCAATGGGAACTGCAATTATTGCGCCCATATTGTATTCAAGACTTGTACGCGTTATGACGTTGCAATTCGGCACAAGTAGTCCACTTGCGTGCTTGCAATTGCAATATGTTCAATGCGATTTTTCGTTTGAAAATTGCGATTTCATTTGTGTTTAATAAAAGTTTTTATTCGACTAGTATTCCACATATCTATTAAGATTTATAGCGTTAAAAATACGATTTTTGCAATAACATGACGATTGCTTATGTCGTAAATTGGATTCCAAGCCATCATTTAAATATTAAAAAAAAAACCTGCCACAATTCAGTAAGATTGTTGAAAAGTAGATATCAATTATTGCTTATTTACCACGATACGATAAAAAATATCTTAATTTTATTTTATCGTACGAGTATAACGCTTTATGTTTTGAAACTCGGAAATCCTTTGTTTTAACCAACACGTAATCTGGTAACCAAAGATGAAAGAAGTATTAGAATAAACATATTTTACATTCCTTCATTATATTGGTAATATATAACCAGACTTTAATAGATCCGGGACTAAGAGGGGCATTTTAATCTCGTAGAGTTCTTTACTCCCCAATGGAATGTGGTCCCGGTCTGCGGTATCGATGCATTTAGCAAATAAATTGCTCTGCGATAAACAAGCTATGTTATGCAGCCTCGGCTAGGCTCAATAGATAAATAGATATAACTTTATTATTCAAAGTAGATACTAAATTCAAAAAAGAAGCAAATTACAGGACTATAAGATATTTTACAATTCGATTTACAATGGGCGACCTTATCTCTAAGAGCTATCCCTTCAAACGTGGAAGCTTTGTATGGATAGGAATTATATGAAATAAACAAAACGATTGCGTACAGATACAATTATAAGTAAACTATATCTAAACAAAATAAATCTACTTAAATAAGCTATCGATATGTATACTAATACATAAAATTATACTTCTGACGATATTGATTGATCATTCCGTGATAACAGGTTTTTAAAGTTTAAGTCGAACAGAATTAGGAAGGGCATTCTACAGTCTAGTAACCTGCAACGTGAACGACTTAACATAAAAGTAGTACTATAGCTGGAATAGCAATTTAGCTATATCGTATGTTTTGATCCGATGTGAATTAGTTTTCCGTGTCTCTCTCACACTACTAAGGTAATTAACATGTAAATAATCACACAGGTACTCATAGATTTCATACAAACAAAATGGTGGGGGATAAATCCTCTGACGCGTAGGTGCATTTTCTAATAAATGATTTATAACTATAATACGTTTCTGTTTTCAGATCTTTGGGCTTGCAACTGGCATCTTTCGAAACAAAAGAAAAAGCGGACTCGATAACCACGTACCTCTTAAATGCAGGTTAGGTCATAAAGTATTTATATTTTTAATAAATCAATATACATACATACTCAAATATACGTAGTAGATGAAAGAGAAAGATAATGAAGAAAGATATGAATATATATTTATATATATATATGTATATTGTAATTTTAGTATTAAAATAAATATGATCACAGACCCACTAAAAACTTTTTTAGACGTAAGTTTCTGTCCATACAAAGGTTGCCTGGAAGAGATCGCTCTTAGCGATAAGACCGCCCTTTGTGCATTAATTGCATGCGCAAAGACTAATGTGAAAATTGTATATTTATTATTTCTGTTATGTATTTTGTTCTTAATTGTTGCGCAATAAACTAAATTCATTCATAGTTTGCGGACATAATATAGTCTATTTTAGTGATTATAATTCAGTGTACAGACACAAAAAACACTTTATCAGTGTCTCTTTAAGCTACAAATTTTGATTTTTCTAGGCTACAATAAATACGACTTCTGGACGTCGGGCAATAACTTAGGCACAGATATGTATCTGTGGATGAGCACGGGTCTGCCGTTTAACGCGACCTTCAACTACATGCGGAGGATGAGCAACGTGACGCCCTACCAGCACTCTGACGATAGCATGGACCCCGTAGACCTGCCACAGGGCAGCACCGCGCCTCAACGTACCGCAAGGCATGGGTTGGTATCGATATTTGATAATTAAAGTAATAGAATTATTTAAAAAGATGAAATTTATTGGCGAAGGTGCCTAGGATTTAAATCCCGATCGTCAATACAGTATACGTAATTCTTACTATTCGTGTAATGAATTGAAAATATTAGCAAAATACTAAATTCCTATTGAGAGTCTCCACACACACAGCTGAGATATGACTGTGCGATAAGGACCAACTATCACTCTTGTGATAGTTGGTCCTTATGCATCAGTCATGCAGTCTTCTGCATCGCAGGAATTCCTTACGCGCACTGATACTCGTAGTTGATAGGTCTTGTTAGCCCAATTACGACAGCAAGCAATAAATAACATATTAATAGCAGTAGGCAAAAATAAATAATGTAGTGGTACATTCGTATGCTGCTTTCTGCAAACTGGACCCGCCACCAGCTAAACTAGCTTGTTTTAATTATTGATGATCATAAAACGATATTCAAACGTTATAGGTATTCCAGGACCGAGCACGTGATGGCCAACGGTTGCGTAGCGCTTAAGCAGCCCGACTTCCACTGGGAGCCCCAGCACTGCGGCGAGATCAAGGACTTTATCTGCGAGCAGACTCGCTGCTATTACTACAACTACGGCTCCATCCCCGTGTCGTCGGCGCAGGGGTAATGCCAGGTGAGATGCCAGCCGTCTCCGGAGGCCCGCTCCCTACCAGCCGCGCGCTCTCTTCACTCCGCACAACTATCATTTGCACAGCTTCCAAGTGAAAATGTCCACAGGACGACATTCTCTTGTTATACGGGTCCGTAGACACTAGATCTTGATTAAACAAGGAGTAGTTTGTGTGCTAACACTTTAGATGTAGATGTGTTTTGTTATCGCCGGTCATTACAACGTTGTCTTAAGCGCGCGTGCAGCGGGAATAGGCCTCTGTGTACAACCCAACCACCAAACAAGATCCCTACACCCAAGAGATATTGGCCTTGTTATTAAACAGCCTTGTTTTTCATAAAAAGACTAACCAAGTATCGTGGGATTTTCCAAATTGACAATCTTTTGGTGGGTGGGTGAAGGGGGCTTTGCTTGGTATCTAACCAATGTTTGTCATATTATATATTTTGGGAAACAATTACCTAGATTCGTTCTTAGATAAGGACGAAATTAAGGTATTATGTAAGCCTAATATGAGGGTTGGTTACTCGTCTGTCCGATAGGAAACCGCTGTCCCTGACGACCACGACGACGGCGCACCCCCTCACTTCCTCATCGCCGCCGCCGCCCCGCTCCGAGCACCTCCCGACACATTTCAACATCAGCGTCCTCTTCGACAAGCTTCAACCTTCAGCGCTCGACGGCCTACGTTCGCCGCATCTTAAATCCGGATCGCCTAACAAATCCTCGCCGCAAATAGACTCGCACTACTCGAGGGCCGCTGATGCGCGCAGCCACGAACAGGAGGATAAGGAGGTGCCGACGCAAGGGCCTTACGAGAACGAGGAGGGTATGTTGGGAGATGACGCGTCGGCGTATCTTAACCATGAGACGCGCGACTCGGGCGAGAGCGCGCCGTCGACCGCCGAGCCGGACGCTACGGAGCAGTCCGTCCACGCCAGCGGCATGCTGGCCCCACCCTCCTACTAGGGTCCGACTCGACGCCCCCCCCTAGAGTAAACTATTCATGACAATTAGCTATATCCTCTACCAAAAGTATTATTCATATTAAACTGCGTCTCGCATGTAGAGCATTATTAAGACTTCTAGCTTGCTTCATTGAAGGTGCAATTATGCATCGTCAAATAAATATTACATAAATGTAATTTAGATTATACGTATAAGTAACCTTTATATGTATCGTGATATGTATAATTTCAAAATGGCGGTAACTCTATGGTATTATGGTGGTAGTAGAAGCGTGAAGGTGCTGGCGACTCGTGATACGCGACTCGCCACCGTCTTCAGAAATTAGCGGCTAAAGAATTCCACATCAAAAGTGTCTACACTTCACTGATACGAAATATTAAAGTGCGTATTAGATCTCCGGTATTTTCATTTAACCGTAAATCGTATTATTGTAGTGTTTTATTTAAGAAAATTAACGCTAAATAACGGTCTGGACATATCAATCTGATTAGTGATTTAAGACTATGTTTATAATACGTGACGTAATTAGATAAGTATATTAAGTTGGAACTCAAGAATTTAAAGCTTAGACGATGTAGTGGAGTAAATAAATTTAAAAATTGTCAAAATTTTTGTGTTTTATTTGCCTATATTCCTCTATAGAACTATCGCCAATCGTTCAAGTTTAATATTACTCGTATATACCTATTACAATTCATTTGTGCAAAAAACAGTAATCGACTAAATTCATTTTTTAATTGATTGAAATGTGTCGGCATATTTCAACGATGTCATCGTGTACTAGATTAACAATCGCAACAATTGATACAATGTTTGAGTGTCATTGGTAAGCCATTAGAAAACCATAGAGGCATATTTGAACTACCAGGTTACCAAACCTAGTGATAATAAATCACTGTCAGCTGTCACCGAACGTTCATTTTGACATAGTAAACACGGGACCATATTCCCAGCGAATCGGGCGGGTATATGCTAGAAGTATATTTAGTAGACCTAATTGGTTTTTGAAGTAATACGCCACCATATTAAAACTAATGCTTAGTTGAACGAAGGAGTTTTTTGTTCTCCAACCTCTAAAAATATTTTAAAACAAACTGTCGAAGAGAGGAATTGTTGACACTACGTAATACTTTCTAGTTAAGTCACAATCTCACTTAACTTCTTGTCAAACTGTGTTCAAAGCTTTGGATATTAAAGTATACAGTGATTTAATCGTAAAAATTCTATTAAAAAAACAATCCAATAAATGTTTACACATCGCGTTGTAAATATAAGAAATGAAAAACTGTGGTCAAAGACTTTTGACGATATTAATATTAAGTTTGAAATTGCCGGTAAATCGATATATTAAAATAAGTATCATGAATACTTACCAGCCGTTGATGACGCCTTCGACATTGAGCATCGGCACGATCTTGAAGACGTATTTGGTGCGAAGAGCGGCGGCGGTTGTGGAGTCGCTCAACAAGCAACGCAATGTCCCGTCCATCACCCACGACGCATTGCTCTCCCCGGGGTGTACACGAGCAGTTAGAAATATAATATCACGTTCCTGTTACAACGAAAAAGATCATATAAGGCACATAGCAATTTACATAAAAAAAAAGCACCGACCATCTACTCGACAGAGATTATGGATTTCCATTCCATTCCCTCTTGTCTCTTTAACATCCATTATATTTTACCTTACTCTTTAATAATAGAAATATGTTCGACTAGAGACTGTTTCACTACGACTTATGTTAACTTTTATAAAGACAATAATGTTTCATGTCATGGATTGACATGATGAATTTGTAATAAAGTTAAATTTACAGCCTATAAATATGCAGGGCGCAGGCATTCTCCGTAAAGAGAGTATATGCGCATAGTCCGCCATGCAGCCCTAGTGCGGATTGGCAGACTTCACATGTCGTATAAAAATGTTCAAAGACATGTAGGTTTTCTCACGATGTTTTCCTTCACCGCCAAGCGCGTGGTAATTCAGCACATAAAATTTATATATCGAATAAAAAATAAAATATTAAGTACCGCAATAGGGTTGGCAGTGCTGTCTTCCGCTGTAATCGTCAGCAAAGGGACTTCGTTGTTGTTTAGTGAGTAACAAAGAGGCTCTGCCCGTAGATAAGTTCCGATAGGCAGTTGCATGCTCCATTGCAGAATACGGGTCTGAAAATATTAAGTTTAGATTTACACATATTTTGTAAATTATATAAAGTATACAGGGTGTATAAAATAAGTTTATATCCGTTATTATAATTCACAATTTACATAAGATACAATAATGAATAATACCATTTTGAAATCTTCTCTAGATGCATACTATTCTAAAATAATCGGTCACTTGTAGTTGGATTTTTTTTTACTTTTAAGCTACGGATGCATAAACTTTTTGAATATTTTTCACAATTTTTTCTCCAATACAAACATTCAAAGCGTTATTGTAGACGTGGTGTACACAAATGTAAAATAGGGTGGCAAAAATCACCGATTAATATTGAAATAATGCCGTCGCAAGGATGCGACAGCGCTGATTTTCAGCGGTGCCCAGACTACCTAAATTCGAGCGCGCCTAACAATACATTTAGATGGAATTTATATGGCTATTATAGAAAAAAATCATTTTAATTACCATTAACATAGAGTAGGTGAACGGGAAGTGATATGCGATGTAACACACATCGTTACTGTGAGGGAATTCGATGTTAAAGGTAACGGTGAGATAGCATTTGTTGTGACTTTTCTGATTCGCGTAGTGGTAGCTGTTCCGATAGTAGCAAATTTCTGAGCCGGCTCTCACCCAACCTAGACATCAATAAATCATATTTAACAAATTAAAACAATCACCAGACATCTAAACTGTTAAATAATTTACTTTTATACACAAAACACTTGGTTTCATCTCATCATTAATTACTAAATCAAGCATAATTAATAAAAATAGAGTAAAATTTAAAACAGTTCATGATATGGGAGAAAGATGCAAGGTTTTGCATAGTATATCCTTTAAGAGTTATGGTTTTATTTTGTACAAGCCAGCCTGCTTCGCCGGGCTAGATTTTGCTTTAGTTTATTTTAAACAATAAACACACATCATTAAGTATTTAATTTAACTCTCACAGTATATTAAATTCATTCATTTCTCTTCTATTCTCTTCTCGAGGGGTGAAGATCATTACTTACACCCATGTACATATCAGTAAATACAATATCATTCTTATCATTTATACAAAAACATATCGGGCTCAAATTAATGTCAAAAACAACGTATGGCTTGTTTGACAGTTCAAAAAGAGAAGTGCTCCGATCGTCACCTTACAAGATTACTCGCCAGGTCAATCTGAAGATTTCCTGAAAGTTTCATTGAAATCGGTCCAGCCGCGTCGGAGCCTATATGGAACAAATCCATACACTTTCTCTTTTATGTGTATAGATTTTCAGTTCTTCTATGTTAATATTTGTAGCTTAATAGGATGTGTAAGAAGAACAATACTAGCTACAAAAAACAGTCACATGAGGGTACCTGCTTTTCCCGAAATTGCTTCTTTCACAGAATACAAAACTGGCTTCATACCAAAATTGAATTGACTGTCTGATTTCTCACAATTTACAATATTAAATATGTATGGACGTCCCTGTTGCATGTTACGAACTTCGAAATAAAACCATTGGTGTCTTTTAGGGGAATTCACATCCGGCATCAGGATTAGCTCGTATTCTCTTGGACCTACCTAAAAGTAATCAGTTACATTATTTTTAAACAAAATTTAAATTTAACTAATTAATATCTGTGTTACCTGAATAGCCTTTCTCAGATTTCCAGATTCAAATCTCGATTCGAAACTCAGACGCGCTGGAAAAGTATTCGCTTTTGAAATTTCTTGCTCATCTGTATTTGTCAGTAATGTTTCTGTACTGAAATGATGACAAACTATTACTAAACGTCGAGAAGCAAATTAAAAAAAAATGGAGGGCAAAGAAACCTTTTCTGAGGGGTATTCTCTGCAGTGCCAGCACTACATAATTGATCTAAGTCGTATACAACTTCATTCAAATATGATTCAGGATTAATAGCTTTATCCACACACGATAGCAGTTTGCTCCTGTGGAAATAAAAATAGATTTTTATATATATGAATATTTCATGGAAACAATAGTTGAGCTATAAAATTTAAATATACCGGCAAGCAGTTCTTTCCATTTTATTAAGCGGTTCTGGAAGATTGAAGCTTTGGCCCCCGTTCATGTCAGGGTAAGCAACTTTGACAAATGGTATCACACTTCGTACTTTTGACGCGATAACAGAGTAAATTGTTTGAAATAAACTATATCTTGACAATTCTTTATGTATTTTAAGAGAACTGCAAGAAGTCATTGCTGGAAATAAAATTATTATTTTATAAAATAAGTCAAATTCTCTTATACCTTGGGTATAATCTAACTTTAGTCTTGTTTAGTTCTTAGCAACATAAGAATTTTTCGAATCAAGATATTTAGCGCGGCTTGCGAAGAGTATGTGTGAATTGGTAAAAATCGTTACTTAGCAAAAATCGTTGCGATCCATCCTTAGTGACTTGATCAATGATAGGCGAGTACGCCTAGTTTTATTAAATTATTGTTGGAAAAACTTACATTACGTAATTTGTGTTTAAGGATATGATAGAGGGTTTAAAAAATAGAAGCCGATTTAATTTCGAATGACATACGGAGTTGGGAGAAAAGCATAAATCATACCCACGTGGGTGCCCCCTAACTACAATCGAACATTGAATGGTGCTTATTACATCGATGCATTTATCTGCTGCTTAGTAGAAGTATGCATACGTTATCCTCAGCTTTTGAATGACGATGTTAGTGAAATTATTGGATTACCGAGACAAGAATTACCGAGAACATCTTACGTCTCAAGCGGATGGGCGCTAATGTATTGCTTTGAGGATTTTGTATTTAAAGGCCTTTAGTAGCATTGGGTCATTTGGCAATCAATGTGGCTTAATAAACTTATCGGTTCTGCTTTAGCTAAGGAGTAAATGCAGCGACAAAATATTATACTAAAGGATAACTTACAGCTACTTTCGTGAATTTTGTTACAACATAAAAATAGAGATGTTGTATGTGAAGGTTCTGAAATGCGGTCGTAATCAGTATTTCCCAACATTGAACACAGTGAAAGATTCAAAGGCGATGGTATACTTTTACTGCCACCAGATATATTTATAAATTCTTCTAGTATGGATCCTCTGGAGCCAGAGCGACTCTTTACTAATTTTACTTGTCTGTTATACGATCCAAATTCTTTAAAATAAATATAATATCTGAAATCAAATTAAGTAGCTATATATAATTAAATTAAAATAAAGACACGTTTATTATTTTAGTTAAATATTCTTTTTTAACACCTTTGAAGTACCTTTTTAAGTCTTCTATATCTCTCTCATTAGGATTAGTCCAAGTTGAATTTTGTGTACCTTCAATGTTTCTAAAGGCTTTGTCTAGTTCAATGTTTTTGTCAGATTTTAATTCATGTTCATCAATATCGATTTCTGGAATGTCTTCAATACCCTCACTGTCTGCGTCAGGCTCGTCCTCCTCCAGATCAGAATTTATTGTTTTTGTATCAGAATTTGCACCATCATCATCATCTTCATGGCATGGCCACGACGCATTCGTCCCTGCAATGATAAATTCAGTTTGTAAAAACATCATCGATACATCATGAGCCTCCCTTTCAAAGATAAAATACATACACAACAAAAACGTAGTAACCCACAAAAATGCAATTGTTCACCAAAGTCGATAAACATTTCAACTTTAAAAAATATATAACTTTCGTGTTTGTGGGCCAAGACCTGTCATTATTGGACACAATATTTATTATTTTTTGCTGAATAAGTATTGTACCACGGCATTACTACGACTAGAGTTTTTCGAAAAGAAAATCGTTTTACGGTACAAAAAATAAAAGAGAAGTGTCAATCTTGAAAATCCCATTTTCGCTATTTTTCATCTAATTGTTACAAGTCATATATCATTCGACGAGTCTTTTTTTTCTGATTCAAACGACGTAAAAAAGAGGAAATGGCCATATGTGTCACTTACTACGTTTTTACTTTCCAGCGTCAATATGTTTCGACGTGACAACGTCTTGTAAATCGGTATACCCTAGGAGACATTACCAAAAAAGTTTGACTCAATGTTCCGTTACGTGAATTCTTCGTAACCTATGACTCATCGCTCCGTTCGATCGGCTCGGAAATGAGATTCAATAAAAAGTATATTTAAAATAGAAAATATGCAAACTTTACATAATGATAATGCAAATTACCTTTGAGGATAGGATTGAGATTAAAGGTAGCAGGACTTGTCGCCTGCACTGGTAAAGCTTGATGCTTTAAACAAAGCGTGATGACAGAACATACTCGTGCTAAAAGGCCATCGAATTCCGCCTCATCTGGACATTGTGAGCAAAATCTATGAAGAATTTGTACGTGTTTCTTTGTGCACAGTGCCCGGCGACCTGACTCTGCAACAATATTTATTTTTAAGTATGCTGTTGTCATTCTCAAATTAAGCAGAAGCTTGTATCGTGGTATTGCAAAACGTATACTGATATTAATAACGCTTACTGATATTGCAAAGATGCTGCAGCGTCTGCAAAATGTGTGCGCAGATCTTAAGCCTCATTCGACCTTCGTAACGATCCCATCGGTCGAATACTCTGAGGAGAAGGCCACTGAGACCAGTTTTCACTATTTGCATACAGCAGACCCCTGTAAAATAGACAAAACTTACATTTCCAGATTGACTTGAATCAATACGCTAGCCTAGAAAAATAATTCGATATAATAAATATGTAATCTATAAAAATTAATGCAATTATGTAAATAGGCTTTTTAAGGTACGTCGATGTCTTACTATGCAGGTTTTGCGCAGTACAAAGCTCAAGTAAAGTCGTATATTTTTTACTAAACTTAGGGCAACCGATGCTAGATGCACCCGATACTCTGTCTCTACAGAACCGAAGGTAGACAGAGAGTAGGTAGGTAGCAGAGAATGCTTTATGGCATTAAGTCCGCCTATCTTTTTTATTGTGTGCAAATAAAGTATGTACTATAAAATATTTACTAAATTTGTATATTTATTTAATTGTTTGGAGATGGGCGTTAATAGCTGCGACACGGTTTTTACTACTGCGGCTATTATCGAACTGGTTTGTACATGAATTTTTGGTTTGAAAAAAAAAAGAATAAATAAATAAACAAAATAAATAAATAATCTAAATCGAATGGATCTACAAAAGATTAATAAATCAATCAATGATTAGTTTATACGCAATGTGGCTAGCTTTTCGGTGTTTTGTAGAATACATTCTGGAGAGTCTGTAGAAGAGCAACATGACTTAAATTCCTTCCTCCTTTCATCGTCAGATATCAGGAGGCTTAGTAAATTTCCATAATGTTTCTAACACATCCCACCGATCCGGATATAATTATTTACGTAGTCTTCCAATATAATAGCAGCAAATGATTGCCTTACTATCGTGTTATATTTCCTAACTATTGTAGGAATATTACGAAATCAAACTTTATCAGAACCTAAGAAAACTTTCTTCAAACTACTCTTAAGGTATATCCATTCCAATACAAAATTAACCATCAAAATCCGTTGGCGTTATAATGAGGTATTTGTCCATTTGTGGAGCACAATCTTGATCCAATTAAGGACTTTTATGGTTTTCTCATAGATCCCATTGGACCGAATTTACTAATGGGACCTTTCAAAAAAAAAATTATCAAAATCGGTTCACCCAGTCGAAAGTTATGTGGTAAGAAACATAAAAAAAGAAATACAGACGAATTGAGAACCTCCTCCTTATGAAGTCGTTTGAAAAAGGAAACATTTCTTTCATTGTTCTCTTTTATATTTATTGTTATTTAAAAATATATGTGATGTTTACTGTTTTTGCTGAAATAGTCGATGGCGTCGAGACACAGGCGGAGTCTCGCGGTGGGGATGTAGCCGAGGGTCACCAATACACGCTCGTACGTGGCAATGATGCCGTCGCGGATGAGAATAGACGTTGTAACGGCTGAAACAGAACAATTCAATTGTTTAAACGTGTATGTTATATCGTTTCTATTTATAGTTGATTCAATTTTTCCACTGTTCACATCGATCGTGAAAGATTTTAAGGTTTTTTTATACGACACTAAGAACTAAATTTACTTTCTTAATACGTTATAATGTTCATTTAGTGTTAAATATAAAAAAATCACTCACTCGCTTTTTTCGAATGAATAATACCGATTCCAATAGATATGCGTGAATCGTTTTTTCGATGTCTTCCAGTAAATAAATAAAGTCTCACGTTGTTTTAACCCTAATGACCTACCCAGAGACTGCTTTCGCTGTCTGCTTTACACCAAGCTTATTAGGTCCCATATGTGACAGGGGGTGAGCCTGTCACCATACACCGAGTATATTTTAATTAATTATTATTAAGCAGAAATTTACCACCATAGTTAATTGTTTTGTATAGAGTTTCGATTTTACAAAATAAAGTTAATGCACTTATGTTAGTACGTACCATTTTTTGACAGCTGCTTGATAATTACAAGAAGCGGAAATACTAGTTTATTGTCTGTGTAATGTCCTTTAAATATTAGATGCATTGTCCTGACGCAACCTATCATCCTTACTTTCATCGCGAACTTGGGGTCTGAAAATTAAATAAAACACATTAAGTCAACGACAAATAAATGTATTTATGGACAAACTAATCGCAAAGATTTCTTTACAAAGGATCAAGCCAAGCCAATGAGTCAAGTGATTTACTGTACGAAACACAGAAGTAGAATTAGAATAGCAGCTGCAGTAGCTTCCTGCTGGAAAAAAGGAGTTACCTCATATTTCCATTTAAAAATATGGAAGGAAACCTTTCCAATATTAAAATTAAGCTTACCTTTAGGTGCTAGAGCAGCTATAATCCATATGAGATCTTGAACCATTAATTCGGTACCTACGCTACTGTCCCGTTTGCATTGGATATTCACTAAAGTTCTGAGTATAACTTGGGTACCGTTTATCGTGATTAAATGTTGTGAACATTGCTGCCTTGCAATATTGTTTGCTGAAACATCATAAGAAAAAGGACACTTGAATTTGCGTTTAATAGCGACAATTTAATATATCAATTAGACTTAGACAGGTTTTAGAAGTCTTAGAAACTAAACACGCCACAAAGATAACTATAATGACAAGAATAAAAATAAGGTTTAATAATTACTTTTGTAGACAACATTCTCATTTCCAGGAATCGGTTAATATACTATTACGTAATTTTATTACAGAAATAAACAAAGGTATTATGAATAAAGATACTATTGTAGGTAAAAATTAACATTTGCTACCGAAGAAGTGATGAAGAATTAGGGAACGATCGTGTTAGTTTGCGTGCTACTTGCAATACCAATGTGGGAATATTAATTTGCTTTGTGTCTGTTAAAACATGTCGCACATACATTAAACATAGAACAAGGTTAAGTTTTAACTGGTCCACTGTTAAGCAATAGTTGCAAGCATGCATCAAATGTCACTTGTTCGAATTGAGAATAGGAGAAAGGTAATCGATAATGCTCCACGCGATCTTATTGTATATGTAAATAAAGTCGTGCTTTAATGATTTATTGATATTAAATGTTTGGAATGAACAAAGCTTAGTGATTATTATGCCACAGCTGCAAGTGGACATACCCTTTTTGACAAACGGTGCTATATTCTCTTTGCCGTTCTTTTTAATTTCTTTCTTCTTCATTCCTTGCGTTTCTATAGCAACTATTATCCCAAGTAATATATTAAAAACCTTATATATAAATGATACTTATAAATATCACAATATTTTAATTATTGGTTGACATCTACGTGTATACGATTCAATTGGAATGTTTTTTGAGAAAAATTGTTTAATTAATAAATAAATTAATCTACTTAATACATTGAAGGTAAGATTCGACTCCTTGTAAGAATCGTTATATCTTATCAAATAATATATGAAATTTTCTTTTTTGGATTAACTTTTAATGACATTACAGATATGGTTGAAATTCTTACCTAAAAAATTATTCAGTACTACATATATTATATGAACATAAATATATATATGAGATTCGTTGGGTATTTTGCAATTTTATTCAAATATTAATATATAAATTACAAATACAGATATGTAAAATGAAAGAAGTGAATAAAGACGTGTAAACTATAAACGATAATTGATGATTTTCCTTAACTGACATCATAATTATAAAATGATAATAAAATTGATAGAAGTATTAGAAATTGGTATCCAATAACAAAACACGTTAATTGTAGTTACCTATATTCTTTTTTCCTTTTCCTTGCTTCAAGCATAGCGTTTCTCTTAATATAGACGTTATATAGGTGGATGTTGCAGGATCTCTTGAGTTCTGTGTATGAGGTAATATTTAGGTTTTAGGTTTTAGAAACTTTATTCTCACTATAGACATTAAAGGTCACTTACATGAGAACAATAAAACAACTAATATTATAAAAACAATAAGTTCGCTGTCATATGGAAGTACTCCTAACGCATTCATTTGCTTTGGGACGATTAGCTGTCATTAAGGAATTTAACAAGTTGCATTTTGAATGCGCTAAGTGTGTATACCCTCTTTACGTGTGCTGGTATTTTGTTATACAGCTGTGCTCCTTCAAAACAAATTGATCTTTTACCGTAATTCGTTCTAACTTTTGGTATTACACGGAAACTAGCGCGGCGCTAGCGTAGAAGTCGGTGTCAAGGAAGGGAATCGGTAAAGAATTTTTATAATTTTATTTTGCAATATCTGAAGTTCGGAAAGTTTTGTTTTTGAAGCAGCACCCCATATTTCAACAAGATATAGTAGGTGCGGTTTAATTAAGCTGTTATATATAGTATGCCTTAAATTTGTCGGAATACATCGATTTAATATTTCAAATTATGAATAAAGTTTTAAACATCTTGAAAAATGTTTCTATATAGAAAAATATTACCTCTAAAATCGAGATGAGTATTTGCATGGAACCCGTTTGTTTGTTCCATAGTTTGTCCAACGTTGTCTGGCGAACATGTTTGTCTGAAATCGATTAATATGCCGGGTTACAATAAAATCGATTAAGATCGACATGTTTATTGACAATTTACTTTTAATACTGGCATATACATGTTAATGGTCGTGGTATTTGTATGTAGACAGGATGTCCTCGCTAGTTCGTGCCAGTTGATCGACCACGGCTTCCGTGAGTTACGCTCTACTATTTTGAGGACAGTAAGTGATCTTTCCAATGTGCTGTGAGCTAAATTATTGAACTTAATTACACCCATGCCATTAATTACTCACGTTCTAGAATCATGGCGGCAATATTAATACAGCTGTTTGATACTTAACAGCCATTCTCTTATTTTTAGGCATCATTAATGTCTTTTAAGATAATATTTGTTGATGTAGTAGAAACTTTTTCTATTAAAGTAAAGAATAATATAGTAGTTAACATAAGTTTTGGATTTAATATTGTAGATATATTTATCATTTGATTGGATTTCAAATAAGTCGTTAAAAGGTGTTTAATAAACTATGACTATAGTTGTTGCATGAAGCTGTGAATAACTGATGTTGTTCCGATCTATGCAGAGTAAGCTTATGGTATATTAAGGTGTAGTTCTGGGCTCTCAAGAATAAGACTACGGTATCCCCTGCCTGTCGTACAAGGCGACTAAAAGGGGCCTCGGGTTCACTGGGCGACAAGGGTGGGGCCTGAGTCGTCCACCAAAGTGGACCCGGCAAGAAGGCGACATCGGCTGGCCCGTGTCGCCTTGCGCTGCGAGGGCACAGGAGGGGAGGGAGTAACCTCCCCCCCCCCTGGGACGTGCTCTCCATGAGCACAGTGCAGAGGGGCTCCGGTGCGTTCCACTGGAGATCCCGGAGTTCCTCGTCATGCACCGAGGAAAGGGCCACCGGGGAGGTTTTAGTGGGTAAGAACCCCACATAACCGCCGCCTTCCCCAGAAGGCGGGGTATCATTCTGAGGATTTCCCCCTCGTCAACAAAAAAAAAATGGTATATTAAGGTTTCTCGGCGGCTCGTAGCAGCCTTTTATAAGAAATGTAATATTTTTTATAATAGATTATTGCTGTTCGTATTACCGTTCAGCTTGAATCTCTAGTCTATGTAGAAAGTAAGAAATAAGTTAAACTTAATAAAAGAAACATGTTTAGTAATCAAATAGGTCCCGAGTCTTCGGATGTAGCTCTATCAATACGGATATGTATTTCTTCTATAGTTAATAATCATTATTACATAAATGCTATGAAGGAAGTTTGCTATTGGCACAGAATCAAGTAGATTAAAAGGAATAAATTTCTGTGTCATGACTTACGTATGGAATTTAGAATCGCAGGTGACTTTGGCCGCGATAACAATGATTTGATTGACAGTTGTAATGCGATTTGCATCTATTCTAATGTTTCATAGTCAACGTACACGGGATAATTAATCATTACCTGTGATGTATATTTAGATGATGCTTGGCTTTTATGTTGTTTCGAATCATAGTTTACACTATATGCTATAGTGGTGATTTATAATTTTATTTCCTATGCATAAGAGATGAGACAGAGACCAGTGTTAAGCACAACACAACAGAGTGTTAAGCACTTATAATAACCCTTTCTCAAGCGTAGATCCTTTTGCCAAACAAAATTAAAATTCAAAATCTAATAATACAGATGATGGCATTACTAGGGTTAATTAGAGATTTGTGACACATTTTTTTTTTTGACCAACTACACAGATTGGCCAGAGAAGCTGGCCTTGACTGCTTCACCGGATTGAGAGGTGGCAGAGCTCTTAGGTCGCTTAGCCTGAACCTCTATCGCTAGTAACTCGACACAAGGGTCTCTCGGTGGGAGTTGTGATACAGGATACACAGGAATATATGCACAACGTACACACATCACACAAACACATATACACTCACACACAGTAACGCAGGTAATGCAATTTTTATTTCCTATTAATTTGTTTTAATTCTTTTTCTTGTTTTTAATACGAAGTACATTAGTACAGTATTAATATATAGTATTAATATAGTATCAATTAGTACAGAATTAGTTAACACTGAAAAAAAATGTTTTATATAATGTAAATCCATAAAGGCTTAGATCCTGAATACGTGACCGAAATATTTATTATAATTCATAAGCTGTTGATTTTGTAAAATTATTAATAAATAAATAAATAAATAAGGGTGAAATAACGGGTTACGGAAAGATAGATTTTAGCGACCAGATCGACCGTTATAACACAATTTGAACAATCTATTTGTGTTCTGTAATTTATTTTGGTGTACAATAAAGCTATATCTACACAACATCAGGTACACAATAAATGCAATCACTTTACGTATATATGTACACTACTTATTAAGGTGTTTACAATATCTAGTTGAACGCTGTACTATGTGTGTCTATACAAATCCACTGCCGGAAATATACCTTCCTCAATTGCGTTTTGTCTGACAAACTTAGAGTCCCACAAAGAACGATTTCTTTGTAGGACTCTAAGTTTGTCGAGCCGAGTAGAGTAAAGTCCAAGTCTCATGTTGAAAATTAATAAATATTATATATCTATCTATCTATGAAACAAGATGCCCGGGGGAACATTGAGATAACAATGATACTGACAGACAGTGTCGAGCGTGTCGCTTCACTGGCCGGCTGCCAGCTCGTACGCACGAAACGTCAACCGACAAAACGCTGACGCCGTAGCAACAAACTCTCGTACCAAATTTGCAATTATAAATAGACCTTGTCGCTTTCGGATTCTGCAGTATTATGTCAACAAAGAACATCGCGTGGTTAATAAACTAGAGCAGCGGTTATCAACGGTCATGCAACTGTCAAGTGTGTCTCGAGATTGATAAATATATAATTTAATAAACCTTCCCTCAAACAAGAACGAAGCGCTTTCCTTCGTCTTTCATTATTCGTACAGCAAGGGACTGGAATCGTCTGTCTGAAGTCTATGGGGAAAATTTATGTCCGTCTGACAGTCCATTGCGAATGTGATAATATGGTATGATAAATAAATGATTTTTCCCTCTCGGGGGACTTAACACCGAGTTACCGAAAGGATTTCAGGCTAAGAAGGGCTCTAAACTACCTCTTAACACCTGATGAATATGTAGCCGAACCAGCGTAGTTCATTTAAAAAAATGTAATAATAATTATGATACAGTAAGTTTTGTTTCTATGATATACATAATAATTGTTGTGTAATAAAGTATCATCATCATCATCATCTCAGCCGTAAGACAACCACTGCTGGACATAGGCCTCCCCCAACGATTTCCAAAAGGACCGGTTGTAAGCGGCCCGCATCCAGCTGCGCCCTGCGACCTTTATGAGGTCGTCAGACCACCTTGCGGGTGGACGTCCCACACTGCGCTTGCTGGTCCGTGGTCTCCAATCGAGAACTTTTCGGCCCCATCGACCATCTGTTCTACGCGCTATGTGCACTGCCCATTTATTCATATATTTATTCATAGGGTATCTCGAATTTGTAAAGAAAATATTCGTGCGTAGGTAAGTTTAAAAGTTTGAGAGTCGCTGGACTGTAGTACATACATAACTTAATCGCTTAACTTCTTAGCGCGTTGTGTTTGTAGCATGCTCTTTATTCTACTATACACGGACCAACAATATGGTATTTAATAAAATGTTTACTTATTTAAAACTTTCGTCGCTTATTTTTAATCTTACTTCAAAAAAGGCGGTGATTCACTTAGATTTTTTTCTTTTTTTATGTTTGTTATCTATAACTTTTGACTGGGTTCGATTCATTTTTCATGTGACAGGAGGTACTGGATGAGAAAATCACATAAGTCTTAAATTGCATCAAGTATGCACGCCACAAATGGACGAATAAGCCAATATCACGCCAATCAATTTCGGTGATTATTTTTTTTGGAAAGATGTACTTCAATACTAGTTTGATGAGAATTTGAGTAAGTTCTGTTTAAGTTTTTTACGAATTATCGTAGGAATTTTTCTACGATAATTCGTAAATACAAACAGGGCGTTCATGTATAATAGCGTTTAACAAATGATTCGATATGAGGTCGGGTTTTGTTTTTGCTCGTATATATACTTGTTATTATTATACCTCGCCATCTTTTGTTGGCTGGAAGACATTTTAACGATAAGGCCGCCCATTGTTTCACGAGTTACTATTTTATAATTACGAGTATAAATAAATAAAATTAACTGAAATAGTTATAGCCATTTAAAAAAAGGGAAAAGTATTGGTTTAGTTGGCGTTGGCGTGGTTGCTGGAACGAGATGAGACGAGGTTAGGTCCGCAGCTGTTACGAGCCAATGTCAAGGCAATTCTTGATTTATGCCGCGATATAATTAGATCGGTGCGCATGTAAAAAATAAGAAGAAGCAGCGTAATTTTATTAGCTAGACTACGATTAAACGATTTCTCTTTCACTGAACCTTGCGCGGGCTGTATATGTAGCAATGAGCATAAGTGTGCATACGGTAGGTTCTTTAATTCGTTGCTGGAAAAAGGGCTAATGAGCTTGGGGCTTATCTGACCTTAAGCGATCACTACAGACGAATTGGTATGTTGTCCTGCCTTAAAGAAAAGTCTGCTATTTCTTAATCGAAGTGATTACACCGGCATTCCTTACAGTATTGTAAGTGTTATAATCACTTAATATATATGCTATTTGCTGGCTTGCTGTAATTCTTAGATAACAGATTATAGAAGACGACACGTGGCCATAGGATGCCGTTGATATTAATCTTATACTGACTTCTCGTGTTGACGCAAATATTAGTCGATGGATAAAACTACTATTACGGATTTTATCGCGGGTTTATTATAATAAGACTTTACAGCGGTCATGATGACGGTGGAGACAGTTTTATTTAATATAATAAAATAATGTATCTAAATAGGTACAGTAAATCTTCGTTGACATTCAAAGGATCAATTTATTTCCTCCATTTTCCCCTAAAATTGATAGATAGATAAATCCTTTATTGCACCAAAGAATATGTACAAAGGCGTACTTAATGCTAATTAGCATTTTCTTCCAGCTAACCTTTGGGTAAGAGCAGGCTAAGGATAGTGCCTCTAAAAATAGCGTTTTAAAATTATATAGATAAATAAATTCTATATAGGTAAATGTAATAATATATATAACGTCAATAAGTATACCAGTTTGTAATTTTTCATTGTTTGAGTAGAAAGTGTTCAGATACACGCGATTTAAAGACATTAATTGGACGATTTTACGAATGTCATTTGTTATTTCAGCGCTTTAATACATTCTAAATAAATTGGTCTTATGCGTGCTCGCTGCGGCGAAGTAATCTTCATTTTATAAGGCACTTATATGTCTTCTGAAGCTATTTTGCAACGAGCGCGGACCGGAAGTGTATATAAACAACGTGTGTCTAGTATACGAGATTAGCTTCGACTGTTTAATGTAAAATATTTAAACGTCATCGATGATGTATTGCCGTATAGCACGGAAATATTAAATTGCATGTTGGTAGATAATAAAACAAACAATAATGTATTCCAATTCCGATTTTTAGCAATGAATAAAATTGCGTCATTATTCAATGGATCAACACTGTTATACCAAAACTACCACTATGCCATATGGATTTTTTTTATGACGAACTACACAGATTGGCCAGAGAGGCTGGCCTTGACTGCTTCACCGGATTGAGAGGTGGCACAGCTCTTAGATCGCTTAGCCTGAACCTCTATTGCTAGTAACTCGACACGAGGGTCCCCCCGGTGAGGGGTAACCTCGGCTTGGACGGTTACTATCAGCCCTGTAGTCCTGGGCTCTCAAGAATAAGACTAAGGTATCCCCTGCCTGTCGTATTAGGCGACTAAAAGGGGCCTCGGGTTCACTGGGCGACAAGGGTGGGGCCTTTGTCGTCCGCTAAGGTGGACCCGGGAAGAAGGCGACATCGGCTGGCCCGTGTAGCCTTGCACTATGAGGGCACAGGGGGGGAGGGAGTAACCTGGGGGAGGTTACTCCCGTTACTTCTTGAGCACAGTGCAGAGTCCCCGTTAACAAAAAAAAAAAGGACGGTTACTATGTTACGCGTAAGCATTCCGATCCGAGGGTGCCCGAGAGGGCCGAACCACGACTCGGTCGGTTGCTATTTCACGGATAATCCAGGGGACATTCAAAAGCTAAACTAACTTTGATTGCCACTAGACGTCTGAATGTCATCCACTGGATGTCATCTCAATTTGGAAGAGTAAATATGATAGATCTCACGGTCTTTCCACTTAAAACTATACTTAATAAAGGGACAGGTAAAGAGTTCACGTAAGTGACAATTATATATGCATTTATACGAGTAAAGCCACTAGTAGTTCCTGATGACAATAATCTCTCCCTAATTACTAAAAGCTCTACGTTTAATTAGAAAACTGTTTAAATACCTAATTTGGGAAACGAGATAATATTTTTATGTATATTTACATGCATGTATTTAAACCAATATATCGCAATATAAAGCGAAAATGACAACACAAAGCACTGACACCGTGGGAATCGAAACAAGTGTGCGTATGCTTTAACAAAGCTTAAATATGATTTCAAAATAAGTGAGGCACCTGTTTGCTATCTGACAAGAATCATAATTAAGATTGATTTTGATTGATGACTATAATATATATATAAATTATTAAGTTATTATTAGTCCAAGATTTCTGAGCCAGCTGGATCTACGTCATTTTATGATGTTCAGATATGTAGTTTAAAAGACATGTGTACTAGCCATCTTAATAATTATTACTGTACCATATTTCTGTAGTTGTAAATGTAGGAACGTTCACGAAAGAAATGAAAACCTAATTAGATTAATATCTATCTTTTCTCTCTTCTAGAATGATCATTGTCACATGAGTAATTAAGAATTTGTTTCGTTATTAATCGGTAGTTCAACACTTACACGTACGAAGACAGTCAATAACTTTTATCGATCGCTTTAACTTTCAAGGGGCGTCAGATAGGGTGTAGAGTGGTGGTTGATACTGGTTACTACGAAAATATTGGAGATATTTTCGTAGCAATAATTCGTAGCGATAATGTACAAAGGGGACATATATTATTTGTTAAATAAATTAACCGTAACACTTGTGTAGCAGGCACGGATCGCCCTGGCCAGGGACCTATTGCACCAAATTATTATACACCCATGAGTCACGCGATGCCTTCGCAGTGGAACTCTGTATTTCGTGCCTTTAATGCTGTCATTAATTTTTTGAAGTGCTGACATGTTGCCGTGACGATTGTTACACTGTAACTTCGTTAAATATGCTATCAGTTTGGAGTACTTCCACTATACGTTTTGAATAAAATATTTAATGATCTTTTACAAGAGAAGCGGTTAAATTGGTACGAGTGATCATCGCCATGAGTTGTACAGTACTGGATGAAAGAAATAGGCTAAGGTATCCTTGTCTATAGTAAAAGATACACGTACATAATAAAAATCCGTAATCAAAATCTAAAAAAGAAATAAGAACATAACTATTCTTACTAAAAAAATTGGATTAAATAAAATAAGATAAGAAATGTAATTAATATAGTATAAATAGGAATAAGAAATAGATAATAATACCTGTAAATCACTGTAAACGTAAATTGGAAATGAATAAACCTATAAGCGCAGAATTTTAACAGCAATAAAAAATAACAACAAAAGGTTTGATAAAAAAATAAATAAGCAATCTTTATTTATTATAATAATAATTATTAAAAGATTGCATCTTTATTTATTATAGGATGACGATAGCCGGTCGAGCTTAACGGAACCTCCGGCGAATCGGACAAGCCAGAGAAAAAAGTCCCCGAAACGGCTAGACGACAACTTGGGCTAGCATTAAAAAGAAATCAAAATCTAAACAAACTCTGGATCTAGGGCGTGAATGCTTTTATTGTATTTGTTTAATGTTCAAACATAAATTGAATTCATCAAATTAGAATTAGAAGAAAACAATCCAATACCATATCTTTGATGCGCATAGTACCAGTTACGATTATTCCATTCTAAACATATTTGCTGCGGAGGAAGAATTAAGCTATAGAAACGCCTTCAAACGATTGATAATGCTATTTATAATAAAAGAACCCGGCAATAAAAATCATGGCAAAGTATTCCGCGCGACTACGAATTAATCAACGTTCTTTTATCACGCAATATGCCGAATGTATACACTTTACGTTCTCTTAAACCCAATGGGGTAAAGTTTAATATGAAAAATACATATTAAAGATTTCAAAATTTTTAATATCTATTCAAATGACTATTGTATACAAGCCATATGTATGGATGGATATATGATAATGGATCGGATATTAGTTGTTATGAATTTATTTGCAATTTTTAATAAATTATAAAAAAAATTAAACTCAAAATTTTAACAAATGTCATGTGTCAACTAGGATGCCACGATTGGTCGTCGTATGTTTGACGTCATAATGTTAAAACAATATATACTACATTCAGGAAACCCGGCTAATCAAAACTCAAAATATTGTATAATCTCTACTGCCGCATTCAGTGAAATTATAGAGTCAAGGGCGTTTGATAGGGAAGTGTCAGCATGTCGGTACTAGACTTAAAATGTATTTTTAATTTTGATATAACGTTTTAATTATTAAAAAAAAATGTAGTAAAACTTATAGATGATCTATCGATCACAAACCAAAAAGTTGTTCAAATACCCAATTGCAATTTATAGGATGTCCCGTAATTTAGCGTTCAACGATAAGTAGGTGGCGGGTGACAGTATGAGAGCCTCGAAAAAAAAAAATCCATGTCATTTAGTTTTTGGCCAATAATAGGAACTGACAACTGTTGCTGTCAAAACCAGTCATAAATAAAATCCCTGCTGGGGTTGGTAGAGAACAAGCGCTATCTGCTCACTCTTTTAGGGCTAACTATAAACAGATGTCGACATTTTCGAAATGTACTAAAAGATTTATTAATGTAACACAACATAATTTTATAGGTCCACTATAAATCATTCCATTAACAACATGAAAACCGTGTCGTCTTGAAATTTAGCAATTTTATCTTGCAAGCAGTATTTTAGACGGAAATTACGAAAAACAAACAATTTTTCGTAGTCAAGGACGTGTCTGAAAATTTATGACAAAATTATTATTATGTCACTATATTTTCAGAACTTACCAGTTGTCCGTCATAAATGCGCGCCGCCGGCTATCGTAATAATCTATTTAATCTGGATCAATAAATTTCTGTCGAGAGATTTTCTTGTATTTTTCTCCCACAATAACTCTTCGTAATAATTGATTAGGTTTCATATAAACGTGCCCTTTGACGAAATGGACTTCTCATTTTTTCTTAAAAAGTTCAATTTAACACTCCAACGAAAACGTTGATGACTATTCAAATGATTAGGGCCCATATATATAAGTATACGTATATATTTATTAAGTTTTTTTTACTTATGTATATTACATATTTGTTTCATGTTGTGTTTATCTAAAAACAGTGATAACATAATGGTAGATATTACGAAATTTAACTTTACTATTTTATGGTGGCAGGTTCGGATCGTAGGCGGATTTCCATTTTTATACAAAAAAATCACTAGCTAAAATATTTTTGCTCGTTTTATGGTGATTAGGTCACCACCTATATTAGCTTGTTACAACGACTGTTTCTTCTGTCTGGGTAAACAACCAGGCAAGGCTGAAACCAACTTATTATTAATTTATTATTTATATTATATATTTATATATTGTTATTTGTGTTCATGATCCGTACATACCGAGTTACTTTGAGCTTTGACACAATGAACTTAGGTAACAATTTCCGCTCGCATCTCATAATTCATCCTCTATAACAACATAACAATGGTCAATGGCCTAATGTTTTTGGGTACGGAGCTAAGCGGAAGGTCGTAGATTCGAATCCACAATTCGACTATTGACGTGAACCATCTCTTAGCACAAGCTTAACCTTAGAATGGTTAACAAGAATGTTAAAATTTGTACAAAAATTTATTGGCATTCTCTAAAAAAAAAAATTATGAACGCCTAAATAATTTTAACTTTTCATGTTTTGAAGTCTTGTGACTTATTGACAAAAGCTCTACATATTATCGATTATGTTGGCTTGTTAGTCATCACGGAAATTGTTTACTCCTACTAAAGTTGAAGGTTGGTAAAGTTATTTCAACGATAAAGGTCATGTAGCGATTGTGGGTAGCTTATTATCAGTGAGTGAGAGTATGACAACACTGGTAACTGATATATGAAATAAATATTTCCAAAAAATATACTTTTAATATTTATATAATAAATTTAGACAGCTAGTTTTTTTACGTTTCAACTAAGTGGTTACAGGAATATGTTATACAAAATACTATGTTTTTTGTTGTTAATTTGAATTATTTAGATTTTTGTGCTATATTTCTAACGATACTTATATATTGTTTTCAATTTTGTGGCCTTATAAAAAATGCATGATGAATAAAGGAAATGGCGACAAAAAGAATGGTAGTTTATATGACTTTTAAATGCAGTCAAGATAGCATTGTATTTCCTTGTACTTTTCAATAATACTGGTTTTAAATTACTTATTATAAAATAAATTAACTGTGTGAATCAACAAACAGTCAATTGTTTATGTGTAAAGGGACAAACGAGCATGATACTCATCTGCTTTGTAGTGGTAACCGTCCACAAACATCTACGAGAAGAGTTACAGGGACGCTTTAATCCTTTTCACGAAGAATCAATCCGTCAGTACTCCATATCATTACTCCTTACTGGAGGGACCCTTGTGCCGAGTTAGTTGCTAATAGAGGTTCAGGCTAAGCGACCTAAGAGCTATGCCACCTCTCAATCCGGTGAAGCAGTAAAGGACAGGCTCTCTGGCCAACTGCGTAGTTCGTACATAAAAAAAAATCTCCAAATCGTCAGTAATCTGGGGGCATCCTGCCATCGTCAAACCGGGTTTGCGGTTGCGGTGCGGTTTTTATGGTTGGCGTTCCACAATTGCATGTTTTCACGTAAATTTTTTCTACGTACTTACTTCTCTCTCTCTCTATAGTGTCGGTCCCTCATGTCTGAGGATTGTGGTCACCATCAGGGTTGCGCCTGGAGCGGATGATTTGCCTCCACGCACTAACTTATGTAATCATTTATCACCAGCGGTATTTCTGATGATTACGGTACGATCCGATTTGGGGACTTTCAATAGGTTCTAGTTATGATTATAGTTATACAGTATATGAACTTTATATGTGTAGAGAATAAATCTGTATTGTTGTCTGTATTCTTCATTGGCATTACACATCAGGTATGCACAATATATAACATAAAGAGGCCGTTTCATAACATCGGCACGCATGAACTTATATGAGACAGACAATGATAAATGCCCTCAGGTGTTTTTTAATGAATACCACACAAGTGCTCTCCATCTTTTTGCCAACAGTTGTGTACTTAAAAAATTGGCACATGTCACTTACATTTGTTAACTACTCAGTAAAGGGATATTAGGAATAGACAATTAGCATTATTTTGTATTGTAGCGAGAGAAGCCCGTCAAATACAACAAGATGGCATAGTTCCAATGCATTAAATACGGGCGTCCGCAATATTTTAGACTACATCAGAACATGTGTGAAAGTCGGTTAATAGTCGATAAACATTTTCTATTTATAATGATAATGAAGCGTCAATAGCCTAATGGTTTATTAGGGTACGGTCTTCGAAGCGTTAAGTCGTTGGTTAGAATCCACCATTCCACTATTGACATAGGTCGTCTCCTAGCACAAGCTTAAGTTTATTTGGAATGGTTAACATGAATGTTAGTAAATATTTCTTAAAAAATATAATGATAAACTTTTTCGAAATCATCTTTCATGCTCCTAGACTTGTGACGGAGACTCACAGAAATACGGAAATATTATCTGTAGATCTATTATAACATTGGATACGATAATAGTGGATTATATCTCATTTGCTACAATGCTACTCGTACAATTACATTTTCGTATAATGCAAAGACGTTAGACCGTTTGATATTTAAAAAAATAACTAATGCTATCTACTTTAGCTAGTATCTTTGATGTTAGAACTGCGTGGGTAGGGATGGGATTTAGAAATTATATTTTATCAATATTTTCGATACCACGCTACTTTGCATTTAAATAATTGATTGAATTAATTCATGTCGTAGTCTGATCATACTCGAAAATGACAATTTCGTGCGTACGATGAATCGTTAATAATTGTTCAATCCCAAATGTATATGTGCCATGTTCAAATGTATATTTTATAGATAAAACTAATGACCTTTCTTTTTCGACACTTCTTTCTCTTCTTATTATTACCGACATGGCAACTACTATCGCGTTTGTGTTGCTGAACGGCGGATTACTTAACATCACGTAAGCATTATACTCGTTTGCCCTGTCGCTTCTTCTCCTTTCTCCTGCCCTTTCTTTCAGGTCAAGCATTCTTGTGCGTCTACGCCAGGCCGATTCTTAGGTTGACGTTTGCTCCGTCTATTGTTAAAAGACAAATTAAATAGGTACCGTGTGAAGTAAGACGGGAGTTGATGCGAGAGGTGATGTTGCGGGCCACCTCGGTGGCGTCGTGGGCTCTTGGCTGGTACGCGCGGAGTCTCTCGAAGAGGCACTCCGCTGACGTGTCGTCCGCCATGCGATAAGCTGCACACGAGATAAGCCGTTCAGAGTCAAATCAATACTTGGCTCAAAGTGGAAAGCTTACGTAGCCTCGCATTCTTTAATGTAATTAGAACTGTTTGAATTTTATTTCGTCTCAAGATTCTTTCGTAGATAAGCTTCTCGAGTCGATAAATGTAATTTGATTTGAGAAATTCCTTTACTAGAGATATATTGCAGTGACAAACATCTTGTATTGAGTTTAAAAGTGTCTTTGTTTAAGAATATGTTTTTGTAGTTGAGATGTTATTTAAGAAATAAACATTCTGAAAAAAACTTTTAATTTATAAAAAATTATCCTATGAAAATATTTTAATTTAAATGTTTGCTTTCTTTGGTAATGTTCTCAGCCTGAAGGCCTTTGTAGTGTTACTCAACTCCTAGGTCCCTTAGCTTGAACCTCTTTATCGAGTAACTTGGCGCAAGAGCGTCCGATAGATAGGAGCAATGCCCCCTGAAATGTTATACTTAGCTACAAGATAACTTATAGCTAATATAATGTATATTTTTTCTGACATAATGATCTGACTAGAACATTAAAATAAAGTTATTAAAATAGTAGTTATATAAAATTGTTATATCGCAATTGGGCCTTGACTTGCGTGCAAATTCTTACGTCTTAAACTTGGTAAAAATTACGTTTAAAATTTCCGTTATTTAAGTAGATAGATAGAGATTAAGCCCATAAAACGTTTGAAATTGCTTACATCTGAAATTTAAAAATGGAACATTATGAAGTAATTAGCCATTAACTTTGTATAGTTTAACATTAAAGTGTTAATTTACATTAATTATAAAATTGTTAAGATCATTCAGTGTAAAGGAGAATTCGAAAAGAACGAGAAAGTAAAATCGATTTGGAAAACGAAATGTTTGGTTGGACCATTGCCTACTTGTAATGTGTTCACGACGGCCAGTCTAAAGAGTTTTATTTCTAGCGCAATCAACTAATTTAGAGAATCAGGTATTAAAGACAAATTATTTAATACTTGATTTTAAAAGCTGCTATAAATTCGTATTGAATACGATAAAAATATTAATATGCTTTTTGAAGATATTTTTGGGATTGGAAACTATTTATTTCCTTAACTGCATAGACGTATTGTGTTGCATTTGAAACAAACGGTGCAATATAGTAACATTTGTGTTAAATACAGATTTAGTATTATCGTGAATGTAGGTTAAACAGAAGACAGAATTTGGATGGATAACACGTTTAGGAATGAATGGAGACGCTTGCAAATGTTATAACGACGTGGGACGTACGTGCGTGATGGCGTTGCGTAGTGTTGTCCTTTGGCGTGGTTTGAATGTGACGGTTGGATTGTAAGTAAACAGTGTACAGTGTACGTTCGGCGCGCGACTGTCGCGAGCTCAGCGCCCCGCGGCGGCCGCCGCCCGACTAAAGCTGAGGGGGAAATCGGTGCGCGTCGCGGCGTTCCTCGTGCCAAATAATACGCTTTTCTCCCGCGTAAACAAATATATGCACAGGTAATCTAACGCTTAGAGCCTAATGTTGCTTAATTGTGAAATATATTGATGAAACATAAAGGAAAACTTTGGTTACCATTTCCTTACTTATCATTGAAAGTAGCAACAAAACTTTTAAACTTCATATAATTACAGATTTTAGAAAAAAATTACAAAAGAAATTACGAGTCGATTTTACAAATTAATAAAAACAAAAAATTACTACATAAAAAAGTAATGTGCTCTTATTATGCATGACAATTCCTCAACACTACATGCTCTTTAAACAGCAATTGCTTTTAAAAGCGATTATAGTAAGGAGACTTTAAAAGTCATGTTACTACGTAATCTAACTAAAGCAAGTCATCCGTGTTTTAGTCCTCTCGGGCGTCCTCCTTACTTCAAGAAACTCAAAATAAAAGATCAGGCTGACTGCTTTATAAGCTCGGCCACCCTTGAAGAAGTTGTAAAAGCCTTCGAGCTAAATAAGGCAGGAGGCAGCACTTAAAGCGTCACGTATGAGGTATCTACTTTCTTTTATGAAAGAAAGGGCAAACGATCATACGGCTCCCATGTAATGATTACCGTAATCACCTTCAGCACACTTCACCTTCAATACCCTATATTAGTGGTTCTACTACTAATATAGGGTACTACTAATATAGGCTACATTTTGAAAGTTATATAAATTTTATAGTCGGCACCACTAAATTTGTTGTTGCAATTTTATGTGCTGGTTTACCACGCGCCTGGCGGTGAAGGAAAACATCGTGAGGAAACTTACACGTCCCAGAAAATTTGACATATGAAGTCTGCCAATCCACACTAGGACCGCGTGGCGGACTATGCCCTTTTATACTCTCCTTACAAAGAAGGCCTGTGCCCAAAAGTGGCACATATATAAAGGCTGTTGCTATATATTTTATTATTGGTAAATACAAATTTAAAAAAGGTTTTTAACTACTACAAAACTCCATGTAACATTAGGTAATATCGTGGTATAGCACACGACGAAATTTAAAAAAAAAACTTTGTCTACCTACGAGAGTAATCTAGATGAAACAAAGACTTTGTTCGATTGTATCAAAAAAAAGTTTAAAGACGTGTAAACAAATATAAACTCTTGATAAAAGAATACTTTAAGTAACAAAGGGTCCACGGTCACGACGATAAGTCACAGTGTTATATATTTTTATGTTGTCCTGGTAACACAGCTTTACAACGTTTATAACTCACCTCTTTTTTTGGATTTCTTGGCAATAAAACTGCTTACAAATGTATCGGTCTCGCCATCCACTTCCTGAAACATATAAATAACGTAAATAAAATAAAAAATATATATGTATTAATTATAACTATAGCTCCATTGTTTATTATAACAACACAATACCTCAATTGTTATTGTCTTGATGTTTACAGTTCATCTTGTTCACCTTAAACTTTAAATGTCAATCAATTCGTTATCTAATCTAATATCCATGTGAGAAAGGTGGTGAGCCTATCACCAGACTCCAGGTACAAATTTTAGCAAGTGCTTTTTTATTCCTAAGAAATCAAAGAACAATACCCATCGAACCGAAGCAAATCTTGTCGGCTACTTAGTCTTGAATTATGCATACAGCAGCGGATCTTGTCTTCCGATTACAAAGGTGTTTTCAAGAGAAGCTTGATTATTTAAAGCAGAGACATTTACTGAGCCAACTAAAGCTTTACAATCTAACGACTAACTTCATCTCCACCTTATATCAAAATAAGTAAAATAGTAAAGTACAAGTAAGTATAGCTAAGCACGGGCTGGAACAAAATAATAGACCAGTGTCCAGTCGCCTCAAGTTGCGTTGTACGCTAGCGACCCCAATGAAATTGTTTGTTGAAACTGTTGATATACCATGTGTTGGTGAAGGAAAACATCGTGAGGAAACCTGCATATCATAGGCTGATAAATTAATAGATCGAAATTATAATTAATTTAATAACGTCTATGTCATCAGAATACCAGATTATCAATCAATGATGCTTATGAGGGCCGATCTACGACTCGGTCGGTTGCTATTTCATGGATAATAAACACACACCGCTACCACGGCTGTTAAAATATATAGTTTAGGGTTGGTTACAATGGTTAAATATCACACCTAAATATGTATATATATCGAGTCACATTAGCACAAACCTGGCATTGTTCACTCATGACACTTATGTTAGATCTATTGTAAAAGTTCCTTCAATATCCGAATGTGATTCATTTCCGTTAATAACTATCTTTTAATTTAACTACTTATATAACCTTTAAATTAAATGTCACATCGAAACATTGACATTTGAAATGTGTCACAAATAATGCGCATGGCCTGTATTTTGATGTCGTAACGGCTGCCGTAATAATATGCGTAAAGTTACGATTGCAAAAATGGGACTACATTCGAATTTTATTCACCCGGAAATACTTTTTGCATTTTTTACGACTTTTCGTCACTGTAATTAGTATGTAATGGAATTTAAAATAGATTCTAGGAAGCCAAGGAGATTGCCGCTGTAGAAATTAGTCAAATCATGATCACACTCGCGATTAGGACACGTTCTGGGTTGGAAATAATAGACATCATTTAACGATGGTAGAGAAACGTAGAGGTTTCAACTGGAGGTTTATACTGAAAACGGAATTAAAGTGTTCATTGTTACTCAGTCACAGCTGAAAAGAGCCGACGACACTTCACTCAGTAGGAGAAACGGTGAGGCATTATTTACCACCACTGCCATCATGATACATCTATTGAATTATAATAGATGTACTTGCGATCGAGGCACCGAACAATTCGGATCGTCCGTTCATTGCCTCAATCAATATGTATATATATATATATGTATATATATATACATAAGTAACTACTTATGACGAGTAATATTAGATAATGAATTCCATTAGTCAATATTTCACGGTACATAACCAGGTGAAATATTTAAGAAAAGTAGCAGACGAGACTAGCAAGATGTACAGGCTAAAACCACGAGTAATATTTGCAAAAATGCTAACAATATTTTTTTCACAAATATACTAACATTGTTAATGATTCCAAATAAGCTTAGGCTTGTGCTAGGAGATGGACCACGTCAATAGTCGAATAGTGGAGTCGAACGCACGACCTTTCGATTCTCAGACCGTACCCATACCATTAAACATTGACGCTTCGATAAAAATTGTTTATTAAAACATATTAAATAAATATATTTACTCCATTTTACTGTCTTCCGTACTAATTAAAATAAACTGAGCAAACTAAAGAAGTACGACCAGTATTGTGTCAGTGACAAGATAAATCCCAGGACATCATCCAATTTATAAAATAGTTTTTAAACGTTATTCATGACGGTAGTAAATTAATGATTTAACCAAATAAACCAATAAAATAATACATACCTCGGAGATTTAGAATTATTTTAAAGACATGGATATGGATGGATGGACGGAGCGGTTCATATGAATAGGGTAGCTTGGTTATTATTAACATTAACGTATGTCGAATATAATGTAGGTACATCGACATTTACTGCTAATGATTATTACTCAACGTAGATACATAAAAATTAGCAAAGTCCCTCATTTTTCATCCGGGCTTGGGACCGTGACCTTCCAAGGGCGTGACGTTCGCATATCGATATGCTATGACACATTTAAAACACACATAACAAGAAGAGAGCGACAATAAGAAATAACATACCTCTCCTGTAGTTCAGAATTACGACGGCAACAACTAACCCATCAGAGCTCTGACGTGTTCAACTGCACAACTATCACCTCAGATGGGGTTCACGCACTTTAAGTTCTCAAACACAACTGAACTCTCAGAAACGCATATTTATTCACAATATCACTTACTCAAACGTGAAAGCCCTACTTCCGGCCATAGACATAGATTAGATAGATCGATGGACGTGGACGAAGCCATAGATTAATCCATAGCTATAGCCATAAACATAGTCAGTCTCTGTGATTGACTACTCTATACTGAGATGTCACCAGTGACTCAATAATATTATTGTTGTATCTTCGTTTTAATTATTTTTCATTGTTTTAAATTGGAATACCGACTGTGCATCGACATGTAAATATGGTTTGTAAAAAAGGAGACAAATATTTGTAAAATTAATTTGTAAATGATAATAAATAAAAATGAAATCTAAAAGCTTGTTTAAAACGGACTTGAGAGCTTATTTTTATCTTTATTTCCTTATGATCAAGTTCAAGTTAATGCGGCCTTGTCAGGTACAAGGCCGTAATGAAAACAGAAATCGTGTAATATTGTCATGATCTATAAAGCTCGCAACTTAAAACCTAATGGATCAAGTGCCTGATCGATTTCCTTAATAGTTATTACTGCTGGTTAGTTCATGAAACTCGTCAGACGGCGTCGGTCTGGAAATGTCAAGTGTGCACTGCCGACGGCAGTTGCTCGATGCCTGACACGAAATGTCAGCAAATATTATCTGTATCGTATGGCAACCTTGGCTCGAACGAGTGAACATTTTTTCCCCTATGCATGTTGTTTAATTAAAGGCTCGCACATTCTATCCCCGTAAGTAAATATTGTGGACAAGTTTTTTGTAACTATCTCGAGACAGGAATTTTTATTAGTGCTTGTCCTTCTCTTTCCATTTTATTAATGTTTTGTAGGTGTTTATTTTTATTAATATGTAAACACTACAAATGTATATTAATGTTATCCAAAATTATTTTATGGTGCAATAATCTTTCAAAAAACACAATCAAATGAAGAATTGTATTTTAAATAATTTGTCGGAATCAGGATAAACAGTACGTGTTATCCTTTGCAGTAGTTAGGATATTCAAATGGTTTTATGATAGGTAAGATAACGATCTCGCAGAATACTCGCGCAATGAAAAGGACTGCCCTCATTTCTAACTGCGTAACTTTTATTTAAAAAAAGTTCTACCAAAGTTTCTAAACTTTACTTTGATTATTGCGAGACATTGGTAATTCCCTGATAGTGTCATCCCATCTTGCAATAGCCAGTAAGTCCCGGTAGGCTTCGGAAGGCCATAATACTGTTGAATGTTTTTCTTAAATTTTCGCCTTTCGAAACCTGTATAATGATTATCTGTAGTTTTTCGTAAAGTTTATCAACCATCTTTGTAACCATTCCATAACAAGGTTATCATTTGTAGAATAGTAGGTTTAAATACTCGGTCTGTGGAACCATCCAAAGAAAATTGCAACCATCAGTATATAGTAAGAGGTTAAAGTTACAGCCGTTATATACATAATATATATGTCCCACTGTAGGGCGCAGGCCTTCTCTGTAAAGAGAGTATAAGGGCATGGTCAACCACGCGGCCCTAGTACGATTTAGCAGACTTCACATGCCTTAGAAAGTTTTTCTAAGACATGAAGGTTTCCTCACGATGTTTTCCTTCAGCGCCTAGCGCGTGGTAAACCAGCACAAAAAATTGCAACAACAAATTTATTGGTGCCGGCACCGGGGATCGAGCTCGGATTGCTAGCGTACTATGCAACTAGAGCCAACCGCCTGGACACTGAGCTACCACGGCTCTCATAGTAGTAGTTTCATATGGTAAGAGGTACTTACAAAAAAAATGTTACGGGCATATTACACTTGTTATCATCGATGTAACGAAATATTTATTATCTTAACATGTTTATAAACATACATACTGTCCAAAAATATTGACATTTAATATACGATAATCCAAACATCTATAGGATAAAACGATAATCGCGATGAAAGTTAGTTCTCAGTTTTGATTCACTTTTCTTACTGACCGACGCAGAAATGGTCCAACAAAACGCGTTACAAGTCTATAGTGTGATAGCTTGCCAATGGACAATAGTTACTACGTTGGCGACCACGAGCAGACTTATCGAGGTGATGTTGTTGATTTATTTTATAACACTGCTTTTACGGTTCTTTTCTTAATGAGCTACGCTGATCGGCCTAGTGGCCTCTACAGTTTCACCCAGTCGGAACCTCTTTAGGGAGGACTAGGCGCACGGGCTCCCGAGAAGAGAAAACCACTTTAAACACTCGGGAAGCGTTGGCGCTAGAAGAAAATTCCCACATTAATGCATTTTATCGTATTATATACGTTGTATTTTATAAATGGTAAAATTAGTGCCTAAATGGTATTCTTGATTGCGCGTAAATCAGTCACCTATGTAGAAAATTTAATAGTGCAATATATTACGACTTAGTATATTTGCTAAATTAAAAATATACTAAGATATGAAAATTCTATTTTTGGACACGAGCCTTCGTTGTAAAGATAGATTTAATAGTTCAACATGCGGGCCTATTGCGAAATGCACACTTCACAGATTTTTCTCTAACATGAATATAATAACATCATATTTTTTCTTTCAGCCACTAAAAGAAGCTGCTCCAGGAGACGATAATAGAACGAATATTACAGTTCTGCTGGATTTCTTAAGCAAAAAAAGTACTCAGATTTCTCAAGTCCAATCAAAGATACGATCTAAGAGAGCCGCTAATGGTAGTCATTATTTTTGTTTGAGTCATAGTGTGTTATTTATTTTATTTACTATTATTTTATTTAAATTAAAATCTACTCCACTTTGTCCGATCTTTGGCATCCTCTTTAGTGAAATTGTTCTCAAACGTGTCCGCCTTCACGACGTCCAGTCAGAGTTTCTTGGACCTGCCGTAGAATCTTGTACCTTATAAATTCCTCAATTTATAAGGCACAAGAATCACACCCAGTTCTCACTAGGCATCTACTTTAGACGTATTTAGGAGGCCTGGTGTTTATGTGGCCATACCATTCGTGTCGACTTTCCTACAGTTTGTCTGCTACATCACGGACTAGAACGCTACGACAGAAGTTTTCGTTACTGATGTGATCTAATCGCGTAACGCCACATCTATCGCAACATCTTCATCTAAATTTAAACTCTAATATAAAATAACATTTTAACTTTATTTTTCAGAGAGAATTACCAACCTGGCTACAGTAAAGAGTGCTACAACAGTGCGCTTGATTGTCATAGCTTATTGGAAACTTTTCCGATCTGTGTTTAGCGGTGGAAGAACACCACTGGAGCCTACGTTTCCCGCGTCCGTCCTTGGTGTGATTAAGGAAATACTAATAGGTCCATAACTTATTGTAACTCTATAATAAAATGAAAAAAGTACTGTATTACTTTATTTTTAGTTTTAATTTATTTATTTATTATTGGTCAACCATCATATATATATGTTTATCATGTATTCATTAAGTAAGGGCCTTAATGTAATGTATACACAGATCGCAGGTTAACACAGCTTGCATAAATGTTAATGCAGCCCTGTAGTTCTGGGCTCTCAAGAATAAGACTACGGTATCCCCTGCCTGTCGTATTAGGCGACTAAAAGGGGCTTCGGGGCGACAAGGGTGGGGACCTTTGTCGTCCGCTAAGGTGGACCAGGGAAGAAGGCGACATCGGCTGGGCCGTGTAGCCTTGCACTGTGAGGGCAGAGGGGGGAGGGAGTAACCTCCCCGGGACATGCTCTCCATGCTCGTCATGCACCGAGGAAAGGTCCACCGGGGAGGTTTTAGTGAGTAAAAACCCCACATAACCGCCGCCTTCTCCCCAGAAGGCGGGGTATCTTTTTGAAGATTTCCTCCCCGTTAACAAAAAAAAAAGCTTGCATAAACGAAATAAAGATTTTTGTTTCCAAATATGCAACTCAACAAATCCGCTCGCACACTGAACTCAAAACGGCGGGATATAGCCATACGGGTTACTTAATAAAATGTCGTGAGCCATCCGATGCTATTAAGCGCTTTCCGCCGCCCTTGAATACGAACGCCATAGAAAATAGGCAGTGGCCTCCCATACAGTGAAACGCAGAAGTATTCTATTTCTCTTACACTACTCCGCAAGGACTTTTACTTTCCCGTATCTGCTGAGTTGTTCAAAAGCATCAGCGTTATCGCGATGATTCACCTCCGTGGTCAAATGAGTTTGAACTTACAACCTTTGTTTAACAGACATCAGCATTAAATGTCTTATGTGTTATAAATTAGGCATTTAATTAGGAAAGTAATTTCAGAGAGCAGAACAGAAAGAAGCGGCAATACATCAAACATTATCATAAAAAATTAAAAGTGTTGATTAAAAAATTGATTCCACATAACAAACGTTTGAAACATTGTTATAGACGTAAAGAATAGAAATATTTGTTATTATACTAATGGTCGTGTTTATAAATATTCTATCAAACAATATTTACATTTATAATACAATAGACCAAATAATAGGATTCAGGGTATACATAGAGCGTGCAGACAATATTAGTTCTCAGTTAAGTTTCATTAGTTCTCCAGTTTATGCACTTTTGATTCAATTATACTCAAGCTTAGAAATGTGTAAGCTGAACTCGCTTTTGGCGTTTAGTGTAATAGCTTGTCAATGGACAATAGTTACTCCGTTGTCAATTACGAACAGACTTACCGTGGTAATTATAAATCACGTTTAATAGTCTATTTTTATTTAATCTGAGCAAATAAAATTTTATGAAATGTTTAAAAAAGTTAAGTATCCCTTTCGAATTACAACTTGGTAGTTTTGTTACTTAAATATAACTGAAAATACCCAAACGGTTGTAGTTAGTTTTCGTTGCAAACATTCCAATTTAACTTAAAAGATCACGTATCTAAAAGTATCAAACACGTTTAAGAATAGGTATATTTACGAGTAAAAGTAAGATTGCCAATTGAATCAAACCGGACGCGGGATTTGTATTTCGATAATAAGCTACTGACCGAGCTCTCATCAAACTACATTCGAAGTACATCTTTTTAATAAAAATCAATTATCAAAATCGGTTGGCGTGATACCGAGGTATTCATTTATTTGTCGTGCAGATACTTAATGCAAATTTATGGTTTTCTCACGGATTCCATTGTCAGAATTGACCTAAGAAAGAGAACCACACGCCAGCTTTAAAATAAAAAAGAATCATCAAAATCGGTTCACCCGGTCTAAAGTTATGAGGTAACAAACATAAAAAACATACTTTTATTTATGTTTACTTAATTGAGAACCTACTCCTTTTTTGAAGACGGTTGAAAAATGAGCGCTCGTCCGCTTTTCAACAAGCTTGTTGAGTGATATATGTGATAGGCTCATCGGGAACAGAGGGCACAAATGTTAGCAAGTGGTTTTTGTTGGTAAAAACTAATGAACGGACTTATTAATACAAAGCCAATGGGGATTGTTTAGGAAGAAACATTTGAAGTCGTATATATCCTATATTATAAAAGTAATTATTACTACCCTAATTACAAACATGATTCCACGTAAATGTGAGAGCAATAAAAAAAATTTTTCGGATATTTTAATATTATGTCGAAAATTTAAAAAAAAAAATCGATGATACGAATTTTCATAATTTTAATTTCTCAACTATATATATATATTTGAATAAACTATGAAGATATTTATTCTTTCAGCTGTCCAAAGAAGCTACTCGAGGATACGACGGCAGCAGTAATAATACCGTTCTCTTTGATTCTTTAGAAAAACAAAGCAGGCAGATCGCTTCAAAGGAATCCGAAATACGATCTAAGAGAGCTACTGATGGTAATCATTAAATTTAATGCTGTGTAGTACCAATAATGCAGTGATAGCCTAATGGCCATGAAATTAAATCATAAATACAGTTGGAATTCCAGCTTGCTAACGAAATATGCTAAGAAATCAAAAAAACGAATTTTTAAATCTGATTTCGTATAGTAAAGAGTGATTGCGTTCATGAGAACAAAAAATGTTATATTTCATTAAATATAGTAGTACAACACTTCGTAAGCTTATCCCCCGGGAAGTGCTCTCCTTGAGCACAGTGCAGAGGGGCTCCGATGCGTTCCTCTGGAGGTCTCGGAGCCCTTTACCATGCACCGAGGAGGGGGGAGGTTTTAATGGGTGTTGGTTTTTACCCATTAATTTAATTTATTTAACAAGTTAATGTCAGAAATAAAAGTACGACGTATGGCTTGTTTGACAGTTTAAAAAGAGGAGTGCTCCGATCGTCACCAAACTTTATAGGATTACTAGCCAGGTTAATCTGAAGATTCATTGAAAACTGAATACTTTCTCTTTCTCTCTCTCTCTGTATTTATATATATATATATATAAATTTACTAAAGAACTTAGGTTATTAATGATAGTAAAATGATATTAATTTTAGTCACTCAATATTGTTTGACAATATTTTTCAGCGAAATTGAACAACCTGGCTTCTGTAGATCCTGGTGGAGTTGTGCGGCTGCTTATCGCAGCGTATACAAACATAATACGGTCTGTGCTTAGCGGTGGAAAAATACCTTTGGAGCCTCCTTTCCCTAAGAACGTAGTCAAATTAATTAAGGAAATGTTAGGTCGATAAATTATTAGATATTTCAAATAGACTCTAAAAAGACATTTACTGTTTTTTAGCCGTTTTCAAAAAAGTCGGATGTTCTCAATTCGTCTGTATTTATCAATGTTTCTGCAATCAAAGCGTCGTTAATTTTGTTTGTGTTTTGTTTGAAAGAATTTGGTTTAAATTAGGTCCCATATTAATTTGGTTTGCTCGGACCTATATCGATCGCTTTGCTGGCTAGATGGCTTAACGATGAGGCGTTACCTCAAAATAAAAAAAAACTAGATTGTCCTCGACAGTGTGTAATACATACGCTAAACGCAAAAACTACACATTAAATAAAGAAAGGGGTTCCAGGACCCTGTAAAATGGAAATTTGTCTGCCTTTTAAGACTTCATTTTTATCTCTAATTCCGTTATATACAAATATAAAACATGATGCTATTGTAATTTTTTGAAAGTTAAAAGTATACTATAGTATACGATATACAAAACTAAATAAGTTAAGCTATAAAGCTCTGTGATGTGTTAAAATGTTGGTCGTATGCGGCGGATATTTGCCATATCTAGAAACTGTATTTGTATTTACTTTGGTTATAATACAGAATACTGAGATATAGACTAGGAATTTGTTAAGGATGTACACGTAATTTTTTATATTAAAAAAAAGTAATTTTTCCACTGTTTTTCTTAACCCTCTTATAGTGTTTCTTGAGGACACAGTTATATCTTCGTCTATTTAGGTAGCACAGAGTCAACAGTTAATACGAGCAAAAACAAAAAATTTCAAATAGAATTAAATGTTAACGCCATCACACACGGACGCCCTTTTTGTATTGTACAATTATCATAATTTTACGAAATAGAATCAACCAGAAACTAGCCAAACTCTCATCAAATTACTCTTGAAGTACACCCTTTCCATTAAAAAATGAATCATCAAAAGCGGTTGACGAGATATTGAGTTAATCGACCATTTGCCGCGAACATACTTAATGCAAATTTAAGAATGGTTTTCATCTCAGAATGCTATTGTCAGAATTGGACCAATTGAAATTTGTTTGTTCAAAAAAAAGGAACACGAAAAGCACCAGTAAAAAAACAAAAACAAAGGAATCATCAAAATCGGTACACCCAAGCAAAAGTTATGGGGTAACAAATATTAAAAAAAATATACAGACGAATTGAGAAAATTCTCCTTTTTGCTAGCCAGCGCTGTCTTATTGTAAGTTTCGCTTGCTCCTTTATTTGTGTACAATATTTCTTTTAAACATCCTTAGCGAGCCAGAACTCGTCTGGTTTCCAGCTTCGGACGTATCGTCATTGGTATCATACTATAAGAACACATAGATTCAGTTACACTAAAAGTGTCGAAGAAAAATAGCGAAATCAAATTTTCATATCATTATTTAATTTTTTCAATAATAGCTTTCGTTTTTACCGACGTCAAAAAGGAGAACGTGCTCAATTCGTCTGTTTTTATGCTTTTACATTCATAGCTCCGTCATTTATGTTTTTTGTTTGAAATGGTTTACTTTGAATAAGGTTCAATGCCAATTCAGCAGGTATTGGACGATCATCTCTACACAAACATCGTCATACACCGGACAAATATTTTTAGTGATTAATTTTAAGATGTTAATTTATTCTTGGTTTTTATTCTTAAATATTCTTGTATTATATTTCCGCCGAAAGTATTATTATAATTTCTTGCACAATGTTACCTTATAGAACAAACAGAAAAACATAAACCGATGTCTGATTACGAAAAAAATAAATAAATTTCAAAGTCTCGATTGTACCCGTTCGTAATGTAAAACCGTTAAACTACAAGGACTTATTATTATTAGGTAGCAGGTAGTAGTGGGTAGGATGTTAAATTGTAGTGAATAGGATTGATACATCTACAAAGCAGACTCACATTTGGAAACCACGCTACAGGACCACCGGTAAAAGAGCAACAAGGTTACCAAGTTACTCTAAAGGTATTTCGGCACGTGAGTTGAATGGTAACAAATACGATATAACTGTCACACATATTTGCAACTTATTCAGTTTTGGAACAACCGAAAACCTGTACATATATTCATTTTAATTTGGATTTTTCGATTAAAATTACTTTTATTTCTTTTTCTTCGTGGTTACCTCACTATAATCAGAGTGGTCGACTACTTGATCGGGTAAATTAGGTAGCATACTGCACCCACCTCACGACGTCTCGCCACCGTCAATCAATCGAATTGACCGTCAATCGGACACGGGAGCACATGACTTGATCCGTCCATCGTATTGGGGATCCACCTCGTCGTCTACCGTCTTCAACCTTGCACGCGAAGAACAGTGAGGAGTATATTTCGGTAACCCCAAATTCGGGAACCTGTTTAGAATTTAAAGAACATAATTGCTCGTGCGATCTTATAACAGATCGATAGATAAGAATTCTACACTCCAATAGATTAAGTCATTTGTCTGGGTTGCCTTTTTAAAACACTAAGTGTCCGTTATGCAATTGATTTGTAAGAAATACACCGTCTTATTGAATACAAATACGACGGACGCATCTAGTACCTTTCTTTCTGTGTTCGTGGGCGGGGTAGCGTAGCGTATAAAAGAGACGACCAAGAACTTTATTAAATATTGTAGTGATCTCGTTTCTGTGGTGCCTCCGTCATGAAGGTACGGAATTAATTACGTGTGCTATTTTTAAATGGATTTTTTAAAATCGCGTTGTGTTGTTTTCGTATTGTGTTCTTAATGCGCATATTTGTGCTTCTGTTTAAAATAATATACATAAATAAATATTAAAAATGGACGTTAAAGAAATGTTTGTGATTATTTAAATTACTACACTATATTAAATTGATTGTTTTTATTTACGTATTTAAATTAAATTGCAAGTGTAACACATACCAAAGAAGTTTATCATTTTGTTTGTTAAAATCTTTTATGTAAATCAGACGAGAAAATTGATTTAAAAATTAGACCTTTTGCCGCGTTAATTCTGAATACGATTATAAAGGAATAGCAATTATTATATCAAAGATATTAGTTCCCAACATAGCGAGTCAGTCTGTTTCTAGCGTCCATTGAAAAATGTTAGTGTATTTTTTTACGTTTTATGTACTCGAAAGGATATAATGTATACAATAGAAATGATGAAAGATTTTACTAAACACCTAAAATTGTAGTATGTTATTTCTTTTTAAAATTACAAATTGTGTGATTTTTGCCCTCTCTAAACCAAATGTTACCCGACTGAGATTAGAGAGGCCGTCAACTAATGTCTTTAAATCACAATTATCCGAATATTTTCAACTCAAACAGCAATAATGACAAACTGGTATATTATAGTTAATTTACACCATGAATATGTATATTATTATATTTACATGTATGTAAACGAAAATAGGGGTAAAATTTTGGTGCAATAACGGATATATATCTATCTATATTTAGTTCCTTGTTTCTCGAGCCTGCGATGTACTGTTACTAATATAATTATGACTAGAGATTATCCGTGAAATAGCAACCGACCGAGTCGTGGTTCGGCCCTCTCGGGCGCCGTCGGATCGGAATGATTACGTGTAACATAGTATTCGTCCAAGCCGAGGTTACCCCCACAGGAGAAGGGTCTTTATGTCGAGTTACTAGCTGTAGAGGTTCAGGCTAAGCGACCTAAGAGCTATGCCCCCTCTCATTGCAGTGAAGCAGTCAAGGCCCGCTTCCCTGGCCAATTTGGATAATAGTTGTAACATAGACGTATATTTTTTCTACTTTGCATCACAAATGGATGTATCACAATCATATTTATCACATCTATTCATTATCGTTTCTTAATACTTTTAGACGTAGATATCATTAACTAATTTTCACAAAGGAGAACTTTAATGACTCATTATAACAATCATTTTTAGGCGTCTTTTTATAAACGTCAACAGAATATTGGCTTAGGGTACGGTCTGGGACCCTAACCATTCGACTAATGACATGATCTATCTCTTAGCACAAGCTTAGCCTTAATATTTGAGAGAAAATAATTTTGCTTTAAAAAAAATTGCCTTATTGGCATTTTCTACCTTGACTGGTTCTTGACTTGGTTTCTTACTAGACTGGAACTTGAGAGAAAAATATATTACATTGTTACTCGTATGCAGGCACTGGTTGCAATACTGCTGCTCGCGGTGGCGAAGGGCGTGGTAGGAGGTGCAGTGGCATGGCACGGTGCGGCGATACCATTTTCTGCACCATTGGTGAACACCCTGATACCTGGCGCGACGAAGGGCTTCGCGTACTCCACAACCCAATATATTAACGCAGTATGTGAAATTTTATATATTTTTTCTCTAACACTAGCTAATGCTCATGACTCCATATGTTTTGCAAAATTTAACAATGTAGTTTTATTTTTTCATATAGAATCATATTTCTTTCTGTATTTATGTAACAGGTTCTGTGTTTATTTTTATCAATTACTGATTTTTGTTGTTTGTAGACTTCACAACTTCACCTGTTTGAAAGGTGGTTCACAAGAGCGCTGTCTTAACCTCTGCTGTGAGAAACTAATGCTCTTAACCTCTCCTTCATCGAGAGTGACCCTCGGCTTGTTACTCTAAGCGGCGTCAGCATTCCACCTCGAGACCGAACACACGTTTGCTATAATTCGAATACTATGATAGATCACTTAAAAAGCATTTTTATTAGCAATCGGCGCATACAGAGACTATGCTCGGCTCTAATTATCTATCAATATTATCTCCACAATTGTGTTCTGCTAAAAACTAAAACCGTCATGAGGTGAACGGCATAGAATAGTCCTTATCTCTTTCCTACTAAGGTATCGTAAGAGGTGACAGAGGTAAATGAAGTAGGCCCTCGATCTGCCCATTACACCGATTTATGACGCTAAGCTTTTTTTTTTGTTGCCGGGGGTAAATCTTCACGCTAACCTAACCATCACGAATAAAGCGTAGCTCAAACATGAATAGGCTAAGGGCGGACAACAGCGTCGTCCATCGACGACCTACGCAGGACGGATGAGAGTGGCTGCAGATCGTAATCAGTGGCATGCTTTTGGAGAAGCCTACGTCCAGCAGTGGACTGACGTTGCAGGCTCATGATGAAGATGAGGAATAACTAAATATTTTATTTTATTTTTAGGTGCCATCCTATGCCTATGGAATACGACCACAGATTCCATACCAAATTCCACAAGTGACAGCATTTGCACCTTTGCCGGGTCTGCCAGCATACTATCCAATAGGAAGTGCTTCGTATATTCCAACAGGCGGCTTGATTTATCCTCAACTGGCACCTGTTGCTCCAGGCCAGCCACAGCAACCAATATCAGGCGCTCCAACTGCACCGATTGCACCAATTGCGCCAGTTGCACCAACTGCGCCAGTTTCAGCATCTGCACCAGCACAGCCAAGTAATCCGTCAGACTCTCCATCAGAACAATCAGAAGGCGATGCGGACACGACAGTAATAGAATCAGCGGAATTCCCCAACCAGGAGCAAGGTGTACAACGAACAATTAGCTCTGATAGTCAAATATCTACAGATAAGTCATCTACAAAAGACAACACTGATCAACAATCGACACCACAAATTGTTTCATACTCAAAAAATCCACAAACTGCCGAATTTGCCTCCTTCCCCCAAATTTCTCAGCTGCCTCAGGGCTTTCCCCTATTTCCGCAGCTGCCACAATTCCCACAACTGCCATCGATACCACAGTTTCCTTCTGCGCAAGGAGGAATTTCTTTCCCACCGTTCTCACAACAACCTTCAAACCCACAAGTACCTCCAACTCAAAGCGACTCGTCTCCACCGCAACTTCCACAACAATCTTCAAACGCCCAGCAACCTCCCTCTGAAGGAGCACAATCACCCCCTCAAACTCCGCAATTACCTTCGATACCGCAATTTCCTCCGCTAGGTGATTGGATTACACCACAACTTCCATCGCTGCCACAATTTCCCTCGTTAGGAGATTTACCTTCCCCACAATTTCCAGCGTTCCCACAGTTTCCACCCTCACAGGGTGATTCGGCTTCACCACAATTCCCGCAGTTACCAGGACTTCCACAGTTGCCACAATTCCCTCCTAAGCAAGGAAGTTCATTGACTTCAAATTTTCCATCTGCAGATAATTCGAACAAAGGTTTGAACGATGAAGACACGATTGCAGTGGAATCGGCCAAATAATTAAATATTTAAATTTTTTACAATTTTATAATTTGATAATATACTATAGTGAAAATTAACTTTATCCATAAATTAACATAAATATTTATTTATAAAAAGTACAATAGTATTACAATTTTGGAACACAAGATAATAAGAATAATAAAGTATTTATATTATATAATCAAATTTTAAAGTGTAACTTGCATGTCGAAAACAGTGGTCGGCAATGTCAAAAGATGTTTGTAACATCACATTGGCCTCTACCAGAAATAGAAGTAGACTCCTGATGATTCATCATCATAGAGTGCCATATAAAGATTACGTATCAGAGCTTCTTATAAAATTATAAAGTACATGCTGACATTTTAACAGTACATAGTACAATCATCAGACAGTTATCCCCACTAATTTTGGCCTGACAAATAATGACGATAACATTGGGTTCCTTATGATGATATTGTAAATCATCTGTTATGATCGTAGATCGATCTTAAAACATTAGAGTTCTGTACATTTCACTTGTTGCTTAAACAAAAGGATATATCTAGATTGAGTAATTTAATTTATATAAGGTATATAACTTAATTCGGGTTAGTGACAAAATAAAAAAATGTTAAAGAATATTGTGTCCATTTATATTGAAGTAAAGTATATTTCAAAATTTCTAAACCCAGTGTTTTCTTTTATTTATTATAATAAAAGTTTATATTAATAAATGGAGAGGCGATTTATTTATTACGTTTTAATGGAAAAACTACAGGAAGGATAGACATGATGTTTTTACCATAAAAACTCAGACAAATAACCTAAGATGATAGTATATATAACATTTATACTACGGTACTGACCAATTGGTCCCTGTTTTGTAAAATTATGTTATTTCCAATTAAAATATTGATTAAGATAACTAAATATTCTTCGTCGTTAAAATTGAATTTTACATCATCGGCGATACAATACATCTTGTATTGTATCGCCATCTTGTGGGGTTTTGAGGTACTAGTATTATAACATTGAATAGTAACGATGCAAGAACCTCAAAGATTCAAAAGATGGCGGGTTAAAAAAATGTAAATATCTTGTATATCGACGCATAAACATCCTTACTTAAAACCACTTATATATATTAATAATCTTTGTGTATTTTATCTATGTGTAATGGTGCTCTAGACGAGTCTCTATTTTTCATCTAGCTGGTATGTCAAAGGCATGTGATTGATGTAAAAAAAGACCCGATTCTTTTCACCATCCAACACCACGTTGCGCCCACCGCTCGCCAATAAGTTCCTTGCTTGTGTTCTTACCATTAAGACCGAGCGTGAAAAAAAATCGATATGGGAAATAATCAGCGTCCAGTTGAACAGATACGTTGAAGCCCCCTACGCCGTCGATGATTGGTGTAGATTTATGGTTGGGTACCACCAAGCGGGCACAAGTTATGGTGCATTCTACACCAGCGGAAATCTTAAAACAAAGACAATTTAATAAATGGTTTAAACAAAAAAATCGAAGCAAGTTCGTTGCAATCTATAATTCATTTGAAGATATGACCCCGCGTCATTTTACCCAAGCAGGGTAGACTAAGGTGGTAAATACTACCCACTTTTCATTGGCGATATTGTGTCCTGTACTTATGTAGCAGAGGATGAGTCTATCGCAACACATTTTTGTAATTTTTCTTTTAAGATAAAATTATTTAAAACGGGTACTTATATGTACAAGACTATGCTGTACAAGAAAATATAAGATATATATATATATCAGCAATGAATGGGTCGGCACGATCTAGAAAGTACTACGACCTTGCTGAATACCGGCGAATTGATATATTATACTTCTGCGTTTCGCCCAAAATGAAAGATATAGTTAAATACTACAAAGTATAATTACATACCACAACCAAATCAGATTAAGAATAAATCAGAAATATCTATACGCACCTTAACAAATACGTCGACATTTGAACTTTCGGTAGATATTACTGAAAAATACTCAGAATAGAAAAATGCAGTTCTTTCCTGACGCTTGGGATTCATGTAACAGTAATTTCCGGACACAAAAGTGCGACCTTTCCACCCGTATTTCTGCTTTTTAGGCTGTCTCAGGAATCCTTTGCGTATTCCGATATCTGTAATGAAACATTTAACATTAATATTGTATTGTTGTCATTAAAACTTTATATTATATACATTTAGAGTTTCTATTATGGTGTGAACGTACTTGAGCCTCCTTCGACGAGCATGAAACTTCCAGCATATGGACGAGGTATAATGCTTGCGGCTACGACGTTCATAATCCACGTTATGTAAGGGTACACGTCTATGAAAAGTGGTGGGTCGTCATTCAGGCGGCTTCTCATCCTTTGTTTAGTGCAAGGTTCACTGCTGGCCGCCAGCCCGATAAGTTGAAAGGGCCCGTCTGAGTCTTGGGTTATAATAGGTACACCGCGGCGGACACCACATCCGGTGGTGCACAGCTCGTGCGAGATGATTTCGCTTTCAAATCTCTGTAAAATATTAACACTGCTATTGAGTGTATTTATACTTCATAAAAACTAGGGACGAACTATCACAGTTGGCCAGAGAAGCTGGCCTGAAATTGCTTCACCGGATTGAGGTGGCATAGCTCTTAGGGCTGCCGCAGCCAGAATATTTGCGCAGCCAGTTATAACAGCCAATCAACGACTAGTCTAGATCCTTCCTAATAAATTTCTCTGTATCGAAAGTCATCTTGTCAAAGTTCGGAACGCAAAATACGTCTGGCTGCTACAACTAGTGCGCGGAGACTGACTGCAGCCACATACATTCGCCTACACACGTTCTGGCTGCGTGCAGCCAGCTGGCTGCCGTGCAAACAGGCGCGTTTTATTGGCTGCTGCAGCCGAGATTTCGTGGCTGCCTAGTGCGCGGGCTCCTATACAACGTCATTTGTTTTACTGGCTGCCGCAGCCTGGCTGCCTAGTGCGCGCCCGGCCTTAGATCGCTTAGCCTGAACCTCAAAAACTAGGGACTTGGTTTAGAACTTTTATACCAGCTTCTCATGTTCATTTCATTAGCTTATAGCTTAGCTTCTCAGTTTCATTAGCTGTGAGCTCGTTCTGCATTAGTATTAAAACAACGTGAGGTAAGTAACATGTCTTCATAACGTACGTCTTGATTATGTTATACTATTTAATTTTTTAAATAAAACAATGAAACTTACTCTCTTTTTTTGGAACCTGGCGCAATCTCTGTGAGAAAACATTTTTAAAGTCTTTTTGGCCATTCTTTCAGCGTCGATGTCTAAAGGCACGGCTGTAAGGTAAAAGTTATCATATATTTATTAAGAATTCATTTATTTAAACGATAAACAGAGTAACTATATATATGACTAGTTCGGCAAGTAGAGGATATATATCTAGAAATCGTCGATTAGATTTGTGACGATTATGAGGAGAACCAAAGACTATTTATATACTGATGTTTGATTGGTCCACTTGGAGTTGCGCTCGTCACTGCAGGTGTCTGAAAATCCGTGACTAAAGTCTCTCACACTATATTGCGATAATAAGATTACAATATTATTTTTAAACAATATAATTAATATCGTTTTTCCGGACAATTTTTAGTTGTATTTCAAGCCATCAAAGCGATTTTAGTTTCAGAAAAATTCACAATCACGCCAACCATCAAGACGATGTCGATGGAATTTGGAATTCTGATCAGATGATGATGGTCTAGTTTTCAAGATCTTCTCGAGTTAAAGGTGTTATTCCGAGAAATTGTGATACTTCCGCCATAGTGCATGCGTAGGTTCAAATTCCCCTATTCTAGGGAGCTTTTGAACTAGTAGGCCCCCCCTCTCGACCTCCGTCTCAATCGAGACCGAGAGGTCGGGAGGGCGTAGAAGATAGATTCGTCGCGGCTGACGCTTGAGGGTTTAGCCCCGACGTAAAAATAGTTATTCCTAAAAAATCCGTTCCAAAACGGTACCCAAGATCAGGGGAGCAGTCGCCCCCTGCGCTGATAACCCGGGTACTGGGGTAACACCCCGAGGCCCGTACCTGCGAGGTTCCCGTGAACCTTGTAGATGTCTCGACTGACTGACTGACATAGTGCATGCCTACTCATACTCGGTAGATCCTTTTTTTGTGACGAAACACAGATTGGCGGGAAAAACTAACCTTCACTGCTTTATCGGATTGAGAGAAGGTGGCATAACTAGTAGGTCGCTTAGCCTAAACCTCTATCACGCGGCAGACGCGAGCGATCATTAATGAGAATTCAAGAAAGAAAAATGAGAAATAAAGTTTATGTAAAACTTACGACTGAGGTAGTCAATCATGAATACTCGTCTGTCTTTTCTTCTTGATCTCCGTTCTTTCAATGATGGTAGACAAATTGGCACCATGTAAACTGTAATTGGTCAACTAATCAATTATGAAAATATATTTTATACATAAACCAATTTTATTAAATGCCATCGATACTTACACGATTTTATTGGTCGCACTAACTTCACAACTGCTAAGCTGTTTCCCAGTCCAAATCTAAAAGGAATGAAAATAACATTTCTTAGAGTCCGCCAAATTTTTTATCACTTACCCACGGTACGGTAAGCAAAGATCATGTCGTTCTATTTGCTTGATCTACACAAATTTCTCGCTTCTTTTACATTCCATTTCACACGTTCATTTTTATATAACATTTTTATATATAGGCACTGATAGCCCGTTAGAAAAATATATGATTACAATGAAATACCATCAGGTATAGAAAACTTTTTACTGTTATATAAAGAAAAATCTTTACAGGATAAATACCTGGTGAATTCTGGATGTGGTATAATTTCTTGTATTGGCATCACAAAATAAGCACGAGCACAAGTCTGGGCCATCTTGATTTCTTTAAAACTCAGATTGCATTCATCTTCATCTCGCTCATAATCACCAAATGTAACATTACCTCTGTATATAAAACAAATTATACTTTATATACTTCGGCGCAAAGACGGTATTCAAACATTAAATAAATACCGCCTAGTACGGTACAAAATAATACAAGTGACATGTTGGTAAAGAGTAATCAATAACAGAGACTGACTTTTTATGTGGCTCTGTGGCTTTATCTATGGCTTCACTTATGTGTCTGTCCATGAACTAATCTATGTCAAATCGGGATTACGGTTTTCAAACTTGAGAGTACACAGAGAGAGAAATCGTTATCCGCTTTTCACCGCGTATGTTAGGTGGGTCAATCTCCATACACTGGGCACCAAATTATTGCTCGAAAAAGACGACTTGAATTCGAATCACATACGTCAAAAGCTAATTTATTATTTTATTCGATAGTAATTGCTGTCTCTGACTTTCCGGCTATAAAAAGACAAAATATTAAATGGACACGTTGACGCAATCGAGCTGAAGTGACAGACCAAGTTCGGATAATATCGGGTCAGAATGCTACTAGATAATGACTGAAGCCGAGTTTCAAGAACAGACCGAAGCCCTGTTATGATCAGGCAGAGGTAATTATCAGAGTGTGATGAAGTGACCTTCTGGCTTAGGTTTTCTTTTTATTTCAAACAGAACATGATAAAACTTCATGATGTATTTATTAAAAACTTACAGTCTATAGTTTTTTGGAAGTTTGAGTAGACCAGCAGCGGTGCCGAGGACGAAGTGTTTATGGATGAGCACGACTCGTGGTGCCACCGACTGATGAGGCAGTGATGTTGTAACTGCATAATATACATAAGTTAGTTTTATACTGCTTGTGAAATTAAAAAAAAAACACATCTCGTTGTTAGAGAACATAGGATAAAAATTAACGAATACGATATACAAAAAGCGTTAAACATTTTACGAAGTGAATTAAAAATTGAAACGATATTATGAAAATGATTTGACTATGTTCAATATACATAGTACCGCAATCACATGCGGTGTTATAAAAATAGTAGTAAAAGTAAATATAATTCCGGACAGTTTGCCGATTTGTTGGCGAACCACTGAACTAAATACGATTTTCAAATTTTAAATTTGTAAGAAAAGAAGAGGAAATCCGTAGACGAACAAAGGTAACCGACATAGCAAGTTGAAGTGGTAATGGGCAGGGCACTTAGCGCGTAGAACAGATGGCCGATGGGACCGAAGAGTTCTCGATTGGCGACCACGGACCAGCAAGCGCAGTGTGGGACGTCCACCCGCAAGGTAGTCTGACGACCTCATAAAGGTGGCTGGACGCAGCTGGATGCGAGCCACTTACAACCGGTCCTTTTGGGAATCGTTGGGGGAGGCCTGTGTCCAGCAGTGGATGTTTTACGGTTGAAATGATGATGATGAAAAAAAGAAACCCTGTTTATAGTGTTCCAAATTAATGAATTAGTTTTGATGTTACATTATAATTATTGTAACTGTTTAACGAATAAACTTGAGGGTCATAATAATTTAATATTATAATTTTGAATTACATTTTTGATAATAATATAATTTTGAAGCGTCAATAGCCTAATAGTTTAGGGTACGGCCTGCGAATCGTAAGGTCGTGGGTTCGAATCAACCATTCGACTATTGCCGTGAACCATGTCCTAGCACAAGCTTAAGCTTAGTTGGAATGGTTAACAAGATTGTTATAAATATTTTTGAAAAAAAAGAAATATTGCCAGCTTAGCAAAAAAAAAAAAAATTATTCATACATACTAAGGTTCACAGCGGCGGATTAAATGCCTTAGTGGCATTCAATTTAAATAAAATGTAAGAAAAAATTGATTAAATGAATGCAAGCAAACAAAAAACTACGAAAATTTAAAACACTGATTTTGGATAGTAATTGGATTTTTTGATTTCTTGACATAATGCCAGACTTGATTCAGTAGCCGGATATTGTCTGGAAACGCTGATCTGATGCTTACTTTAATAAAAAACTGCTTTAGGTATTAGGTTATAGTGGATTTCTATCTCTAAAAATAAGGAAATAAAATAATATTGATTTCAAATTGTGAAAACAAATGACATTTTAAGTGTTTTACTTAAGTCAATGCACTCAATTCGTGAGATGGCCGATGATTATTTTACGTAAATTATTTTAACATAATAATCATAAAACCCTCACCCATCCCCAATTTTCTTTTTCTCTAAAACAATTCATTACTATTGATCGATTAGTATCGATGTGATCACTGGATTCATACATACCGTGGATATAGTAAACGAAGCCAAGCCATTTAAACGCATGCGGCTCAAGCACACCGTCCTGTGGCTTCAGATTGATATCGTCATGGCAATTGGAGAAGTCACGCAGCTTGCTTACAGCCATTCTTATGCATACTGCAATATTTACAATATAATTCAATGAGTTCCTGCGATGAGCAGTGAATTCATCAAGACGTACTGAGATCTGATCCGTTGTCTGAGCTTATATTGGGATATGGGGAATATTCCATCTACGATATTTTGCACTACCACAGTAGATTTTCTACTTATCACGTAATTCTTTCGAATCAGCTTAGTCAGGGTAATTTCCGATCTGCTACTTAGGGACCTTCTAGAAGAGTTCTCGTTTCTTAAATGCCGGCAGCCTACCTGCAACGTTGTTACCTGGGTGGAGGAGACTGCTCAAGATCAGGCGAGGTCGTTCGCCCCTTCTTTGAAGGAACATAAAAAAAAATTACATACTTGAGAAAAATATGCATTTGTAGACGTCCATTACGCGCGCTGGCTCTGTGACACTATTGTGTCTTGCTGTGTTTGTAATTATGTTTTCCTGCGGATGATTATTAAAAATGCCACGAAAAGAATGTTCACTGTCAACAAGTTGTCCAAAAATATTTTTCTCAATTCTTGGTTGTTTCCTTAATTGCCTTGGTAGCTCAGTGTCCGGGCGATCGCATCAAGTTGCATAATACGCTAACAACCAGAGTTCGATCCCCGGTGCCGGCACCAATAAAATTTGTTGTTGCAATTTTATGTGCTGATTTACCACGCGCTCGGCGGTGAAGGAAAACATCGAGAGGAAACCTACACGTCTTAGTAATTTTTTCTATTTCTATATAATATATATATATATATATTGTATTTTTTTCTATATTAAAATAAATATAAATATGATCACAGACCCACTAAAATCTTTCTAGAAGCAAGTTATGTCCATATAAAGGTTGTCTGGAAGAGATCGCTCTTACATTTAGCGATAAGACCGCCCATTGCGCATGCAATTAGATCGAAACATGTGAAAATTGTAAATTTATTATTTCTGTGATGTATTTTTTTTTATTGTTGCGCAATAAAGTATATTCATTCATTCATTCATTCATATTTGATTATGCTAGAGGGTATGTTTTGCTATTGTTATGGATTAATTGATATCAATGTTACTCGTAACGGATATTTAGAGTGGAAAATTATTTGTAAACATTTATAGCATCGAAAGTTTATAAAGGAGTTGCGTTGTATAGCGAGCGCCAGAACTGTTTAACATAATCATGGAATTTCGTTGGTGTTTTCTCCTTTGTACGTTATTTTATTTTGGTGAGCGAATTTGATTTTGTTACGTTTTACCTTTGTATGGACGTAGGGACATCTGAGGAACTCATTGCAAATAAGAAGTCGATTTAAGCCGGCAGGACGCATTTCCCGGCACTCCAAACTCAACGACATCATCCGTCAGGCTCTTACCACCGCTAATGTTCCATCAACTTTGGAGCCAAATGGACTATTGCGTAGTGATGGTAAGAGACCAGACGGTATGACTCTTATACCCTGGAAGATGGGACGGCCTTTAGTATGGGATGCCACATGTGTCGATACTTTGGCGCCGTCACATCTTTCGAATATTCTGTTGAGGCTGGAGCGGCCGCTGCAACTGCAGAAAACCTCAAGCGGCGCAAGTATAATATAGTAACCTCGATACGGGATTCATATTTGAGCCGTTTGGGTTAGAAACTTTGGGTCCGTGGGGTCCTAGCGCACACCACCTTTTAATGTGTTAGCTAAGAAGTTGGTCGACACATCTAGTGTCCAGAGGGCTTTTTTTTTTTTGTTGACGGGCAGGAAATCTTCACAAGATACCCCGCCTTCTGGGGGGAAGGCGGCGGTTATGTGGGGATCTTACCCACTAAAACCTCCCCGGTGGCCCTTTCCTCGGTGCATGACGAGGGGCTCCGGGATCTCACGTGGAACGCACCGGAGCCCCTCTGCACTGTGCTCAAGGAGAGCACGTCCCGGGGGGAGGTTACTCCCTCCTCCCCTGTGCCCTCGCAGCGAAAGGCGACACGGGCCAGCCGATGTCGCCTTCTTCCCGGGTCCACTTTGGTGGACGACGCAGGCCCCCACCCTTGTCGCCCAGTGAACCCGAGGCCCCTTTTAGTCGCCTTGTACGACAGGCAGGGGATACCGTAGTCTTATTCTTGAGAGCCCAGAACTACAGGGCTGCGGGCCGGTCTGCCGCCGGCCCGCCTGCGCCATCTCCGAACGGGATCGGCCCTCTCCCGATCCCGTTCTGCGGTCTCCTTCTGGGTCATTACTGACTCGCAGAAGGAGACCAGCGCCTTCCATTTAGATCTCCCCGCCAGCGCAGCCGCTACTGCCGCCGGCGGGGAGAGGTCTTGCCCGATCTGCTGGACCAGGATCCGCCGCTCCGCCTCCCACGCGGGGCACACGGCAAGCGTGTGCTGCGCGGAATCCCGGTCACAGCCACAATGGTGGCATTGCGCGGTCGGTTCGCGCCCTATCCTGTTCAGGTACTCACCGAAGCACCCGTGCCCGGTGAGTACCTGTGTCAGGCGGTAGGTGACGTGCGCGTCATTCTTCCTACGTAGCCAGGCTTCGAAGTTCGGCAGGAAGGCACAGACGATGCGTTGGCGCGAGCAACGTCGCTCCGAGAGCCGCTCGCGCCACACCTCTATCGCCCGCCTGTGCTCCTGCCGACGCACCTCTCCCGCATCCAGGGTCGGCCCGGGCCGCCGTCGACGGCCCGGACGCGCGTGTAAACGCGCGCGTCCAGCTCCGCCAAAATGTCGAGCGGCGGTAACCGAGCCAGGATAGCGGCCGCCTCGTAAGATACCGTACGGTATCCTCGTGCGATCGAATGGCCATCTTGCGCTGCAGGCTAAGGAGCTTAGCTCTGCAGCGCCGGACGCCCGTGAAGCGGTTACACCACACGGGCGCCCCGTAGAGGGCCATGGATCGCACGAGACCTCCGTAGAGGCGGCGGACTCTTTCCTGGGGCCCCAAGATTAGGCAGCAGTCTATGCAGAGCACCCACTACCCTATCGATCTTGGGGACCAAGCGGTCGAAGTGCAAGTGTCCAGAGGGCTGGCTTATACCTTGCACAGAGGCTAAGCATTTTGCTACCAGCGTTCTGGGCACGCTGCCAAGCGATGACGGTTTGGCACAGTTATATTTTTTGGAAATATTTTGTAATATCTATTAAATTGTAAATATTTCTTTATTAGTTAGTATAAGTTATTAAAATTTAAAATAAAAAGCCGAAATTCATACAAATGTCACGTCACGCAATTCCACACACTGATAGGTCGAGCGTTCGAATCCCATTCGATTTACTTAGTAATATATCAATTAGATAAATCATAAAATATAAATAAATAATAAAATTATATTTCAGTTGGCGATGGGTGTGGTTGGGAGATTCTTGGAGACATGGGCTCAAGACGTTTAATAAACGATGGATATAGTTAGTTGAACATTATTTTTGTTATTTCCGTTTCATAAGCAATCCATAAAAATCATTTTAGTTTTCAGTAACATATACGAATATGGAAAATGCAAGTATATACACTATATGAAAACTTTTGAGTCATTCAAAAAGGGTTTGGCAAATGTAAGGGACCATTCAATAATCCGGGTAAATATTTTTATTTATATTAAAAATTGTATTTCAAAATCCAGCCGAAGCATAAAGACAGAAAAGACTATTGTTAGTAAGTCATCAATTGTAATCTATTTTTAATCGACTTCAAAAAAGGAGGAAGTCCTCAATTTGTCTGTATGTTTTTTTATGTTTGTTACCTAATAACTTTCGGCTGGGTGATCCGTCTTTAATGATTCTTTGTTTTGTATGTGTATGTGCGCAACAAATGGATGAATAACTCAATATCACGCCGACCGATTTCGATGATTCATTTTTTACTGGAAAGGATGTATTTCAAGGGTAGTTTTTGAATGTTTGGTTAGGTTCTGATAAATTCTATTTGTTGTTCAAAAAGTTAAAAGTATATAGGTTATTTAGATTACGTAGATTATTTAATCGGTAGTCGGGAACTTCAGTGACAAAAGAAACTATTTAATGAACGTATAACAGAACGTACTTATTGATCAAAACGTTTGTTTCAGGAATGGATATGGAATACGTATAGGCTACCGTCATGCGTGAAATTAGAAGCGGTGTCGAAAAAGGCAACCTTTATCACCAAACAAAGCATAACTTCGAAATTTGCGTCATCCGTGTTACTTTCTGCTATCAACAAATGAGGCGTCACTATTTTTATTACGAGTGGTACGTCCCGAAAACTATTAAATACGCTTCTGAATATTGGATCGAAATATTCGGAAAATATGGTGGTGACTGGTAAGCTATGGAAAAACCCGTCATCGATATCAAGTAGAATTAGGATAGGTAGAGACGTATTATGATATTAATGCCACGTACATTCATAATTCGATTTGTATTATGCATGTACGTGGCACAACTTTAGCGCCGCAACTAACTATAGCGCTGAGCGAAACGTGGAAGGGATAGCTGCGCATGTGTACAGTCGCGCACGCAATTATTCATCTCAACAAATTACGACTAAACTATTTTTGTTTGTACTGTTTACATTGGTATATTCACTATTTAAAATCACACATAAATTAATAAAATGAAAACTATAACAGTCAATAAAAAGCGACTCTACACTAAGACGAGCGGGTCAAAATTCGACAGGAGAGAATAAGCGCTTACAGTACAGTGCGCGAGACAGTTAAGGTGAGTATTATAGAATAAAAGTGAGAAAAACGAAGTGTGATACCTTATTGTTGACTTCTGCGTAGAAACGGTCAACGCTACACTTATTTTTTTGTTAACGGTGAGGAAATCTTCAAAAGATACCCCGCCTTCTGGGGAAAGGCGGCGGTAATGTGGGGTTTTACCCATTAAATCCTCCCCGGTGGCCCTTTCCTCGGTGCATGACGAGGGGCTCCGGGATCTACAATGCAACGCACCAGAGTCCCTCTGCACTGTGTATTTCGTATTTATTCCACGTACGTAGACAGATTAATTAATACGTAGGATTTTCTCTTTACGACCACTTTCATAAATATTTGCAATATCTTGTAAATGTCACAATCTTAATTTCTTTATTCAAATTCTGTATTTAAATGTAATGTGCCACTTAATAAGCTTCTTTTTTATTTAGTAGCAAACTTATCCGATGTACCCATCTCTCACTTCTATATATTCCATCAAAGCAGCTTTGTATATAGTTTCACATACAGAATTTTCCTAATTAATTGACAAATAAAGAAAAAATCCTAAACGTCCTTTTATGTCCTAACTTTAATACTATTAGTTGTTAGTACACTTTGTTGATATAGTGAAGTCACGTTACAACATTATTAGTTCAAATTATTTTATAAAATAAATATGTTGCTATTAATAATTTATATTTTAATTCTATATAATAATAATAATCCTTTATTCAGACAGTTATTGTAATATTATTATTATATTTCGAAAATATATTATTAAAATATATATAGAACTTTCAATTATATCTCTGTCTGTCCAGTGCGACAAAAGCTGACCTGTAAAAACTTAGCATACTCAGCAGAGCGAGATAGCATTTCAACTATTTGCAATTATACAAGGCAGAAGTACGGCCTCTCATGGAATACTGTTCTCATCTATGCGCCGGGGCTCCCCAATAACAACTTCTTTGATTCGACCGAGTTGCTCGAATCATCGACGATCAGGGTCTTTCCGATCGACTTAACCCTCTATGGCTGCGAAGAAATGTCGGGTGTCTTTGCATTCTTTATCGAATTTACGATCTGTGTTCGGACTTATCGCATATGCACATCTCAGCAGAATTACAAATTCCAACGTCAGCATCTTGATAGTTGGCGTTCCATGACTGTACGTTTTTCGTAACTTTCTTCCACGTACTATCAACTTCTGGAACTAACTTTGGGGACCGTCAAGAAACGAGCCTACTTCTTACTCAAAACTCGGTAACGCATCTGTAGCTTCTCTGGTATTGTATATGTTTATGGGCGATGGTGACCGCTTTTCCTATCTATATAAAAATCTTCTTCCAACTTCTTTCAATCTTCTCTTCGTCTAGCCTTACTGGACCAGGTCTGTCCCACTCTCAATACAGTACGTATTGCTCTTAATTTAACTGACCATCTTTTGATTTCCTTACCATGTTTTCTTTTGCCGTCCGCAGGATACCAAACATTAATGAAAAATCATTTATTTCTTGTCTCCTTCTATCTATATACAATCTTCAATTTTATTTCCATATATTCATCTACGTCGCCTCTCTGCTGAGATCGTGGCCACGTATAAGCATCCGCCATTGAGTCGGTCACAGGACCGCATACTGCATCTCATCCTCCCACTGTCCTTGTGATTGTGTGAGAACATTTTGTCCGCTCATTTCCCTGAGCAAGGAAATTAAGTGAATAGTCACATACTTGTTAGAATAAGTCTTATGGTTGAGAATGGTTGAAAAGATATACAGGCTGGACATATTTCAAGGAACTTTATTATGGATATTTATATAAACTAAAGATATAGAAATGTCAAATGAAATATTGGATTTAAAATGATCTTATATTAAACAATACACATACTTTTTTTGTATAGTATACACTACACTAATAGTATATAAGCGCCTGAATAAAATTACACAGAGTTTATAGTGGTTTAAATTAGATTTGATAAAGTATAAATTTTAACACATCTTAATAACGATGATTTCTAGAATTGTTAGAAAATCCCCAATTTTAATAGAGAAGGTGGCTGAATGCTGTCACTTTGAAGTCATATGATTCATAAAATTAAATTTAAAACTAAAAACAGAGCTGTGAATAAGAATTCAGACCAATTAATACGTATTTCAACCGACTTCAAAAGGAATTATCAATTCGTCTGTACTTTTTTTTATGTTTGTTAAGGCATAACTTTGGACTAGTTAAACCGATTTTAATGATTCTTTTTTTATTTGAAAGCTGGTATTTTCCGTGTGGTCCTTGCTCCGTGCTTTTACATAAACATACTTGTATTGTTTTTAATAAAATTAATTGTGAAATTTAACCGTTAGCGTAACATTAGAGTCATTAGTCCGCTATGTAATAAGTATAATGAATGGGTGCAAAGCACTGGATACTTTTTTTAAAATAAATTTAATTTTAACATTAAAATTATTTAATATTCATTCTGTTTTATCAGGCTTGAGTCCGCCTTGCGGTAAGGGCGGTGGTGGAACATTAGCAATTTCGGGATCTTTAGGGGAGTAATTTAGAACGTTCAGGTCACTGGGTTCCGGAGGGGGACTGGGCGTTGACTGATTATCTACTACGTTCGATGGGACGATCTCTTCTCTACCAGACGGTGAAGCCTCATACTGCCCTAAGACATTTGTTAAAGGATGATATAGTGGAGGTAATCCGGCGTACGGGTGGAAACCAAATGGATCGAAAGGATCGTAGAATCTAAACGGGTAATTGTAGGTGAAATGTCCAAGATTAGGGATGGTGTTGTATGTCCGGCTGATTGGTAGAACTTGTGGTGGCAGTCCAAACTCATTGAGTGGAATTGGAGATTCTGTACTAGGTGGTGGGGGCTGGGTTGGCGAGTCTTTGCTTTCATCAGGCTGCGCTGCCGGTGCGGGCGATGGTGTGGCGGCGGATGATGCTTGTTCAGTACTTGACGGTGTTTCAGCTGGTGGCGCTTGAGAAGACGACTCAGGTGCTGTGCCAGGTGTCGCATTCGGTTCTTTCGGTAGATATGAAGACGCGGGAATAAAACCCTGTAAATTAATAATAAAATTATTGTCTTTTTACATGTTTAATATTAAATTTTACATAGCGGTATAAGGATTAGGCTTTCGGACATATAACATATCTCTACGTCTTCATTACACCGAATGGATGGAGACTAGGAGGATTTTCAATTCGTCTGAATTTTTATGTTTTCACATTCGTAACGCCGCCGTTTACAAATAGATTTTGATTTCTTTTTGTTGAAAAATTTTGCTCTTTTTACATCCCATGTTCATTTTATTGATATTGGAACTTGGTTTCCAAAACATTCCAAATTTTTATTACATTGCTATACTTACATTCCCTATTGGCAATTCGGCACCGTAAAAGAATGGCGACTGTAATGGGAACGCAAATGTTGCATCGTGTATCACCGGTTGGTAGACTGGATATGCTTTACTTGGTTCCAAATTCTGATTTGAGGTTATTAGGGCATTGTACACCTTCGGGATCCTTCCCGGTAACGGACTCGGCGTAACAGCAACAGCTAGACACAGGAACTGGAAAAGCAAAGTAATGATTTTAATTTAAGCACTCATGCCCTTACAACAATGTCGGAGTAGGCAGAGCCGGCTCCATCTCCAAGATTCTTCGGTTGCATGTGTTCTCTTATTCGGACAGAAATTTTTTCCGGTGATTTTTGTTATTAAACGTAAGAAACCTAAAAATGGAAGCCGGCTGGGGCTCGTAACGATATTAAAGGGCGTAAAAAAGCGTACAAAATATAGACAGGATTTAAAGGATATTTAACTCTAAACGTCTTTATCTTCCGAGAAATTCAAACTTTCTTAACCGACCCTTTATTTTTGCTCAGGGCTATACTTGTATTCATTTGAAATGGCTAAGTGATTATTTATCATAAAAAAATGACTAATAGGTACATGCGTACCTCTCTCTCAACGTATCTTTCTTTGGATATCATGAGTCAATAATTTTCTCGACTCGATTACAAAACCAGTTCTATGAATCGCTTAAGTACTGTAACCAGACCAATTACAATTTACCTTGACAATACAAGTGGCATGAGTGTCATGTCATATACTTATAAAATCATTTCGGTGAACAATGCGAAATCTATACAGGCGAAGCGGTCTGGATACGCTAGTATAGTATAAATATGAAATTAGAACTATAGTATACATAACATAATCTCATTTTGCCTAAGTATTGATTATATATTTTTTTATTATTATTTCTAAGCAAGTGCTTGACTACGATCCCACCTGATGTTAAGTGGAAATGCAGTCCTGGATGGTAAGGCGCACTAGCTTCGTAAGTAAGTGCCTATTCACTCTACTCTTGAAAAGACCCACATTGTAATCGGAAGGAAAGACAGAAGCGGGCAAACTATTCCAGTCCTTTGCTGTACGAAGAATGAAAGACGAAGCAAATCGCTTCGTTCGGGTTTGAGGGATGTTCACAACAAAAGGATGAAATCCCGCAGTGCGTCTAGAAGTCCGATGGTGGAAAAGGGATGGGAGAATTAGATCATGTAGTTCCTGAGCACAGGAATTATAGATATAAATAAATTATAGATAGTTGGTATAGATAAATTAAAGTATAATTATACGATGTGATAAATATTCATTGTTTTGTTTCGACGCTTAGAACGTATAATTATCACATTGAGGCCAAGATGATTGCCGGATAATTTTTTATTAAGCACAATTTAACCTACTTGTTTTTACTCTATGAAACATTAACTACTAGAAAGGAAACAAAGAAGGTTAACAACAGGGTCACATATTACAGCTGAAAATGAGTACACAAAATAATTATTACTAATGCATGCAAGTTAAATGTTAAACGTAAATTGATAATTGACTTGAAAAATTTGCGCATATAAACACACACACATGATTTTCACCACTATATCTATAAATGTAGCAAAACCAATAAATTGCCTCTTTCCTTTGTTTTACCTTAAAGTACAAAAAAATCAATTGCGAATAACGTTGTGCCCGTTGTAAGGCGATGGGCTCATCACCTGTGACATAAAGGACTTAAAAATCTTGGTGAGAAACGAAAAGTGAAAGTCTCTGAATACCCTGCTAGGCTTAAAAAGACCTCGTGAGCTTTTTATCGTAATTACTTCTGAAGAATTAATATCTTGTAGCTTATTAATTTTAAGGTCGACGTAGTTCCTCTTAAGACGTTAATCATTTATCCTTTTATAAATTATTTAATATACGAGTATTGTATAGGAAGCTTGTTTCAATAAACATTTTACTGAGAATAATAAATAGTAATTATTTTTTTGTCCGTTACGTATGAATCAACGCAGCGGTGGTGGGCAATTAATGGAGCCTTGACATTTCGATTTGTCATTAGGAGTTCGCTCTGGATAATAAAAACGGAGTGATGTTAAGCGTAATACCGTGTATTCCTTTGTGCGTGTACGTGAATGACACTGTAGACTGCACACTCCTGTTAAAAGTGCCGCAGCCCTAGAGTAAAGGCATTACCAAGACTACTACGCGGCGAATATTGTGCTAAGTTACTGAAAAAAGAGCTAAATAAGGAAGGAAACCATCATATAAAATCCATCCAAGTACACAGTGGCTTTCAAACAACTATGCCTTCATCAGACTACTTCGAATATCTTAATAACCACGTGACCATGATAAATTTTAACATTGTAAACGCTGGGAAATTAAAATCATAAGTAAATAACAATGAAATACATAAAAAGCTTTATTTCACTGTGTTATATTCGCTTAAATATGAGAAATCATTTATTACAAAATAATTCTCAAGTGTCATGAACAAAATTTATAAGTCGATGCACAATTTCGCTTTGCCAATTGAACTCTCAAACAGTAAAAGTCACCTCTGGCTAAATTGTGTAGTCGTCACAAAAAAAATGTTTATTAAAATTTAATAGTTACTAACAATAATATAACCCTTAAATTATAATGAAACAGAAAATGCATAGCAATTGAATACTTAGATATTTATCAGTTTTAGGCATATATTTGTATATAGAAAAAATAACAAACACATTCACACACACACATGACACTTAACGTACATATATATTTATATATATATACCTCTATTTATTTATAAATATCTATGTATATATACCTTCTTCTCTCTCAATAATTTTAAAAGTTTTGTGCACATGTGTGGGGTTTAGGCCTGGTGATCCATCTCACAGGTTTGTTCCTAGTTTGGACACCAGTCCCCCGCCCATAATTATAATTTAGGTAAGTTGCTATTGAAATTATTGTGGGATAATAAAATGTTTGTTTGTTTGTTTAATTACATTAATAAACGACAGAAACAACAAAATATAATCTATTTGTTGTTTCACACATGGTCATCATACTTTGGTCACATTGCCAGAAAAAACAGCAATAACTTAGAAAGGCTAGTTGTGACTGGTAAAGTTGACGGGACAAGACCGCGAGGTCGAAGCCCGTCACGTTGGACTGACCAGATCCGCACCACTCTCGGCACGTCGGTTAGCGATGCTCTGTGCACGGCTGCAGATAGAGGAAAATGGCGACGGATCACTAAAAACAAACTGTTCCCACGAGATGGTCACGACCCTCAGCATTGAGGAAACCGACGCGAGGAGGAAGAGGACATACTCTTCAAATCCGCTATTCAGGGCGGACACAAATCCATTAAATCAAAGATTATATATATGGTGTACTAACGACTAATAAGCACAAACAAAACAATTTGACAGCTCACATTATAAACAAAAAAAAATAGTGTTCCTTTCCGCTAGATGCCCTTGTGATTTACTAAAAGTATTCAAATTCTCACACATTTAGGCGATAAACGCATGGCCAGAGGAACGGAAAGGCCGGGTCATTGCCGAGCTCTGTTGTAACAGTTTGCCTAATCGTAATATATTATACCACTTCGGACTACGATCCACAATCACTTGGCACGACAACAATGAGTTGACAGACAAATTACATAAACAAGGGGTACAAATTTGCCTGCAATTTTGATGTCGAGTTTACTTCATCATTCTTGAGAAATGTAAGCAAATGCTTTTTAAAGTGACTGCAACCACATTTACAGAATGATATGCTTATAAAGGTTTGATATCGTATTTACTGCATCGATGTTTGCTTTTAAATCTGTTGTTTATAGTATAGCATAGAAAATCGACTTGGAAATAAAATTCTCTAGTAAATAGATTCTACTGACGTCTCAGAGGATGTTGTGATAAAGTCGAACTACAGACAACTGACAAACGAAATTGCCTTTGTGATCCCGATCTTAAGTACTTAAGTGGAAGAAGGACTGGTTTCCTTAATACAGACAAATTAATCTATCTAGGAGACCGGTACACTACCCATAAAAAATCTTAGAGAAAATTGTGATATTGTATGCATCAATAATTTGTTTCTATTGTTACTTTTGTTCCAATAAATTTTGTAGTTGTTGTGGACCTTAAGTGATCTTTGTTGCCCAAGAACATCCACAACACCAGAAGCTTTTGGTGCTTTGACAAAGAAGTCGAGTTTCCTTCTGTTCTAGATTCAATTCCGTTCATCAATCTCAAGCATACCTGATTCCATCGAGTCTGCGTTAGTTGTTTTATTTTATACTAGCTGCGCCACGCGTTTTTACTCGTGATTAAAAAGTATGTCCTTTTCTCTCTACCTTTTGTATAAAAAACTTAATAAATATTTGTCCAATTGGTGTAGTGTAAAAGACAAAGTTTATCTAAGTGATAAAAGTATTTATTTTGATATAAGGATCAAGTTGTTACTCATCAAATGTGCCTTAAAAATAAATTATTAATTTTTATTTTATTTTTGGTGATAATGGCTTACACATAATAGATAAATATATGATATCGCGGACTTTTTTGTAATACTATTTAAGATAAACATTTCTATCTATGATTTTTTTATGATATTTATTTCCGTGTTGCTCCTACGGTTTTTGCGGGGCACGCTAGTATACTTGAAAGATAGTCGAATTTATTATTAAATATTAGATTACTGATTTAATATAATATAATATAATAATAATATAGTTTATTTGCATCAGAAAAATAGTTCAATACGTATTATTTTAATTATAAATTATAGCCTATGTGTTACTCTGATGTGTATAATTTGTAAATTTATTTTAAAGTATGTATTGCTCATGTTTATTTCGAATATAAATGGATTTCCGTCTTTATTATAAACAATTCTTGCTGTTATTAATTTATTCTTGACTTTTATTTATACCCTGCTATTTATTAATTTTACCATTCCTGTCCTACACACTTGCCTAAGATCACTTATAAATTTCACGATAAATTGATTGTACCTATTTTATTTTTTAAAATGTGAGTAATTAAGAGTCTTACCTAACTGGTAGATCATTAATTAGTGATAAGAATAAGATAGGTATATTTTTAAGGTTCTGTAAATACGTAGCTAAAAAAGTAATTGATAGGAATAAAACATAATGTAAATAGATATAAATTAGATAGTAAACCAGAATTGAATTGTATAATATAGAAATAAGTTTAGAAATATTAAGATATAATAAGGAAAATGTATAAGTAGATATAAGAAATTAGTATTATATAAGTAGATAAATTATAAGATGTAAATTAATGTTAAGAAAAATACCCCCAGCCAAACATGCTGGGGAATAAATATTGTAATAAACATGGATCAAAAAAAAAACTGGTAGATCATAAAGTGCTGATAGAGTGGGCCATATGCAATATTGCATTAAGACAGACTAATGGCAAAACTGTGTGTAAAACAGGTTGATCAGTTACGTAATATTAAGTTTCTAGAGGAAAATGCACCAAATACTATGACATATATATCTGAAGTTGTTACTTCAATGTTAAAAGCTGTATTCCGCAATTACGACGGGTGCAATTATACACTAATTTAAATAATTCTTACGTACAAACCTGTCATAGGTATTACTCTTAATTACTCTATTTACATTTAAAATAGCCTATTCACATTAAAATTATAAGATGCAATTGCCTTAGCTGTAAGCAAATAAATAAATTTATTCTTAATATTGTACACTATATTAATACACAACCGAATAGTGTCCGCCTTAGTCTACACAGGTTTTTTGGCTGTAAACCAGCGCTGTGCTACATGTGTGAGCACAGCACATGCTGAGCCAACCCCTTTTCGGCGCAATTTCTATTTTGTTCTTTTTTTATGTTGTTTCTGTTTACTTTTGTTTATGTTGTTTTTTGTCTTGTTTTACCTGTTGTTTCTGTGTTCTTGTGTCGAATAAATGTTTTTTTCTATTCTATTCTATTTCTATAATTATTCATTCATTGTCTTTTAAGTAGCGATTTTTTTTGCATAATTTGGCGTTTTCTGAATTCCTGGATGTTTACAAATATTTTGAAGTTTCGTATTCCATAATTTCGTCGGTCTTTTGTAAAAATTGCAATCAAGCAAATAGTATTTGACTTGTCATCTTTTTCAAATCGTAACATCTCCATTTTGTTAATTTAACAAAAATGTTGTTTTATAATAATGTCTTTATGTTTGTTTGAAATAAAAGACAAAACTGCGTTTCTTTATAATATTTAGAGAAACAACATTTAATGTCCGTATTTCAATTCCATTTATTATATATAAATGTCACACATTACATTGTCATTTTATATTTCAAATTATAAAAATACAAAAAGAAATAAATTTAAGTAAAGAGGTTTCATATCATTACTTTACATATAATAAAAATAATAGTATGGCCAAACGAATATACTATTCAGTTGACGATGATTAAATTTCACCGGTGTCCATAAAAATCACGTGCACTTCAAGTCACAAGAACAAGTGTTAAGTAAACCTTAAGTGGTGTTTCCTTACACTATTAAAGCGAGTGCTTGACCACTATCCCACCTGATGTCAAGTGGAAATGCAGTCCTGGATGGTAAAGCTTAGTAAATGCCTGTTCAGTCGACTATTGAAAACACATTGTAATCGGAAGAAAAGACAGACGCGGGAAAACTATTCCAGTTCTCTGGTGTACGAATAATCAAAGACGATGCAAAGCGCTTCGTTTAGGTTTCGGGGATGTTCTCAAAAAAAGGATGAAATCTTCTAGACGCACTACTAGATTTTATCATCATGGTGTTTCGGTGTTTTACAGATTACATTTTGGAGAGTGTGCACAGGAATTACACGAGTTAATTCTACCATCGGACGTTTAGACACTCGGCGGGTTTCCATCATTTCATAGTCGATGTTCTGCGCGACCGAACGAAGCGATTAGAGTCATCGTGCATACAGCAAAGCAGTGGAACAAGTTGCCGGCGTCAGTCTTTCCGTCCAAGTATGACGTGAGCCTTCAAGAGTAGCGGGAATAGGCACTTACTAAACTAGCGCGTATCATCTTTCGACTATATCACCACTTACCACCAGGCGGTATCGTGGTGAAGCGCTAGTTTATTCCCATAAAAAAAAATCCTTTGATCATCCTAGATGTCACCTTATAGTGGAAGGTGGATGGGAAATTAGATAATGTATTTCCTGAGCAAACTATATGATAGTAAATAAATAAAAAGAGTTTAGTATTACCTTAGTATTAACTGGATTAACTTAACTTGAACCAATATAGGCCTATTGGTTACATATTGCGCAAATGTAATCGGTATAATTCACGAGGTTTACATGGTCGTATAGTAAAAGGTGATTTGAGTTCAACTTGTTAGTTGAATATGGAAGGGCTGCAATTGTAACGTACACTCTCTATATGAAGGCTACAACATATGTGACCGCACCCACGTGATTTTATTATAGCATTCATTTTGTTAATACATTACTAGCAAGTTGTCGTAAACGTTATATTTGATATCGTAAACATGTGTGAACAATTGTAAATATTATATCATTGACACAAAATGTTCATTTTCTATTTTAATAAAAAAGTTATATAGATACACAAGTATATTTACGAGTAAATAATAAAACCGACTTCAAATCGAATATTACGAAATTTATTTAATCAGACCTTAAACAAACTCTGAACAACCTTTGAAGTACAGCCTTTCCAAAAAAAATGAATCATCGAAATCGTTTAGTGTGATATGGAGTTATTCATCCATTAGTCGCGCATATACTTAATTTAATTCTCATGGATATCCGAGCTGGACCAAATTAAAATAGGATCACCAAAAAAAAAACATCAAAATCGGTTCACCCAGTCCAGAAAAGACTCCGCGATCCTTTTTTGAAGACGGTTGAAAATATTGTACAATGATAAACGTACGACTTCAAACATCTTACAAATTTATAAAGTAGGACTCGTTATGTAACTTTAACTTTATATATATTTAATATATATGTCCCACTGCTGGGCGCAGGCCTTCTCTGTAAAGAGAGAATAGGGGAATATTCCGCCACGCAGCCCTAGTACGGATTGGCAGACTTCACATGTATTAGAAAAATGTTCAAAGACATGTAAGTTTCCTCAAGATGTTTTCCTTCACCGCCGAGCGCGTGGTAAAGCAGCACATAAAATTTCAACAACAATTTTTATTGGTGCCGGCACCTGGGATCGAACTCGGGTTGCTAACGCACTATGCAATTTAAGCCAACCGCCCGGATACTGAGCTACACACACGGCTTGTAGAAGGTAGGAAACGTACAAACGGCAATTCGTTGCTCTTTCTATTTGCATTATATACTACCTTGTTATTATATACAGTGTTAGTTAAAGAGTTTTAAAGATGTTAAATTAATTGAATTAACAAATAAAATCTCAAAGAGCAGCCCTGATTCATTGGCAAGCCGGAAATGTCGCACACAATGGCGCGACAGCCGCCCAGCCTTGGCCACGCCTGCGACCAAGGTCTAAGAAATGGAACGTATTATAAACTGGTACCCGTTAAGGTCAACATAACAGCGGATCATATCCAAATTACGACTGCACTCTAATGTTCTTTATTATGAACTCTACTTTTTTTTTCTCATTTTTTAAATTTAAATATGATATAAATAATCATTAATGTGATAAGCACTCGTATAAGCAAACGTTTAATATCATAATCAGGGGTAACCAGAAATAAAGATATGTAAAAAGTAAAATTCGAGAGTATTTTAGTTGGCTTAGGCAAATGATAGAATATGAAAATCAAAACAAATTAAAACCTAAAGATATTAATTTTCTTTTTTCATCCGACTTTGAAAAAGGAGGAGGTTCTTAATTCTCTCTGTGTCGTCTGTATGTTGTTTTATGATGAGAGATGAGATTATTGACAAAACTATACAAATTAGTTATTGAAGCTGTCCTGTACTGTTTCACCGGATTTGGGTTATTTAAATAATATATAAAAAATATGAGAATTTGTCGTGTGTGTTATCTTCAAAATCTTTGAATCATTTTCGAGTATGGTGTCGAGTATAGGTTAGGGCCAGCTTTTTTGGCCGCCATTTATTGGTGTCTTTTGAAGTAACAGAGCGTGCTGTGCCAGAGAGAACAGATTACTTTTTGGAGCGTGTGCACGGAAATTACACGAGTTAATTTCCCCATCCCGATTCTACCTTCGGACGTTAAGACATTCGGTGAGTCTTCACCCTATCATAATCAAAGGAGTGGAGCAAGTTGCCGACGTCAGTCCTTCCATCCAAGTACGACGTGGGAGCCTTCAAGAATGGATTGAATATGCACTTACTAAACTAGCGCGTACCATCCTTCGACTATATCACCAAGTACCACCTGGTAGGATCGTAGTCAAGCACTAGTTTATACCCCATAAAAAAACTACAATTCGTTAAGATGCTACAACCAGATTGCAAAGGATTACAGTAATATTTCGCCATTTAGAATAGAATGAACTGCCAATAAATCTATACAATATAGAGATTGATAGGTGTAACACACTATAAGGTATTCACAAAATTGTTACGGTCTTATATAATAATATGCGAAAATATATTCGGATGGGAATTCGTCTTCAATGGCGATTGATCAACTAGTTTCGCTACGCCAATGTTGTGCGTCACTGTGTGTTCATCTCTCTCTTTTATTAGCATGAGAAAAAGACAAATGTAAAAGAACGATCGATGGTGCAGATAATATTTGCATCGAGCGACGCATCATTGTGCATTCCCAGTAACTCAGAGGTCAATAACCCAGCACAAAGAGCCCATATCAAAGTAAAGTATACAGAACTATACAGCCTGGTGAAATTTCTCAGAGGTTTGCCAAGTTATCTATCACATAAATAACCCTTGCATGCCGCAAGATTACTGATGCACTGTGAAGCAAAATGACTACGCTTTCAACTGTGACCACGTTAGTCGTAACTCATGTAGTTTGTAAACGAAAGTTGTACAGAAACAAATTGTTTTCTGTGTCATATTTTGGTTAAGATAAATGAATAATAAAAGAATTGCGATGGCTAATACCGCTTCATCACCGTAATTCTACAATAGTATAAAAAAAAACAATCAACAATGCTACAACAAAAAAAGATTTTTTTTTTGAGAGGATAAAATGCTGGCTGGAAATTTAATTGTAAAAATTTGGATTGGAGATTTGGATCGTAAAAAAATATTATTACATTAAAACTTCGTAAGGGAAACCTCACATCACGAGGATCCGACAAGAATGATTGTGTGAATGGACATATGTAAAAAGAGTCAAGTCAAAGTCATGATTGTAAGTTATTTTTAGTACAAAATGCTAGTTTTTTAGTATATAGTTGTACATTTAACGTATTTAACATAATAATATTTTTGTAATACGAATCTTAATCAAAATTACCTCCATTTAATTTAATATATCATTTGAGCGTTGCTGCCAGTTATCGATTGAAATACTCTTTATCCGTAGAACTCCCGCTCTCATAGAATTATTTAATTTCGTTATTGTGCTAAGAGTATGGAAAAAAGAAATTAAATAATCAATGATATTAAAAATGGGACTAGATTGCCGCAATAATATAGGCTACAAAGAAATAAGATCTAACGAATGTCTGACTGACCTCACATTATAAACAAGTGAAAAGCGACGATGACGATCGTTTATGAATCACGTTACGTTCTTAGCAACTTTTAACTCCCTCCTACCAATTCGGTAATACATGGCAAAGTTTAAGAATACGTCTTAAGATTAATGTTTAATTTATAATTCAATCAGTACAAATTTTCTGGCATAAGCCTACGGTGAAGAGACTCTGGCCGTTGAGCTCAAGTTAAAAGAGGTACAGGCAGTGGACATACATGATTGGAATTTCTCTATGGTATACAATGAACTACAACGGAGAACAAAAACAGTCGACATAGCTCTCAAAGTGAACTAGAAATTGTGTGCCAGCCAAATCTATGGTTAAGCAAGGGGGAAGAAAGTTTCGGAATAGAGATCGCCAATGGGCCAACGAAGCGTAGAGAGCCCTTTCAAATAGATCCTAAACAGGCCAAGAGTAGAGGCTAAATCGCATGAGAAAAACAGAGGACTGTGTATGGTGGAAGGCTGATAATGATGATAATAGTGAACATTTCTAACTGATTTACGTGGTATGTCTTCAGCGGTCGTAATGTTATTGTATCACAGACGTGTATACGGTATTCTGACAGCAAAGTAAATAGATACACAACGTGCGAAAGAAACTTGGAGCGGCGTCTTTTAACCATTGTTTCAAATGAACATGAAATCGTGTGCGCCTTTGTTTGCGATCGCACGCTTAAGGAACGACGTAATTAAAGTACCACACGCAATTTTCATTCCACATTTGTTGATTTCTACATTGATACAAAAGTCGAACGTTTAGCCAGCAAGTTGTCTGCTTCAAAAAAAACCTAATACCAACTAAAAACATAAAACCTATACCAGATAAATATATATACTTCAGTAAAACATAGTTTGGGCATATGGCAAAATGTATAGCGCCATATATAAAGAATTTAAAAAGTGGTAATTTTGATAGGGACACTCTAGGCGAATATATACCGCAGCTTGATGATATACCAGACGGGCAACGTCAAAAATACTCGTTCAATACGAGAATGTGAATACAGCAAGAGAGTACCGGAGAATACCAAATATAAACTATTAGGTTCACCTTAGTTATTATCAAATTAACCACAATTACATTTTCAAATTAACCTTTAATGTTGGTAGTTCCGATGTTCACGTACATAATAATTTACGTTAGTGTGTTTTTTATCAAATCATTTCAATCAAACCCCAGTAAAAACTCGTGTTCTTCTTTGTAGGTGACACTCTTGACAGTGTTGTCGTGGTCAAAACTTCAGGAGTTTGTGGCAAGCCTCACAATAAACTCGTGTGCTATGTCGGTATTTATTCATATCTTAAGTTCACACTTTTTGTCTGAATAGTCCTAGTTTTCCGAACCAAATGAGGAAAACGACAACAATGGTCAATGACTTGTTATGCTTCATTGGTTCACAATATTTTTTGTGACTCATGGATGCTGTTATCTATGATTACTCTGAGTAGACGAGAGGATGCCCGAGGCAAACGAACCGGTTACTTTAAAGACTCACCGTTTCTCACATATGGCACGTAATAAGGTTGATGAAAAGTGGACGTCGACAGCTGTCTCTGTCAACCCCGCTAGAGTAAAAAGGACTTGAGAACTTATAGGATAGTAGGAGACAGATATGGTAACCGCTATCTATAGTATAGCTTTTCGCTCGAGCTTCTAAGCGCCAAGAGCCTAATGGTTTAGGGTACGGTCTGCGAGTCGTAATCCTATCGTAGGTTGGAATTCACCATTTAACTATTGACGTCAACCATCTCATAGCACAAGCTTAAGCTTAGTTGGAATGGTTAACTAGAATATTAGTAATATTTCTGAAAAAAAAGTACGTACGTAACAGATAACTCATTTAAGCCGGGCACAAATTTTGGCAAATGATTTTTATATCATTAAATAGAATGTTAAAACGACCGAAACATAGGGTATTTGACAAATTACAACGCGATCAAATTTGATAAACAAGTACTGTGGCAAGCAAAGGGTCTTCGGTATTTTCATTACAAAAGTTTATTAAAAAACCCTAATAAAACAAAAGCATTCGCGTTGATTCAGAGGATAGTCTGTGACAACTTATTGCACAACTTTACTTCTTTGCATATACGTTCGTCGGGTTCGAGTACTTCTGACATCACCTATATACAGTATTTCACCAATCATAGACGATATATATTCAAAAATATATAACATATATCGCTAAACGAAACGAAATATTGTTGGTATTATTATATTGTTTAGCCAGTAGAATATTATGTCCCTAATAATATATAAATGAAGTGACGATTAACCTTTATACATTGAAGAACATAAGAAGCTTTTTATATGCAGTTATAGAAGGAGAAATTATGTTTTTATTTTATTTAAAACTTGATTTTAGGTTACAAGCCTATTTGTGTCGTTTATTATAGAAATAAGAGAACTTTAAAAAGACACATATTTATAGGCAGTTAAAATTAAAATTTATCATTTAGAAACTTCAACGAATAAATTAGACACAAATTGTATAACCACTTTTTCGTACGATACAAAGATTAATATTATTTTTATATCTAAATAACAAGAAACGATAGCGAAAGTTGACAATAAATCAACCACATACTCAACTTGACGGCGAAAGTCGAATTAAAAACGAACAAGCTAGTGTACATAGAATAAGACTTGCCAGGTCAAAACTTGCCGTTACATTGTTACGTAGAGCTGTGTTTAATTATATGGATAAAGTTGTGTACTCACAAGTAGACGGTGCAGTTGGGTGGGCATGTTGCGCGCGCGCCGGCGTGTGCTGGTGAAGTGTACTCAGGCCAGTCCGCCGTGGTGTACAGTGTGGCTGCGCTCAAGCGCTCCGACTGCGACCCGCGAACTGACCGTGACTGGATGTGACCGTTCTAATACGTCTTACTCAACTTTATTCATAAGCCATTAATTTTAAAATCCATAATGACAATAATACAATCTTTATTTGGAACTTGGAAGTTTATTTATTGTGTTCGATAACACAATACCATCAAGCTCATCACCTTGAGGGTAGGCAAAGATCACGTCAAACCATAAGGGTAATTAAAAAAATAAACTACTATTACGAATCTTATTGTATTTTATCAAACACTTTACAGCGGTCAGATAATTCGTAAAAGTAGCTTTATACAATGGTTATTCATAATTTAAACAAGTATAAGTTTTAATCTTTAAGTAAATACAAAAACCGACGTCAAATCGAAACCAATATTAAACACTATTAGACGCGGGCGCCCTTTTTGTAATAGTAGAAATAGAATTATTCAGAACCTAACCAAACTCTCATCGAACTACCCCTGAATAATTTGACCAAAAAATGAATCATCGAAATCGGTTGGCATGATATTGAGTTATACGCCCATTGGTCGCTCACATACTCAACGCAAATTTAACACTTGTATGGTTTCTCGTAGATGCAATTTGCCGATTGGGCCAAACAAAAAAAGCAGTTTCGAACAAAAAGAATCATCAAAATCGGTTCACCCAGTCGAAAGTTATGAGGTAACAAAGATAAAAAAAAAGAATTGAGATCGTCCTCCTTTTTGAAGTCGGTTGAAAAATATGAGAAGTCCACTACAATATGACATCTACTCTCTTGTCGAAATAAGCTTCAGTGTTGCAAACAAATGCATTAAAACAGACCAGTAATAAATGCGAGTAGTATCGTGTATGTTGTTGTTTATTGAAATGTGATCGTGTTAAAAAACATTTTTAAGTAGATTTCAAGTTCATTTCACAATTGAGATTTAAGTGCTACTTTGTCTGTTTTGTTTTACAATCTCATAAAGTAAGTATTTAAAATAAACACTATTATATTATGTAAACAAATATTTCGCTGCCACCTAAACTAAGAGCATGTCCCATGTTAAAGATAGTCTTTCCTGCCACGACTATTAGACTTCTTATTAATTCTATTTGTGTGCATGTTTGTCTACGAGAGAGTGATTTTTGTGCATATATATGAATAGGGTAATTGATTTGTATGCATGTTAATTTACAATAATTACTATATCTAATATCAAATTCTACGTACTGGAGTGTCTTAAGTCTGTTTAAAATTTCCTGCTTGGTTTTAAAATGTTTTGTAGGGAATATTTATTATCCGATTTTTTAATTACATATGTGTCTTCTTCTTGAAGTGCCATCTCCTACCGGAGGTCGGCTATCTTTAAGGATATTTAAATTTTTGATACAACGGTACGGAACAAGGATCGTGTGGTCATGTTGCAACATGTCCGGAGATTTCTGAGCCACGAAATACGTCTTCTTCCAGGTGGTCGTTTACCCTGGATTTTTCCTTGGATGAAGAGTTGGAGTAGTTCGTATTTGTTATTCCGCATTATATGACTAAAGTACTGGAGCTTGCGTTTTTTTATGGTATTACACATGTATTTTTTTTTGCAATTTTCATTTATTTTTGTCATTTACAGTGTCTTTTATTGTTGTATGTTTGTGTAGATTGCATTTCTTATAGAGTTTGTTTGCGGGGAAAGTGTTAGGCAGTGATGTGCAGTGTGGATGTTTTGATGAAAAATGAATTCACCACATTATAGTAATAGTGTGGTGAATTCATTTTTTAACTAATTTATCTTATACTGTTAATTGTTGGTTATCTAAATGGCTTCTACTATCAAGTCATTTTATGTTTTTAAGATTAAGTGACTATCATTTTATTATGAAATTGGTTTTATAAGCATAATTTGTATATTAAAAACACGCAGATAATACATTATAGAGCGCTGAAAGATAATTTCATACAATTACGCCTGTCCAATTAAATTTATTTAATTTTAAATGCCGCATTTAAAAACAGTTACGTTAACTGTTAAATAATTTTATTCAGTACTAAGACACGTTAAAGTAATTAACTGTAATTAACAACTCAATACTAAATGTGAGTTGAACCACAAATCTGTTTAAAGTTTCTAGATGAAAAAGAAATTTTTGTAAATATAATCGACTAACGATAACTCTCAACGCAGATGTCAAATTGTTGGTACATAGTCATTTATTGATGTTATCCGAAATGCCATAAAAGGTACCATATTAGTGGCATTTCATGTGGCTTACGACCAACCATGTTAAGCTTATTACGGAGGAACCACTCTCTTGCATATATTTGTATATATATTGTGCATATATGCATATATTACCAAACAATCGATTTACCGAATGACAGATTAAATAACAAACAAAAGATGAACTTATTTTACCACAAAATATATGTTGATAAATTTATGTCAACTATAGATTCTATATTAAAATGTTTTCCGCACTTTACCCGTTTGTAGGGAACATCTTATGGAATGTATTATGTCTATCCGTTCTGTAGATTTCAATTTGACGAGACAAAAAAGTTTTCTCAATTATCTATATAAAAAAACTAGCTATGTCCGCGACTTCGTCCGCGTGGAATTTAACGAAAAAGTCAATTTATAATATTATATAAAAATTTAGTTTATTTTTCTTTTTTGCATTTTACTGTGGTGTTACCCTGTTTGTACCGTGGACACCTATTAGAAATGGATGACATCTCTAAATAATATCGTGATTTTTTAGCCGATTTATACGTAAACTTAACAATTTTTTTACTTAAACTTTCCTTGAGAATCACTCTATCCATTGGTGAGGACAGCATGAGACTCAGTGTAGTAGTTTTTACTTTATCACGAACAGACAGACAGCGGGAAGCGATTTGTTTTATACTATGTAGTGATATATGTCTAATATCATGTTATTTATCTGCCTTTCTTTTCTAACGAGAAAGGAATGATAAGGATGTTGTATTTTTATATTATTATTTATATGTTCACATTGAAATCTTAATATAATATTACGCCACATAAACCGTTACCATGAGATCATAATTTCCCTAAATTGAAAATGTTTGTCCCTTTAAAGAAGTTTCTCTTGAATAAAACAATTAAACGGATTTATAATTTATCGGGCCTAAATATTGAATTAAGCAATAAGTACGAAATAAAATAATTTCTAACGCAAAAGTTTCGAGCTTCCAGTGGATTTTATTTCAATGACAGTGTCCTTGTGAGCGAATGCAAGCACGTTGTGCTTTGCCCTACTTAGATGATAAGCCCCTTAGTCTTTAGACAATTTACACAGGTGGTCAGAGTTACTGCCAAATCTTTAACCAGTTATTGCAATATGTGAATTGTAAAGAGTTTTTGTTAGAAATACTAAGCGTTTCATGCTTGCTCTAAATATCAACCAATTTTCGAAATCTGTTTCAACTGTTATCATTTTTTTCCGGTTTGTATAGTTGCTAAGCCTTCAAGACAGACAATAGGTACTGACTATTATATACGAGTATCACTCATTCAATCAAATGACTTTAAAGGATTTTTTTGCGGTATTAATCTTATTTGGAATTTTTTTTTTCTTTATTTATTATGGACTTTTGCCCGATTGGACATGTCAGTCCCATCATACCCTAACCTACGCACGCATTGATCGCATGAAGCGAGAAAGAAAGTCATCAATGTTGTATGGCCATAGGCACCAGTTTCCTCGTTCCCTCTGAGGTCGGGTCAGACAGCAGCCTTAAGAAAACACCCACATGTTGCTCCCTCAGTTTTAGACTATCTATTAATGAACGCTTCCCGAAGTGGCATATAAGTTAGTTTAGCTTAGATTGTCCCAATTGATTTTGTTAATAAAATAGCTACCGACCGAGTCGTGGTTCGGCCCTCTCGGGCGCCCTCGGATCGGACTGCTAACGCGTAATAATGGTAACCGTCCTTTTTTTTTTTTGTTAACGGGGAGGAAATCTTCAAAAGATACCCCGCCTTCTGGGGAAGGCGGCGGTTATGGGTTTTACCCACTAAAACTCCCCCTCGGTACCCTCGGTGCATGACGAGGGGCTCCGGATCTCCAGTGGAACGCACCGGAGCCCCTCTGCACTGTGCTCAAGGAGAGCACGTCCCGGGGGGAGGATTCTCCTCCCCTGTGCCCTCATAGTGCAAGGCTACACGGGCCAGCCGATGTCGCCTTCTTGCCGGGTCCACCTTAGCGGACGACAAGGCCCCACCCTTATCGCCCAGTGAACCCGAGGCCCCTTTTAGTCGCCTTATACGACAGGCAGGGGATACCGTAGTCTTATTCTTGAGAGCCCAGAACTACAGGGCTGCGGGCCGGTCTGCCACCGGCCCGCCTGTTATTCCGAACGGGATCGGCCCTCTCCCGATCCCGTTCTGCGTCTCCTTCTGGGTCATTACTGACTCGCAGAAGGAGACCAGCGCCTTCCATTTAGATCTCCCCACCAGCGCAGCCGCTACTGCCGCCGGCGAGAGGTCTTGCCCGATATGCTGGACCAGGATCCGCCGCTCCGCCCCCACGCGGGGAATGGTAACCGTCAAGCCGAGGCTACCCTTCACCGGGGACCCTTGTGTCGAGTTACCACCTAATAGAGCTTCAGGCTAAGCGATCTAGCTATGCCACCACTCAATCCGGTGAAGCAGTAAAGGCCAGCTTCTCTGTGCCAACTGTGTTAGTTCGTCCAAAAAAATCTATTAATGGCTTTCTTTCCGCTTCATGTTTGGCACATTCCCCCATTATGTGGAGCACATCATCCACCACTTGGCGAATGTTATTATTTGAAATTCTTGATGTTCCAAATATTTTATTGCGGTCACCATCACGATTCCTCCCTCCATAAAAGTTTTATTTAGACAAGAGATGTTAAACAATAAAGCAGCTATTGCATTGAAATGTTATCTAAATATTCAGTTTATGAAAAAATATTAAAATATAGTAGAAATTAATAAATTGTTTGAGGTAGTTTTTATCGTGTTCTTTTAAGCAAGCTTTCACTAGATAGGGCATGTGCGTCCTTAAATTGAGGCCGAGCTTCATTACCAGTTATGTCAAACTTCAGATTTAAAAAATATATTTTATTTCAAATTTTAATTTCTTATTTCCTTCCCTTCCTTATTAGGTGCCATATAAATGTATACTAGTATATTTACGAGACTTAAAAACAAAAATATTATAACTTATGACAGTTTTATTTTCAATTGCCACACCGTTCATATTTTCAAGTAATCGGTGTTCTTTTTAGAAGAGATGTAGACCAATGATTATTTCTCTGATGTGTTATATTTCAGCATTTTATTTTGTATTTATACTTACACTTTAATTTATTTTTTCCAGTATAATTACTCAATATAGAGTCGATCATTGAACGTGCCCAGATGACTTTTTCGCCAGTTGACTTTTATAATTGTCGCTCTACTTACGTAATGTACAGTACAGATACGGATGCCCTTTGCAATTTAACGACTTATACCTGATCTTACCAAATGTAGTGTTAAGAATGCCGATGCGCGAACGCTATCTTGGTCAAGAGGGTAATCAGATGTTTTGATTATATGGAGGTACAGCAATAAAATTCTGATGAGCTATGATTTGTGAGGTATTCGCTTATGTTAAACGGAGTTCCAAAAACGAGGAGTACACGTGTATACGTCTGTATTTTTTAATGATTATGCGGTCAAAGTTATTTATGAACTGATTTTGAAATGTTTCTAAGCGACTTCAAAAGAAGGAGGTTCTCAATTCGTATGTCGTTATATTAATGATGGTACATTCCGTGTGGTCTCTTCTGAAAATGACATACATAAATAACCATATAAGTCTTAAATTTTATTTTATTGTATTTTATTGTGATTTTGAAACTGCACTTGCACTGACCCCTGAAACACAGGTCCAATTGAACCTAGCTCAGGAGTCAGGGACTTCATATTTCTTTGTGTAAACATTTTCTATGGTGACTAATAAAGATTTATTATTAAAAAAAAAAATTGCAAAATTGAAAAAAATGTCCAATTGTGATAATGGGATCTACGCGTAGACCATATAAGTCTTAAATATGCATCAAGTATGTGCGCCACAAATGGACGAATAACCCAATGTCACGCCCAACGGATTTCGATGACTACTTTTTGTTGGAAAGGATGTACTTTACGCGTAGTTTGATTAAAGTTTGGTGACGTTCTGATTAAGTTAGATTTACGAATTCGAACTTAATATTGCTAAGATGATTCGGAAATACAAAAAGGACGTCTGCGCGTAATAACGTTTAACGTTGATTCGATACTTAATTACTTAAATATATATGATTGCGTCAATAAGTTAAATGTGACTGAAGGTGGGTTACCTACTACCTAACTACCTAAAAGCGGCTTTTTTCATTGACTATTTAGTACAAAGCCATCTAGGATTCAAATTCCTGACGGTCAAGTTGTACACTCAGACACTGGATTATGACGCATTAAAATTTATATTACTACGGATATTATTGACACGAACGAGAAAGTTCTGTTTATGTGGCCTTAGTACGTCAATAACCTAGAAATTAGTGTAATTACCTTCACTTGGGATCCGGGTTTCAAGGTAATATAAGGTTGTCAAATATCTCCCTTCCGCCTTTTGTCTTTTGAATTTCGCGGCTATGTACAAAGCGCTACAGAGCTCGTATCTAGCAATACTATACATAATTTGAAAGGTCTTGACATAACCTACAAAACGACGCTATGCATAATTAGTTTGGATATTGCGTTCAACAGTAATAGACGTGTAAACATGGAGTTCACTAACGCCGAAATGCGCGCTATTTTAAAGTTTTCCTTCGTTAAAGGCAAATCCGTATGCATACATATATAAGCAAATGCGTATACAACGATTCATTAATCCCGTCAAAAAGACCTGCCCATTCCTTGCTTAATAAAATGCTATTGGCCTAAAAGTTCAGGGTAGGACCTGCGAAAGCTAAGGTTATGTGTTAAAATCTACCATTCGACTATAGACTGAAGAATATTAGTAATATTTGTTAAAAGTTGTTTGTAATCTTTAGAAAGATTACTAATAATTTCAAATCCGTTACCTATTAACTAGAGCTATGTCACCTCTCAATCCGGTGAGACAGTCAAAGCCAGTTCTCTGGCTAATCTGTATAAAAGTTAACTTAGAGTTAATGCCCTTATATAATATATGCCCCACTGCTGGGTGCAGGTCTTCTGTGCAAAGAGAGTATAACAGCATAGTCCGCCACGCGGTCCTAGTGTGGATTGGCAGACTTCAGAAGTCTGAGAACTATTTTAGCCTACATCTAGGTTTCCTCACGATGATTCCTTCACCGTCGAGCGCGTGGTGATTTACCAAATAAAATTGCAACAAACAATATGGTTTTAGGTTTTAGCTTTAGGTTAAAGGTTTAAAGGCGAAGTCTCATTATGACAGTATAGATAGATAGATATATGCGAGGTACGTATGTGGCGTATATAGGAATAGACGGATAAATCTGAGCGGGTAATGAGGGTAAATTGATAATATGATAATTAACATTATTTTTTATTTATTATCATTATTTTTTAACATTTATTTATTTTTGTTGATATATTTTATAATTTTTTATTTTATTGATTACTAACATATGTTGAGAAGAATGTGGGTTTATCAATATTTACTAGTAATGGTAAATTAGTGAATTCGGGTCCCGCCTCTTTTATCCGGGCTTGAGACCGGCAACGTAATAGGTTTACCTATTGCTCTGGCAGGGTTAAAAGAACTAGTGGATGACATTAAAATACGCTAAGTTAACACAACAAAATATAGTGGCAATAATAAATAACTTACGTGGCTCGGCTGTAATTCAGTCATTTCATTCAGTATTATGGCTCCAACATTAATTCCAGTAGATCTTCAAGACGTCGTTGTGTTCTTGTCAGCCCAGAGGAGATACACACTTTAAATGCCTAAACACAACTAACACAATTTCTGTCGGGCACGCAATTTTTTCACATTATTTGTTCGTTCAAGCGCGAAATCCCTACCCACTTTAGTTCTATTGTACTTAATCTATGTATAAGTCGGATCGGGAGTAGGAACAAAGATTTGAGAGAAGCTTTAGACAAAGTCGGTTATTAATTACTCCATGGTTAGACGTCACTTATATTATTTTTGTACCCTACTTTGCGATATTTATTAATTGTTCGAGTTTCGAATACCGTCTTTGTGACATATATTATGAGGCTTACGATATATGTACAAATTATATATAGCTTATTCAAATACCACTGAGTTGAGGTTTGTCAATATTTAATATCCCTTCGAAATATTGCTCAGACACACAGACACGTCACGATAAGCACTGATTGAACAATATTAAATAATAATGTTTCGTATTATCTAGAAAGTTCTTCTGTAGTTAAATATTAAGAATACAATCTCAATCGTCGCATGACCTGCATAATTGACCGTAATTAATGAATAATCGATCATTCTTATCGAACTTCAATACTTTAATATATTCACAATTGAAATGCCCACGTTATATGCGTTGTCAAGCTGTGTTCGTATAGGCCAGGAAACTTCATTATGTTACACGTCTCTTAAATCAACTTCCGGTCCCTAATGACAGGAAATGAGCCTATTATGGTGCATCTAGGATATATTTCTAAAAATAGATATTTTAAATTAAACATTATATACAATATTCTCGAATAACAATACAAAACGCGGTACTCCTGAATACGGCGGGTATCGTAAGAAGGTTTCTCTCTAAGCCGCCTTAACCGTCGTTTGGGTTAGCTACCGACAGCACCTTGGTTAAGGTTTTATATTTTGGAAGGCGCTGGTCTCCTTCTGTGAGTCAGTAATGGCCTAGAAGTAGACCGCAGAACGGGATCGGAGTAGGAACAAAGATTTGAGAGAAGCTTTAGACAAAGTCGGTTATTAATTACTCCATAGCTAGATGTCACTTATATTATTTTTGTACCCTACTTTGCGATATCTATTACTTGTTCGAGTTTCGAATACCGTCTTTGTGACATATATTATGAGGCTTACGATATATGTACAAATTATATATAGCTTATTCAAATACCACTGAGTTGAGGTTTGTCAATATTTAATATGCCTTCGAAATATTGCTCAGACACACAGACACGTCACGATAAGCACTGATTGAACAATATTAAATAATAATGTTTCGTATTATGTAGAAAGTTCTTCTGTAGTTAAATATTACAATCTCAATTGTCGCATGACCTGCATAATTGACCGTAATTAATGAATAATCGATCATTCTTATCGGACTTCAATACTTTAATATATTCACAATTGAAATGCCCACGTTAAATGCGTTTTCAAGCTGTGTTCGTATAGGCCAGGAAACTTCATTATGTTACACGTCTCTTAAATCAACTTCCGGTCCCTAATGACAGGAAATGAGCCTATTGTGGTGCATCTAGGATATATTTCTAAAAATAGATATTTTAAATTAAACATTATATACAATATTCTCGAATAACAATACAAAACGCGGTACTCCTGAATACGGCGGGTATCGTAAGAAGGTTTCTCTCTAAGCCGCCTTAACCGTCGTTTGGGTTAGCTACCGACGGCACCTTGGTTAAGGTTTTTATATTTTGGAAGGCGCTGGTCTCCTTCTGTGAGTCAGTAATGGCCTAGAAGGAGACCGCAGAACGGGATCGGGAGAGGGCCGATCCCGTTCGGAGATGGCGCAGGCGGGCCGGTGGCAGACCGGCTCGCAGCCCTGTAGTTCTGGGCTCTCAAGAATAAGACTACGGTATCCCCTGCCTGTCGTACAAGGCGACTAAAAGGGGCCTCGGGTTCCCTGGGCGGCAGGGTGGCGGCCTGCGTCGTCCACCAAAGTGGACCCGGGAAGATGACGACATCGGCTGGCCCGTGTCGCCTTGTGCTGCCAGGTCACAGGGGGGGGGGGAGTAACCTCCCCCCCCGGGACGCGCTATCCTTGAGCACAGTGCGGAGGGGCTCCGGTGCGTTTCACGTGAAATCCCGGAACCCCTCGTCATGCACCGAGGAAAGGGCCACCGGGGAGGTTTTAGTGGGTGAGAACCCCACATAACCGCCGCCTTCCCCCCAGAAGGCGGGGTATCTTTGTGAAGATTTCCTCCCCAAAAAAAAGGTTTTTATATTTTCCCCGAAGAGTTCTCGGCTTGTCGTGCCGGAGGGGCTCAGTAGCCGCTTACGAGCGCCAGGACCGCACCCCACGGTGAAGCGAAGAGGAACCCACACGCCGGCCCGCGAGGTAGGGCCGGGAGGGAGTCGCGGGGAGTGTTGGTGGGTCATCGTGTGTTGGTGGTCGTGTCGTGAGTCAAAATTATGCGAATTACCATAATTAATGAATATAACCGCAATAATTGTATGTAACAATAAATACATGTATAACACAGATCTAGATAAGGACAGAAAAAAGTCAATTTAAAACAATTCCTTGTTTATATATATACTCGTATATATTCGAGAGCGTTTGAATGTAGCCTTAGTTATTCTATATATTTATATATTATACATTAATGCAGGTAAGCGGCCGACATTGAATTTAAATTAAAATGTATATAATGTATTTTTCAACAACATTGTAGTTATATCAGAATGGGTTATGTAGGTTTTAGATCAAAGTCCTTTTTCATATCACTCAATTGTGACCTCTCACCGTAGCTATTATCTTGGTTCACATATTTATCATAGCGATTGCATTTAATTTATTATAACTGGAATAGGTCGTAGGTACCCAATGGAATGTTTTACATCTCACAAATTTTAAGACTTAGAGCAGTGGTAGGTCAGTGGCCGGGCATTCGTCTCAGGTTGCATAGTATTCTAGGATCCGTAGGCATATGATGGACAACCTAGATTTAATCTTGAGTTCGTTTAGGATGGGTACGTTTATACGATGTGCTGTCCGTGGAATCCCTAACATCTTTCGCCAGTACCACATCTCGAATGCGATCATGATCGGCTTTCTTCAGGGACTATGCTTCCTCTCCGTAGGCGAATATGGAGAACAGCTGTGTGCGCACAAAATAACTCTATGTTTTTAATGATATCTTATTGAACAGTGATTTGAATCTAAAGTTAGATCAGCCACACAATCTAGAGGTAACTTTTTTGAACTTGTTTTACAAGATTTGCTGCAACAATTTTTTATCATTATGTCGGTAATATCCAAAAAAACATAATTTACCAAAAAAAACTGAGCAAAGCTGAACTAAGAACTAAGCAAAGAAAAACTGAGCTGAAGTTACATCCAGGTACAGTTTATTAATATAAAGGAACAGATTAAGGACAGTAGACCTGGCTCAAGCCGGGACTAGCCTAAAGACATGAAGAAGAATAATGACGTAGAAGATTTTTTTATAGAGGAATTGTAATTGAAACTTCTGAGTAAAAGGTATTATAAAAACGACAAATGGATGCAAGTAAAAATATATTTTAGCCATTACATAGACTTTTCATATAAACTATTTACAATGATTTACATACTAAATTATAACTAGTATCACTCTCATTTCTGTACTTAAAACCACTTCCATTATTGTAGTCATTTGGAGTCTGCTTTCAAATATATTCAAACGGTATATGACATAGCCTCCGAATGACTAGGAGTGGCAGTTGTGGTAGACATACGACGAAGAATATGGCGAAAGGGCTGAAGAGTATGCATGTTCCCAACCACACCATCAAGAGCCATGTGGGTAAGAAAGCCACTTGCTCCAACATTATCGCTGTACAATCAATCTTTTTTTATGAAAGTTCATAGTTTATTACTATTGGAAAGAGTTATTCCTAAAACTAAACCTTCCATTGTGCTTTTGTCTTAATGCGTTGCACGAGTTCTTAAGATCGCCATCTGAAATTAAAATAACACAAAGTAAGAATTAATAAGAAAATCAAATTAAAATTATGACCCGAATGGGGAACATAGGCCTTCTGTTGATTGAACGGGAAGAAAGCACAAATTGTTTTTGAGCGCGATCTGGGAATAAGAGACGATTTATGGCACAAAAATGAGACCCACGAAGGCCGATAAGGTCACCCACTGTTACATTTGGAACCTAATAAATTCGGTGAAAAGTGGAAGGATTGTTACTGCATAACCCGTTTGACTTACAAAAAACATTAACACATTTAAATATTACGTATAATCTTTAGTAAAAACTTTATTTCAATTATTACGTCAGCATACACAGTTATAAAGACACGATCACCTTTCTACAAATATTTACGTGCTCCATTAGGGATTTCATAAGCTCGGTGAAAAGCGATTGTTATCTGTGCTAAAAGATGCGTTCCTTTATTTTGTTTTTTTTTTTTTTTTTTTTTTTTTTTTTTTTTTTTTTTTTTTTTTTTTTTTTTTTTTTTTTTTTTTTTTTTTTTTTTTTTTTTTTTTTTTTTTTTTTTTTTTTTTTTTTTTTTTTTTTTTTTTTTTTTTTTTTTTTTTTTTTTTTTTTTTTTTTTTTTTTTTTTTTTTTTTTTTTTTTTTTTTTTTTTTTTTTTTTTTTTTTTTTTTTTTTTTTTTTTTTTTTTTTTTTTTTTTTTTTTTTTTTTTTTTTTTTTTTTTTTTTTTTTTTTTTTTTTTTTTTTTTTTTTTTTTTTTTTTTTTTTTTTTTTTTTTTTTTTTTTTTTTTTTTTTTTTTTTTTTTTTTTTTTTTTTTTTTTTTTTTTTTTTTTTTTTTTTTTTTTTTTTTTTTTTTTTTTTTTTTTTTTTTTTTTTTTTTTTTTTTTTTTTTTTTTTTTTTTTTTTTTTTTTTTTTTTTTTTTTTTTTTTTTTTTTTTTTTTTTTTTTTTTTTTTTTTTTTTTTTTTTTTTTTTTTTTTTTTTTTTTTTTTTTTTTTTTTTTTTTTTTTTTTTTTTTTTTTTTTTTTTTTTTTTTTTTTTTTTTTTTTTTTTTTTTTTTTTTTTTTTTTTTTTTTTTTTTTTTTTTTTTTTTTTTTTTTTTTTTTTTTTTTTTTTTTTTTTTTTTTTTTTTTTTTTTTTTTTTTTTTTTTTTTTTTTTTTTTTTTTTTTTTTTTTTTTTTTTTTTTTTTTTTTTTTTTTTTTTTTTTTTTTTTTTTTTTTTTTTTTTTTTTTTTTTTTTTTTTTTTTTTTTTTTTTTTTTTTTTTTTTTTTTTTTTTTTTTTTTTTTTTTTTTTTTTTTTTTTTTTTTTTTTTTTTTTTTTTTTTTTTTTTTTTTTTTTTTTTTTTTTTTTTTTTTTTTTTTTTTTTTTTTTTTTTTTTTTTTTTTTTTTTTTTTTTTTTTTTTTTTTTTTTTTTTTTTTTTTTTTTTTTTTTTTTTTTTTTTTTTTTTTTTTTTTTTTTTTTTTTTTTTTTTTTTTTTTTTTTTTTTTTTTTTTTTTTTTTTTTTTTTTTTTTTTTTTTTTTTTTTTTTTTTTTTTTTTTTTTTTTTTTTTTTTTTTTTTTTTTTTTTTTTTTTTTTTTTTTTTTTTTTTTTTTTTTTTTTTTTTTTTTTTTTTTTTTTTTTTTTTTTTTTTTTTTTTTTTTTTTTTTTTTTTTTTTTTTTTTTTTTTTTTTTTTTTTTTTTTTTTTTTTTTTTTTTTTTTTTTTTTTTTTTTTTTTTTTTTTTTTTTTTTTTTTTTTTTTTTTTTTTTTTTTTTTTTTTTTTTTTTTTTTTTTTTTTTTTTTTTTTTTTTTTTTTTTTTTTTTTTTTTTTTTTTTTTTTTTTTTTTTTTTTTTTTTTTTTTTTTTTTTTTTTTTTTTTTTTTTTTTTTTTTTTTTTTTTTTTTTTTTTTTTTTTTTTTTTTTTTTTTTTTTTTTTTTTTTTTTTTTTTTTTTTTTTTTTTTTTTTTTTTTTTTTTTTTTTTTTTTTTTTTTTTTTTTTTTTTTTTTTTTTTTTTTTTTTTTTTTTTTTTTTTTTTTTTTTTTTTTTTTTTTTTTTTTTTTTTTTTTTTTTTTTTTTTTTTTTTTTTTTTTTTTTTTTTTTTTTTTTTTTTTTTTTTTTTTTTTTTTTTTTTTTTTTTTTTTTTTTTTTTTTTTTTTTTTTTTTTTTTTTTTTTTTTTTTTTTTTTTTTTTTTTTTTTTTTTTTTTTTTTTTTTTTTTTTTTTTTTTTTTTTTTTTTTTTTTTTTTTTTTTTTTTTTTTTAAGGTTCGGTTCAGAGCAACGGTTCAGCTCACAGTAGTTCAACAAATAATCATCTACTTATAAGGTTCGGTTCAGAGCAACGGTTCAGCTCACAGTAGTTCAACAAATAATCATCTACTTATAAGGTTCGGTTCACTTACTGTTCAGCGCAACGGTCGTTCTACACGTTGCTTAATAATTAAACGTTCTATCAATTGAGGTTCAGAGTAACCGTCTCACTATGGTTCAACAGATAATCATGCTTGCAAATTCTATGTACCACCTTAAATATGCAAAGATGGGCTCTACCCCGCTCCGTCTCATAGTTAAAATATTCATAAAAATACAATTAACCGAAGCGGGAATTTAGCAAAGGATGCTTTCCAATAACTACTAATTACTCTATTCAATTCGGCATTTGTAAAATAAGACAATGCCTGATGTTGCCATCTGCATCGTTTATAGCTCGAATTATTGACGGCAAACCATAAAACTAACAAATTAGAGCAATATGCCCAATAAGCTCTTTATCTTTGATTCTATACAGTTTTATGAGACCGATCTTCGGATCGGTCTTACGCTTTGAACTATTTACAACTGGGAACTTATACATAATCACTTATTTACTAATATTAACAATATAATATTCCCGGTTCGCTCGGTCGGCTGGCCGGTCGTCTACATTCTCCCCGCTGAAGCTCTTCAGCTCTGGTTGCAAGGGTTAGAACGGCCAGTCGGGTCACAGGTCAACTGAAGACTGTGGTGCGCGTTCGGACGTCTGCGCTGCTCACGTCGTCGTCGGGATCGGAGTAGGTTCGTTCGACAATCCCGCGTGATGGCCACGGCCTCACATTGTAGGGCAGTGCCGGTTCCACGACGATCACGTAATCTCCCGCCCGGATCGAAACCGCCCACCGCAGAAGGTTGACGCGGTGTGATCGATGGGAGGTATTCTCGGACCCAGCGGGCCCAGAAAGAATCGGAGAGCGCCTGATTCTGGCGCCAGGCTTTGCTGTCAGCTTCGACGCAGGGGCCAGCACTGGGTGCCCCCGCGGAGCTGCCCAACAGCAAATGGTTCGTTACAGCTTCTACATCTTCATGATGCATGAGCACGTTCGTAAGTAGCCGCGCATCGACCGTGTATTCGGCCTCTGCGCGCAGTGTTGCAAGCACCTCTTCCTTTGGCGCTCGCGACTTCAGATTTGTGGTGAGAGCGGCCTTACCAGGCAGGATCAAGCTCTCCCACGCTTCACCTTGATTAGGTGCTTCAGGAGAGATAAAGCGCCAGTCATAACTCCACTGCAGCGCTTTCTCTCGAAGTTTGGGTTGCCATTGTTCGTAGGCGGTTCGTAATTGTAAAACCCAATATTGTTTTCGGATATCGTTCTTAACCACGTTACGTTCACGTGCGTTGTTTGAACGACACGCTTGTCTACGTGCTCCTTGGTTCCTTATCTTTGTAAAATCATTCTTACCATTAGGTATTAATGGACGCTTCTCTATATTTGTTCGTGGTTCGGCGTCGACTTGTTCTTTCAATCTTAAAGTACCGTTCTTATCTAAGTTTGGATCTAATGTGTTCAATTTTCTTACGGCTTGCTTTAACCTAGCTCCAATTAATGTCTCCTGTAGTTTCATACGCGGTATTGAGATAGGCTTTAAAGGTGCAACTTTGGTCGATATAACATATTGGGATATCAGACCTAAAGGTTCATAAATGCTCATCACCGCACTTATCATTTCTTGCTTTGTCGGCGGTCGTTCCCTCTGACGGACGTCTACCCGTAGTTCCAGCATTTTTGTATTATCACTGAGTTCTTTGTTATCGGTGTCCCAACACATACCTAAGATTTTCTGCTCCTTCTGTTTTTGATCCTTTCCACTTTGAGGTGTTAGTGTTTCGGTTCGAGGTTCGTTCGGAACTTGGCGTAATAACTCTTTGCAGTTACTGCTTAAATTACGCTGCTCAAATCCGCCTTTGCCGTGCGAATTACTTATTTGCAATGCTTTGTTTGCAATCTCTTCTGTGGTTATATAACTCGTAACATAATCATCTTCTACAGCGTCTGGATATTCCTGCTCGATATCCATTTCGTTCTTATATCTAACACTATCTTCCAAAAATGGTGAGCTTGATCTGTCACCGCTTTGGATCTCATCACACGCGTCGTCTCGACGTGTGGAATCATAATCTTGTAGGAACTCCCCCCGTACAGGCGTCGACGAGGATAGACTTTGGTTCTCGCTCGGTATTTCTCTCTCGGACCGAGCGTTTTGCACCCACTGGTCGGTAGTTCGGTAAGACTCGACCTTGACGCTAGCTTTCGAGTTTTCTTCAATACGGGCGATTTTCAACTCGAATCTCCTTTCAATTAATTTCATTTTTTCGTTTAATATCTCCTCTTTGCGTTTTATTAATTCAAGCTCCGCTTCTCGCTTTCTTATTGATGTCGATCTACTTATGTGGGACGGTACAGACGATGTCGGAGAATGTGTTCTTACACGCTCACTAAACGTAACTCGCGATAGTGCTCTGGTAAGCGCGGCCTCTATGTCGGCGACGCGCGGCAACTCGACCTGTGGTTCTGTGGTTCGGTACGTAGACGGCTGCGGTCTTGTCGTTGCTCCAGAGTAGCACAGAAACTGATGACTGCGTTCATCGTCTTCTTTCTTGTGCCACTGACTTCTTGTCAACACCATGGTTCAGTTCGCTCGATTTACTGATCAAAATGCGGCTCACTAGCGCATATCCCGCTCACTGGCGCAGATCAGGACGCTAGCGCAGATCTGATTCACTAGCGCATATCCAGGTCACTAGCGCAGATCCGGCTCGAAGGACCAACTTCTGTAGGCGACTCGCACAACAGTGGTCTTCTTGGACAGCTCAGATGCACACGCATACATACATGTGCGCGTGCACTCGCTCTCTCGTTCTGAGGCTCAGTGGACTGTATATATAAGTTCGGTTCAAGGTTCAGTGGACTGTATTAAAAGTTCGGAAGTTCGGTTCTACGTTTAATTCACAACACATATAAGTTCACAATAATCAAAAGGTTCACAATAATCAAAAGGTTCACACATAACAAAGGTTCACATATAACAACGGTTCAGTTATAATAAAGTTCACTTATAACAAAGGTTCACACATAACATAGGTTCAGTTATGATAAAGTTCACTTATAACAATAGTTCAGGTTCAAACTACACTATTTAATAAGGTTCAGTTCACTTACGGTTCAGGGCAACGGTCTTTCACCAGATCACGTTGCGTTCTAATTAATTTGGTTCGTTCAACCAAGGTTCAGAGCACAGTTCAGCTCACAGTAGTTCAACAAATAATCATCTACTTATAAGGTTCGGTTCAGAGCAACGGTTCAGCTCACAGTTCAACAAATAATCATCTACTTATAAGGTTCGGTTCAGAGCAACGGTTCAGCTCACAGTTCAACAATTAAGGTTCAGGGCAACTGCCTCACTAGAGTTCAACAAAGTTAATCAGCTACTTATAAGGTTCAGTTGAGAGCAACGGTTCAGCTCACAGTTCAACAAATAATCATCTACTTATAAGGTTCGGTTCAGAGCAACGGTTCAGCTCACAGTTCAACAAATAATCATCTGTTTATAAGGTTCGGTTCACTTACTGTTCAGGGCAACGGTCGTTCTACGTTGCCTACTATTTAAACGTTCTTTCAATTGAGGTTCAGAGCAACCGTCTCACTATGGTTCAAACTAATAATCATAACAACATTGTTAATAAGGTTCAGTTCACTTACTGTTCAGCGCAACGGTCGTTCTACACGTTGCTTACTATTTAAACGTTCTTTCAATTGAGGTTCAGAGCAACCGTCTCACTATGGTTCAAACTAATAATCATAACAACACTGTTTATAAGGTTCGGTTCAGAGCAACGGTCTGTCTTTAGATCACGTTGCTTAATAATTAATTTGGTTCGTTCAACCAAGGTTCAGAGCAACCGTCTCACTATGGTTCAAACTAATAATCATAACACTGTTTATAAGGTTCGGTTCACTTACTGTTCAGCGCAACGGTCGTTCTACACGTTGCCTACTATTTAAACGTTCTTTCAATTGAGGTTCAGAGCAACCGTCTCACTATGGTTCAACAGATAATCATGCTTGCAAATTCTATGTACCACCTTAAATAGCGAAAGATGGGCTCTACCCCGCTCCGTCTCATAGTTAAAATATTCATAAAAATACAATTTAACCGAAGCGGGAATTTAGAAAGGACGCTTTCCAATAGCAATTACTGTATAGAATTCGGCATTTGTAAAATAAGACAATGCCTGACGTTGCCATCTGCAACGTTTATAGCTCAAATTATTAACAGCAAACCATAAACATAGCAATTTAGAGCAATATGCCCTATAAGCTCTTTATCTTTGATTCTATACAATTTTATGAGACCAATCTTCGGATCGGTCTCAGCTTTGAACTATTTACAATTTACTGGGAACTTATACATAATCAGTTATTTACTAATATTGACTATATAATATTCCCGGTTCGCTCGGTCGGCTGGCCGGTCGTCTACAATTATATTATATTATATTATATTATATTATATTATATTATATTATATTATATTATATTATATTATATTATATTATATTATATTATATTATATTATATTATATTATATTATATTATATTATATTATATTATATTATATTATATTATATTATATTATATTATATTATATTATATTATATTATATTATATTATATTATATTATATTATATTATATTATATTATATTATATTATATTATATTATATTATATTATATTATATTATATTATATTATATTATATTATATTATATTATATTATATTATATTATATTATATTATATTATATTATATTATATTATATTATATTATATTATATTATATTATATTATATTATATTATATTATATTATATTATATTATATTATATTATATTATATTATATTATATTATATTATATTATATTATATTATATTATATTATATTATATTATATTATATTATATTATATTATATTATATTATATTATATTATATTATATTATATTATATTATATTATATTATATTATATTATATTATATTATATTATATTATATTATATTATATTATATTATATTATATTATATTATATTATATTATATTATATTATATTATATTATATTATATTATATTATATTATATTATATTATATTATATTATATTATATTATATTATATTATATTATATTATATTATATTATATTATATTATATTATATTATATTATATTATATTATATTATATTATATTATATTATATTATATTATATTATATTATATTATATTATATTATATTATATTATATTATATTATATTATATTATATTATATTATATTATATTATATTATATTATATTATATTATATTATATTATATTATATTATATTATATTATATTATATTATATTATATTATATTATATTATATTATATTATATTATATTATATTATATTATATTATATTATATTATATTATATTATATTATATTATATTATATTATATTATATTATATTATATTATATTATATTATATTATATTATATTATATTATATTATATTATATTATATTATATTATATTATATTATATTATATTATATTATATTATATTATATTATATTATATTATATTATATTATATTATATTATATTATATTATATTAGAACGGCCAGTCGGGTCACAGGTCAACTGAAGACTGTGGTGCGCGTTCGGACGTCTGCGCTGCGCACGTCGTCGTGAGGATTGGAGAAGGTTCGCTCGACAATCCCGCGTGATATTTTGACCACATTTGTGGGGCAGTGCCGGTTCCACGACGATCACGTAATCTCCCGCCTGGATCGAAACCGCCCACCGCAGGAGGTTGGCGCGGTGTGATCGTTGGGAGGTATTCTCGGACCCAGCGGGCCCAGAAAGGATCAGAGCGCGTCTGAATCTGGCACCAGGCTTTGCTGTCAGCTTCGACGCAGGGGCCAGCACTGGGTGCCCCGCGGAGCTGCTTAACAACAAATGATTCGTTACAGCTTCTACATCTTCATGATGCACGGTGTAAGTAGCCGCGCATCGACCGTGTATTCGGCCTCTGCGTGCAGTGTTGCAAGCACCTCTTCGCTGGCGCTCGCGACTTCAGATTTGTGGTGAGCAGCCTTACCAGGCAGGATCAAGCTCTCCACGCTTCACCTTGATTAGGTGCTTCAGGAGAGATAAAGCGCCAGTCATAACTCCTGCAGCGCTTTCTCTCGTAGTTTGGGTTGCCATTGTTCGTAGGCGGTTCGTAATTGTAAAACCAATATTGTTTTCGGATATCGTTCTTAACCACGTTACGTTCACGTGCGTTGTTTGAACGACACGCTTGTCTACGTGCTCCTTGGTTCCTTATCTTTGTAAAATCATTCTTACCATTAGGTATTAATGGACGCTTCTCTATATTTGTTCGTGGTTCGGCGTCGACTTGTTCTTTCAATCTTAAAGTACCGTTCTTATCTAAGTTTGGATCTAATGTGTTCAATTTTCTTACGGCTTGCTTTAACCTAGCTCCAATTAATGTCTCCTGTAGTTTCATACGCGGTATTGAGATAGGCTTTAAAGGTGCAACTTTGGTCGATATAACATATTGGGATATCAGACCTAAAGGTTCATAAATGCTCATCACCGCACTTATCATTTCTTGCTTTGTCGGCGGTCGTTCCCTCTGACGGACGTCTACCCGTAGTTCAACATTTTTTGTATTATCACTGAGTTCTTTGTTATCAGTGTCCCAACACATACCTAAGATTTTCTGCTCCTTCTGTTTTTGATCCTTTCCACTTTGAGGTGTTAGTGTTTCGGTTCGAGGTTCGTTCGGAACTTGGCGTAATAACTCTTTGCAGTTACTGCTTAAACTACGCTGCTCAAATCCGCCTTTGCCGTGCGAATTACTTATTTGCAATACTTTGTTTGCAATCTCTTCTGTGGTTATATAACTCGTAACATAATCATCTTCTACAGCGTCTGGATATTCCTGCTCGATATCCATTTCGTTCTTATATCTAACACTATCTTCCAAAAATGGTGAGCTTGATCTGTCACCGCTTTGGATCTCATCACACGCGTCGTCTCGACGTGTGGAATCATAATCTTGTAGGAACTCCCCCCGTACAGGCGTCGACGAGGATAGACTTTGGTTCTCGCTCGGTATTTCTCTCTCGGACCGAGCGTTTTACTTACTGGTCGGTAGTTCGGTAAGACTCGACCTTGACGCTAGCTTTCGAGTTTTCTTCAATACGGGCGAATTGCAACTCGAATCTCCTTTCAATTAATTTCATTTTTCGTTTAATATCTCCTCTTTGCGTTTTATTAATTCAAGCTCCGCTTCTCGCTTTCTTATTGATGTCGATCTACTTATGTGGGACGGTACAGACGATGTCGGAGAATGTGTTCTTACACGCTCACTAAACGTAACTCGCGATAGTGCTCTGGTAAGCGCGGCCTCTATGTCGGCGACGCGCGGCAACTCGACCTGTGGTTCTGTGGTTCGGTACGTAGACGGCTGCGGTCTTGTCGTTGCTCCAGAGTAGCACAGAAACTGATGACTGCGTTCATCGTCTTCCTTCTTATTGCCACTGACTTCTTGTCAACACCATGGTTCAGTTCGCTCGATTTACTGATCAAAATGCGGCTCACTAGCGCATATCAGGTCACTAGCGCAGATCCGGCTCGAAGGACCAACTTCTGTAGGCGACTCGCACAACAGTGGTCTTCTTGGACAGCTCAGATGCACACGCATACATACATGTGCGCGTGCACTCGCTCTCGTTCTGAGAGCTCAGTGGACTGTATATATAGTTCGGTTCAAGGTTCAGTGGACTGTATATATAGTTCGGTTCAAGGTTCAGTAGACTGTATTAAAAGGTTCGGAAGTTCAGTTCTATGTTTATTTCACGATATACTAAACACATAAAATTTCACAATAATCAAAAGGTTCACAATAAAAGTTCACACATTACAAAGGTTCACATATAACAACGGTTCAGTTATAATAAAGTTCACTTATAACAAAGGTTCACACATAACATAGGTTCAGTTATGATAAAGTTCACTTATAACAATAGTTCAGGTTCAAACTACACTATTTAATAAGGTTCAGTTCACTTACGGTTCAGGGCAACGGTCTTTCACCAGATCACGTTGCGTTCTAATTAATTTGGTTCGTTCAACCAAGGTTCAGAGCACAGTTCAGCTCACAGTAGTTCAACAAATAATCATCTACTTATAAGGTTCGGTTCAGAGCAACGGTTCAGCTCACAGTTCAACAAATAATCATCTACTTATAAGGTTCGGTTCAGAGCAACGGTTCAGCTCACAGTTCAACAAATAATCATCTACTTATAAGGTTCGGTTCAGAGCAACGGTTCAGCTCACAGTTCAACATATAATCATAACAATACTGTTTATAAGGTTCGGTTCACTTACTGTTCAGCGCAACGGTCGTTCTACACGTTGCTTACGTTCGTTTAATTAAGGTTCAGAGCAACCGTCTCACTATGGTTCAACAGATAATCATGCTTGCAAATTCTATGTACCACCTTAAATAGCGAAAGATGGGCTCTACCCCGCTCCGTCTCATAGTTAAAATATTCATAAAAATACAATTAACCGAAGCGGGAATTTAGAAAGGACGCTTTCCAATAACTTAATTACTGTATAGAATTCGGCATTTGTAAAATTAAACAATGCCTGACGTTGCCATCTGCAACGTTTATAGCTCTAAATTATTAACGGCAAACCATAAAACTAACAAATTAGAGCAATATGCCCAATAAGCTCTTTATCTTTGATTCTATACAGTTTTATGAGACCGATCTTCGGATCGGTCTCATGCTGAACTATTTACAATTTACTGGGAACTTATACATAATCACTTATTTACTAATATTAACAATATAATATTCCCGGTTCGCTCGGTCGGCTGGCCGGTCGTCTACAATTATATTATATTATATTATATTATTATACACATTACCTAGTATAAAAGGTTGTGCCCGCAGTTCTTCGAAGTAAGTAAATGATATCATGTCTTTGTAACGCGTTGCATGTCAATATAAGAGTTTAACAAGTCACGTTTGGAATAAATTTATATGCTTATATTATCAATACAAAGAAATAAACAATGACTCTAAAGTCAAGTCAATGTCAACACCAAGTTTTAAAAAAGAAAACGTGTTTATCGTGATGTCACTTGAATATTTTTACTCAGGTTATGGCACATTTTTTTTTGGATGAACTACACAGACTCCCATTACAAACAAAAAAAGACATTAAAATTGTTTAAAAAAAATATCTTTTGTAACATTTCTGTATGGTGTAAACAAAAATAGTAAGGACAGCCTGTATCGAGCGCCCACTGTATCAACGCATTGAGGCGTCTTCGCGTACTGTGGGTGTGTGCGTTCGTTTGCAAAAAATACTCACAACAACTCGTGACGACGTTTTACGGTGTTCACAGTCGATATTACTAATATTGTGAAATTGTACGCAAACTGACAGCTGAGCATACAGACAAACCTAAAATATGTTTTTAAGATGCTCTTTAATGTGCATAATCTTAAATGTATTAAATAAATAAATAAAAAAAGATCGGCCAGAGGAGCTGGCCTTGACTGCTTCGCCGAATTGAGAGGTGGCATAGCTCTTAGGTCGCTTAGCTTGAACCTCCATCGCTAGTAACTTGATTCAAGGCTCCCCCCGGCGAGGGGTAACCTCGGCTTGGACGGTTACTATATTACGCGTAAGCATTCCGATCCGAGGGCGCCCGAGAGGGCCAATATGACACATTCTCAGGTTATTTACACAGGACTTTTTATAGATTATAAAGGTGTAGTTCAGAGATTCAGGCTAAACCACTTAAGAGCTATATGACTTCTTAATGCGGTGAAACAGCCGAGGCCAGCTTTGTAGGTTGATATGTGTAGGTCCATCATAAAAAAATAAGGTATATTCTGCCACGCGACACTAGTGTTCACGTTTAATAAAAAAAATAAGACATGCAGGTTTCCTTACAATGTTTTTATTCACCGCCGAACATGATAATGGACACTTAAAATTACAACAATTTCATCTGGTAAGTGTTACCCGGGCAGGGTTGATAATGCTAGATAAACCGTAAGCTTGTTTGTCAAAAAAAGTCATTTACTCTAATACATATAGGTATATAGGTCTCTCGTTTTACCGTTTAAGATGCCAACGTTCCTACGTTAATATACATACAAAACAAAAACTCAAACACATTGAGGCGTCTTCGCGTACGTGTTTGTATGTGCAGTGCGTTCGTTTGAAAAAAATGTTAACAGCTCGTGACGACGACGGATTGTTCACTGTCAATATTAACAATATGTGGAGTAATTGTACGAGACCTGTTGAGCAAATGGAAAAACCTAAAATAGGTTTTTTAAATGCTTCTTAATTTGTACTGTAATTTTATGTGTAAAAAAACCGTTATTTCTACATGACGAAACCGTCAGTTGTTTCCTTTATTCTATTTGTTATCTGTATTGTTATTTATATCTATATTTTTGATATATCAATACAATATTATCGGATAAACGTACGTTTTGTACATTAGTCTGTGGTATGTAACTCAAGGTTAATAACACGGAAATTTAACTGTTAAGTATCGTAACCAAACTGAAACGCAATCATATTCGTTCATATTCTATTGAATGATTCACTGAGTTTGTACATTTTTTGTTTTGTTAGGAATTAACCAAACACTTTTACGTTCCTTTGTACATCATTCTGTTAGCTACTATCGCAATTTTATAACTAAAAATAAATAAATAAATATAGATAATAATACACGGAAAAATAAGTTTATACATTATTATATCTTACTATAAATTCTTCTCAAATTAGCTCACGTTCTAGAGTGTTGAAAATATATTTTTAGATAAGGAACCCATCAAACGTTGCATATCACACATATCATGCTTGATAAATGTGACGTGTACCAGACCTAGCGCCAAAAAGTCTGTATTAATAATGTGTCGAGTTATAATCTATTTGACTAACAATGTGAATCTGGATTCGAATCCAAAGAGTTTCCCCTTTCTCTTAAGTATAATTAAAAACGAAACGAACAAATATACGTACATGTAAAAATAAACACCATTTACTTAAAAGTAAAGCCTAACTGACAAAAATTGTAAACGTCTTAACGTCACGAATTCGCTCTCTTTTTAACCGTCTTAGAAAAGGAGGTACAGTCAAAATTGAAAATGTAACTAACAAATGTACATATCGACGCTGGAAAGCAAAAACGTCTTTGGAATCAGAAGAAAAAGACGCGTCGAATGATATATGACTTGTAACAATTAGATGAAAAATAGCGAAAATAGGATTTACAAGATTGACACTTCTCTGTTTTGTACGGTAAAACGATTTTCTTTTAGGAAAACTCTAGGTTAATGCCGTGGTACAATACCTATTCAGCATAAAATAATAAATATTGTGTCCAAAAACGACATCTCTATGTGCACAAACACGAAAGTTATGATTTTTTTTAAAGTTGAAATGTTTTTCGTCTCTGGTGAACAATTTCATTTTTGTGGGTAACTAGGTTTTTGCGTTCCAGCGTCGATATGCAAAATTAAAATCTCTGTCTACTATTCCGAGACTTTGTCCTGTCAGTCGTTAATCATAATACAATATAGAGAACAAACTAAGTAAATATAAATAAAACGAATGGTATCGCTCAATTACACACACCAAGCCAACATACAATTATAATTTTAAATTAGAAACGGTAATTAGCTGCCAAATAGATACAAATACATACAAACACTCGATGATCATGCATTTATTCGACACGTGGAATGGATGTGAGCCAAATTCCATAATTTAAATTAGTTTCCTTTATAACACAAGATTCACGTGATCAAGAGCAATAAATTAAAGAAACAATGCACCCATTGTCAATGGCATCCATGAGAAAACCATTTAATTCTTAAATTTGATCACGAATTTGGGACATCAAATACGTGCGCTACAAATAACTCATCAATATCTCAACAGATTTCGACGATTCATTTCTAATTGGAAAGAATGTTAGATCCTTATTAATTCTATTTCATAATCTTCCTACGATAATTCGTAAATACGAAGAGGGCGTGCGCGCGTAATAGCGTTTAACGTTTATTTCGATTTGAAGTCGGTTTTTGTTTGTCGTAAATATTGTTGTTATGTTATTATATTCAAAAAGAATATCGTTCCGTATGTATTTCCAAATGCCTAAAAGATAAGACTGACAACATATATAAAAGTAAATCTAAAATTTGATTTCTGTAAAATTTATCCATTAATTTTTATTACCTATACGTATGTAATTGCGGCTCGCCAATAATTTCAAATTTGAAAAATGCCTCGGACTATGAAAGAGTTAGGCCACGCCTGGTATACGGGTATAATCGTTATTAACATGGAAGGCTAGTTCAGCTTAACTAGATAAAAAAAATTATGAATAACTTAGCAAGAGCCCTTGAGACAGCACCTTGGTTCCATTCAACGACATCGGACAGAGTAAAACGAAATGTGCACAATTTTAAAAATTGTATTCTGTACTTCACAATCGCGTGGCAAATAATATTAAATGTTTTTATCTTTGTTTATTTTCATTACGGCTTTATCTTCTTGTCGCCACCAAATGACGTCCTGCACAGGATATTGATAATGTATATTTTGTCTGGTCATAAATACTGGTACAATACAGAAAAAAGATAATAAGTGATGCACGTTAATAAGTTACTCATGACTACGTTCAGAATTGTAGTGTTTACTTCGGAACTATTGAAGACTTCGGCCATCGACTCTGAAGAAGTTAGTAGTAGAAGTAAAAGCCCTAAAATGTTATCAAAAACCAGTATCGACTCAATTTCTATTTCAGTTTTCAAGAGTTCCCCGGTACATTTTTTAGAATCTAAGGTCGAATGCCAATAAAACTAGAATAGGAAATTTTCAAGAATAATGAAATTTTAAATTTGGCTTACAAACAAAAATTGATAACCAAGTAAAAAAATAAGTATACTGCTAATGTATTATATTTATTTTTGATACCCCAAACCTATGAGATTCCGTCAGATTCCTAATCTCTAAAACGCCCCTAGTGCCCACCTTTCGTGCGTACGAAGGGAGTTCGAGATCTTCGACTAGGCGCACCGGTGCCCATCTGCACTGAAGCATGTCCCAGAGGAGGAATTCCTCTTCTCTACGTTAATAAATAAAGGAATCATTGTTGAGTACCACATCAAGACACGACGAGTTCTGACTAAGAACTTAAAATAGCAGCTAGATAGTCTGCCCGGTACGCTATACCGCTGCCAAATAAATACAAATTCGATATGGTATGAAACAGAGGCAATAATAAAATATACATAGTACCATAAAGCCAAACGACAACTCAATTCACTATTCGTTTTTTTTTTTAATTCACCTTGAAATCAACACGTACAATCATATATGTTTACTTTAGTTTGTACTCTTGCAACTAAAATATTCGAAGTTACGACTTGAAATGACCTCGATAGGTGTTTCGTAAATAACCGATAACTCAGACTATATTTATCGTAGATAATGCTTAACATAAACTATATTGCTACACGTTGGTTTATATTAAAAAATATATTTTTTTTTTTCCCACAAATATCACTAACATTCTTGTATTCCTCCATTATTATTCCAAGTAAGCTTAAGCTTAAATTTGCAGACCGTAAACTAAACAATAAGGCTATTGATGCTTCAAAATAACACGTTATCTCAAAACGATAATTACCATTTATTAACGTAAGACTTAATACAAAAAGCTTTGTTTATGGACGATTACCGTTATTAACTGGAAAGGGCTCAACCTGTATCTTTGTTTTTTATATTTGGGCATTTTTTATTTGCGCCAGCATCCACTAAAAGCACGTCTGTTAAATGCGATATTTTTTTTTTATTTACTTATCTCGGTACATATATGTACGTTGTACGTATGTTTATAATGACGATGGAGGTTAACCTCTTCAAAATAAATAAATATAACTTTTTATGCGTCGTAAATAAGAGTAATAACAAACACCATAATGCTATTGTTTTTTTTTAATTGATACATTCTTTCTAAAAAAAAATCGAATCATGTCATTTCATATTTTTGTAAAAAAAATTTTAATCAATTCATCTTTCAACTATTGACGTGATTCATCATCTAGCAGAAGCTTAAGCTTATTTGGACTGTTAGAGGATTTGTAAAACGATTGTTGTTAGAGAAAAAAATCTATAAAACTACTTGCTTGATTTTCGTTAGAATATTTCGACACCAGAAATTTATATTGAGCTACCTCATGAAAGTTTATAGTCGAGGCTTATAAACGGAAAATGTGTGTGTAGTGGCGATATCCCGACACACCGTCAGCTGTGTCTATTATACAGATGACTGTGACGACGCCACAGGAAGACTGATGACAAAGGCAATGGCCGCATCAAGGGAGAGGATAGTGGACTACAACCTGAAAATGGCCATGAGAAGCAGGGACACAGCGGTCGCGGAGAAGCTAATAGCAATGCAGCGGGGCGTCTGCGACGCGTGAACCCGAATCGGTCTCTGGCCACCTCTAAATTCAGGCATTATATATATTAAAAAAAAAAGGAAAATAGTAACTGTAGAAGTGGCACTTTTTAACAAATGCAGAGTAATCAATTTAAGTGTAATGGAAAAGAGAACGGACACAGATCTGTGGTTGCAATCTAAGAATAAAAAAAAAATAAAAAAACGGAAAATGTGATATCTCATATTTTTTGATTTTGTTTTTAAATCAGCGAACCATACACGTAATTCGAGTTAACGTAGTATAAATTGTTGTTGTCGATTTGTTAAATCTAGGGTTGGCACGATCGTGGAATTAGCACTATTTCGCAGGATGCAATTATTAATAAGGTATATCTTACTTAATGTTTCTATATTTTTTAAAACAATGGTCTGTTATTAATCTAGTAGGCGTTTGTGGGCGGCGGTAATAACTTAACATCAAATAAGCCGCACATAGTACAATGACTTATGTATGTACAAGTTTTAAACTTGACACACTTGATACAAGTTGTTAGTGTTACAAAATATTTCTTCGCACTCTAATATATCAGTTATTATTTACGTTCACCAATATACTGATCTCACCTTTATTTGCAAATTATAAACCGGACAATTTGCGAGCACAATCAACAATCACTTATGTGTAATCATTATGACCATAAAAGTAAAACAAAAACAGAAAACAATCACAAAGAGTTAAGACTGCTTGTTAATGTCACATAAACCACGTGCAGCACTTAAAATGTCACTATCACTTTCGATACGAGAACGTAAGTATGGTGTGTTAGATCGTGGTGTCGGCACTGCGTGGTTGCGGGCAGCCGCTGCGCAGGCACACGCAACCGAAGGTTTCGAAACCAGAGACGCGAGGGCCACGCGGCCGACTTAGCGTGCTCTCTTTCCCACTCGCGTTGCGGACGTACACACTTGAGAGCGACTTGCATCGAATGCAACTTCGTCGCTACTGGACGACCTTCTCGGTCCACCTTTATTGCTAATAAGCTCGTCTTTTGCAATCGGATTTACTCTCTTGCTCCTTGTGTCACATTTTCTTTGAGCATCTAATGTAGGTCAATAAGAATACGTTGACATATTACTATATTTTCAGTCATCATAGCCTGATCCCACATAGAACGATATCACGTCTACTATATTTCAAACTACCTACTTCTGTAAGTGGGTGACATTTAATTTATTTTTATTGCACACTAGCGTCGTACCCATCCCGCTTCGCCTGGCTAGATTTTTCTTTATTTTATTTAAAAAATAAACTAACACCATTAAATATTTAATTTAACTCTCACAATATATTTAATTATTCATTTCTCTCCGTATTCATTCTCTTCTCGAGCTAGTAATGAACAGTACCTACAGCCATGTACATATTAGTAAATACAATATCATTCTTATCATTTATACAAAAACCTATCGGGCTCAAGTTAGTGTGAGAAATAAAAGTACTACTGGCTTATTTGACAGTTCAAAGGAGTGCTCCGATCGTCACCAAACTTTACACGATTACTCGCCAGGTCTATCTGAAGATTGCCTGAAAGTTCCATTGAAACCGGTCTAGACGTTTCGTAGCCTAAATGGAACAAACCCACACACATTCTCTTTAGTGTATATATATATATATATATATATATAAATATATATACAAACTACACAGATTGGTCATGACTTCACCGGAATGAGAGGTGGCATAGCTCTTAGGTCACTTAGCCTGAACTTCTATCAAGTGGCTCGATTTCTAACGGGCTTGTATCAAGAAGTTTTCGATTTATAGATTTTTCATACAGATACAAAACAATGGCTTACGCAATACCCTTACACCTTTCACATTTATGACCTGATTAGGATATAGCAGCTATTCCTTTCTACAACAGAATACATTGTAATATTACTAAAAGTATATCTGAGTATACAGTCAGAGTCGTATCATTTTGTATGAACATATATGAAACGCCGACACACTACCGAACATACACGTTTGTTCCCATGACGCAGACTGGTTAGCAGCTGGCGCACTAATTAAGCTGCGAGATGATATGTCATCATTCTATATATTCATTTACTCAACAATGGTTTTAATTGTTTTGTAGCTTTTATTATACGACCTTTATATAGTATTGCTGTAATGGAAGGTCGCAAAAGGGCACAAACCATTCGGTAAGCTATAAATGGATTGACCTAATTAAATTAAATATTTTATATTAAGCGCGTAAAATGATTATATGCATACATAACAATAGCCTCATGGTTTAGGGTACGGTCTACGAATTGTAAAGTCGTTAGTTCGAATCCACCATTCGACTATTGACGTGAACCATCTCAAGTACAAGCTTAAGCTTAGTTGGACTGCTTAACAAGAATGTTAGTAATGTTATCTGAAAAAAATATTGCTGGCTTTCCTTTTTATCTTAAAACATATATATATAGGTATAATATTTGTGGTAGTTTGTTGTTTGTTGCTAGTTTCACCAGAAGAATGGTTGCTTAATAAACTCTTTAATCCGATATCTTCCCATGCATGTCATAAAAGTCTCAAAATACTGTAAGAGCTGTTTTATTCCTTTTGCAGACACAGCGGTCTCCGTTCTACCGGGATCAAAAGTAAGAAGACGAGAGCATCAGTGTTACGTGGGTACACTGATGTCACAATTATCAACAAGTAATTATTTGAGTTCAAGTGAGTATTTAGGAAACTAAAATCGCCGGCTGAATCACAGAAGTATAATATCGACCTTCACATTACGCAGAATATTGTTAGATCTTGTCAAGTTGCATACCATATCTCCTAGCAAGCCAAGTGATTTAAGGTGCGCTTTGCGAAACATAAGGTAGTTGGTTCAAGCCTACAGTTCGACTATTAACGTAAACCATCTCTTAACACAACCTTAAGCTTATATGGAATAGTTAACAAGAATGTTAGTAACATTTATAAGAAAATTTCTAGCATTCTTTAAATATCATTAATAGCATTGAAGATGGCAACATTAACAGTGTTAAAAGATTTTCATTACATATGTAGTTAAATATAATGATTTCGTTTCGAATCGCAATAAAATAATACTAATTTAATGGATTCCACGTTGATTTTAAATTTCTACCGTTTCTGGAACTTTACAGTGCTCATTGACAAGTCAGAAATCTTATAACCACTTGTTGCCTGTGTACCTTTTTTCTGTTATTATCTTTTAATAGTCCAACAGCAAGGCAGTATTTATAAATCAATCATGAGAATATATCAATACTTCAGAGAGGCGATAACGGGTAATGCTATGTTTTGCGTTACTTATCGCGAATTTTGTTGTTTGCATAACAGTTATCATTATACAACAACAATATAGTTCACAGACCGTTTTATTTATAAGACTAGTTTTATGCCCCCGGCGTCGCCCGGGTGAGTCTCAGTAGCATGTACTGGTACGGATAATTGTTTAATGCATGAATTGATGATGTAGCACGGATTTTTTTTTAATTTTATAAGAAAGTGCTTGACAACGAACCTATCTGATGTTAAGTGGAAGGCAGTCCTAGATGGTAAGGCGGACTAGCTTGGTAAGTACCTACGTATTTACACTACTCTGTACATACTGTTATAATTTGTAGGTCTCGTAGAATAAAATAGTCCAACAACTAATACACTCCTTTATTGAGACAGCGTAACGTTGTACAAAGAATTATTTATAACGAAGACTGCGCGTCCTCACAATCTTTATACTAAATTAATGAGAAGTTAGATTAGGAACTAATAAAGTTAAACTATTGTTTAAAATGCCAAGTTCATGTGACGATCAACTAAATTATTAATTATGAATTAAAGATACAATAAGGTTCAGGTAAATCATTAAGATATCATTGGAAGTAGTTATTATGCATAACAATCGCTGGGTGTCATGTGTTGCCAGCTAACAATATATATATTTAGTTGTTATTATTACTTAGTTGGAATGGTTAACAAGATTGTTAGTAATATTTCTAAAAAAAAGAAATATTGCTAGCATTCTTTTAAAAATAAAATAAAATAAAATAAATATTTACGAAAAAAACGACTTCCAATCAACTCAAGCGTGACAGATCTAACATGTAACATAAAGTATCATAGTTACACTACCAAGTTCCCCTTTCTGTCTTCATCCATATTTCCACAAGAAAACGAGATTTCTTTAGATGAAATGCTTTGAAATTGAACGTTATTATAAACAGTCCGTAACAGTATTTTGCTATAGAAACAAATTGGTGATATTGTGTAATCATCTTGAAGTGTTATTTATATTCCTATGTATAATCATAAGCTTCACTTAAGGATTGGACGCTCGGTCGACAACTTTCCCTTTTGATCGAAACAGGTTTATCGACCCTTACTTTGGTGCACCGCCATTTTGCGGTGTACCGCGATATCTAGTACACATAGTATTATTGTTTAATTAAGTCATGCAAAACAACAAAGATAGCTTCACAGTATTCGTTTAGGCTAGGATGAAACAAGTTCTTAGAACACAAGCGTCTAACCTATTAGCATAAGTTGCAGCAAGTGCTTTTTGTAGGTATAAAACCGAAAAACCGAAACTCGAAAAAGACGTCCTCGTATTATATCGATCGTAAAGTCCTCACGTCTACTACACGTCACTAGCGTGGTAGACAGACTTTCGTTGTCCGTTTTTCACCAAATTTCTAGATCCTGTACGTGACTGGTGTCGAACCCTTCAACATACGCAGTACACAAATTTTCATAGGTTGGCAAAACTATCAATAAAACATAAAACGGTAATTAACTATTCAGTAACCAGGTGTAAGTGAGCTTTGCTCGGTTTTTTATGTAGTGATTCTTGGCCTTATCCGAGTTACTAAACCATCTCTTTGTCGAATCCAGTGATTCCCAAAGTGGTGTATATCGACCCCTAAGGGTCTATGACAACCTGCAAGGGGTCTACGTCTGCGAAAAAAATTTGGGGTCCATGAAATGAAAATGGGGGTCCACGATAGTGGATTTCAACACATACACTGATAGTACCTATTTACTTATTTCTCACTAAAAATTCTGACATGTTGCTTATGTTATTTTATTTATAGTTTATTTTATGTTTATTTAATGTTACGTATATTATACATAACAGATACAAAATTTTGTTTTGTATCTGTTAATTTATATTCAATTAATAAATATATAAATTAACATGTGTTTTTACTTTAAGTTTTTAACACTAAACTTCACTATAGTTAAAAATTTACAGGAAATCAATATCAGGTAAGTAACCAGTACGTAGTCTACCCAACACGGAAAAACATGGCACCCCTTGCCATACGACACAAAAAAGTTTGGGGAACTGTGGTCTAATCGATCTAATTCTTCTGTATGTTCTGTCATTGTCCGTTGCCGCATAATAAGTACTTTATTGATATGTTTTAAGCACCCACCCATATGACACACGTATTTTGACAATAATTTATGTAAACAACTAATTTTTAAACCAAACAGTCTTTGATTTACTGTTTCTTAGAAACGCCATCTATTGATATATGATGATGATAATATGGTATATGCGGATAAAGCGGCCTTTTCTAAAAATGAATCTTAGCTAGATCGATTTAACGCCCTCGAAGCCCTCCCGCATGCCAAATGTCATGAAAATCGTTGAAGCAGTTTCCGATATTCAGATTATATATATAAAAGAATTGCTCGTTTAAAGATATTACATATAATATATACCACAATGAATCGTCATTCGTCATACATTCCGCAGCCTGTTGCCGTCGATTTAAATTAGCACCATTTAAGGACTGACGCATTACCATTAGCCTTATCATGAGAGTATACATAGTAGTTTAAATTTAACTGTACTACTGGAGTGTAAAATTTTTCAACCAACTTCAAAAAAGTAGGAGGTTCTCAATTCGTCTGTATGTTTTGGTTGTTACTGCATAACTTTCGATTGGGTGAACCGATTTTGATGATTCTTTTTTTCTTTGAATCTAGTGCTTCGATTGTTGCTTATAAATTTATTATATATCATTTATAAATTTATATATAATTTGGTACATTTCTGACAATGGGATCCATGAGAAAACCATGTAAATCTTATATTTGTATCAAGTACGTGCGCCACAAATGTACGGATAACTCAATATCACGCCGACCGAATTTTTTCTTTGAAAGGATGAATTTCAAGGGTAGTTTGATGATTTTATGAGTATTTGGTAAGATTCTGAGTAATTCTATTTCGTAGCATTCCTACGAAAATTCGTAAATACAATGAAGGCGTTCGCGCGTAATAGTGTTTAACGTTGATTCGATTTGAAATCTGTTTTTGTTTTTGCTCGTAAATATACTTATTTTATGTAAAGTTCATTCTATTCATATTCAAATATATTTATTTGGAACAGAATAAGCATACGGTTGTACCCGTTAGTTCGATAATATACGCAGTAGTACAAACTGTATCACAGCTGATCGTTCATCTCCAGAGGAGTACAAAGTTCCATAAAATTTGTTGCGAGCGCGTTGTTAATTGTTACTTACAACATTTCATTGATGCCGGGGATCGAACTCGGGTATCGACTATCTGACTTGAAATGATCGCCTGGACATTGAGCTATCGCGTCTCTAAGTAACAATTAACATTATTACTACAACCCCGTTTTGATTTAGTTAACCTATGATTTTTTTTTTGCGCGTACAAGTTCTTTATAAGCTAGCTCCAGTAGTGCATGCGATGCCATGACATTGAAAGCTCAATGTTAATTAAGAATAGCATTCATACTGATTAATGCATGACCTTTTTATTGTGCCTTTGTTTATATATTAACGAGCCTTTGTGTTCAATTCACCATTTTATAACTACAAGTGATATTCCATTCTATTGTCTAGTATTTTTTGACGAACTACACAGATTGGCCAGAGGCTGGCCTTGACTGCTTCACCGGATTGAGAGGTGGCAGAGCTCTTAGGTCGCTTGGCCTGAACCTTTATTGCTAGTAACTCGACACAAGGGTCCCCGTGGGGGTTAACCTCAGCGGACGGTTACTATGTTACGCGTAAGCATTC